>CM049596.1:6988921-7576421 GCA_026979955.1 Megalurothrips usitatus
CGCTCGTAAATTTTGTTGAAGGATTCTTCTTTACTCGTTATGTGTTTTTATACCGCCTTTCTCTTACCAACTGTTATAATTTGCACATCCTGCTATCGTTCGTACTTCCGCGCTGCTCGTGCAACGGGCACACAGGCGCCACCGGACTCCAGGAGGGGCTGGAAGGAGGTCGGAGCAAGGCGGTCCGAAGGGCCGGAATGGGGGCCGGACTGGGCCGGAGGAGGTCGGAGGGGGTCGGAGGGGGTCGGAAGGGAGTCGGAGGGGGTCGGAGGGGGTCGGAGGGGGTCGGAGGGGCCAACGGCCGCGAGCACAAACACCACGGCACCGACCTGCTGCACCCCGCGACACGACACCGCCCCGTCAAGAGGCTATAAATCCCCCCCTCCCCCTCCCCTCCTTCGTCGGCAGGACGCAGAGGACGTATTTTGACTCGAGTCCGCGTGGCGTCGTCAGACCCCTCCCCCTCCTCTCTCTCTCTCTCTCTCTCTCTCTCTCTCTCTCTCTCTCTCTCTCTCTCTCTGCCGTGTACGACGTCATATTCTCTCCGTATACGCACACACACGCACACAGGCCGCGGGCGCCGCTTCGCGCTGAGGCCCGCACTGCCCCCGCTCCTGGCCGTGGCCCTGCATGGCCATGGAGACTAAGCCCCCTTTTTTTGTGGCAATACGTTCGCGTGAGAAGCCAGCCGGCAACACGAACCCCCCCCCCCCCCCCCCCCCCCTCCCTCTCCCCTCCCCACGACCGCAACCACCAAAAGCCGCGCGGTGCCGGATTCGCCGAATACACCCGCATGCAGGCAGTCAGGGGGCAACGGGCTCGCAGGAGCAAAGGAAGCGCGTGATATTGTTCCGTCTCTCTCACTCCCCCCCCCCCCCCCCACCTCCCCTATCTACCACATCGAACATCAAACGGCGCGTGTGTCCTGGTATTACCCCGCCAACTGCCTCCGCGATCCCGCCGGGAAGGGACTCCTGGCCCCCAGACCCCTCCCCTCCACTCCTTATCGCCTATCTCTGTCGACCTTCCTCTCGGTTCCCCACTGTCTGTCCTTGTTGCTCACTTGTCCTCGTCGGTGGCATCACGTCAAGGCCGAGGCCATCACCTCGGAAGACGCGGAGCGAGGAGAGAGAGAGAGAGAGAGAGAGAGAGAGAGAGAGAGAGAGAGGGCTCCTATAGCACCGCCTGGAGGCCGCCTAGGCGTCGCCGATAAGAGGGCACAGCCCGCGAGAAAATGATTTTCATTTAAAACGTCGCGGCTTTTAGAGACGATGTCGGATTTGATAACCGCCAGCGGGACAGGGCAGGGGAGGCGCTCCACGCAACTTCTGGCCGCCCCCGTCTCTGGACAAGGCCGCGGCGGCGGCCCTGCTCCGCTGCCGGGGTGCGGCGGGTGCGGGGCGCGGCGCCACAGCAAAGTCCCTCGCCGACGCCGTGCCCGCGCCGTGTGTGCCCCCAGCGTCTTGCCGAGATGTGGACGAGTTTGTCACTTTGTTTCCTCTGGCGCCGTCAGCGACAGAGGGAGGGGGAGTGAGAGAGAGAGAGAGAGAGAGAGAGAGAGAGAGAGAGAGAGAGAGAGAGAGAGAGCGGAGGGCGGCAATGCCAACTGTTGGAGCCGCTACCTAGCGCTGCTATAGCGCCGCCCCCGGCAGTGACAGGCTCCCTTAGCGGGCCGTGAGTGGCGCCGCCAACCGCCGCCCCCCTTCCCCCGCACGGTCCCCGCAGCCCCCGGGCCCCTTACGAGTGAGCCCCGCGCGGCCCCGACTTAACCCGCTCTAAGTAGTTGCCTCCGGCTCGCCGCCCGCGCGCCCTGGCGGGCTGTCGCCTGCTGTCGCCCACGACGCTCGTCCGCCGAGACTCTCTTCCACTCCCCGGGCCAGCGCCTGCGGACGGCGGAGTAGGCCGGCCCGCAAGACACGCGCGCGTGGAGCGGCCTCGCGTTGCCTACCCGCCGAGCCTGACGATACACAAACCGGTCGAGTTGTTGTGATCGGATAGGCATTTCCGACGGAGCTATCGGAAACGGAAGTGGGGAAACAAAGAACACGGCAACCCGAGTATGGGAGACATACTCTCTGTCGTGCGATTTCTCATGCCACCTGTTTCCGCTCTGGAAGTATTCTGGTTCTTTTGTTCCTCCTTTTGTGTTCTCGAGCCTCGTTGGAAATGCCTACTTTACCGGAATCGGCGATAAATCTTCAGACCTCCGCCGACACGACCAAGATAATCGACAAAGACTGCAACAACAATGTTTCGACGAGTCGCACGCGGGTCTACTCCGCCCCTGCAGGCAGGCCTGCGGCCACCCACTCCGGGTCGGCCTGAGGCTGCCTGGGCCTGTGGCAGCCTGAGGCCCGCCGCCCCGCGCCGCCCCGCTGCCCCGCTGCCCTCTATCTCACCCTATCTGTGACGCACGTGCGGTGTGGGGTGCGGGGCCGGGGGCCCTCGGCGGCCGCCGAGCCACCTCATGGCTCCTTCCTCCTCCTTGTCCCCCGTCATCTCCAGCCCCGGCGTGAGCCGTCCAGCGCCGTCTCTCTTCCTCCCCCCTCTATCTCTCTCGCTTTCGCCCCCCCCCTCCCTCCCCTGTGAGTGTGTGGGGAAGGGACCTCCTCTCTAGGGATTACGCGGGGAAGGCTGCCGTCCACAATTAAACGCGCGTCGCCGCAGAAGGCCTGGCGCTGCAACATGACGGGTTTAGCACGGCTGCGGAGCGGAGTCGCTGGAGACCGCCGCTGGAGGTCGCTCGAGACCGCTGGAGGCCGCTGGAGGCCGCTGGAGGCCGCTGGAGGCCACTGGAGGCCGCTGGAGGCCGCTGGAGGCCGCTGGAGGCCGCTGGAGGCCGCTGGAGGCCGCTGGAGGCCGCTGGAGGCCGCTGGAGGCCGCTGGAGGCCACTGGAGGCCGCTGGAGGCCGCTGGAGGCCGCTGGAGGCCGCTGGAGGCCGCTGGAGGACGCTGGAGGCCACTGGAGGCCGCTGGAGGCCGCTGGAGGCCACTGGAGGCCGCTGGAGGCCGCTGGAGGCCACTGGAGGCGGACTAACTAGGCTGCTCGCGGTCCGGAGGAGCCAGCCACGCGCTACGCCGAGGCGTGTTCGCGCGCCGCCTGTTCTGCCGCTGCCGGTTCAGGGTTGTTGCGCGAGGACCGAAGAAGAAGAAGGCAACTCAGCCGGCCGGGCGGATCGGCTTGTTGTTTCTTGTTGCTCGCCGGCCGCCGCCGCCGGTAAGCCGCTTTCCCGTGCACATATTCCTCGGCGCGCGGACCGGGCCCGCCGTGATGGAGTGGGGGGGGGGGGGGAGAGAACATCACCGGAACTGCCCGCCCCGTCCGGCCCAGACCGGCCATTGGCTCTTTTCACGGCGATTTTATAGGCCACAAAACCGTTACACTGCCACTTGAACACAGTGCTCTCTTCGCCTCCAAACACACACACACGCGCACACAAACACACACACACACACACGCACGGCATAAGTGCGGCAGCATGAGCAGATCGCAAGTGGACAAGAGTTGACGAGCTCGGCGGTCACCACAAAGATGAAGGGATTCGTAATGTTTTCGTTTTCTGCGGAGCCGCACAGTGTGCTGGAACGACGCCGCACTTTTGGAGGGTCCGTGCCGTCGTCGTTCGAATAGGCATTTCTATCGATCCTGGAGAACGGAAGTATGCAAGGACAAAGGCTCCTTCCGCAGCAGAGCGGGAACGATCACGGGAAATCGCACCGCTAGGGCGTCCCCTCTCCGCGCGGCAGGCCGTGCGGTTTCTCGTACGCCCCGGTCTGCGCCCTAGAAATATTTTTTTTCCCTTCCCGCCTATCGAGCCTCGTTAGCAACGCTTACGGATGGTCCGGCACACCTGTACAGCGAGCGGTGCGTGCGGGCAGCGCTGGCGGCGGTGTCGGCACGGCAGTCTCGGCCCAGTGCTGCCCTGCCCAGTACGCAGAGTATTGACCTTCTGCCTGACTGTGCGGGGCGGCGGCGGGGCGGCGGCGGGGCGGCGGCGGGGCACTCCCCATGTGGGCCGACAAGGCAGTGCATCGCGATAACGGAACGGGTATGGCGCGGCGCTGGGCTGAGGCCAGCTGCGGGGCCTGTGCCTGTGCCGGGGCTGGTTCCGGAGGCTAGGCTAGGGCTAGGGCTAGGGCTAGGCCAGCCCTCCGCACGGCTAGCTATGCGGTTCCATCGATTTGCTTGCAAAGCTGTCATGCGCATCGACAAGCTGTGCCGCACCGCGCACACACACACTCACGCACGCACACTCGCACACCTGACTGGGCCCTGCCCCTCGCGTCGAATGGTCGGTGGTGTGAGACCCGGCGGCACACTCTGTTTTTTTCGCTCCCCCACGTATTTCACTCCCCCCTGACGCCCCCCCCCCCCCCCCCCCACCACCACCACCCACCCACCCACCCCGCCGAGCCTTGTTTGCTGTGCGGGTAAAATCATTTCCCGGATCTTGTCAGCGTGAAGTGCGTGGCCGCGGCCCTAATGAGTGTCGAAAGAGGGGAGAAAGAAACTTGGATAACTGTCGCGTTGGGTTGTGTTTTTCTTTTTCTGCTGTTCACCGTTTCGACTGCTCGTGCGTATTCACATACAGACAGGCGCTAGCACGAGGCATGCGGCTGCCACCGCGCAATGAACTGCTTTGGAACTTCGTAGAAATCCTTTTTTATATTAAAATAAAAGAATTGAGACCTTTAAGGGGATGGTGGATTGGCTGAGTGCGCCGCCGCTCCACCCCTCCCGCCACGAAACCTGAGAGACGATGACGTCATCCGGGTCGCGGGTCCCGTCGGCGGCGGCGTCCGCGTCGGGCCGTGTGCACAGATTTGAATAGAGCGAGTCGGGTTAAAGCCCCGAAGCTCCGCTATCACGGACGGGGCTTAGTTCACGTCCCCTTCCCTTCTGGGGGGGGGGGGGGGGCTCACAGAGCAACACACCCGTCCTACCGCGCCGGAGGACAGGAGCTTGTGTGACAACTCGGCACGGAGACCGGAGGGCGCCGAGGCTCGGCCTTAGCCGACAATATGGGCAGACAAGCGGTCTTATATACAGGTCATGGGAAATATTATTTTCAGCACAAACTACATTATCCATGCTTGTTAGTGATGTTTTTGTCCGATTCGTGGTCCACGAGAGAGGTGCAGTGCTGTGAATAGGGCAGAGGGGAGGGCGGCGGGGCGGGAGGGGTAATCTAAATTAAATCTTCTCAGAACGGCCTAAGGTCCGCAAAGCTTAGTCCACTCAGGGCTGGTTGTTGGGGGTGTTGTGTTGTCTATAGGCTATTGTCAGGGCGCAAGGAGGGCCGGGGGCCGCGGCGGCGGCGGGGGCCGGGCTGGGACAGCAGGCAGCGGGGCGCCTGTGAGACGATGCTTGTTCCTGACGGGTGGCGAGAGAGAGAGAGAGAGCGAGAGAGAAAGAGAGAGAGAGAGAGAGAGAGAGAGAGGGGGGGGGGGGGCAGAAAAGGGGTGGACGGTAGAAGGGTGCGAGAGGCGAGAACTATGAGCAGGCGTTCCCACCCACGAGTTTGTTCTTCCAACTTGCGCGACCAGCCGTACCGCGCCGCCAAAAGCCTCCATGCAAAAAAAAGAAAGAGGGAAAAGAAATTGAAGTGGCCCTTAATATTCATTCGTGTAAATTGGAGGGAATTTCGCAAAGGTTTTTTTTTTGTTGTAGTTGTTGCTGCCATTGTGTGCGGGTCTGCTGAGGCTGCTGGGCCTGCTGAGGCTGCTCCAGCCCGCCGAGAGCGTGAGCGCCGCCCCGGCCTCCCCCGGGAGCAGCCCCGCTAGCGGGGGTCGGCGGCAACTCAAAGTAGCGCCCCTGCAGCGGCGGCGCATCGCGGCGGCAGCGGCGCCGACGGAGCCAGCGCAGCCCCCAACATCGTTATTTAAATTAAAATTTAATTAAATTGACCCCGCGAGAAAACTTTTTTTTTTCGTCGGCCGAAACATTGCGCTGCCCCGTCCCCTCCTGCCGCCGGCGGAGGCCGCGTTGCGGGGGTGCGGGGCAGCCCGCGGGGGGTGCTGGCGAGGCCCCCGTGGGGGTCGCCCCTTCGCACTTTCCGAGTGCAGCACGTCTCCGCACTGCACTCCGGCCGGCCCCGGCAGGGACGGTGTCTTCCGGCGCTTACGGCGCGGCCGTCGGGCACGACGGGCACGTCACGTCGGGGCGCTAACGGCACCGCTTGCGGCCGCGCACGTAAGCGGCGGCCGGCCGAGCGGGGGCTGGCGGCCCGCCGTCGACCGCCGCTCACATCCTGACGGGGGTCACGACACGACACGAGCAAGCGGGCAGCGGCGCGGTGGGACTCTAGCTCAGCAATCTGGCGGCCGGAAGTGACACCCTCGTTAAACACGGCGGAACACTGCCGCCGCCGCGGCGAGTGCGGGGGCCGCTGCCCCGACTGCCACGGCTGCCCGCCCTCCTGCCGGCCCAGCCCTCCGCTCCGCCCGAGCGGCGGCCGCCCCCCTAACGGCTGGCTGGCTGAAACTAAATTAGTTCCTTTGATCGCGCGGCCATTCGTCCCCTCATACGTCCCCGCAGCGAGCCAGCCGACCCGAGAACCCGCCAGAGCCGCAGGGCCGGCGGGGAGCGCCGGAGAGGCGCGACGGGGACCCCGATGACGACAAGCTGGCCTCGTCAGCCTCGCCCTCCGCAGGCAGCTCAACTGACGGACAACGGACACGTCGCAGCGGCACTGCGGCGCCCTCCCCGCGAGTTACCCGGTGACCGCCCTCTCATCGGGCTGGCAAAGTAATCGACGGTATCGACAGCAGCGAGGCGCCGCGCCCGGTGCCGTTGATCACCGCGGGTGCTCCGGGGAGTGCCCCCGGCACGGCACGTCGCCGTCAACCTCGAGCAGGCGGGCGGCCGTGTCAACAAACACACTTACCGAAGCTTGGAGCGGGGGCCCCGGTGCGGGGCTGCGGGGGCCGTGGGGGCCGCGAGGGCCGCGGGGGCTCCGGCCAGAGGGCCGCGGCGAGCGTCGGCAGCCGGCGGCGGCGCGAGCGGCGCGGGCTGCGCGA
Organism: Megalurothrips usitatus; assembly: GCA_026979955.1. Taxonomy (NCBI): domain Eukaryota; kingdom Metazoa; phylum Arthropoda; class Insecta; order Thysanoptera; family Thripidae; genus Megalurothrips; species Megalurothrips usitatus. Next base: position 6,995,942 of record CM049596.1, read on the forward strand.
GCCGAGGACGGGGCGCGAGCGGAGGACGCGAGAGGGGGTTGTTGTGAGGCCGCTGGCGCGCTCCACTCCACTCCACGGGGCGGCCGGACCGAGACTGGCGAGGCCGGCGGGGCGGCAGCGCCGCGGCGCCCCCCCCCCCCCCCCCCCCCTCCTTGCGGCCCGCCCCCTCCCGGCCACGGCGCAGCGGCGCAGGGGGGCGGCGGGATCAGACAGGTGGGATGAAGCGGGATGCCGCCGCAGTAGCTGTTGCTGCAGCCTGCGCCCGCTGCGCCCGCTGCGGATGCTGTTGCGTACCCAACCGCACCTCCCTTCTCGCCCAATCCTCGACTCCCACCTTTTCCGCCCTGTTGGGCGCAAAGTCATTATTTTCCTGCCTTTCCAAATGCGAAAGGACGTTGTTGACCGTTATCATTTCATATTTGCCTATTTCTCCTTTTTCCTTAATTTTTTCATACTGTAGTGGGGCTCGTAGCTCTTTTTGTTGAGGTACTTAAATAACTCAAATGAAATTTCTCTCTCCTTCCGGTGTGATCCCACTGGGAAAGCTTCATCTCTGGCACTCTCAAGAAAATATTCTCGGTCTGTTCTCTCTCTCTCTCTCTCTTCTGTCTCTTTCTCTTTCTCCTTCCCCATCCCCCCTCTCTGCCCTCTCTCTCTCTCTCTCTCTGTCTGTCTCCCTCACTTCCTTAACCTTTCGCGTGTCGCAGATTCTAGCCACGTCTGCGGGTCACGACAGTCTCAGCGAGCGCGTTGTGCGTCAGCGCGCACCTCCGGGGGTGAGAGTGCGATAGCTGCTCTCTCTCTCTCTCTCTCTCTCTCTCTCTCTCTCTCTCTCTCTCTCTTCTCTTTCATATGGCGCGCTCTAAGCGGCTTGGATGCACTCGGACTGTACGTGAGGCCCAGCCAAAGCACTGCCGCCGCGGCCACCGTGGGCACCGCGGGCACCGCTGGCTACGGGTAGGCAGCGCGCAGAGCGCGCGTGCCGTGCGGGCCGGCCTACCCCGGCGTCGGCGGGCGTCAGAGGCCTCGGGGCGACGACAGCGACACCCGGCCCGGACGGGTGGGGGTATTCACGCCACCACCGCCGCCTCTCCCTCGGGGGAAGCAGACACGTGAAATAGTAAACGCAGAGAGGGAGAGAGAGAGAGAGAGAGAGAGAGAGAGAGAGAGAGAGAGAGAGAGCGGGGGGGGGGGGGGGGGGAGGCGGCCGTTCGGGGTTAACGACGAGCAGCCTCCCCACTGGCCGGCGCCGCTGTCACGGGGACAGGTCCTTGTTGAGGTCCCCTCCTCCTCTACCTGCCGTGCCATCTTCCTCCCTCCCTCCGCATACCTTCCCCTTCCCCACGTCGGCCGCCACTAAAACGGCCCCGGCTCATGTTTGCAAACGCCGGGGGTGGTAATAAAGCGTAGGGGTGGCGGTTCGTGAGGCGGTGTGGGGGGGGGGCCTTCTCTGTCTCTCTCCCTCCCGTGCCCATCTGGCGGCAGGAGAGCGCGAGAGACGAAACACGGCCGTCTGATTCGGAACACTGGACGGATACGAGGCCTGAGCAGTTAGCGGAGGTGTGTGTGTGTGTGTGTCGGACCCACTGAGAGAGGGGGGAGAGAGGGAGGAGAGAGAGAGAGGGTGGGGAGAGAGAGAGAAAGGGGGGGGGGAGATGGAAGTCACATCGCCGCACCGGATCCGATGACGGCAAAACGCGAGGCGAGGCAGCAAGTGGCGTGGGGGAAAGAGGAAACAACAAGGAACAGAAAGCAAGGATCGTGAAGGGAGAGGGGGGAGGGGGGAGGGGAAGGGGGAGGGGAAGGGGGAGAGGGGGAGAGTCACGCGGAACACAAAACAACGCCGGGCCGTATATCGCCGGTAACTAACTGCCGAGACTCGCGGCCGGCTGGTTAAAGAGCAACTGCACGAACACGGCGCCTGCCCGCCTCAAGCCCCGCCGCGCCACCCACCGTGCCTGGCCGCCTCCAGCCGCCCCCAGCCCACAGGTGGGGCGACACGCCAGTGCTACAGCCTGTGACGGCGAGAAAGGAGGAACGCGACCATCAAGAGGGCTCCCCACTTTGTGAAAAAATAATAATCATGAACGCCTTTTTAGAAAGAAACACATCAAACACATCAGTCAAACGGACAGTCCAAGACGACAGTCAATATTATTACGCAATAAAGAAAATTAATAATGAAAAAAGTCAAACTTTGATTTGGCATGACTACGGCACGCTACAGTATTTTGACGAGCGATGTGCCTCTAGACGGCCATCCTGCCAAACGACGCCACATGACGGTCCGCTCTGCTACTATTTTCGAGTGCTCTCCGCACTATGTGAGGGGGAGAGGTGGGGTAGCCGTGTGCCGTGTGGCCCCGGTGCACCGGTGCACCGCCCCCTCAGCTTTGTGCCTCGGCGGCGCTGCTGCTGCCGCCGCTGCGTGTGCGCCGGCCATACACACTCTGCAAACAGGCCGGGCCCGTCGTCGTGGGCCGTGCCGCCGCTGTGCGCTGTGCGCCGTGCGCCAAACGCCGTGCGCTGAGCGCAGTGTGCTGAGCGCTGCGCGCTGTGTGCTGAGCGCTGTTTGCTGAGCGCTGTGCGCTGTGTGCTGAGCGCTGTGTGCTGAGCGCTGTGTGCTGTGTGCTGAGCGCTGTGTGCTGAGCGCTGAGCGCTGTGCGCTGTGTGCTGAGCTCTGTGCGCTGTGTGCTGAGCGCTGTGCGCTGTGTGCCGTGCGCTGTGCGCCGTGCGCTGAGTGCTGAGCGCTGTGCGGCCGCGCCGCGGGCCGGCAGGGCTGACGAGTGCACAGGTGCACACACCGCCGCCCTTCACTCGCTGTGCACGCCGGAAGGGGCACGCCCTCTCCGTCTGAACCGCCGCCGCGACCGCCAGAAACACGCCCACCGCGGGGGGAGATACAGGTGCCAGCAAAAATATCGTGGTCGGGATGAAAATAGGCACGGCAGTGCAAGTAGTGTGTCGGTTAGGTGCTGGCCGTCGTGCCCTGTACATAACGAGGGGGTCTTGTAGGACGCCGGGACGCGGCGGGCCAGCGCCCTCACCTGGCGCTGGAGGACTCTGCCCACCCCACCGCCCTCGTCAATGCCTCCAGCGGACTCCAGCACCTCCAGCGAGAGGCGCTCCTCCAGGGGCAGGGGGGGGGGGGCGTCCACCGCCGAGGCTGTCCGATCTCGTTAGGGATGATGCAGGCCTGTGGTTCGGCGTGTAACGGCGGCCTGGCCGCAAGGCACTAACCGCGTTAGAGAGAGAGAGAGAGAGAGAGAGAGAGAGAGAGAGAGAGAGAGAGAGAGAGAGGGAGGGAGGGAGAGAGAGAGATGTTGACGTGATGCCGCGTGACTCGGTGTGACAGGCCGGGGGCTCCCGCGGGATGACACGTGCCCCCGCGTGCCACGCCCCCCCCCCCCCCCCAACCCCGTGGTGCTGAGGGAGAGATAAGAGGTAAGCATATTCATGCCGCTCCAGCGTTGTTGATGCTGATCTCCTCGGCAGCAGCAGCGCCGTGCCGTCGTTTTGTGCAGACGGCAGGGCCGGGGTCCCGTCCCGAGCGCTGCCGGCCCGGGAGGGTTGAAAACGCACGAACAAGCAGCGGGGCAGCAGGGAGCTCCGGCACGTGTGGCGGGGAGCTGAACACTTCTCTCTCTCTCTCTCTCTCTCTCTCTCTCTCTCTCTCTCTCTCTCTCTCTTTCCTCTCGCTCTGCCGACCCGGACCGGCGTATGCGCTTTCTAGGGAATCGACGGTCGGGCATCACAATACAATGGCGGCAGCGCTCACCCCCTCCTCCTCCCTCTCCGCCCCTCAGAACCCGTCACGCCATCCCCGTTTTCGTGTGGCGCTCGGGTGCCCCCCCCCCCCCCCTCCGCCCCCCGCTCCTGGGGCCAGGAGGGGACACACGCGGTCCCGGTTTAGGCCACGGACGTCATCAACCACCACTTGCAAATCAGCAAGCAATACCATGTTGACCGACCGTGGTGCCTTTCTCCTCCCCCCCCCCCCGTCTCTCTCTCTCTCTCTCTCTCTTCTCTCTCTATCTCTCTCTTTCTCCCCGACCACAAATCAGACCAGGAGCCGCTGGCCGGCGGCGGGGACACATAAGGGACTTGTGGCTGCGGTACGTCCTCGTACCGGCGGCTGTCCGCCCCGTGGCGCGCCGTGGCGTGCCGTGCCGGCTGTCCACCGAGGGCGTGGTGGTGGTGGGGGGGGGGGGGGGGGGGGGCTGTAGGCCGTCAGCCCCCGCGACCCCCGCGGCCGGCTCTTTTGATGTCCGTCGGTGTGGACGACCGGCCACGGCCTGCGGCGCGGTGCCCGCCACACCCGCCACGCCACGCCCCCGTGCCGAGTATTGCGGGCTGCGGCCTCATAAGGGAGCGGACCCCGCGGCTTGCCCTCCCTCCCCCCCCCCCCTCTCTCTCTCTCTCTCTCTCTCTCTCTCTCTCTCTCTCTCTCTCTCTCTCTCTCTCTCTCTTCCGCGCCCAGCCCGCAATGTCGCGGTAGCGGTGCGGTCGGGGCGGTCTTTTGAAGAGGCTGTCCGATCCGGGAGGGCCGAGCCGCTGCCAAGGCCGCAGCACCGCAGGCCGCGGCTAACGAAGAAGCAATTGGTGTATCGCGTGGCGCCGTGCTCTCGGCGTGGCCCTGCGCCCCCCCCCCCCCCCCCCCCCCCCCCTCCCCGAGTGTCAGGCACCACGCAGCGCGCAGGGAACCGTCGTTGTTTTCCTGGGCGGATGATTTTCCCTCACATACCGCACTCACCGGACTCGCTCACAAAGGGGAGGGGGGCACCGCTGGATAGGTGTAAAGCACTTATTGTCCCCCCCCCCCCCCCCCCGCCAGAGAGGGGCCCTACTCCCGAATAACACGGGAGAAATGTCGTGGAAGCCATTGCCCATAGCGGAAGCGGGGGTGCTCCCTTTCTATGTCTCTCTCTCTCTCTCTCTCTCTCTCTCTCTCTCTCTCTCTCGCGCGCGCTCTTTTTCGGCCCGGACAACGCCGCGAGCGCTATACCACTCATTCTGTCGCATAAACCACCCCTAGTTTTTTTCTCTTTTTTCTCTCAGAAGGGGATGAGGTGCGAGCAGAGCAGTCTCGTCTCAAGTTAGTCAGCACCAGACGCGGAAATCCAGGGAGGCGGGAGGAGCAAGTCGGCCCTAAACAGTCGTCTCAGATGTAGGCAACCCCCACTGCCTTCCGCCTTCCATAGGTGCTCTTGTTTCGCTGCCGCGAGCGGCACCTGGCGCCCTGACTGCGCGCGACGCGGCGGTATGGCGGAAGCAGGTGTGGCAGCAGAAGCCGCGCTCGGCAGCGGCGGGCCGGAGCGAGAGACCCTCCCGTGGAGGGCACTTTCTGAGGTAATAGAACAGACACCTTTATGATGCTGAGATGGTTCAAAACTTCAACTCTGTTAGAAGTGCGGGTTACCCTCCCGTCGTGAAGGGTCTCTAGCCGGAGCCCCTGCGGACGCCTACCGTGCAGGGGCGCAGCCCTGCGCAGCCCGCCAGCCCCGGGGCACCCGGGGCCACGGGGGTATCGGGAGCATGCGTGGCGTGCGCCGCGGACGGCACGCGCGCGTGCGGTGCACGAGAGCGTGCGTGCGCAGTGCGTGCGTGCGCGGGGAAAGGTCGGCCGATGATAAGTTGATTGCCTCTCGGGCGGCTCATACCGAGATGGGGGGGGGGGGGGGGGGGGGCTCAAAGGGCGGCACGTGGCGCGTGTTGTGGTTTGGCGGCACCGAGACGCGGCCACGTGCACCAGTGCTACCTGGTTTTCAATCATGGCCGATATCTGTTCCCATCAAACATAGATTTTATTGGCAGTGCCATCGACTTGGACTTGATATTTTTATCTGTCGCTTTTTTTTTTATTTTACAGAATATTTACTGAACACTCTGTCAGTTTTTGTCTGCTGATGGAATAACATGAGCCTGAAAGTGTACCAAAATTGTGTGAAAATAATAAAAAGTGAAAATATTTTGTCAACTTACATTTGGTCGTCTTAACTTTAACCCGCACTTCTCACAGATTTAAAGTTTTGAACCATCTCAGCATCATAAAGGTGTCTGTTCTATTACCTCAAAAAATGCCCTTTGTGCCTCTCAAAATTTATCCAATTTTGAAACTATGAAAAACATTCAAGAGCTTGGCTCCGTGAAAATAATTCTTATGCCAGCCAATCTTTTCAATAACGGGCTTACTTGTGGTGGTTTGGTTAAGGGGGTAGCAATCAAGTATATTTTTTTCCTGCTCATCACCCAATCAAGGGGCAAAATGAAAGGCTGCTTGCAAGAACGGTACGTGATTTGAGATCCATCTTTCCAAGTGTTCCTGAATAGATTATTAAGTCAATTCAGCTTCCTAAACTCTCATATGTGGAGCACAGCGGTCCTTTTATGTGCCACTTTGCCAAGCAAACTGTAGAACATGCGACATACACCACTCTTTCACCCCAGGTTGAGTTCATCAAGTGTATTGTACAATTGGTCGGGGCTGCCTGTGAAGTAGCTCTTATTTTAAAGAAAATTGTGCAAAAATGTGGTATTGCTTACTGAAAGGACTGTGATTGTACCACTTGGATAAGTTGTTCAAGGTGTCATCAGTGGTTTAATGAATCATGTGTCAAATACCTCTTCCTACAATTCATTTGGCTTCATTGGCTTATTCATTTGTCCTTCAGTATATGAAAGCCGTTTATTACCCCTGACAGAGAACAAATTTGTGAATAATCTCAAGAGAAAATTGAAGCTTTCTTCAAAGACAGGCGTCCATATTTTGGTCGGTACTTATGAATCTGTTTCACATAAGAAAGAACTATTTTAAGTCCTAAGGAAAAGAGTGGAAGAACAAACAGTAAACAACTTTTTGGGCACTTGCATGTTTAGCTGCATTGTTTTCTGTCTTATTGTTTTTGCTCACAGTATTTTTCATCATATTAATAACAGGGTTAACAAACTCGATAAATGTTGTCTTTTCTTTGTCATCAATTATGCCTACCTGCAAAGCAGGACAATGAAATTTCTATTTAATTGAAAAACACCCAGAAGAGAAATAAATATTTATTTGGGGACCTAAATCTTTAGCAGCGATTTCCTCTTCCACCTGAATATTTTTGTTGACAGTCGTACCTTTAATACTGGAGTTTCTTGCATGTCATCAATTGTGCCCACCTATGATGCAAGATGTAAAATCTTTAATTTTATGGAAACCTACAAAGGCTGTGGAAGTAGAGAGCAGCGGGGCACACATCTTTACAAACTGCTGTTTCTACTGCCAGTTTGTCATGCATGAGCAGTTATGCTTACCTAGAAAGAAACATGTTACAGCTTTGTTATTTGTGAATTGGGTTGAGGAAAAAATACTTGCCTCTAATTGATAGATACTTACATTGCATCGGCTTGGTTCTTGCACCACAGCAGATAAACTTTGTGACTAGGAAGGATGTTCATCAAAAAGGTGTTAGAAGAATGAAATGAGATACAAATAATAAATGCTTGTAAACCTACTTCTTCTCTCATTGCAGCAATTTCTTTGTTGAGGACATCAATATATTTGTTTCTCAGTCCTTCGAGCTCAGTCAATAGAAGTCTTCTTTCATTTTCCTTCATCAACAGGGTGCGTTGCAGTTGGGTGTTTCAGTTGCTTTTAAGATTAGCCTTTGGTTTGCATCAGAGAGCATCTGACTCTCACAACCTATGCTAAACCACAATTTTAAATTCTTAGCTGAAAATTTATGCACACATAGGTTTTTAGTTTTCCAGAAAGCCATATCAAAGAGATTGAATTGTAGGTACGTTTGACATTCACCATCCTTTTACGAAATACGAGCACAATCATGTGGCATTTGTGTGGCATGTGTGGCATTTGTCACAACCAACCATAAATCTGTAATGGGAAAGTTTACATGAAACCATTCACACAGTCACCCCTCACCACTATACTATATTATATTATTCAACTCATATAATAGACGAACTTGCCTTCCGTCTTCAGCTAAACGGCAATAGCAATACATCATATCAGTCTTGACTCTCTTCAGTGACACTCTCGATGATTTTGTGTATTACCTCTGTGCAAACGTAACGTTAACACAAATGCCGGGACAATCTTCGAAATATGCCGCGGCGTACGCCCACCTACGGTGGAGCGGCAACATCTCCTTGCCTACGAAATTATTTGAATCTAGCTGGCCCAGTCACATTCAACTCTTAGTTGCAAAGTAAAACATTCTGCCATTCAAAATTTCTAGTGTGAATGCTGAAAATAAAAATCATACTTAAAAACCCTTCACCATAAAAGGTACAACTCGCGGAAGGTGGAAGATTTATACGTTGGCAACGGTAGCCATTGGTCGTTACTCTTTTGTTAGTTTTCAAACGTACCAGTAGGTAAACAGCTGTAGGAAGGAATCGAACTCGTTGAACGGAAATTCGGTGGACTTTCAAGTACTTTTAAGTCAGGTATGCGAATCCAAAACTTGTTTCTAAAACTTCGGAATAGTTTGTTTCTCTCTTAAGTCGTCTAAGGGGTCTCAACAGATTTAACTTCAAAATATGTGTTCTGCAGGTTGTTACCCGAATTAGAGCCTGAATTTTTATAATCTTTTCTAGGTTTAAAATGCAAGACTATGATGAGCTGTTTACAGTGGCGAGTGAGTGCCCAGCCAATCGTAAAACCAATGTTCAGGCAACATTAGATAAAATGAAAGACCATGTTGTTGCCCGCAATGGAAAACCGTATGTGTTTCTTCCACTAATGTTTCTTTTGTGTTCCCAAATTCGGTGTCCTCACACACTTTAATTGTGTCTTCACTTCACAGGTATAGCTGGAGCATAAATGATTTTCAAATAGGTTGTCCACTGGGCAGAGGAAAGTTTGGTAGAGTGTATCTTGCCCGAGAGAAAAGCACCAAATACATGATTGCTCTGAAACTGCTGTACAAATCCGAACTGGTTAAATCAAGACTGGAAAAACAGGTTTTGCGTGAAATTGAAATCCAGACTCATCTTCAGTATGTCTTGAGCCATTTAAGGTAAGCAGTTGTTGTAGGAGGCCTCAAATAATCATAATATCTTTCTTTACAGGCATCCCAACATTTTATCTTTGCTTACTTATTTTTATGATACCAACCGCATTTATTTGGTGCTTGAGTTTGCTGCACGTGGAGAACTTTACAAACATCTCCAGCAACAACCTCATGGACGTTTTTCTGAGCCTGAGTGAGTACCAACAGGTCTGTTACCTTTTCCTCATTATTACTTTCTTTTAATTTGTTTTCTCTAAACTTCAGAGCTGCAAAATATGTATATCAAGTTGCTGATGCACTGCGTCACTGCCATTTATACAAGGTCATTCACAGAGACATTAAACCTGAAAATCTACTCTTGGATGCCAGAGGAAACATAAAGTTGGCGGACTTTGGTTGGTCTGTCCATGCACCTTCTTCCAAGTAAGATAATTTGCATTCTTCCTCTGCATGCTTTGTTTATTCTCTGTTTCTTTTTTTTCTTTTGTAACTTTTATTGGAACATTTTTGCTTTTTGCTATTTGTTTTTAGGCGTAAAACTATGTGTGGAACTTTGGACTACCTTCCCCCTGAAATGGTCACTGGCCGGGAGTATGATGAGCGTGTCGACTTCTGGTGCCTAGGAGTATTATGCTATGAGTTCCTAGTTGGTCGTCCGCCTTTTGAGAGTTCTCAGCAAGAAGACACATACAGACGTATCCAGGCAGTTGATGTCAAGTACCCGGATCATGTCAGATCTCCTGCCAGGGACCTTATTTCAAAGGTATGTCCCAAATAATATACTAGATTTTCATAATACTTTAAACGACTAGTGGTGTGATAAAAATCTGTTTCCTCTGTTGTTGCCAGTTATTGCGAAGGAATCCATTTGACAGATTACCCCTAACAGATGTAATGGTACACTCATGGGTTGTGACTCAGAAAGCTTTGATGAAGTAGTTCCACTTTATTTTTTTGAGTTTTTGTATAAGAAATAAAAATCAACATGACTTGGTTCCATTATTTTTATTTTTGCTTTGTTCTTATCTAATTACATTGCATGGTATCAACCAGCCATGACAATATCTTACCAAAAGAAAAACATATACAAGTAACATCAGGTACAAGAGCCTTAATTGGATTCTTTTCATTCTTACATACTAAACACTTCCCCTCACACAACCATAGTGAAGCAACAGTACAGCATGCCTGTACATTCAGTGTGCAGGAACACAATGGCACAAATGATTATTTTCACAGAGGAGACTAATTTGTTAAATGAACAGACAAACCCGATCTAAAACAAACTGGTAATGTCACATGACCCACTGGTAACAAATGCAGCAAAGAAAAAGAAGACATAAAACCATGAGTTGCAGAAATAATTTTTTCCCTATTACCTTGCTCCTCATTCGTACAGAGGTACATAATATGAATATGAAAACTATATTTTAAAATTAAGTTTTTGGTTGGTCTTTATCACTGATTACCAAACCTTACTAACCCAAGGAAAGAATGTCCAGAGCGCATGATCAGTCTTCGATTCTTCTCTCTTTGTTGAACATAGATTCGATCCCCAACTTGTAGAGTGTGCATAGCTGCAGTAAAGCAACTTACTTCTGAGGTAGAGCTTGTTGACACAGTATTACCACTACAGTAAGCCAAAGTGATAGAGTTATCCGTATCCTTTGGAGCCAATTTTATTGTAAAACTGTTCAATGCATGGGATGTGAGGTAATACACCTAAAACAGTTTTTTTTTTCTTTAATTATCAATACATTAAGCCCTTATTGAGACAAATATTGTCTTCTTTCAAAAGTGTTACCACCAAAAAAAGAACACAGAGCAATATCCTACCTGGGCATAAATGAAATACAGTCCTGAACTCTCAACTTCAACACTTTCACCATCCTCTCGAAGTTGAAAAGAGGATGATAATCTACTATCTTTGACCGCTTTGGTATCTACAAACCAAGGCCCAACATGACCTGAATTAAATAAAGTTTTATTAGACCAAGAAATCTATGTGCAAATCAAAATTAGCAATGTGTAATAGTTCTGATAATTGTATACACATACACAACTCACCAGCTTCCACAACAGCTTCTGGGTGTGCACCTTTCAAATGTATAGCTTGGAAACCTGAACATAAACATTTTAAAATTCAATACGCCTTGCTGTATTTACCTTAGAAAAGATGTGCATGGGTTTGATAGCAAGAAGAAAACAGCAGTAAAATTTCCAAACTACACCTCATCCACTACACCTCATCCCAATTTAAAGAAATAAAGAATTGTGTAAGAGGAAATATCCAACATCCATTACTGCTTGCAAATTTAATAGGAAGTATTGGATAGCTTTTTTGAGAAGAACTAAAGTAGTTAACAATACCTAAAGTACCTAAAACAAAACCTAAAAGACTGACAGCCTAAAAAAGAGTGAAAACTAAACCAACTATGCCTACCACTACTCTTGGTGCTATTGAAACTCAGGCATCTACGTTTCAGGCGTCTCCATTGTGCCAATACTGAGTTGTGCCGCTTACTTGGCTGCTTCCCTCTTCTTCCAGCATTGCCATTTGGCAGTTTACGTTCAGATGAAGCAATTCCTTTGAAACCATTTGATATTTCTGCATGATGTTTAATGAAAGATGTTTGCAAAAAATTCAAATAAATTTTAAAGCATTGATAATAGGTACGAAACGGCATTTAATACCTTGAGTAGTTTCTCGTTTTGCTCTTATCACTGAATACACATCCGGAGGGTCACCATCAGAAGAGAGTTGATTGATCTCTTTCTTCACAGTCGCATTTAATGATGAAACTTGATTCCTCAGTAAGAGCACTTCTAGGTTCAACAAGTTCACCTGGAGCAGGAGGAAGGAAATGTAACATTTCCCCACTTCTCGTACTTAGTATATGTATCATCAGAGTGAACATGGTCAACACACCTCTACTTTCAAAAGAGCAACTTCCGATTTTTGAACTTCAATCTGATGGTTCAGTGTATGGTTCACAATGAATAGGATAATCAGCATTGGGAGCCATGACACAAGGAGACTGGGTACCAAGTGAGAAAATACATAGCTGTAATTGAACTGGATATCTGAAACAAAATTATTTAAGTGCTCATTAAACACTACCCATAATCCTAAAATAAAAATTAACATATAAATGGAGAGTTACCTATGGTGTTCTCAATCTCAAAAATAGCACCCTTTCTCTTACTGGGATGAGGAACAGAACTGGGCTGGGAATCATCTGATGTTTTTTTCCCAAGATTGTTTTTGTACAATGGCAGTTTCATTATGCCACTCCAATCATACATCTTATGTTCAAACATAAAGAATATCCTAATACAGAAAAACAAAGACAGGTATAATTACAAAATGATATAGTATAATTGAAGTGACATCTTCTCATGGCCTAAAATATTTTGGAATTTTGGAATGGAATTTTGGACATACCATTAGAAACATGAAATCAAAGCACCGTAGAGTTGCAGTGTCCAGTCTACCACCAAGGTGAAAACCGGGTCTAAACCAGGAGCACCTCCATCAAGACTGAAAAGACATCAAAAGAAGTTCAGTTATTCCCTACACCACAGGATAATCCAGATATTTTCCTCTATCACACACTCCAAATTTTATCTCTCACCCACACTCATATCTAATGCTATCAAAGGAAGTCTGTGCCTCCCCCTTTCCCTGTACTGAAGAAGTTCCCAAGATGAGGGTCCTTCTGGAACGCCTGATCCCGCCATTTCGGGACGGTCCCCGTCCACTCGTCTGATATCAACAGGTTCCCTGATCGCTCGAAGTAGCTGCGACAAGAGCCGCGCCTCGCGCGCTACATGGCACAAGGCTCCACTACACTAGGAGATAAATCGACTTTTTTTTTAAATGTAGATTTTTAACAGGGGCCGGCGCCGGCTGCACCGGCGGACCCGTCCCAGCGGACCCTTTCGCCCGAAAACTTACGAAACTTAGAGGAAAAAAAACGTGCTTGACGACAATTTGAGAGAGAAGTCACTCCCGCGCCGAACTGATCGCCTGCGGGGGGCGATAACGCTGTCAATCGCACGAGATGTCGCCGCAGTCCCAGAGAACTTGTTTCGCGAAACACGGACATAACCCCCAATAGGGGCCACCCCACCCCACCCTGGCACAGCACCAGCCCCCGCAACAATCGGTAACCATCAGCAACCTGATTAAGTCACCCGCGGCCGGCCCGGACACGCGCCAGGACGAGCGGCGGGAGTGAACACGATCACATTACCCGGCTCACTGCTGCCGAATTCGCCCAATTCCTTTCCTTTACGGGGCCGACTTCAAGAAAGCTGGCGCGCCACCCTCCCCAACAGAGGCGGGGACCCCGCGGCCACAGGCCCGCAGCCACAGGCCCCGCACCCGCAGGTGCACTCGCACTGCCGCCGGCCCCGCTTATCGCGGCACGACGGCCGCAGTCCGCACGGCCGAGTAGGACGCGCCGCCGCCGCGCCTCCAGTCCGGCTGACGCTGCTGCTGCTGATGCTGCCGGCCCCGAGAGAATCCGCGCAAAACTCCGACTTGACGACGGTTTCAGCAGCGGCTGTTGGCAAAACGAGGCCCCCGCCGACCCGCGCTCTGCGCCCCTCCTGCCCCGTGCCCCTCTCTCCTCTGGCTCCTCGCCCCGCCCGCCCTGCCCCCTCTCCCGCACTACCCACACACCCGTCCCGCGCGCGAGCACACACACATACCTCGGCACGCACTCCGCCTCTCACTCGCACCCGCACTCATACGGCACGCAGCAGCAGAGCAGCGACACACGAGAGCGACACTTCCGCTATGTGAGGCGTCCCCGGGCGCTCTTTCCCCTGATCAGACTCTCGCACATACTCACGCCAAAGGGTGCCCAGTACCCTGCCGCGCACTGAAAGACGAGCAAAACCGGTGCGGATGTCCTAACCTTCCTCAGCACGTGTGTGTGTGCGTATGTGCGTAAAGCACTGCACGTGCACTCCCTACGAACGTCGCGCGCGCACACACACGCACACGACCGCACGCTGCGCAGGTCGGCTCCACACTGAGAAGGCAGCCGTCCCTGCCCCGTGGTCCCGTCTGAGGCGGTATTCCACGACTCCGCCGCCGCGCCGGGTCTCCCGCCCTGTCCCGTCCCGTCCCGTCCCGTCCCGGTGTCCCGCTCCTTTTTGCGGGGACTCGGGAGTACGAGACGATTCGGCCGCGACAAGGGCCGGCCGCCCACCAAACAGCAGGACAGTAAGGCGCGCCTAAACTCCAAAACCAGCAAAACAGGTGGAGGAGGCAGCCGGGCCGCGGCCCGGTAGTGCTACTGGGGTGAGGGAGCGAGGACTTTCCTAAACGGAGGATTCTCGGTACTGCAGTGGACAGGACAGCGGCCAGGGTCCTGGTGGGGGCGGGAGCGACCGGGGCGGGCCACACCGCAGCCGCAGCCGCAGCCGCACTCGCTACCCACCTTGTCCGAGCCGTTCCCGGAGGCGAGGTGCACCGGCCGTGACGCCCCCCCCCCCCCCCCGCCGGGCTCCCCACCCCTTCCCCTCTCACCGGCGCGGCGCGGCCGGCGCGGGTCCTCCTCCTCCACCACCGCCGTCAGTCAGTCCGCGGCCGCGACCCGCCGAGAGAGGAGCCCGCGCCGCGCGAGGACCGCGACGCGACCAAAACGTGACGAACACGCCCCCGAACGACGTGCTGCCGGTCCGCGTGCGACGCGCGATGGAACGTGACGAGGAGTGACGGCACGTGGTGGTGACGCTCTGTGACGAGCCCGTGACGATCTGCGACGAACCTGTGGCTGCCGCCAGCATGCCGGAGCGGCGCGGCCGCCCCCGGCCCTCCCCCGCCGGCCGCCAGCTGCGTCAGCTGCTTCAGCGGATACGGCGGCACTGGTGACGGGCTGCTGTGGTCCCCAAGTGCCCCCCCCCCCCCCCTCCCAGAGTGTTGTGTTGCGCTAAGGACCCCCCGGGGAGACTGTCCGCGTTCCCCCGCAGAGGGCGCGGCATCCGTGATTTGAGTGTCATCGGCCTGCCCTCGTCTCTATTGGATTTAGTGAAACCGACGGCGCCGACACCATGACCAACGACCGTTTCCACAAGTAAGTATCCCGACCTCTGGAATTTTCACCCCATTTTTTTGCCATCTTCGTTTAATTCCCCGCGCCTCGTTCCTCTGCGAGAGAATAAAAAAATTGGAAAGAGCGAAAAGTATTCGTTCCACTTAGTTAATCCGGAAGAGCGCGCGCGGCCGTGGCGAGGAAGGGACTATCTGCGTAACAATCGCACCCCGCCTCCATTTTCATATTTTCGCTGCGGCGCGGCGTTTGCTCACTTTTACTTCCTATTAGTTTTTTCCCGTTGCTTCCGAGGGTGCGAGAGGCCTAGCTCTGCCCGCCCCCGCGTCGCGTGGTGCCTGAACTGAGGGGTGGCTGGGAGGGGAGGGGGTGGTGGTGGCCCACTGCCACTGCTGGCAGAGTTGTGCTACTCGGAGTGGGGCGCGTCCGTCAGAGGACGCCGGCCGTGCCTTGGCCGTGCCGGGACAAGTAGAGTGTGGTGTTTTTGATGGTTATCACGCTCGGCGGGTACCGCGGCGGGTGCCGGCCCGTGCCCGCAGCCGCCTGGCCCGGCCCCCCGGCCCGGCCCCCCGGCCCGGCCTGCTGCTCCATGCCCGCACCGGAACCCCCGGCTGCCTTTTCTACTTTCTTATTCCATTACTTCATTTAATCGATCTTTTCTCGCTCTTCTCCTTCTCCTACTTCTACTTTTTTTAGAATAAAAATGTTTAAAAAAAAACCGTGCGATACGGATCGTTCTATGCGCTACGCTCTTGCCGTAAGTGTTGCGGGCTCCGTGCGCAAGTTGCCTCGTAATCACAAGGAATCCTCGGCGGCGGCGGTCCAAGAAGCGTTTATTAAGATACGCAGATAAAGTATTTGAAGCGCGGTCCCGGGCAGGAACTGGGCCAGCGGCAGCGGCAGCAGTGGCCGCATTGTTCCGTTGCGTCGCTGACCTGTTCCCTGTGGTTCCCCTGCCCCCGATGA
The DNA here is from genome assembly GCA_026979955.1 of Megalurothrips usitatus. Lineage (NCBI taxonomy): Eukaryota > Metazoa > Arthropoda > Insecta > Thysanoptera > Thripidae > Megalurothrips > Megalurothrips usitatus. Next base: position 7,011,990 of record CM049596.1, read on the forward strand.
CGACGCCTCGTTATTGGCACGCTGCGAGCACTGCTCCCCGCCCGACACCGCGGCCCCGCGCCGCCGCCGCCGCCGCCGCCGGGTTACGGCACACCCTCACTAATCTCTCATCGCGAACTGACGCTCGCCGCCGCCGCCTCTCGCTCCTAAACGCCTATTCCTCGGCATCTAAATGGGCTCGCGGCCGAATCTGTTTTCGGCCAATCAGAGCGCGCGTTCCCACGCGCCGTTAGATGACGAGGTCCGTGATGACGACGTCCAGGGCCTCGAGAGGCGCGAGGCCCGCGGGGCCCGCGAGGCAGCGCCCTGGGAATGGAAGCAGTTGCCCCGGGCGGACTGCAGCCCGCCGAGCCTCCTCACATGAAAACGAGTTGCGGGTCCAGAAGTGTCCCCTCTGTCTGTCTTTCTGTCTGTCTGTAAAAATTTCAAAATTTAATTTTTCGAATAAAAAAAAATTGAGCAGGGCCTTACGAGTTTCCCAACAAGCCTCTTCGCACACCTCTAGTCTGTCCAACCGTCCGTCCGACTATCTGTCTCTCTCTCTCTCCCTGTCATTTTTGCAATATCCGTGTAAATGGTACTCAAGTAGGACTTTTAGTCCTTTTTAAATACTCTAAATAAACTATCAAACTATCTCTCTCTCTCTCTCTCTCTCTCTCTCTCTCTCTCTCTCTCTCTCTTCCGCAGAAGCATTTGCCGCACCATTGTCTCGCACCGCCTTGGACCGGAAGGCCCAGAGGACAGTCGGCATGGGATGGCTGCCCAACTTCCTTTGATCATTCAACCCCCCCCCCCCCCCCCCACCACGCCCAAAAAAAAATTAATCACCTGCTAAAAACGGATCATTTTCTAAAGAAAGGAAACGCTCCCTCTTCTTCCAACCTCCCCCGAATATAGAATATAGCACCTGTCCATGATCGGAGCCGCCGGCGCTCTGCCGGCGCTGGCCCTGCAGTCCCAGGAGGCTCCGCGGGCGCAGCCTCTGCGGCTCCGCGGCTCTGCTGCCAGCGCCCGCCAGCCCCGCCCCGTGTACCGACACACCTTTTGTTTTTCTCGGGAAGGCGAGAACACGGAGTCCCTAGCTGTCCTAACGAGCTCAAATTACCCCGAAAAAAAAATGCAGAGAGAGAGAGAGAGAAAGAGAGAGAGAGAGAGAGAGAGAGAGAGAGAGAGAGAGAGAGAGAGAGAGACAGAGAGAGAGAGAGAGGCAAAGTCGTGGAGTCGCGGACGGCCGAGATGGCGGCGTCCTGCAGATTGGTTAAAATTTGTCTGTCTGTGTTTCGCTGAGGAAGGAGCAGGCGCGGCAACGACTCGTGTCCGTGTCTCTCCGCGGGGGCCACATTCTTTTTCTGTCCCTCAGCGACAATAATTTTTTTTTCTTTTTTTCGCAAGTGTATTATGGGAGGTCGTGATCTTAACAGGGCGTGCAATGCGGGCGGGCAATACGGAGATTCTACGGCAAAAAAAAGGGGGGGGGGGTTGGTCATCATGTGCCCTAGCCACCGTAGACGAGGGTGCTATCAGCGTCCCCAGTATGTGTGCACGTGCGTGTGTGTGTGTGTGTGTGTGTGTGTGTGTGTGTGTGTGTGTGTGTGCAGGGGAGTGCGCTGGCGGGGGGTCCTGGCGGCACGCGTCGCCGTCACCTTCGTCCGGTCCGCGCGCGCCTGGCCGCGTCATAACAATTGCACTGCCGCCGCCGCCGCCGGGTCCCACCTCCACCATCACGGGCAGGGCGGGGGCCGCAGGGGGGCCCGGCGGGGGCCACAGGGGCAGGGCGGCGCAGCCTTACACAGCAGATGATGCCTTGTTGCTACCGCGCCGTTGTTCACACAGGCGCCAGTTACTTTCACATTTCTCTTGTAATACCCGCGGCCCGCGCGGCGGCGGCGGCGGCAGCGGCGGTGGTGGCGGCCAGACAATTCTTTTCTTCCCAGGGGGGAGCCACCGCCGCCGCCGCCGCTGCCACCACTTCCACCACCACCACCACCACCCGGTTACTGCTAACAAAATAAGCGCACTCCGCTCTGCGGGACTGGAGCTCCCGCGGCTCGTCCTCTGCGCCGCGGCCGCGTTGCCGCGAGCGTTGCGTAAGGTGACGTCAGGACCGCCAGGCTGCCCCTGCGGCCCGTGCGGTCCGTGCGGTGCCGAAGGGGGCGTAGCAGCGGCAGGTTCGGCAGGTCACCGCGTCGACGGCGGCGGAGGCGGCGGCTCCGTCCTGCCGTGTCGTGCCGTGTCGTGCCGTGCCGTGCCGTGCCGCATGTCCCCTGTGTCCCTACTATACTATGGACGACAGGTGTGCTGCGTGGGTCCACCCGAAAATGCTCGCCGCGTCAATACCGCCGAAGGGCCTGCTTCGCGGGGCCGAAAGGGCCTGCTGTGCGGAACCCAAAAGGGCCGGGCCCGACGGTCCGGATTTTTTTTTTTTTTGGGGGGGGGGGGCTTTGGCCCTCTCTGCTCCCCCTTCCGGCGCCGCTGCTATACTTCCTATCACACCTCCCATCCATCTTCTCTCTCTTTCTCTCTCTCTCTCTCTCTCTCTCTCTCTCTCTCTCTCTCTCTCTCTCTCTCTCCTCTCACTCGCTCTCACTCAAGTCGCCTCGTGACCTTAACCTGCCAGGAACAGTTCAGCAGTGACGCCGCGCCTCCCGCGGATCCTGTTGGGGCCCTGCTTGGGATCATTGAAGGCAATGGGCCGGATCTTGGGCGCGTCGGCGGTGGCGGCGGTGGGGGGGGCGGGGGGCGGGGGCGGCGGGGGCGGCGGGGGCGGCTCGCCAGCCGGAGTGAGGACCCGGGCCGTCCAGAAGCAATCGGCCGTGACAAGGCCCGGGCCCCGGGGCCTCTCCGAGGCATTCCATCACCGCTTCGCCACGACGGCGGCGCGGCGGCCCCGCGTCCACCATCTACCCCAGTTTTGAGTCTGAATTTCTGAAGCACACTCTCAGAAAAAGATAAAAATAAACTCAGAGCCAAGTCTCGGCGTATTTAGGCTGACAGAATTTGTTTGTGCCGCGGGCGTGGTGCGGGGAAGTAGCCCGGCCGGGTCCCCGATGTCAACCAGGGGCACAACAAATCTTCCCTCCTCCCTGCTGGAACACAACAGAGAGACAAGTCGTCTTTTTTTCGGGCTCCCATTTTCGTTTCTTTCCTTGTGGACTCCCGCCTCATTTTTCTCTGAGCGAGAGCCCATGACTCGCCGGCGGGTCGCGAGCTCCTCTCGGTGAGGTAACTGCCGTGTCCTCACTGCGCGGCCTCACGCACGGGACGGCAGCGCCTGCCTCGTCCTCACCGGCCCTCATCAGCACACTGAATGGGCGTGGACGCGCGGGTGACGAGCGCGAGGACCTGAGGCGGTGCTGAGGACCCGGGAGGACTCTGCTGACTCCGGGCACGGAGGCACGGCGCCTGCATGCGAAAGGGCAGTGCCGGTGCATAAACAAATGAAACGGGTCACCCTTAACGAAGGCGGCGGAGCTGGAGCCTGGCCGGCCCACGACCGCATCGACGGTATATCGACTGCGCTCTGCGCTGCGGGCCCACTGTGCACTGTGCGGGCCGAGGAGGGACCGCAGGGGGCCGCAGGGGCAGGAGTGGGCGGCGCTCGGAGGCTCGGAGCGCCGTGCAGCCGGCTGCGAAAATGCCAAGTCGAGTGCACTGCACGTCCAGCGCGGAGTGTCCAGCGGGCGGCCTGGGCGGTGAGGGCTGCACGCCGCGCGCCGCCGTCCCGTCGCCTCGCCGCGGAGGAGTAAGTCGGGCCATCGCGCTGCCCTATTATCGGCCGTAATGTGGAGGCGAGAGGGCCGCGCGGAGCCGAGCGGCGCGCTGCCGAGAGCTCTCCACCAGCCCCGGCGCTCAAGTCTCCGCAAGCTGTCCGGCTGCTCAGACCACACACACACACACACACGCTCAATGGGAGAAGTACTTCGGGACATTCGATAAACTGTGACCCCTAAATAAATGTTAGCTCCTGCACTGTCTAAAATTTTAGGAGGCCTCACAGAAAAATGAGACAGGGTGACAAATATTGTACAGTCAGTGCAGCTAAAAAGAAAAATTAAGCTGTCGAAGTTAAGCGGCAGTGCCTAAAATTTTAATCTTGCCCCCAAAATTTCTCTCCGTGCAGGCCGGTGCGCGCCGGAGCCGCAACGAGATAGATCATTATTCAAATGATCTGCAAAGGTTGCCATGCGCGTGTGAGGAAAGGCGGTGCGATTGATTTGAGTTTTGATTTTTTTTCTGCCGCTGCCGCCGGCGTGCCTGTGGAACCCGAGCCCCCCATGATGATGCAGCCGCAGCAGGGCCACGGCAGGGCGGTGCGGGAGTCGGTGTCGCTGAGGCGCCCACCGAGGTGCCGCCGGGGTGCCGAGGTGTCCGACGCGGCGTGGCCCGGCGTTGCGTTGCGTTCCGTGGCGGCGGCCGGGTCCCGGGGCGCCTCTCCTCCGGGGCCGGCCATCATCTCACGGGCCGAGCCGCCGGGCCGCCGGGCCGCCGAGCCTCGGACACTCGAGATGCTGCGAGCAAACAGAGAAGAATGAAGCACATCTCTCACTGCGTTACGGCACCCGGCACACCGCGTTGCTGCAGTGTAATACTCTCGCTGTGAGGGACGGCACGGCAATGGATGACTCTCCACTGATACACCCCGCCGCGCCGCGCCGCGCCGGGCTCGTATTGCCGAAGGGATGCCGGCCAGATAGATAAGTAGTGTGCTATGGGAGTGAACCCCCCGCCTCAGTACACACTCGGCACTGTGTCGGTGCTCTGTCGGTCGGTACTGTCAGTACTCTGGCGGTACTGTCAGAACACTGCCGGTGCAGTTAGTGTTCTGCCAATGCTGTCAGTACTCTGCCAGCCACTGTCAGTACTCTGCCACCGCTGTCAGTACTCTGCCACCGCTGTCAGTACTCTGCCGAGGACGCGCTGTTCCTGCCGCGCTCGAACGCCAACACTACCACCGTGAGAATTCTGAAATCGCTATAGTAGTACCACCACAACGCTGATGTTGTTGTTTTCTGTCTTTTTTTTTTGCAAGATTGACTTCCTCCTCCTCCCTATACTCGATCGTGTGTTATGTGCAGGCCGCCTCTCGGTTCGTGACCTCCCCTCCCTCCCTCTCCTGCCGGCACCATGATGCAACCCAACACCGTATCGCTGTATAAGGCTTCGGCGCCCCGCGGGTCCTGCGAGCCCTGCAGGTCCTGCGAGCCCTAGAGCCCTCGGGCTTCGGCACGGCCAGCAGCGTAGGTGTGTCGGTACGTGCCGAGCAGGCCGAGCAGGCCGAGGGGTTCTGTGACAAAACCCCCCGCGGGGCTTAACGAGCCCGCGGCACTGCGAGGCGCCTCGGGGGGGGGGGGCCCTTACTGGTGACGTCACCGTACGCAAATACACACAACGCGACCCCCCGCGACGTCTGCCTCCCTCTCTCTCTCTGTTTTCTCTCTCTCTCTCTCTCCCTTTTCTCTCTCTTTCTCTCTCTCTCTCTCTCCGCCCACACACTGTCCGCGTGACACACTTTATTGCGCGCGCAGAGGCGAGGATGAGCCGCCGCATGTGGTCCCTCCCTCCCTCCCTCCCTCCCTCCCTCCCTTCCTCCCTCCCCGCCGAGGACCCTCTCCTTCGCGAATCCCGCGTCACGCCACCGTGTCGTGTCGTGGCGTTGCTCAGCGTGTGGCCCCGCGGTACGGCGCGGTGGTCCCCTCCGGCCGCGGCGCGTTGGCGGGGCGGTCTGCTTTGCATGAAAGACTCTGTCCTCCTCCTCCTCCTCCTCCTCCTCCTCCTCCTCCTCCTCCTCCTCCTCCTCCTCCTCCTCCTCCTCCTCCTCCCCCTCCCCCTCCCCCTCCTCCCCACACGGCGTCCCCCGCCGTCATCGCGCGTGGAAGATGTGCCGTATGGACTTGCATCACGTGTCGCCCCCCCCCCCTCCCGCCCTGAGATTGGTACACTGGATAAGGTCCGAAGACGCGTAATTATGTTTTACGACTCTGGTCGTCTGGAACGAGGTCCCGCCGCCGCGCCGCGGTCCCGCGGGGAGGTCCGACCCGGCTCGACACGGCATTCAATGTCACCGCAAAGGAGGAGGCATCGCCGCTGGAGGACGAGGCGAGTGGGGGTAACATCTCATTACAGGCACGTCCACGCGCTCTCCTCAACCCAGGTCTCTCCTCAGCGCCGCCAGGCCTTTTTCGACAACTTTGACAATTTTTTTTAAATCTTGCTTTACAGATTTCAAAATATATTTAACGATATTTTTTGACAATTTTTGGCACATTATTATTGGCGTCTGTTTTTCGTCACTGTGTCACACACGCCTTGCGCCGCGGTGCCGCTGTCTCCCGGCCGCGAGCCGCGAGCGATGGGAGCCACATCGTCCACGTACCACGTAAACACCCTGAGTGTGCGTGTGTGTGTGTGTGTGAGTGTGTGTGTCGAGTGTGTGCCCTCTACCGCTGCGCATATAATGAGAGGATCTTGCGCAAAAGTCCATTTCGTTTAACCTCAGCGAGCGACGCGGCGGCGGACGCGGCGGCACGTGCCGCACGCGTGGCCCCGAGCGGCGACGGCACGCCGCCGGACGGCACGCCGCCGCCGCTCACCGCCGCCGCTCGCTGCCGCACGGACCAGCATCCTCTCCTCGCGGTGGCTTACACAGGCGCCGTGTTCCTGGGCGGCCGTCGTGTCCGGAGCCCCGGCGCCACCGCGGCCGCGGCGGCCTAGGCGGGCCGCGGAGCCGTCGGAGCCGGGTCGGAGCCGTGCATGTCAGCGTCGGGGATCTTCATACATGCCTGCGCACCGGCCACGCGCCACGCCGCTGCTGGGGTGCCACGGCGGCGTCCTGGCGGGGCCGTGAGTCTGAGCCAGCCTCTACAGGACGGCGGCCCGGCCGCGGGGGCTGCGGGGGCTGCGGGGGCCGACCTTGGCGGTCCGCGGTGGGTGGACGTCGAGGGGGAGGACCCGGCGGCGGGGCACGGCGGCGCACGAGTGGTGCAGGCAGGTGCCTCGGCGCCCTCGCCGAATCTGCCTCACGTTACGCTGTGCACTGCAAAGGGAGGCCGTATGTGTGTGTGTGTGTGTGTGTGTGTGTGTCGGCCCCAAGCCTGTCGTCGTCCCCGCCTCGCACCTCGCACAGCGGCCGCCACCGTCCGCGTGGGCCTCCCCGGGCACCACCCCCTCCCCCACCACCACCACCACCACCACCACCACAACCACCACCACCACTGCCGTATGTACGCCAGAAAAATTCCACAATAATTAAGCAGTCCGACGAAACACCCTACTACTGTCCCCCAATCTAGAAATGGAGAATTTAAACTTTTTTTCAAAAAAGGAGGAAAAGCGGAATTTGGTTGTGAATGCGCTATTTGATTTGGCCGAGGAGTATTTGGCAGGTGTCGCACGTAACGCCGCGCCGCGCTCGGGCGCTGCTGCGCTGCTCTCTCCCTTCCGGGCGCAGCCGGGCGCAGCCTCCCCGGCCGACCCTCTCGCCTGTCCACCCCTGCGGCCAGCGGTGCGTGGAAGATGTTTTAACGATCGGCGCGGAGGGGGACGTAAAACAGGTGGAGCTGCATTTGGCAGCACTGCTGTCTGCCTCCCGCCCCGCCGCGGACCTGGCGGGGCGGACACCCTGCCGGTAACACCCTCATCGGCCGCGGGCCCCGCAGGCCCCGCAGGCCCCGCAGGCGGCTGACTGTTCCGTAACAGAAGGGGAGGTCCACGCCATTGTCTCGGGGAAGATAAAAGTAGAATAGCAATTATTCGACGGTGAACGATGCCGCGTCCAAGAGATTTAGTATTTTTATTTTATTTTTCGCCCCCGTCTCCGTCGTGCGCAATGTCGTGTGGGCCCGGCCGGGCCGGCGGCGCCCGGCGGCCCCGGCTAGGCGGCGTGGTCGTGGTCGCGGCACAACGTACAACTCCCATCTGCTAGCGGGGCTCGCGGGCCGCGGGCCGAGCCTTCGCCTTTCTTCTCTAAGTAAGCGAAGCAATTATGCGCTCTTTTTATGGGGTTGCTGACGGTTAAAAAGCACTTGGCGAAAAAAAATGTAGTCCACTTTGGGGAGGGGGAGGAGAGGAAGGGGGGCGGGGGGACGGAATGCAGTCCACATCGCCCTCGCGGTCAGTGGAGCGGCACCGAAAAGGTTTTGCAAAAATTCACTCACGATTTTTTTTTTGTCATTTCTTTACACTGCTGGCGTGTCAACAGCCGCCCTAATATCAATAGCACCGCGGGCAGGACAATGATGATGACGAGGCCAATTATCGACAATATTCCAATTACGCTCCGCATCGGAGCGGGCCGAACAAGTCACGTGAGCGGTAGCTAACGTGGGCGCCTGCGTGAGTTAATTTGTGTGTGTGTGTGTGTGTGTGTGCGTGCGTGCGCGCGCGCATGCGCTGGCGCAGCACCGCGGCACACTGTTAGATGCCTGGCGGGTAATGACTCGAATTATGGGAGCTGGGCCGGTCATCGCTGCCATTATCGGCCGGCCAATCAGGAGTGAGCCCATCCCACCACGTGACTACCCTGATCTGAGGGGCGTGTCGCTGCCGTCCTCTCCAATCGCTGCCAATCGCCGCACCGGTGCCCCGCGTGTCTAGCCGCGAGCGCGGGCGGTACGGTTCCCGTCCTGTACGTCGTATTACACCAAAGCTTTTTAAACTTTCAATTTTGACTCAAAGTTTCAAATTTGACTCAAATTTTCAATTCTGACTGAAGTTTTTAATTGTAATTTAAATTTTCCATGTTAACACAAATTTTCAGGCCTCTTTTTTTTCTTCAAGTTATACTCAACATTTTTGGGTGGGCAGCGTGCGATACGCGGTGCAGCGGTTGGTGCGTCACCCCCCGCGGGACAGGTGCGCTGCCAGCGGCGGCAGTGTCAGCGGCCGCCGCCGGGACAACAAACTCGTGTGTCCGCGTCGCACGCGGCGGCCGTCATGGCCGATCGCGCCAACGAATGCGGGCCGGTGGGTACCGGTGGGCACCGGTGGGGCGGGCGGGCCCCGCGCTGCTGTGAGTGGCGCCGGGACCCACCGACGTCGGAGCACCGGGGTGCCGTGGGAAGCCATGAGTTATAAGGGAGGGCAGCGCGAGGGGAGAGGGGACCGTACACACACTCACACACCAACACACACTCACACACCCCAACACACACACACACACACACAGACCGACCGAACTCAAACCAAAGGCACCCCGCGGTGCGGTGGGTGATCAATCATATCAGAGAGAGTGTATTAAGACGACGATCATCGTACGACAACAACAAAATGATGACGACGACAACAACAACAATAATAAAATAAATAATGCGGGTATAACCTAACCAGTGAAGGAAAACAATGGAGACGAGCAGGAGAATGGGAGCGCGGCCGAGGCTCGTTGCTAGGACACCACGGTGTTGTCGTGTTTGTATGTTGCGTGCGTTGATAGATTATGCGTCATCACTCGCTGCAAAGCTCCCCCCCCCCCAAATAAAAAGTGGAACAAAAAAAAAGAGATGATTACACTAGATCGTCATGTCACACGACGTGAAAGTTTATTCGGGGGAGAAAGATATCGAGTCATGGGGGCGCATCGCAACACAAACGAATCAACAAGACAAGCGTCGGGCGGCTGCGGCCGATCTGGGCTCCGGATCCCTTCGGAGCGGCGGCGGCGGCGCGGGTCGGTGGCCCTCCCTCGTCATGTATCAATTAAGGCCTCCTCACGTGTGCTGTAGGCGCACACACACACACACACACACACACACACACTCTGGCTCTTCCCGATCGCGCGCGGCTCGCGGCTCGCGCCGCCGCTTTCACCCGTCCGAAATGACCTCAGCCTCGCGGCGGCTCCCCCGCGGCACGCGGCACGCACGCCGCCGGCAGAAGACTACTGTATCTTCCTGCACATCGGCGGCGTGCTGAGGCCGCCGTCGTCCTCCCTCACTATTTCGACAGCCGCAGCGCGGCCTCCGGCGGCGGCGCCCTGATCCGCGGGCACGGCCAGGAGATGGCATCGGGTGCCGCGCGGTGCTGCCGCTGCGCAGGTGCTCCACATTCAACGGTACACAGGAAGGCAAAGTACCAGGAAGGCGGGCGGTGTAAAGTGCGGTGCCCGGAGCCGGGCGGCCGGGCAAGAAGCGCGCAGCAGCCGCCGCAGCAGCTTTTTTATCATTTCACTTTGCGCAAATGCCGATTTAGCGTGCTGATATGAAGGCGACGCTTCCGGCGCAGAGGGGACCGGCGGCGGCGGCGCGGCGGCGGCGGCTCGGTTCCCGCGAGACCCCCCGCGGTGTCTGCTGCTGCTGCGTGCCGCGGGGACTTCGGGGTGATTATCCCACGCAAGCAGCCGTGCAGAGAGCCGCGTGTGCGACACTGAAACTGGCGGAGTGTCGCGGTGGCCGAGTGGTTGGCGAGCGTGCTGGCACCGGGCCCCGGCTGCCCCCGGCCGGATCCCGGCGGGGGCGGAGGGACTCCAGGCCTCGGCCCGGTGATTACTGTCCTCTTCCCGCATCCAAACCCGGCCGGCTGGCTCGGTGAGTGGGCAGCCTGTGGAGACTCCCCGGCGACTCCTCGCCCTCCTCCCCGTCCAGGGCGTTGTCCGTGACCTGCTCCACCGCGTCCCCGTTGCACCTCCGCGTCGAGGACCCCGGCCGGCGGGGGGGTCACCGCATGGGTCACCGGGGTCCCCTCCACGCGGCGGCGCCGGCTTTCGCAATTATTGCCTGTCCGCTATACGACACGGCCCCGCCCGAGCTGAAGGGGGTGAAGCGGCGAGTTCTGCTCGGCTGTGACTGCGCGTTACGTGTTCTCTCTCTCTCTCTCCTCCCCCCCCCCCCCCCCCCTCTCTCTCTTTCTTTCTCTCTCTCTCTCCTCTCTCTCACTCTCTCTCAGTGTGTGAGCAGCCAGCGACGCGGAAAGAGCCTTTTGTCTTTGCAGCCCAATCCGGCCTGTATTGGCGCTGCCGCTGCGCACCGAGGCTGGGCGTGACGGCCCGACGACGGCAGACTGTCGCTGGACGCGCTGTGTGCCAACGGCGTCCGGGGGCCGTCGTCCGGGGGCGTGGCAGACCTGGCCGCGCGGACGGCCCGCGGCGGCGCCCGCGCCCTGCCGCCGCCGGCCGCCCGCACTCACGGGGACGCCGACGCTGCGCCGCCGGCCCGGGTGGGTTGAGGGGCGAGGACCGCCGCCGTGCCGCGGGGCGCTTCCGGTGCGGCGCCGCGCCGCCGTGTTCCACTGACCAGTGCGCGCCGAGCGCGGCCTGCCTGCCCGATGAATAGGACGCGCGGGGCCGCGGGGGGGCCGCCGGGGGGCCGCCGGGGGCCGCAGAGCGGGCGTCTGAATGGGAGCGCGCGCACCACGCCGCGCACCGCCGTTGTGCTCTCGGGCCGCACCCCGCCGCGCCACGGCCCATCGCCTCCGGTACGGTCAGGCTGAATTAGTCGTGCACGAGCTGCCTAGCGCTGCCTAGCGCTGCCTATAGCAGCAGCAGCGGGAGCCCAGCCCGCCGCCGGGCGCCACGCCGCAATGTGCGCCGAAAAATGCTGTGAAACATTTTTTGGAGTCGGAGACACAAAAACCCCTAGCGGCGCGCGCAAGCTGGAGCGAGGAGCCCCTGCAGACCGTAGGGTAGGCAACGCCGCCCCGCACCCGTGTGCGGCACTGCCTACCCCTCGTCTCGCGGGCGCCCACAAGCGACGATCACCACTAGTGTACTGTCCCACAAGACGGCAACAAATACAAAAAGAGTGCGCCCACCGAAAAGAAAGGGAGGAGGGAGGGGGGAGGGGGAGGGACACAAACGCAATCCTCGCGTCGGATGCGGACGGCCGTTTGGTCCGTGCCGCTGGCCGCGGCGGGAGGTCATGGCGGTGCGGGCGGCGTCTGGCTGCGTGCGGCAGGTGCGCTAGGTGTGCCGCGTGGCGTGCCGTGCTCGCCGTGCTCCCGTGCCGCCGCCGTGCCCAGCCGGGCCCTGCTGCGGTATCGCCCCACGTGTCCACCGGGCCGTGACGGGACGACCGGCGCACTCCCCCCGGGCCGCGATGAACCACGTATCTGCGGCGGGGCGGCGCGGGCCGTGCGCGGCTCAGGACGCGGGGGGGGGGGGGGGGGGCGCGGGAAGGGGGAGGGGCGGAGCGTTGTACTCCGCGGGGGGCCGCGCGGGGCCGCCGCGAGTCCAATGACATGACGAAGCCTCGCTGTGCATTGCCGCGGTGGCGTTAAGCCCGGTCAGGTCCATCGACAACTAGTACAAGTACTCGATGCCGTTCATCGTCAATCACTCAATCTCATGTTTCGTTCCTTTTTTTTTTTTTAGAAAAATTCGGTCACAGATCTCTCTGTGACAACGCGTTGAACGGCGGTAGCGTCAGGGGCGGAGAGAAGCACTAGGGACGTGCTGTCGCTCGGGCGTGGGCCGCGCGGGCCGCGGTCCCGCCACCGGGTCCCGGCGTTGTTCTGGTGTTACGCGTGCCGCCGGATGCCCAGCTCTGCTCCTGCCTGCCGCCCGCCTGCCGCCCCTAACCTACATAACCTTTGGCGAGCTCATGGCATGCAGCGGCACGCCAGGCACTGCAGAAACTGGAGTTCCTGGCCGTGTGCCCCGGCAGCAGCGGCGCTGCCCCCGCGGATGGTGACTGACAGCGCTCCGACGCCGCCGCCGCGCTTCGCTTCCTCCTCTTCTTCCTCCTCCTCCTCCTCCTCGTCGACGCCGTTGCCGTCTCCTTGTGCCTTTTACTAAATAGATTTGCACCGGCGGCAGCCCGTCGCCCACCTCCTCCGACCAGGACACTCCGGGACTCCGGGGCTCGCGGCGGGGACCGGCGGGGGGGGGGGGGGGGGGGGACCCGGAGGGAGGCGGGGGACCTGCACCGCGGCCGTCGGCGGGGCGGCGGGGAGCGTTGCCAGCATTGCGCCGCCCGGTTGGCAACGCTGCTGCTGGCTGCCGCTGTTGTTGTTGGCGTCACGGCGGCCTGGCGGTGCCTGGCGGACACGCTCGGCCGCCCCCCTGCGACCTGCTGCCTCCGGGCCTCCGGGCCTCCGGCACCGCGCTCCCCGACACCGCAGCTGGCTCCCCTACCTCCGGCACCACCGGCTGGCCCCGGGTGCACTATGTGTGCGTGCACGCGGGCACGCGTGCCGCCCCCGCTCCCCACAATCCAGCCCAACTATCACTGCAACTACTTTAACGATGAAAGGATTTTGTTTTCGGTAGTCTCTACGATTGCGCGCACCGAAAAAGTGCTCCTAATAAACAGTAATTTTTTGGGAGGCTGAATTTTCTGACAGTGTTGAGGGTGACCGTGTGCCAAATCGTGCCATCCGGCCGAAATAACGAAGCTGGCTTCCGGTCCTCCGCCTCCCCCCCCCCCCCCCCCCCCCCCGCGAACAGAGCACGCAGCCGGTGCCGCCGCTGCGCCGCCGCCGGCTCGGAGTCCGACGCGGGAGTCCGTGACCGGAGTCCCCCGATGGGGCTACGCCGGCGGACATGACGTCCTCCCGGACCTCCCCGCGCTCCCGTCACCGCGGACCGGGGCTCGCAGGGTCGGCCGGCGGCGGCGCTCACACGCGGAGAGCCCGGGAGGCGGGAGGGCCCCGCCACCGCCGCCGCCGCCGCCGCCGCCGCCGCCGCCGCCGCTCCTGCGACGTCCTTCCGACCGGCCGACCGACCGGACGCTGCCGGTGTCGGTCGGTAGTCGGGTGTGAAGAAGGGCTGCCGCTGTCGCAACGGCCTGCGGTCATAAGGAAACTTACTCCTTACACTATTAAAAAAAAAACCTTTTGAACCAAGCTTATTATGCCTGATTAATGCATTTTTTTATACGCTTAAACCGTAAATTTTCCGCCAGGCATAATATGCTCCAAACAAGAATCTTGTCTCTTAAAATTGACGATGCTTGAATTAAGAAAGCCCCTTTAAAATATGGATGCTTGAATCTAGCATAGGGATGCCTGTGTCAAGCATACATATTTATGGGGCTCCCTTGATTCAAGTATAGTCAAATACTCGCCAATGATTCTGGATCAAAAAATTTCAATGCTAAATTAAAGAAAGTTAACGTAGAAATTGCTTTGTATCGAGCACACTTTTACTAGAGTGTAGACGACCCCGCCGGTGACGGCAGAGGCGCGGGCAGGAGAGGGAGGGGGCGGGGCTGCTGGGTCGGTTTTAACAAACGGCCACTGTCCCTTTCGTTCGCGGAAGCTCGCGGCAGTCGGGCCAGGAAGGGATAATATCCCGTTCGGACGACTCCACTCTGAATTAATTTTTTTTTATGGTCAGACGACGACGCGTCGCCAGGTTAGGTGAGGTTAGTTTCAGCGACGCCGTGGCTACGGAGCTTCTCTCGGGGGCAGCCGAGTCCCGCTACGGCGGCGGCGTCGCGACGCCAGGCGGACGTCGGTTCGATAATCTTGACATAACTGGTCGCCCCGAGCCGCACGCCTCGTCCAGGCCCCAGCCGCACCGGCTCAGGTCGGGGCGTCGAGTCGGGTCCGGGTCGGCGGGGCGCTGTGCTGTGCTGTGGGTGCTGAGCCTGTGCCCCGGATCAGATGCAGCCGTCAGCGGTGCCGCTGCCGCGCCGCGACACGCCTCCACCGCCAAAGTGACGCCTGACAAGTGCCTCGAACAGGTTGGCAGAGCGTCGCTTACGATCAGCGATGCGGATCTCGGTGGAACGGGCCTCGTCGACAACTGCACTGCAAAACGGGCGTCCCCCGCCGGCCCCGCCGGCCCCGCCCCGTTGTATCGCGCCGCCGTCATCACCGGCGTCCTCTTCTTCTTCTGCAGTGGCGCAAACGCCGCCGCGGGGCGGGCCGCGCCCTGGGCGGCGTCCCTTCGGTGCAACAACCCTGCCCGTCACAGACGGCCACCCTGCCCGTCACAGACGGCCACCCTGCCCGTCACAGACAGCCACACTCCTGTCACAGACGGCCACGCTCCTGTCACAGACGGCCACACTCCTGTCACAGACGGCCACCCTACTGCCTTGAGCCCATATTGAACACTTGCCGCCGCCAGACACTGGTGCGCATTAGCCGCCGGATGCCCCCGCCGCGCCGGACCGGCCGGCCGGACCGGGCCGCGGCCCGGAGAAAGGAGAGGCGTCAGTGTCGACTGCTTTTGCTCCCGTTTCGGAATATCATCCCCGCCGAAAGCGCCTCGTCATGTCGGCGGGCCCGGTGGCGGCGACCCGAGCCGACCCGGCCGGACCCGCGGCTCCACAGGCCGCCGTCCTGAGCTTTCTACTCCTCCTCCGCGGGCCCTGCAGCTTTTCCCAGCATCGGAAAGCAAACGGCCGCTGTATCGCTGCTCGCCGCTGGAAACGAACCGGCGGGCCGGCGTCCCGCTGGCCCGACTTTTGTCCTCCGGGCCCGGTCATCGACGAGCTCTTTAGTGCCACCCACAAGCAGGTGCCCCGGTGCTTGCGGTCGGACACTGCCGCCTCCGGTCGGCTGCCGCAGCTGCCGCAGCTGCCGCAGCTGCCGCAGCTGCCGCAGCACCGGCCGGCTGATTACCGGGTGATTGCCGGGGCCGCCCGGAGCCGCGGGTCGTAACGAAGCAGACGTGCCCAGGAGGGCCTCGTAGATGATGGCGAGGAGAGCGGACGCCGCGGGGCGCGCCTCCCCGCCCGACTCGCCAGGCCAGGCTTCCTCGTTCCGAATCTCCTGCCGCGGGATCGGGATCGGTGTGTGATGTAGAGTAGAACCGGCAGAAGTGCAGCGCGCCGGGCCGGGAGCCCGGGCCGGAGTGTGCGGCACACAGTGCCCAGCTCACACTGCAACGCGCGGCGAAGGCGCTCTGCTGTTCCCCTTCACTTTCTAGACGAGCGGGGAAAAAATGTGACGCCACCTGGCGCCTTCCGCAGAGGGGTTCGGCTGGCAACCTGGCAACCCGCACTGTTTACCGAGGAAAGAGAGAGAGAGAAAATATCTGCCGCTGAATCCGGCCGGCCGGTCGTCCCCGACGAACGCTGTCGGGCCTGACGTGACCCCGCGCCGCCGGCATCCACGCGGAAAAATGTTCAGTCGGTGCAAGCAAGCTTGTTCGTCGAAATTTAGTCACAGTAACTGAGAATTCGTTGTGGCAACAAAGTCTTACTTTCCGCGGGGTCTCCGTTTTGTTCTTTAAAACAAAACATTTATGCTAGTGAAACTGAGTTTATTTCCCCGCATCGAAATCTGACAAAGTATCTGTTCCCGTAAAAAAAAAAAAGATAGATTTCTCCGTTGCAGGCTAGGCTGGCGGAGCGCGGGGGCGGCATGCGGCCAGCCGCGGACTGAAATCGCGTTTATGCGGGTCACGGAGGCCCCGCGCGGCCGGATCTAGAGAGACGCAGGGTCTCTCCAGCCGACACCGGCGGCTCCGGCGGCGGCCCGACCGTCCCGTCCATGTCCATGTCCAGCTCCGGCCGCGCTGTGCTTTGTCTGTCTTCGCCTTATTGGCCCGGAAGCCGGAAGCCTGCCGATATATAGTGCCGCCGCCGCCCTGCCGGAGCCGCGGAGGCCCGGAGCCCCGGACTCGCATTGTGCATTCCGCACGCGGCGGCTCCCTGCCGGAAAACGGTGATCCGGAACACACAAACTCCGTTTTGGACTGGCGCCACGGCCGACCCCGGTTTTCCAAAAAAAAAAAAAAACACACGAAATCGTCTGCTTTAAAGGATGTGAAAATCTTTCATCATCGGCTAGATTTTCCGATTTCTCGATTATTGAATCGCAGACAGAGCGCAAGCAGTGTAACGGCAGCCGACGCGGGGCGGGCAGCCCGCTGGAACAAACAGGACGGATTGCCGGTCTGACGCTGACAGGCCCGCGCCGCGCCTCGCCACGCCACGCCGCGGGCAGCGGGGCCGGTCGTGATTCTGTTAGCGCGGCGGCCGCATCAGGCGTGGCGTGGCGTGGCGTATCGCTCCGCGACAGCGCGAAATAAGACGTGAGTGATCCCGTCGCGGTCGTGCCGCCCCCCCCCCCCTCTCCTCCGTGACAGCGACACTTAGGCCGCGGCACCGCGCACGGCACGACGGCTGCTCGACTGATTCCTTCATTGTCCAGGGCGGCCCGCGGACCGCAGCAGGTGAGCGCCACAGGAGGACAACCAGCCGCCGCAGCCAGCCGACCCCCGAAGCGAGGCGCGCCACTTTTTTAATTCGGTGCTTGCGGTGTCGGCTGGCCTGCCGGTGGCGGGGCCGCGCTGCGGTCTGCTCGGCCCTCGGCCGCCCGCTCTCCTCTGGCCGCGGCCCGGCACCGGCAGCGCCGTCCTGTTCGCCACCAAGCAGGCGGCTGCTTCTCCGTCAAACAGCCTTGACGGCGGCGGCGGCGGCGGCCTCCGGCCGACGAGTGGGCGATCCTTAAACGGCCCGTTAAAACGGCGTCGGAGTCCTCACCATTTGTACGGATCCGCCCGCACCGCCCGCAGTCCCGGGCCGGGGCCTGCTGTTGTGGCGCAGCGTGGGGCCGGGCGGCAGGGCCGGGCGGCAGCGCGCACCCGACGGGAAGGATTAGATGGCGAGCCCGTGGCAGATGAGGGAACATCCCTGTCCCCGCCCCGACACGCGCGCCTCCTCCGAGCCGCCGGAGCCGCGGGCCGCGTATCCCTCTTCTCGGAGGCGGCGGCGGCGGCCTTTGGCGTCTCTGGCGCAGTCCCTGCCCTGCTCGGCACGGTTTGGTGGCGCTGCCGCGGAGCGCCACGACCATGTCCATGTCATGTGATCTCTGCCGTGACGCGCCGCAGCGGCGCCCTTGTCTGGTATTTCGAGGACATTGACCTTGCTTGTCTCCTCTTTCTCTCTCCCCTCCCCCTTGCAGTATTTTAATGTCATTTTCGCCATGTGCAGCAGCCAAGACTATGGCCAGTGTGTTTTTTTTTGTCTTTTTTAGCGCTCCAACCGAGGCGACGAACCTGTTTTAAGACTCGGCCGCAGGCGGCGCGTGGCGGCTCGTTGTGGTGTACGGTGTGCCTCCAGGCCGGGCAGCAGTGGTAGTGTCACCTGGGATGACTCGATGACTCACCGGAGGCACCGGAGGCACCGGAGGCACCGGAGGCAGAGAAAGCGTGGCCGCGGCGGCGCGGCCCGGTGCACGCCGCCGCCGCGGCCCCGGAGCATACTAATCCCGTGTGATGACATGTTGGAAGAGCGGCAAGTGCAACACACACACAAACACACAGTAAATCCCCTGCCCGCCACTCCTACCTCGCCCTGCTTCGTGCGCTTACTCCGTGATGTATCCGATTAACCGAATACCATCATTTGAACAACCGTCTTGAGGCGATTTTCTTTCCGTCTCCCTCGCTCTCTCTCTCTCTCTCTATCTCTCTCACTCTCTCTCCCTCCCTCTCTCTTTCTCTCCCTCATTTTCTCCCTCTCTCACTCTCCCACCCCACTTCTCTCTCTCTCTCTCTCTCTCTCTCTCTCTCTCTCTCTCTCTCTCTCTCTCCCCGGCCGCAGGGTCATGCGCTGACCCCGCGGATGGCCATGTCGGGCATAGATAGTGAAAACTTAATTGCGGCCCCCGTCGTTCCCAGGCCGCCCCGCGCAATGCGTGGGAAGCGTCCCAATCCGTTCACTTCACTCTCTCTGCCTGTCCTCCAGCCGCGGGCGCTGCTTCGGCTGCCTCAGATCGCTCGCTCGGCGGCCGCGGTTGACACCCCGGCGGCGGCGGCGGCGGCGGCGGCGGCGGCCTTGCCACGGTCTTGATGACAATTGGGGCGCTCGCTGTGCTGCATCATTACGCGAGGCGCGGCGCCTGGCGGGTAGGCAGCCGGCGGCGGCGTGCGCGCGTCGTGCGGGCCGGCCTACCCCGGCGCCCGGCGGCGTCCGGATGCGGACACTCAGGCTGCCGCACCTCACGCCGCAGCGGCAGCGGACCCCCGTGTCGGCCCCGTGTCGGCCCCGTGTCTAACGACTAGTCCGACGTAAGCAGGTGGAGGGCGGCGGTGGTGGCGGCGGCGGCGGTGTGGTTTAAACCGAGGCAGCGGCCGCGGCGCGGGTACCCGTCACCCGTCACTCGCCTGCTGCCCCGCAGAGCTCCAGAGGTATCATTCATTTGCACCCGAGAGAGAGAGAGAGAGAGAGAGAGAGAGAGAGAGAGAGAGAGAGAGAGGGGGGGAGACGGAGGGAGAGACACGGTGAGAGACAGAGAAGCAGTACGTCCGGAGACGGAGACAGACAAGAGTCGTCACCGAGGTGATAGATTACATGGAGGAGGAGGGCGGGCGGGAGCGCATGTAGACGCGCTGGCAGTACATGTGCACGGCGGCGGCGGCGGAGGCAATGGTGGGCAGGTGCGCGGCGGCGTGGAGTCTGCGGCCGGCGGCCGTGTTGTGTGGGGTTCCGGGGTCCGGGGTCCGGGGACCGGGCCGGCAGCGCGGACTCGTGCCGCCCAGATTGGGCCTTATGTCATGGCGGCAGCGGTGGCAGCGGCGGCAGGGGCGGCAGCGGCAAGGAGGCGTCGTCGAGGGCCGCGGACCCACGGACCTGGGGGCTCAGGGGAAATGCTGTCATCACGCGAGATGGCCGGCAGCAGCGGCAGCAGCGGCCAGCGGGACCTTTCGCCGCCTATACAAACAGCGTGGCAATCACGCGGACCATCAAGCCGGACGGTGCGGCGGTGGTGGTGGCCGCGCTGCGAGCGCTGCGGGGGGTATTGGGGGCGCTGTGCGTCTACATACGCCGTCCATTACACGCCTTATCGGAACGTGCACGTGAGAGAGACAGAGACAGAGAGGGAGGGATAGAGAGAGAGAGAGAGAGAGAGAGGGGGGGGGGGAGGATGTCCAGGGGACTGTTGGCGTACTGTGTTGTGCGGGGGGTATCTCCCCGGTATCGGCCTGTGCATAAGAGTGCGTAATGTGAACGACGTGGGAGCAGAGTAAAGAAGTGTGTGTACGAGAGGGAAAGCAAGGCACACCCTCGTTCATTTGGACTGCCAATAGAAATCTAACTAACGCTCTCTCTCTCTCTCTCTCTCTTTCTCTCTCTCCCCGAAGAATTAGCACGACGCGGTTCGGTTCGGCGTGTGCCTCTGCCGGTGCCACTGCCCCCGGCCCCCCTTCCCCCGCAGCCCCGCCCGAACCTCACGTTTGTCTGTTGGCCTTCTTCTGACATAACGCATCCTATCCCCTGCGGCTGCCCCTCCCCCCCCCCCTCAGTTTCCGGACGCCCCTCTTCTCGGCTGGCTGGGCGGGACGGTGTGCCCCCCCCCCCCCCCCCCCCCCCCCCCCCCCCATCGCGGTCACCTCCCGACCACCACAGGCCGGCGGTATAACGTCTCATTATCGCATAGACACGGTGCGCCCGAAACGACAAACCCGTCCGCACGAGTCCTGGAGCCCGACAAGCAGACCATGTGCGCGTGCTGTCGTCCCCTAAACCCGGCTAAACGAGCGGGCCCGGGTGTCCGGGGAAGGTTTCCGGGGCAGAGGTCCGGCGGCCCGGAGAGGCGGAGACCCGGGGAGGCCTGGAGGCCCGGGGAGGCCTGGAGGCCCGGGGAGGCCTGGAGGCCCGGGGAGGCCTGGAGGCCCGGGAGGCCTGGAGGCCCGGGGAGGCCTGGAGGCCCGGGGAGGCCCGGGGAGGCCCCGTCAGCTGGGCGGCGGCCGCGGCCGCGGCGCCCCGCGGCAGCCGTCTCCCGTCTCCACCATTGCACAAGAAGGCGGCTCGCGGAATGCCTTCGGCACCTTCATCGAGTGTTGCATCGAGTCCGCGGCGGCGTGCGGCGCGGGGCGGGCCGCACGCCGTGGTGTGCAGCGCGAGGGGTCACACGGCGCGCGTGTGTTTGTGTGTGTGTGTGTGTTGTGTGTGTGTGTGTGTGTGTGTGGTGGAATGCGCCCGCCCCGCCAGTGCATTGTTCCCCGAAGCACCGACAACGTGATCACGTCGCAGCAGCGGCAGCGGAGAGGGAAAGCATGGACTCTCCTCTGCACTGCTGCTTCGCTGCTTGCTGCCCCGCTGTGCTGGCCGCTCTGCCCTCTGACGCCCGCGCCGCACTACTGCAGCATGCAGCATCGCTCCGAACAGCTTCACTCTGTGTGTGTGTGTGTGTGTGTGTGTGTGTGTGTGTGTGTGTGTGTGTGTGGTCCGCTCGGCAGCCCCGCCCCCGCCGCGCCGCGCCGCGTGCTGGGTAGGCAGCCCGCGCCGGTGTGCGATGTGATGTGACGGAGCGGGGCGCGCACATTCCGCCGGAAACTGTAGCACCGTTGGCAGCGCTGCCAGCGCCGGCCTCCGAGCGGCACATCCGGTGGCTCCGGGCCCCGGCAGCAGGTGACGGAGGGCGACGGGGTAACGGTCCGACACCGGATCGGCTCAGCGTCGGCAGCGGAGGCAGCAGCCGACTCCGCCCCTTATCACCTCGCTAATCACCTGCCAAACTGTTAAAACCGTTTTTAAAAAAAATCGAACCTTTTTTTGGAAAGAAAATCAGAATTTGTTATCATTGCATTTTATGCAGGTATTTCCATAAAATTTCCACACAGCCGAAACCCCCATAGGTTTCTTTGTGCTGACAAGGTGAACTGTCAGCCACTTCTGTCTGCCGCGGCCCTGCTCCCGCCGCAGCCCCCGCCGCCCCCGGCTCGGCTCGAGTGCGTTCGCAGTGACTGACGCATGACACGGAAACGGTATACACGACACAGGCTGAGGCGGCCGACCCGACCGGAACACTGAACACGAAGCGCTGTGCCCCAGCCGACGGTGATGCCGGTGCTATCCCAGCGCCCCGCCGCCGCCCCGCCGGCCCCGCCGCATCCATAGCATAGCGGAAGGGGCCGCGGAAATCCTTTTTCCTCTCTAATGAGCAGCCGACACCACCGCCAGAGTCAGAAGCACACATAGGTGTACCATGCAGGCTTTTCTCTGCACCCCCCCCCCCCTTCCTGGAGTGGAAGGCAAAAGCATTCACGCTAGAAATTTTCTAGCTTCATCAGTTTTTTAAATCGTTTTTTTGTTTAGTTTTTTTTTTTGCTATGCAAAATTCGGATGCTTCGACACAAATATTTGATAGTCTATACCAATCCCCTCCACCCCAACCCGCGCAAAAAAAAATCAAACAAATATTTCTCTCAATGTAATCCGGCCTCTCCGATGGGCGCAATTACATTCGCGTTTCGGGCCACGCTGCTCGCGCTCCGCCGACCTTAATATACACCGGGGGTGGGGGGGGGGGGGGGGGGGGGGGGGCACCGGGCTCGCTTCTCCTGACCTGCAAGTCACACCCAAATGAAACGAAACGCATCTCCGGCGGGCGTTGCCTGCCGCGCGGCTTCTGCTGAATGATCCCCCCGGCTTTATCACGGCTCTATTAGGAGGCGCGCCGGCCGGGGCGCTCTGCCGCCGCCGCCGCCGCTCTCGGCCCTTTTGGCACTCCCCCCCCCCCCCCTCCTCCTCACTGTGGGCCTTCACTGAGGCGCTCCCCTGCTCAGCGGCGCGGCCCGCGGATCTCGCTTCGCGCGCGCACTGCGTGGGGCGCGGCCGAGTAGTTGCCGAAATAATTGGAGCCGCTTTACGGCCTCCTTCTCCCCTTTCCCTCACCCATCGCTGAAGACTCGGCCACTCGCTCGGGCCGGCCGGCCCCGCAGCCGGACCCCGCCGGACCCCGCGCCGTGTTCGGGCCGATTCGACACACGGCTGCCAGGCAGTAAAGGCCTCCGCTCCGCTCCGCACCGCACCGCGCTCCGTGCCGTGCAGATTTCCTCCGTTTCTCTTTCTCTCTGCTTCCTCCCGAGCGCCCTCTCCTACTCCACATTTCGGCACGGTGCCGGGGTCTGGGGGGGGGGGGGGGGGCTCCTGACCTGCCGGGGCTGAGCAGGCTGAGCGAGAGAGCACGATAGCTCTCTTTCTGGTCTGTCTGTCTCTCTCTCTCGCTCACGCACAATCATCCGGTGCTCTTACTTTGTGTGATGTGATGCGGGCCTATTTCGTCGTGACGTGAAGCGAGATCGCCGTGGCGCCACCCAGCGTGCGCGCCGCCTCGTGATTGGCTGGCTGCACCCCCCCCCCCCCCCCACACACACACACCCAGCCTCACCTGTGCGGCCACTTTGTGGGCCGCCTGGGCGGAAGCGGACGCGAGCAGAGATAAGACCGGAAGTGTGTGTGTGTGTGTGTCCGTGCAGACTTGAACTTGGTCTTGAGCTGGCCTGCCGGCCTTGAGGACAGCGGCGGCACGCCGGAGGGAAGTCGTTGATAAGGAGGGAGGCCCGCCGCCCCCGCCGCCCCCACCAAGGGCAAGGTGAAGCCGATGCGGACGTCTCCGTCCCCATTGTCTTTCGTCTCATTTTCTGGTTGGGTTCGCGTCCCGGCGTCCCGCCGCTGCGCCGCGTCGCGCCGCGGGCCGCCTGCCGAACGCCTCGCGCCGTGCGCTGCGCCGTGCTGCAGCTGCGGCTGCACTCGCCACTCACACGGCCCCTTCCTCTTCTGTCCGCAGGGCTGCGCGCGACGGCCTGCTCGACGCCCTCAAGGAGGCCAACAAGAAGGACCTCAACAGCCGCGACGAGGACGGCATGACGCCGACCCTGTGGGCCGCCTTTGAGGGCCAGCTGGACGCCCTCCGGCTCATCGTGGGCAGGGGGTAAGTGGAGGAGAAGGGAGGATTCTGCAACTCGCAAAATATCTCTGCCCGTTTCTTCCTTCTTTTTTTTATTGCTTTTTTTGTTAGTTTGGTCGTGTGGGAGGGAAGGGCTTACTGCATCGCACTCTCCATAGAATCGAGTCGTCTTCCTTCCCGTACAATATGGGCGAGCGGGCATGAAAAAAAGAAAAGACATTAGAACCATAAGCACCCGGACCGCCCGATTATGTACAAACTTATTTCGATGGTCAGAAAAGAGAAATAGTCGGTTGACGGTGCGGAGGTGCGGTCGCTGCCCGATGCGGTCGGAGGGGACGCGGACACGATGCGAGCGGGGCACTTTACCGAAACGCCCCGCTTCGGTGTCCTTCGGTGTCCTTCGGCGTCCTTCGGCGTCCTGCCGGGGAGTGTAAAGCCTGGAGTGAAGCGCTCGTCCCGGCCGCCGCCCGGCGGCCTTACGTCACAGGGTTATCACTGGCCGTCCGTCATCTGGTCCGCGGCTGTCTCTGTCGGCCGTGTGCCGTAACGCCGGCAGCGTCCGGGGGCTGTCTCTGTCGCACCCGTGGGCCGCTCCGTAAGAGAGCGAGAGAGAGAGAGAGAGAGAGAGAGAGAGAGAGAGAGAGAGAGAGAGAGAGAGAGAGAGAGAGAGAGAGCCCGCGAGAAGACAGTGTTCAGGATCGCTCTGCGGGGGGCGGGGCCGGGGCCGCGGGGGGTCCCCGAAGAAGACACCCCGAAGGCCGCGGACGGGAAAGAGAGGGACAGACGCGCGTGCATTCGCCACGCCCGGCCCCCGCTGTCCACGCAGACGGCTTCTTGTCGTCGTGTGTCATCACGACGGCTCCCGCAACCTCAATTCTGTATACTTGACTTTCTTCTCGTTCTTGCCAAGAAACAGACGATTCTTGTCACAAGCATACACGTTCATTTGGCCATACTTGAGACAAGCATCCATATTTAGGGAGATTCTTGTATCGAGAATCGCCATGTTTCTTGGCAAAACCGCTTGATTCAAGTATACAGAATTGAGGGTGCGTGCAGTTCTTTCGCCCGGATAACTCGAATGCACACCCTCAGAAAGGCCAGAACAAAGGGTGACGCAGTCGGAAAAAGTTCAAAAAAAAAAGAGAGAGAGAAAAAGCACACTGTTTAACAAATAAAAAATCACGGAGAAAGAAATTAAAAAAAAAGATTTCAAATCACATGGTACGCTTCCATTAGGAGAGAGGACCCTTCACGCACACACACACACACACACAAGCACAAGCACACACGCGGAGCACACCTGTTGCGTCACCGCTCCCGGGGAAGGGCCGAGAGAGGGCCCGCGGGACGCCCTCTGCGCCGGCCAGCCTCCTGGTCAGCGCCGCCAAGGTCCTCGCCCTCGCTGCCCTCACGGCCCTCGCGGCCTTGCCTCCGTCCGGGCCCCGGCAGCCCCGGCAGCCCCGGTACTTACACAGTGTTTGCGTTGGCCGGCTGCGGGTGGGTGGGCCCGGGGCCCGGGACGCTCGGGCGGGCCGCCCGCGGCGGGACCAGGTGAGGTCCATCCGCATCCTACCTGCAATTAAGCCGCGCGCAAGGCTGCCACGAAATGGAATGGAGGATAGAAAGAACGAAAGGCCACAAAACGAAGCGTGCGGCTGGAGCTTATTGAGGAATCGAACCACCACCTAAACTGCGCGCCTGCTCTAAAAATTTTACAGATTTTTGAAAAAATCAATACGCAACAACTGAATTTAATGCCAACAGCTACGGTATAAGTTGTAGGGGTCTTTATAAACGACACACAAGGAGCGGCGACACAAACAAGGCGGTGCTCGTACACACACACACACACACTCACACACGGGGCCGGCCGATCTCTCCTAGATGCACTTTCTTCTCACGTGATACGGTCTTTTGCATCCGCATCCCGTATTCCATCAGCAGCGGTGGCAGCGTGGTGGCAGAATGGCAGCGGCTCAGGGGAGGGTTTTCCAGGGATTTGCCTCGTCCTGTTCCGTCAGCCACCTGTCTGCCGCACTTCCCTCCGCTCTCCTCACGGCACGTCCGCGTCCCCCTCCCCTCCGCCACGCCCCGCCACGCCACACAGCGCGCCGCGCCCGGCCGCACCCGCTCGTGTAAATCACATCATACACGAGGCGCGAGTCCGGGAACACACACACACACACACACACACACACACACACACACACACGGGCTCGCACTCCGGGAAGGAAAGCGAACACTGCGTGCCCTGGTGTGCGTGTGTGTGTGTGTGTGTGTGTGTGTGTAGATTGTTGCTACTTAGACATGCCGTGCGGTGGCCGGTGGTTGGTGTGATGGAGGCTGTGGCGGTCGATATTGCAAACGCTTTCGCACTCTCTCTCTCTCTCTCTCTCTCTCTCTCTCTCTCTCTCTCTCTCTCTCTCTCTCTCTCTCTCAAAGTTATGGGGGAAAGCACGTGCAAAAGAACAAACCACCGCACCCTGTGAGTACCACACCACAGGTGTTTGCTGCAGTTTGTGACACGGCGGCGTCGGCTACCAGTAGTGCCGTGCCGTCCGCAGTGCTGGCTGCGCCAAGTGTTCCGGTGCTCGGTGACCCGCGGCAGGTCTCTCTCTCTCTCTCTCTCTCTCTCTCTCTCTCTCTCTCTCTCTCTCTCTCTCTCTCTCTCTCTCTCTCTCTCTCTCTCTCTCTCTCTCTCTCTGGCCCAGATGACTACTCTTTGCGGTTAAGCTTCTCTCACCTGGATGGGACGCGCGCCCTCTGCCCCGCCTGCCCCGCCTGCCTCGGCTGGGCGGGGACGGCAAGGCTGTCCTCTGGGTCAGGTCACAGGCACGGCGGGCACGGCGGGGTGCGACCTAGACCTAGGAGACGCGGGACTGGGCCACTGCTGAGCCCGGCTCAGCCCGTCCGGACCGCTGGCTGCCGGCAACCAGAAGTCACAAGTCCCTGTCCCCCCCCCCCCCCCCCCCCCGGCCCCCCCGACAACCCGCCGCCGCCGCCGCTGCTCTGCTCTCCTCGTCTTTTTTTCCCACGACGACGGACGCCTCCTCTCCTCTGGCCGTTCAGAAGTGAAATCACTCACCAGCGTCCTCTTCCTCGTCCACGTCCTGCCGTCCCGTCGTCAGGTCCCGCGTCCGCGCGCCTCCCAGTGCTGCCAGTACTCTCGTGACATCACGCCGCGCCGAGGGGGCTGCATAGGTGGGGGCGGGGGCGCGGCAGGCGCGGCAGGAGAGCGAGGAAGAAAGTGGAGTGGGGCCCGGCGCGTTTTGTGGCCGCGGGGCTGGGCTGATCGCGTGTGTTCTGTCGAAAGCATTGTCTCCGGGCCCGCCAAGGGGCCCACCAGGGGCCCGCCAGGGGCCCGCCCAGCACGAGGGCGGCCCGGCAGGCACGCCGAGCCGGGCCCGCGCAGTGCAAAGCGCCCGTCCCCGCCCGTGTCTCGCCTCCACTCGGCTGCTTCCGCTCCCACTCGCAGAAATCGTCGCGAGTGAAGCCAAGCATAGGGGGTGGGAATCAGAAAATAGTCACGAAACAATCCGAAAATTTCATCCACATCCCCCGCCCCCCCCCCCAAAAAAAAGAGTAAAAACCAGAGGGGGATGCATGCAAAAAATATCTAATCCAATTCTGTCTTTTAAAAGATAGTAAGCTCGCCCGATTTAGATACTTTCTGTGGGCAGCCTGTGCTCGCCTACACACTACGAGTCTCAGTCAGCGAGGGCCGAGGGCCCGCCGGGGCCCGCTGCCGGGGATGACTGATGGCTGGCGGGGCAGACGGGCAGCCAGCCAGCACCACTGGCCGCCAGCCAGCCAGCGGCACTCACGAACCCGGCCTGTAATTTCGGTCAGACACCAGTCAGACACGGGAAACGATTTAATTGCGTTAGGGCGACGGGAGTGAGGGAGAGAGAGAGAGAGAGAGAGAGAGAGAGAGAGAGAGAGAGAGAGAGAGAGAGAGAGAAGGGTGGGTGGGTGGGAGCAGGAGGAGGAGTGCATACGGGGGTCCAGAGCGGGCAGCGCCCAGCGCACCTCATGGAGTGCAGGAATACGTCCAGGGGTCCAGCGGCCCGGCAGCGGCGCGGCGGGAACGCCTGCAGGGTAGGCAAGCCAGTCGGCCGCGAGTGTTCGGCGGGACTGCCTACCCTCACGTTCGCGGGCGCTACGCTCCGCACCCGCCGTCCTCGTCGCACGCTCGCCTCTTGACGGCTGTCTCTCTCTCTGTCTGCAGCGGCGACCCGGACAAGGCGGACCACTTTGGCAACACGGCGCTGCACTTCTCCGCCGCCCGCGGCCACCTGCCCTGCGTCACCTTCCTCACCAACTTCGGCGCCAACCTGTGGGCGCTGGACATCGACTTCCACACGCCGCAGGAGCTGGCCGCCATCAACAACCGCCAGGACATCCTGAGGTTCCTGGACGCGGCCGCCTCCAAGGAGGAGACCAACAACAGGTGAGTCCTGACCCCCCCCCCCCCCCCCTCCTCCTCCCCCCGGCTACGCCCCTGCCGTCATTACCCGTGAGGACGTCGCCGGGTCGGGCCGGGAGGAGGCGCCGGCAGTCGTCGTGGCAGCGGAACGTTTTGCAGATTTCCTCTCCCCTCCGTGGCCGGGGAGGCGGAGGCAGGCGGGGGCCGCTCGTGGCGGAGCAGCGGAGCAGCGCCTGGCATCTGGCGCCCGCACCTCTGCGCGCCGCCTCGCTGCGCCTCACTCCCAGAGCCCGCGGAGCCCGCGGAGCGCCTCTCCTCTGGATGCACAGAATCGCGTCGAGCACCGAGTCCAGTTCCGTGCGACGGCGCCGCCGCGCGATCATGCAAAACGTCGTTCGCAGGTCGAGTCTCCTACTCCCGGCTTCCCTCGTCCATACTCCCGTCTACTCCCGCGCGTCTCCCAACGGATCGGGAGAGGAGAACGATTCGCTCGCCAGAGCCAGAGTGGAGACGGCGCTCAATTTTTCCCCCGCCGCCACGGCCGCCTTTCCGTTTCTCGTAAAAGACGGGAGACGGAATCAGATTAGATGCCGTTTGGCGCCGAGCAGAGCGGTGCGCCCCTCCCCCCCCCCCTCTCTCTTCTCGTCCGGACACGCCCCTGCGTCTGAGAACCCCGGCCGAAAATCTTGATCCGGGGAGAACACTGTAACACTTGGATCCTCCCCCATTTTCTTATCTTTTTTTTAAATTTACGTAAAATCTTTGTTACATTTTGAAACACCGCAGCAATTTATATGCAGATTCAAGCGCGGAACCCCCCCCCCCCCCCAAAAAAAAAGCGTACAGCCGGAGATTCCGCAGTTTTATTTTATTTCGAGCGTGGAAATTATTTTTGACAGTGTTCCACAGAGTTCATTCCGTCATGTATGCATGTATGACCAAACTCTTGCGACACTCGCGCGCCGTGTGTGCGTGGGAAAGGTGTGTGTGTGTGTGTGTGTGTGTGTGTGTGTGTGTGTGTGTGTGTGTGTGTGGCCGTCGGC
The DNA here is from genome assembly GCA_026979955.1 of Megalurothrips usitatus. NCBI lineage: Eukaryota > Metazoa > Arthropoda > Insecta > Thysanoptera > Thripidae > Megalurothrips > Megalurothrips usitatus. Next base: position 7,040,985 of record CM049596.1, read on the forward strand.
GGCAGGTGGTGAAGACGTTCAGGTCACACGGGCAGCAGAGCGGAGGAGACTGAAGACTGACGTCCGCTGAATCTGCCCTGACCTTTCTCCCTAACAACGAGCCGAGCTGACTAGCCTGGCATCAGCGGCACCACCACCACCGCCTCCTCCTCCTCCTCCTCCTCCTCTTGGCGTGGCGCGGTGGTGCACACCTTGACATGGCCGCTGATGCCGACGCTGCCGCCGGGGCCCGCGCGGCTGAGGCCGAGCGGGCTCTCTGCCGGCCGTGCCTCTGGCGGCCCTGCCCGGCCCTGCCCGCCCCGCCTCGCGTGGAGCAGCGCGGGGCGGCACAGACTCCCTAATAGGTCAGACCCAGAGCCCAGACCCCTGATCAGCGGCGGCAGCATGCGGTGCTCCGCCCCGGCGGAGGGGAGCACTCTGCTGCACGCAAAGTATAAATTCCGGTACACGTAAAGAAAAATAGTACCCGCCAGTATTTGAACAATCGCAGCCGCACGCTCGCGGTCGTACGCGTGCACACACACAAAAAACCCTGACCCTACTTCTGGTGTATAATCCGATTTACATAGTGAATGTAACCATAAATTCATTTGATATTTTTGTATCTGATTTTTGTATACGTTGATTTTCTGAATTCAACTTTTTCGCTTTTTTCTTATTAGCTTTTAGTTGATTGTTTGTAAACTCTTCACCGTGCCTGTGCACCGATTCCTCAGAGTGCAGGCCCCCTCCTCGCTCACACCAGCGCCTATCTGCTTCTGTCGGCAGGAAACGGGTGCGGGCGCTCAAGGAGAAGGCGCAGAAGGAGGCCGACAAGCTGGCCAAGACGTACGCCAAGCTGCAGCGGCGCGCGGACAAGGAGCGCGAGCGGGAGCAGCGCCGGCTGCTGGAGGAGCGGCGCCGCATGCAGGAGGACGCGCAGCAGGCGGCGCAGGCGGCGCAGGCGCAGGACACGGTGCTGGCGGCGCTCAAGCTGCGCACGCTCGCGCTGGGGCTGGGCCGCGGCCTCGGCTCCGTCTCGAGCGGGGCGGGCGGCGGCCGCGGCGGCGCCGACTCGCAGCGCTTCTCGCAGATCGTGGCGGCCGCGCCGCCGCCGTCCGCGGCCGGCACGCTGCTCAAGAAGGCGGGCGGCGGCGTGGGCGGCGTGCAGAAGCGGGTGCAGCAGCGGCAGCGCCAGCAGCAGCAGCACCAGCAGCCCGCCCAGGCCAACGGCGGCGACTTCAAGGTGGGCCACGTCGTGGACGAAGGCGGCAACCGGTCGACGCGGTCGCTGACGGGCCTCCGGTCCAGCTCCAACATCCTCCTCGTCGGCTCATACGAGAGCCCGGCAGCAGGTGAGCGCGCCCTGCGGGTTGTGCGACTCGTGAGTTGGAGTCGGAGGAGGTCGTTCTCGGGCCGGACGGAGCACCCCGCGGGAGCCAGCGACGGTAGCTACTCCATGCAGCCGCCGGTGGTGCCATCTCTCGGACACTCCGCCTGAAGGTACTTAGCGGATCAGGATCATGCCCACATCACCTGGCTGTGCTGCCTGCTGACTACCTCCCAGGCTCGCGCGGGGTGCTCCGTCCGGCCCGAGAACAACCTCTTCTGACTAAATCTAGCCGGGTGGGCCTGGGCTTCTTTTCCTCATCGGCGCCGAGCTAATGCTGCGTCTTTCCTGTAGTTGGCAAGCGCGGGAAGATCGCGGACGTGTTCGACACCGCCGGCGAGCTGGTCTCCACGCCGATGGGCTTGGGGGTCCTCAGCAGGTCTACCTCGCAGCCCGACTTCCTCCACAACTCGGACAGCGGCCTCGGCGACGACTGCCCGCTCTCGGACCACGTCCCTCCCAGCATTTTCGACCGGCCCGGCTTCGGCAGCGTCGCGTTCAGGTAGGGTCCCGGTGCTGCTGGCTCACGCCAAGCCTCCCCCGCGCCGCCACCCGCTACATGGTCCCCGTGATCGCGTCCCCAGGGCCTCCGCCATCACCAACACCCTGAGCACGCTGCCGTCGCTGCAGGACAAGGAGGACCGCGACAGCGCGGCCGGCCTGGGGGCGGCCAGCGAGCGGTCCGACGGCCGGTCGGACGGTCGGTCCAGCGGCCGCTCGGGCTCGGACGGCCGCGCCGAGGACTCCAGCATCGGCAGCGCGGGCAGTCTGGCGCAGCGCAACCAGCACGCGGCCCAGCACCAGCTGCCCTGGGACCAGTCCGACCTCCCCAGCGGTACCCTACCAGAATACGTTTTATTTTTAAAATTTAAATTTCTATTTTGTCGTGACCCCTGCTTTCTGTTCTGTCCTGCTGCAGACGACGACGAGGACGTGGACCCCCAGTGGTCCACGGTGCAGCTGTTCCTGATCGCCTCCGGCCTGCGGGAGTACGCGGGCCGCTTCATCTCGGAGCAGATCGACCTGGACGCCCTGGTGCTCCTCTCCGACGAGGACCTCAAGACCCTGGGGCTCCCTCTGGGGCCCCGTAAGAAGCTCCTCAAGGCCATCGAGCAGAGGAGGGCGGCCCTAGAGAACCCCGGCCAGGTGCTGGACAGCCGCCTCTGAGCTGACACTTATCCCAATTGCTCATACCGAAGAAGACATTAAATTCCAGTTTGTCAGTGGAAATCCTCTTTCTTTGTACTGCATTGAACCAAAGTAGAATCGTCTTTTAAGTGTACCGGTGAGATAGATTTCCGTAGTTTAAGAAGGGATCGGGAGACTATGCTGAAAAGAAGAGAAGAGGCCCTGGCAATCGCTTGCCACTTCCCTGCTCAGTTAAAATAAATTTCTCCAAAGCCTAGTCAGAAAATCCATGTGCAGTTTTCTCTCTCCTGACTTTTTATCTTTTGATAAAAATGTTAATCATTTGGATATGGTGCTAGTTGTTTGTTGCATGAAGTTCTAAGCATTTTCTCCCATTCTATTGAACTTTTAAAGAAATAAGGTGTGAACACGATCCATCAATTGTGCATTTTGTAAATACTCTCCTAGAATAAGAATATTAAGTCTGTACAGATATTTGCCTAAAGTATGTGTATGACCTAAAGTTACTGTGAACCTAACTGTGTGCACCTCCAAACTTAAAAGACTCCAGATCATCAAAAAAGCAGTTGTGAAGTTTGAGTATGGTACTGCATTCTTCTGACCTTCTATTTCAATGAACAAATGAAAATTTCCTAGGGTGCTGCAGCAGATAGTGAACTCCATTTTTTTTTCTTCATATTTTTCATTGACAGAATAAATTTTACAACAAGCATACACTCGTTTCTCTCATTTTCCATGACATGAAGTTAAAGTAACTATATCAACTGGATTCCCCCCCCCCCCCCCCGAAAAAAAAGAAGAAGAAAAGAAACATGTGGCTTCACAGTTCATTGGCGAGGCCAGAACACAGTTTGTTAGGAACTCAGTTAGTGGTGACTCTTGTGTAAATGCAGTAAATAATAACTCAGATTTTAAAAAATTTATTAATAATGAAAAAAATACATAGTTTGTACAGGACAGGTACATAAAAACATATCTAAAATAAATTAATTGGAAAAATACTAAATACAGAGCTATGCATATATAAAAATTTGAGGTTTATCACAAGACAAAGTACAGTATAGTTGTATACTGTAAAACATATCCTACCAGTTGAATTCAGGTATAAGTTTCCATACACCTTGTCCACTGGGTAATCTATGAAATTCACATATTTGCATCAGCATTTGTTTGAACAATGCAGATGACTGGACAGGGAGTCGATCACGGAACTGAGAAACAATTTCATCTGTTGTGGCGCGTCCCTCAACACTTGCTCCAAATGACACATATGTTCGAATGTCATCCAAGAGTTCCCTATTACTGTCTGGCACAACTTGTGGGACACCTAAAATAATGTTAAAGATTAATGCCATCATTTATTATTTTTTGGTAAATTGAACATAGAAATATGACTGAGATTGTACACACTTGGGTTAGAAGATGTATCTTCCTCATTGTCCTCGTCCAAAAGCAAATTTCGGGACCGAATGCGGGCTAGGAGAGCACTTGAACCACCTTCTCCACTTTCTGATTCCTTTGAAGTCTTACTACCCAACTTCAGTGGAGTTTTCTTTTTCCCAAATTTAGGTCTAAGCAGGAAATAAGCGAATTGAAAGGGACCAGGCACAATTTAAAAGCAGAATAAAACAACAACTTCACAAAACCAAACTGATGTACAATACCTTGATGGGTGAGGTCGATTTTCCCCTTCTTGAGTACTGCCCGTTTGGTCTGGAGCCCGAATACTCCCTCTGCTTCCAGTCCAAGATGGTTGGCCTGACATTGGATTCCAACACTGCTGCCTAGAGGCTTTTATTGCTTTAACTGCTTCCTGGGCCACCCTTCGTGCCTCACCCTCAACCAATGTGTAGTCAGCATGACCAGATTCCATGATTTTCTCATGCTGCATTGCAGTTTTAAGACCTACCAAAAGAAAAACTCAACAGTGATTTCTGTTTAACTGATAATTTTTTCTGATACAAGAATAGCCTATAAAAAATAACCTGTTTTGGAGAAAAGCTTTCTCAAAACATAATCATCTTGCTTTGCATTATGTGATGCTTCTTCCTCCAGCTCTTGTTTTGACTTCTCTTCAATAGTTGATGATTTTACTAAGCCACGCACTCTTTCACCTTCAAATATAGCATCTTTGTGCTTTCGCTTTTTATGCTTCTTGCTTTTTTTGTGTTTGGAAGATGGTGACTTTTCTTCTGTTTTCATAAACTTCTCCATAACAGGTGTGTGGCTGGAACAAAACAAATATTTTCTGATACAGAGTAATATTGAAGGTTACAGAGGAATGTGATTCAGAATGCAGAGAAAGTTAGAGTACCTTTCTATTGAGGTACTTGGTTTAGTTGATGAGCTTCGATCACTATCCACTAACAGGGGCTTGGGAATTTCACTTCCAGTATTAAAAGTCTCCTTGTCACAGTTCACTGACCCTGAATCACAATTGATCAGGTCAATAGTTCCTTTAGGACTATTTTTACTGCTCATTGTGTTTCTACAAATACCTGATTTGTCAGGAGTTCTTGAATGATTGATAGCAGCAGCAGTCTTGACTTTCTGAGATAACTCTTTACTCAGTTCCTTTGCAAACTGCTTCATGTCCTCCAGATCCTCATCAGAATCATTGTCAGTGAATTCAATTCCTTCTAGAGTGATCATGTTTTCTCGCAATGCAACAGCTGTATCTTTGTTATTTTTTTTTTGACTCTCCATGTTTGTTTGGGCTTTACTTGTATCATCTTCAGGTACAGGTACTAGGTCATTTACCAAATCCGTGGCATTGGAAACATTGTGAGTTTCTTCCAGAGATGATTCAATTTGATCATTTGGATTTTCAATGCCACAATCATCATAGTTAACAATAGGTGTGTCTCTTATCTCTTTCTCATTTAATACTTTATTGGCAGTAGCAGAAACTTTGCTTGACAGTTTCAGGCTAAGTTCATGAGCAAGCTTTTTCATATGGTCCAATTTGTCTTGAGAAAAATTAATTTTTGTTTCTCTTGTATCAGGCTTGCTCTGATTTCCGGTGCCATCGGTGCTAGTGCAGGCTTCCGATTTTCCATCTTTTTTCTTATGAAAGCGATGAGAATGAAGTGAATGGCTCATCTCCCTTTTATCTTTCCCAGTTTTATGGCTCTCCTGTTTCGGTTTAACACGAACCTGAAAACATTGCATCCTAATAGTGAAGAAAACTTAAAATTTATGGTATTACTGTAAAAGAACATATGCTTACCTGAGAATCTGTACCAGCAAATATTGCTGATGTTTCTGTGGTACCATCATCAGTTTCTTTTAGAGTGAAAAGTTCTAACAAATCATTGGACTTAAAAAATCTTCTTTGACGAGGATCTTTCAAAACTTTATTACAAAGAAACTGTTTGAAGATCTGACGATGATACATCTAAGGACCCAAAAATAAAATAAAAAACAGAACCTTATTGAGCATTGAGTGGAAAAGTATGCAATATTTTCAGGATGGTATTTGTTACCTTTTCTTCAATAGTTCCTGCTGTTATAAGCCGGTAAACAGTTACTGCATTTTGCTGTCCTATTCTCCATGCACGCTCACGCGCCTGTGTATCTGTAGCTGGGTTCCAGTCAGGATCATATATCACAACACGGTTTGCACCAGTGAGGTTCACTCCCAATCCACCAACTTTTGTCGTCAGCAACATTACAAAGAAAGATTTATCCTGAAAAGTAGAAAATGGAAACAAAATTAGACATTAGAGACAGCAAAATTTTAAAAAGGACCAGACCTCTTTTTTTTCTTCTTCTATTGAAAAGCTTAATAATATTTACCTCATTAAATTTTCTGATCATTGGTTGACGAGCTGCAATAGATGTACCACCATCCATCTTAAGGTACCGATAACCACAATCACTGACAAATTTCTCAATTATAAGAAGCATCTAAAAATAAAATAAGTATGTCAGAGTGTGGGTGGTGCAGATTCAAAAACAAGATTAAAGTCTGGATACCTGGCATACCTGCCTACTCTGAGTAAATATAAGCACTCTGTGCTCTTGTTTGTGCCAAATTTTTAAAAGAGCTTCAATAACAATCATTTTCCCTGCTTTTTCCCAATATCCAAAACGCTCATCTAGACGTATGTCTTCTTCCTTTTCCTGTACAAGAAATTTATTTTGCACATAGACCACAAACACAAAAAATATTTCACTTAGAAATTGGGGACACAGGTTCTTATACATGTACTCACCTCACCAAACAGTTTTGGACCTCCTGAAAAAATGTGTGGATGGTTGCAAATTTTTCTCAAATTAATTAATCCTACAAAGATTTGGCAGCGTCCATCCAAAATTCTCCCAACTTCACCACACTTTAAATATTCCTTATAAAGATCTCGCTGTTCATCTGTTAACCTGCAAAATAGCACTTGCTCATTTTTAGATGGGAGTTTTATATGTTCACTCACATCAGCTTTCATACGCCTTAGAAGATAAGGTGAGATAGTATCACGTAAAACAGTAGCACATTTGTATGCCGTAGCAACCTGGAGGAAGCAAAAATCATCATTATTGAAATAGTACTTGAATCAAACTTGAATACACGACTAACTGCAAAATGCAGCACCCCAAAAAAATACGTATTGAGGAGTTTCTTACCATAACTTCTGATGCATTTGAGTATCCACCTTGATTAATTGGAACTGCAAACTCCGACATAAACACAGGCAATGTGCCCAGCTTTCCCGGAAACACAAAATCCATTAAGGACCAGAGTTCTCGAAGATGATTTTGCAGAGGTGATCCAGAGAGTACAAGACGATGCGGTGTACGCAATTGTTTTACAGCCAGTGTTACCTGAACAAAGCAAAACGGAAAGTGATGTATGCCAGGCTCTACCATACAAATATTTTCAAAATATACTTTCAAACCTGAGCATCTGGGTTCCTAATTTTGTGACCTTCATCCAATATAACATAATGCCAACGCTGATGAAGTAAATGGTCTTTGAGACGTACAACAGCAGTGTAAGAAGTTATTATTATGCCTTTATCTTGTAGCATTTCTCGAACAAGCTGAGAGCGCTTTCCTTTAAGAAGAGATAATGGTAAATTAATTTATAGCTTGGCACCACACAATACAACACAATTTAAAAAGAATAAATTCAAAATGTCTTACCAACGAATGATCCTGACTCATGAAGAATGGCAACTCTTAAAGGAGGAAACCATGTGTGAAATTCGCGAACCCACTGGTGCATGACTGTGGTTGGACATACAATAAGAGTTGGACCAAGTCCTCTATACCTGTATGAAAAAAAAAAATAATCATGAAGCTCGCTTTGAAATTGTAAGATAGTGTTTAACTTCCAATCAAACTCTGAAATCTTACCCTGTTGTGCGGCATTTCATTTTACTAACGCTAAGTCCAGTAAGAAACGCAATAATTTGAATTGTTTTTCCTAAACCCATTTCATCTCCTAGTATTCCTCCACACCTTTGCTGGTTCAACTCCCACATCCAGCGGACTCCGACTTGTTGATACCTTAAGTATTACAGTTCCGAGTTTAAGTTTCCACCAAACATTCTGCTTTAATATATTGATCAATGCAGATACAGTATTTATTTACTCACATGTACAACTTGTCCCATATTAGAGATGGCAGCTTGTATCCATTCTCAAATTCATGAACCTCATTCTCCATTTGTTCCCGCAAGCCTTCATTCTGTTTCTCCCAGTGCTTTATCCTTCGGAAGAATTCTTCACTATTCCCATCATCCTTTCCTCTCTTTGCTAGAAAAAAAATGGGCAAACGGTAAAATTTGTGTCCTGAAAAAAGTTTTAAGGTATGTTTTTACTGAGTATGGGCAAGAGGTCATACAATGTTTCTTTGTCTTTTGACCACTGTTCTCATCGCCACTGAAATCTTCATCATCAGTACAAATCCAATCTGAGTCATCACTACACCACTCTTCTGGATCGCCATTTGCCAATGTTTTCTCATGAATTTTGCGACGCTTCAGAGAACCTGCTGCCCATCTGTCTGACCCTGACCCACTTCTCCTTTTTGTGCTTTGTAAAGACGAATTTTTGTCAACTCTTGACCCACTTTCTCGAACGTTTCTTTTCTTCTTTGGACCATCAGGTTCATATTCATCTGTAATAAAATTATAGTTAAAAATTTTCTAAGTTACACACAATGAGAAAAAGAAAATTACACACATGAGACAGAATTAAAATTTTTACCGTCTGATTCTGATGGGACATATTCACTCCCAGAATTTTCTATATTAACTACTGTACTCTCTCCAGGCACATTCCCTGGAGATCGCTGCTGATCTTCTTCTAATGTGCTTGTGTCTGTGCCTAGTTTTTCATTTGGTCTACGTTTCTTTGGAAACAAAATACTTTTTTTTAGAATGGGTTTGGTAGGAGTTTTGTTCTTAAATGATGGGTGCAGGGATTTTTCTTCTTTATTTGACCCAAAGGTGACAGAAGTACTTTGCTTCTTTTTGGTTGTAGCATTACTTATCATTTTCTTATGAAGTTCCTGCTGACTCTTCAGGTACTTCTCAAAACTGTTCATATCACTACAAAGAAAGAAGGAAAAAACAGCAGGGAGAATGAGGAAGGAATTAGCACAGTGTGAATAAAAAATTAAATCTAAGTCATACCTTGAAGAAGCATTCAAAGCTGTACCAAAAGGTGTCATTTCACCCATACGGATTTTACGGTCTCTTTCAGTCTCCTCAATGGATTCACTTCCTTTTGATGTCTTTGCTCCACTCAAACGAGCATGAAGTTCTGCCTGTTTGGAGCGCAGCTCCTTCACCTTTTCTTGTGTAACTTCTTGATGCTTCTTAATAGACGATTTCTTCGAAGATGGTTCTTGAAGCGCAGACTGCAGAATGGATCTCTTAGCACCCTTGGCTGATTCAACTCTCTTAAGTTGCTCCTCTGCTAGCTTTAGTTTAGTAGAAACATTTGCCAGTTCTTCTTGTGCTTCTCTTTTTCTAGTTTCCTTTTCTACTTGGTCCCAGATTCCACGCTCTAGGGTGTTTTGATCATAGACTGTGAGACCAAGTGACTGTATATCTGCATCCTGGGATTCCGTTCCAACAGATTCTATTTGGTTGACATCAACTTCAAACCTTGAGGACAATGAAGGTGTTGGTTCACTCAGGGTAGCAGCAACATCTTGTTGATTTGTTTGTTCCTTTTGGTCCATCTTGACATCACTGTCTGATAGAGCGTCAAGAGTGGACCTGTTCTCAGGTATAGTTTGCTGTTTTTCTTGTTTAAAGTCATCCGGAGCTATTTCCTTCTTGATGTTATCATACAACATCTCAGAGATTGCATCATTTTGGGCACTCTCTTCATCAGGTCCTTCATCTGTCGCACTTGCATCCATCTAAGAAAAAAGATATGTTACAGTAGAAAGAAGTGTAGTATATGCTATCATGAGTTACCAGAACCAAGTAAATGCATAACAGACATTAACGTATATTTGTTTTTTACAATTAATTAGGTCTCCAGCTACAGGATTATGATTGCTTCCAGCTTCCAGCGAGGTGGGTGGAGGTGAAGGGTGAGAGCAGACGACAAATGCAGTCGCTTTGCCAACCTATACCTAAAATCGCACGAGTAAGAGGAAACAAATAATTGCGAAATAGCACAGTTATTTCGAAGTACTGCAAATAGCTTTGTTGCTGATAATCACTGATAGAAGAATTTGTTACCAGCTTGCAGCATTAGGATTTTTCATAAGCACGAGTGGTCGGTGGTGATCAGCATGAGATATTTCTCATGATATCCAGAAGAGGGCGTGCGCGCGAGACTTCAACTCAGAACTCGTTGACGCCTCTCTCTCTCTCTCTCTCTCTCTCTCTCTCTCTCTCTCTCTCTCTCTCTCTCTCCTATGTCACCCTCACATTACACGTGTTGGTGTTTTTCAGTTTGTTGCTGTTTTAAAAAAGCGATAATGCAGTGAAAAGAAACAATGTATCAAGGTAACTCAGCTGCTGTTGTAATCACAGGACACTGATGTGCTATTCAGTGACTCGAACACTTTCGAACCACGCGCTCTCCGTTCGTTTGTCTTCATACTGTCGACGTTTTTTTTTTTAAAGAGACGGGGCAGGTGTTGGTGTTGTCAGTTGTGTTGTGTTATCATCTGCATCGTTGTCACAGTTCTTGCTGTAAGCTATTCTCACCGGCTCTAAATTCCAAAAAAATTAATTGTGAGCTGAAATGAAAGCCATACTTTGAGGTCGATTCTACGCGCAAGTTGATTTAATGTCATGTTTTTATTGCTGTCAATGGTTCTGTCTTCTGCTAAAGGCCTATCCGATCGAGCTCGAAATTCCATGTCGAGCTATTTATTATTAATTATTAATAAAAAGTCCATAAAAACTTTCGCTCAAAGAAACGCCTCCACATCAACAAACTGTTTATTACCTCTGCTTATTTTTCGTAGGTTTCTCGTCTGTAATTCATCGTCATTTTTATTTGGCAGCAACCGCATCATGGATATGCCCGTACCTAATCATAAATTGAAAACTGAAGGCGACAATGCATTGGAGCATGATATGCAAATGGAGCAGGTTACGGATGAAGATCAATCAACCCGCAAGCCATGGCTGAAGAGACCAGGAGCTCCCATACGTAAGTTCCTCAACTATCATCAGAACTTGAGCAACATTGTATCCATTAAATTTTCATGGCTAACTTTTGTATTATCCCAGAAAAAGTTGCACCGGATGTGAAACGGCGCAGAAGAAATTACCAAGCTAAGAAGCTGATGGCACCCAAGAACCCTCTGATGATCCTCAACGAACTCAAACCTGGATTGCTCTACAAATTTGATGAGAAAGTCTCCGAAGCAAACCAACCAGTCTTCACTGCTATAGTACAGGTAAACAAATAACTGTCATATTAACAATAATGATTTTTTTCATACTCTGGATTTATATTTCACACTACTATATTTCTTAAGGTTGATGGTTGCCTGTTTTCTGGACTGGGACCCAGTAAGAAACAGGCTCAGCAAGAGGCAGCAGAAGCGGCATTACGAGGCCTCTTCTTTGATAAAATGATGGAGCAACTTGCGAAAAAAGAAGGTAAAAATGGGTTGAAAATTGCTAAATTTTTTATAGTATTAACACTACATTTCATTGATTTTTTTTTTTTTGATTTTTTTTAGCCGATGGTGATGCTGACATGAAAGACCTTAATCAGTCCATAGACAATCAGGTATATGGTACAATTTTAGATTGCGGTACTCTTCCACTTTGTTATACAACTTGAGCCTTTATTGTGATGCCTTTTCAGGTAGAGAATGTGTCAACGATGCCTGAAGATGAGACACCATGGGGTAGTCTTGCATCTTTAGCTATGTTTAAAATGGCTACTCAGTGGCAGACATCCGGCACTTTTAGTGCACCAAATACATCACCTGCACCTGCCCCCTGTTCACCCAAAGTGTCAAATGCATCAAGTATTTCTGTGAATTCTACTGTGAGTTTACGTGGAGAAATTCTTTTTACTTTCTAGATGAGTGTAGATGAGGCAGCTAAACCTGCTCAGACAGATTTTACCCTTATTAATTTGTGATCACAATTTGAAGACTTTTTGAAAGTGCAGTTTTGTTTCTGCTACTTCAGTAGTTCTATGTAATATCCTATTTGTTCTATTTTAGGTCTCTCCTGGCAGTGATTTGAAATCCAAAATTCCTAATAATGCAAGTGAGATGGATCCTGTCATGCTGTTAAATCAGCTAGTTCCCAACTCCAAATTCAGTGAATTAGCCCGAGACGTTAGGAGTGGTTCCACTCTGTTCACTTTGAGTGTTGATTTCAATGGATCGTCTTATCACGGTTCTGGTAAGCATGTCAAATAGTGAAGGGCTGGGCTGGACAGCTTTTATTTTATGACATCTTTCAAATTTGCCTTCAGTTTGTAACTTTTGTTTTCTCTCTCTCTCGCTCTCTCTCTCTCTCTCTCTCTCTCTCTCTCTCTCTCTCTCTCTCTCTCTCTCTCTCTCTCTCTCTCTCTCTCTCTCTCTCTCTCTCTCTCTCTCTCTCTCTCTCTCTCTCTCTCTCTCTCTCTTTAGCTACCAAAAAGAAGATTGCAAAGAAACTGTGCGCCAAATCTGCATTGAAAAGCTTGGGAGTGCAATATGCAGACGATGAAGGTCTCTAAAGTACATTTCTCTTTCACATGCACTATACAGGGTGGTCCAGGACCTTTGGTACAAACTTTCAGGGGTGACAGAGACCACTATGAGGATCGATTAGAGATCGAACACTTGAGGCCGGAGACGTCTCCTTCAGGAGTTGCAGGACTTTTTGTGTTGCGCCTGGAGGGTAGGCAATTAGCGTATCCGCATTACACCAACGCATCAGGGGTTGCCTACTGAACAGGCGTTGGAGGTTGAATGATCGATAAAAGACGACAGATAGCGTTTTTTTTTTTTCGGAAAACAGGCCTTACACTACCTTGGCCTCTGAGGGGCTTTGCCCCACACTGCAGAAGCCAAGGGGAAGAAATTTGTCGACATTAATCGACAAATCAACCTCGACCGCCTACTCAGTAGACAACACATGATGCGTTGGTGTAATGCGGAGACGCCAGTTGCCTACCCTCCAGGCGCAACACAAAATGTTCTGCAGGAGACGTCTCCGGCCCCAAGTGTCTTATCTCAAATCAGTCCTCGTAGTGGTCTCTGTCACCCCTGAAAGTTTGTACCAAAGGTTCTGGACCACCCTGTATGTGTAAGTTCACCGTCAGTATGGTTTTATGGTTTTTACCTAATTTGCAAGATGTTTGGCAGTTCATGTTATCATTTATTATTTGTTTATGAGGAACTCTAGACCGGCAAGTCAACTGACTTTGCATTGAATGGTTTTTCTTTAATAGTCTGTTAGTAATTTTTTCCATTTTAATTTTATGGGTATGTGAATTCTTAAGAGATCAATTTTATACATTGATACTGTGCTAGTAATCTTACGCTAAGTCACAAAGAATTTTTCTTTCACATGCACGATATGTGTGAATTCACCGTCAGTGTGGTTTTATGGTTTTTACCTAATTTGCAAGATGTTTGGCAGTACATGTTATCATATATTACTTGTTTATGAGGAACTCTAGACCAGCAAGTCAACTGACTTTGCATTGAATGGTTTTTCTTCAATAGTCTGTTAGTAATTTTTTCCATTTTAATTTTATGGGTATGTGACTTCTTAAGAAATCAATTTTATGCATTGACACTGTGCTAGTAATCCTACGCTAAGTCACAAAGAATTTGATTGTTGTGTACCTCTGCCATTGGCCAGGGTTTCCTGACCTGTGCCAGGCGCGCGGATGCAGAGGGGAGGCGAGGGGGTCGTTGATTCCCCCCCCCCCCCCCCCCAGTCCCTCTTAGATCCGCTACTGTTCTGTACCCAAGAGCGGTACAACTATTTTTCCACACCTTTTAGTTATTAGTTGTCATCACATTAAATTGTTTGTGACTCACTTGTGAAGCTGTGTTGTGATTTATTGAGAGCCCTCTAACATCTCCATTTCCACTTACAAGAGCACAATATAATAACCTGAGTTTATTGGGTTCCAATTCTAAAGTTGAATGAACAAGGCTATAAAATTGTAAGGGTATTTATTATCAAAAATTTAACATAAATATTAAGAAAACATAATAGGACTCTTCTTAGAAGAACCTGATTCCTGAATGCATCAGTCTTTACTGGGAGCCAGTCGAAAGGAGGGCCAAGAGACCACCCGCAACACCAACAGATAAAACATAATTCACAGCAGGTGTGAATGACTTCAGTAAATAAAAGCTGGCAAAGATGACAATAGCCAAGAAAAGGGCATTGTTGTAGAAGATGGAAAAGGTAGTAGCTTCATAATCAGCAACTTCATTTTTCTTCCATAAAATCCTGTAAAATAAAAATAACATAATAATATAATATATATAATCCAGATAATGTTATTGGACCCAATGTCCTTTCCATGGGATGTACCTCTCATCCTTTTCCTTCTTGCTCATTTTCTTGTTATCGGCCAAGTTCTTGTTCATTTCACGGGTGATTGCATCTTCTCTCTTGACAGCGACCTGCACATACAAATCCGCTTATAATGATAACGGTACCAGGATAATGGGCCAGCCTGCACTCAAGGCTGAGCTATCGCAGCAACCCATTAAGAATGTAGGGCAAAGGTAATTCGTCTATAACAAAAACACTACTTTGTACAACCCACACTCCCCAGCTTACCTTGTGTTTCAGCACGAATTTTGTGTTCTTGTAGGCAAAGGCAACAAGGTAGGTGCTTACAAGGGTGACAATAACGAAGGAAATCAGAGAGGAGTAGAGGTCGATCATATGGATCCTCCAGAAGAGCCCTGAAATAGAAACAAGAAGCTTACTAGCATGAAATACTTGGAAACAAGAGAAGACAATTCTTTTCAAACGCAGAAAGCACAAACAGAGGACATCAAATCAGTGGTAAAGGATCAGTTCATGTTCCATCAAGAGCATGAAGTAAATCTGCCAGGGCTACAACAACATAAGTATATATTTAATATTCTATGAATGCACACATTATTAAACGATCAAAACCGTGTAAAGGATGCTAATGAAAGACTTTATAATGCAGAAGCAAGAGGAGTACACTGGAGAACAGGTAAGGACAAGTTTCAAGCTTACAGATGGGAATGGCCGAGACGATGAAAGCGTTCCCGTAGAAGAGGGCAGACGACTTGGTTGAGACATTTCTGCTGAAATCTTGGAGCAGAAGCTCTTCCTCCTTGGTAAAAGTCTGGTCCTTCTTTGCCATGGCGAAGTCTATCACGTTTCACACCCTTTGTCGTGGCACTGAATGGGCCGTTGGAGGGCAAGAGATACCCGTCACAGCAGACAGTCAAGCAGGAGCACCGAGCGAGCGACGCGTCGCGGTGGCAGAAGACCGGCGGTGAGGCGGTGACGTGTCGGCTGTTTTCACCACGTACAGGGCTGCCAGCTCCCACACTGCCACTGCTGCCAACAGCTAACGCCAGACCCAGGATTCCTATTGCTATTGCTATTGCAATGGCCCGATCGGTTCCTCCATTCCATTTTTGTTTTTGATTGGCGTCTTGTATTTTGTAAACAAAGGGTTGCGGATGACTACGGTGATGTTTAAGTAGGTTCTTTGAATTTGTTAATGTCTCACTTTTTTCCCTTCCTCTTACCGAATTATATTACGTTTGCTGGGGTCGATCCGTGTTCAATTGGATCATTTGTTATTGTGCACTCGTTCTGTCACCCACGTACCTCCGTTGCATTTTCGGAGTCGACAGTAGGATGGAAGGATCGTAGAAATCATTCTTCATTGAACAGACTTCCTCGTAGTTTTGCTGTCTTATCCTGGGTGGCTCATTGTCGTTCACGCTCTCAGCATCTTCCTAGACCTAACCTATGTGTTGTCATGGCTGGCTTCACATTTGGATCCCACCAGTGCAAATAGCCTCTGAACCTCTTACATTTCACTAATTTCTGTCACCCAAGTTTGAAGCTTATGAACTTGATCAGTGTCAAGTAATGTTATTTATTTTCCCTCTGTCACTTGTTTTCCTGTCAAACTTTACCTCTTCTGCCAATGGCACTATTCATGATTGCCAATTTATTTAAATTACTAATATTTATGTGTGTTTTTTTTTTCAGATAAAGCATTATTGATTCAAAAATTCGTTGGAAGATGAGCAGCCATCATCATATGGGCAGAGCTGCCCCAAATGGTGAAATAGAACATATGACATTTCTTTCAGAGCACATAGGAGCTCTATATTTAAATGATGAATACAGTGATGTTGTGCTGTCTGTGGACGGTCAGCGATTTCATGGCCACAAAGTTATTTTAGCTGCTCGGAGTGAATACTTCAGGTACATACATAGCAAATGATGCATATTATTTTGATGATATCTAGCACAAAAATTGTGATTAAAACTTATGCTGAATCCTTGTACAGAGCTCTTTTATTTGGTGGTCTTCGAGAGTCAAAGCAAGATGAAATTGAACTTAAGGGTACAAATTTGCCAGCGTTCAAAGCCCTCTTGAAGTACATCTATACAGGTCATATGTCTCTTGCTAATCAAAAGGTAATTTCCTCGCGATCAAGATCATTTAATTACGAGTTTGTTAACATCTGTCATGAAATCTGTATTTCCCTACAGGAAGAGGTTATTCTTGAAACTTTAGGACTTGCCCATCAGTATGGCTTTGTTGATCTTGAAGCCAGTATATCAGATTATTTACGCCAAATTCTTCAAATACGCAATGTTTGTATGATCTATGATGCTGCAAGACTCTACCAGTTGCAGTTTCTGACTCGAGTTTGCTTCTCTTTCATGGATAAGAATGCTCAAGCAATAATTCATGATGAGTCATTTTTGCAGTTGTCACCGGTGAGATGTCTTGTTTGACCTATTTGACCATACATACCTAACTATACTCACAGCTTATGCTTCCTGGTCTTACTGTGATTTTTGAATTGCAGGCGGGTCTTAAAGATCTCATTCAACGGGATTCCTTCTATGCACCAGAAGTTGAAATATTCGAAGCGATTGTTGAATGGGTGAAAGCCAACCAATCAGATAGTGTTGATAATAATTCTATTTATAGTAGCCAAGATGGGTCTGATGATAGTGCAGAAGTTCCTGTTCTGTCAGAGGCTGCCTCTGCTGTGTTAAGTGGTGTTCGTCTTGCACTCATGGACCTTACAGACTTACTGACTGTTGTGAGACCTACGAATCTTATTGCCCCCGATACAATTTTGGATGCTATTGCTGCCCGAAACCAGGGCAAGGACACTGAGTTGCGATATCGTGGGTGCCTTAGTAAGTATCTTAAAACCACAAATTTGGGTGTAAAGAGGTGGGTAGAGGGCAGTTTATGAGTTAACTTTGTTTTGGGTCATCTTCCTTTAGTGCCTGAAGAGAATATGGCACATCCAAACCACGGAACCCAAGTATTGCAAGGAGGGATGAGATCAGCATTGCTCGATGGTGACAGCAAGAACTACGATATGGAGCGTGGTTACACAAGGCATGCCATCAACGAGGAGGGTGATGAGGGCATTCTGATCAAACTCGGAACAGAATCCATCTTGAATCACTTTAAAATGTTGCTGTGGGATAAGGATGCAAGGTAATATTGAAAGTCTCAATCATGCATTGTTGAACCTGCCAGTGCCGTCACATTAATGGTGTTCTGGGTTTTGTTTCAATTTTAGATCCTATCAGTATTACATAGAGGTTTCAATGGATCAGAAAGACTGGGTGCGAGTTGTGGATCATACACGGTACTTTTGCCGCTCTTGGCAGTTCTTGTATTTTGAACCACGAGTGATTCGCTACATCAGAATTGTTGGAACTAATAATACTGTGAACAAAGTGTTTCATGTTGTGTCATTTGAAGCAATGTACACTAATACACCATTCATCCTTGAAAAGGGATTAGTCGGTGAGTCCGAATCTTTACATACACTGTGAACTGGTATTTAAAAAAAGAAGTTAAATTAGAAAGCACTCACATTGCATGGCTTTTATTATTATTTACTATTTCAGTTCCAAAGCACAATGTTGCTACTGTTGAAAAAAGTGCCTCAGTAATAGAGGGTGTCAGCCGCAGCAGAAACACATTGCTGAATGGTGATACCAGCAATTATGATTGGGATTCGGGATACACTTGTCATCAGTTAGGCAGTGGCTCTATTCTTGTGCAGCTAGGTCAGCCCTACATGCTGGACTCATTGAGGTGCAGTATTTTAAGAAAAAAAAACCTGATACATTGTCCTTCTTTGTTCAATTAGACTACATTACAATTTCTTTTTCTAGAATACTGCTGTGGGATTGTGATGATCGATCTTATAGCTTCTATGTGGAGGTTAGTGTCAACCCTTGGGATTGGGAACTTGTAGTTGATAAGACCAGAGAAAGTTGTAGATCTTGGATGACTCTACATTTTGAACGGCGTCCTGTGGTCTTTGTGAGGATTGTTGGAACACACAACACAGCGAATGAGGTTCGTATTGCTTTGAATGTTTGATCTTACATGATCCATGTTTTGTTTTTTTTGTTTCTGTTTTTTTTTTTTTTTTTTTTTTTTTGGGGGGTTGGGGGGGGGGGGGGGGGGGGCTAGAAACCTGTGCAGCTTCTGATGTTGACTGATTATTCTTAAACAGGTATTTCATTGTGTGCATATTGAATGTCCAGCCCATAACGATGACAGTAGACAGCAGCATCCAGAATCCTGTAGCATGAAGTTTGGTAAGGACTGTATAAAAACTAAGATGTCACACATTGTTCATCAACATCTGTCCAAATGTGATATTTATATTTCATTTTTCTTCACTCCAGTTAACCACAGAAATACTGTTGGTCGGAGCAGAGAAAGGGATGCTCTACCTTCATCATCTTCTCCACCAGAAACTGCTAGTGAAGCTGGAGAGGCTCAGAATCAGGAAAAAAGGAGTTCAAGTACTGTAAATGCGGCGGTTACTGTATCTCAGTCTCTGAGAAACTCAACTGCAAGGGCAGCGGACTTTGCAGGCCTTGGTGCTGTTGGGGGGGTTGGTGCAGGAGTTGCTCTGGGAGCAGAAGCATATGATGTGTTAGATGATGGTGGAGCGCCGTCTCGGGTGAGTCTACCTCCTTCCTCCTTCCTACCATCTCTAGGAGTTTCATTTAATTTCATTGGTTTGTACTTGACTATGTGTTTCAGCCAAAACGATTTCATCACAACTCAGAGTTCCAGGATAGAGGTGGTCCTTCGGGAGGGGCAGGAAGTTCACTTTGATGCATCAAGTAAATAATATCTTGAGAAACCTTGAACTACTATCAATTGTCTGTGATTAAGAAGCAAGCCCACGTTGAGGAGGATTGGTAGGTTTCTGTGATTCTTCTATTTAATTCTTGGTGTATCTGTGATTTTTGATTATTTTTTTCTGCTTTCTAACTTTTGCCAGCTTATATGAATTTAATGTGTCTATCTGTTTAGATACTACTAGATACTAAAAGTAAGAATGTCTTAAATCAAATCAATTCTTTTGAAGTACTTTCTTGAGTATGTGTTTATGAAATATACTTGTAATCTTAAGTTTTACCCCTAAATTTTAATGGCTCTACTTATTTTAACTAGAATAATTTATGTTAATAGGCTTTCTAAAAATAATTAAAAGTGGTTGTTAAGAAAAAGTGGGTTGAAAGTGGAGGATTATATCTATTTTAGTTCCCTTACGAACTGCTGAAGAGTTTTTGATGGATAGCATATATGCATGACTGAGTTGGATTTAGATCAGTAGCTTTAGTGTCAGACTTTCTTGCTTTGTGTTTGTGATACATTACTACCGATTATACTACAGTCACTTAATTTACTCCTTCAGGGAAATTAATTTCTGAATATACAGTTTTGGAAAATGAGAGTGCATAACTTCATGATAGAATCAAGCATAATGTTTATGGAATAAATGGGAACCAATTTATGACTCCCATATTGGCCTGAGTGTGTAATTGGTAATATTGTGCTTTTGTGTTATAATTAGTTCATTGTAAATATATTTGCCTTCTTCCTCTTCCTCTCATTTAAAAAGTCATTATTGTATTATCTATTAATTTTATCATATTGGTATTTTGTTTGCTTTTTTTGTTAACATTATTTATTAACTGTGGTTAAGTTCAGATGGCCATTGTGAACAATTTATAAAATTGTGGGCAGCATTTCAAGATCTACATTTATGGCTCATCATTGGTTGCTCTGTAACTTTAGCCCAATGTAAAGAAATTACGATTTGGAGTCATATTATTACTGGTAAAATTTCTCTGAATGAATATCAAAATTAAGTTCTTCTGTGCTTGTCATAATAGATTATAGTCAACTGTGGTTTTTTTCCTATTGGTTAACAGTGAAAAGTCAGTATTTGTATGTTGTACAAATCAAACGCTGAGTAGTACAAAAGTGTTTATCTTGTTACTATAAGATTTTTTTTTTTTTTTGAAGTTTTTAATTGCATTGCATAATCCTCCTCTGGCTTTAAAATTGGATGGCACTGGGTTGCATTGGCTTAGTGTCTGGTGTAGGCTGTTCACTTTCCTTAATAGGATGCTATGTGTAAGGGGTGGCCATGTGCAGTGTACTAATTTTAATTAGAGTGTCAGGTTTGAGATGCTATGTTCCAAATTCTCAGTGAGAAATTTTTTGAGATTGAGATTCAAGTGAGCAATATTAACACTCATGGGATTTGGTTGTATCTTACAACGAGACTGGTAGTTCTTTGCTCATGTTGTTAAGTGGTGCAACTGTTAAAATTGCATTTGATATATAATGTTGTTATTGCTTGAAGTTATTCTAATGTAATTTTACACCACAATGCGTTTCAACTCATTAATTTGTATCTATGCCTGTTAATTGTGTGGTTAGTTCTATAGCTGTTAATACTTTGATGGTATTGGTCTTCATTAAAAGCATAAAGAAGTGCACACATGCATTGTTCCTTTATTTCATTCCATCTTTCTGACCAATTGAAAACTGCTCCAACATCATGGGTGCACGAGCGCCTTCAGAGGGTGACAAACAGGACAGCCTTCACTATGGCAGTGTTTCCAATGACCTAAAATCTGACGGGATGAAGAGCAGTGGGGAACAGGGCAAAATCTTCCCATTTGACAATACGCCATGTGCTCCAAAACTCCACGCATTGTGATGCAATGTGGCAGTTCACACTGAGGGCAGAGATAAGCATGATCATATTGAAGGGTCCGCAACCCACATAAAATGTCACAAAAATTCACCAGTACTCACAGCATAGTTGATGCGTTGGGAGCACTTTTGAGCATGAAGCAAAAGAAGCAGCTGCTGCTGGATCAATTTCCTTTTTTCACCATCCGTTGTGAGAGAAAGAACCGGCATCTTGATGTGAATGGGCGTACGATTCTTCTTCGACAGGCACGGTGTGCCAAGGCTTATATAGTTGTTCTAACTCGAATGAGTTTGACTGGGATGCCTCACGGTGAGGCCCTCACCTGATGGTATCAGGGTGACTCACCGAGACGCGGTTCTTCGGCCTGGCCGTGTTCCTATCCCACGCACGGCACGTTTGGTGCGTCTTTAAGGTGCCACTTTCCACCTGAATAAAAACATGTGATTGTACCTGTCTGTCCTATTTTTGTGTCCGTAGGCGGCCATTTGGCACTATTTGGTCTGGTAGGGGAATGACCAGTCCACGAATGACGACCGTCGCTTGTCGTCGCTTGCCCGTCTTATTTTACTGTCGGCTGGCGCCGTATCGCGGTCTCTTCAACTGCGAAGATAAGCTACGACCAGGCTTTCTGTTTCTGGCGTGCTGCTGATCCCCTCCCAATCCCTTTACTTGTGACGGTAGCAGCTTTGTTAGCGTGAGTCGCGAAATTAAATTTTACGGTGGCGGCAGTCAGACACGCAGACACTATCAACAGCTGCGCACTGTAACTAAACATCGGCAACAGTCTCTCTCATTTACTGGTAATATTCAAAATCATAGTTATTTTGATTACCGCTACTATTGTGGAACATGGGAAAGTGATTGTCATAAGGAAATATGGAAGGTTGAATTTGATTTTGTTCATTTTTTCTGTAGCCTGTCTAATGTAACATAACCTGTAAACCACCCCAGCGGAGATACTACTCGCGATCTCACCGTATTCCCGTTGCTAACTTCCTCCTGTAGATCTAGTCCCTTCGAAATTTTACAGAAACGTTGGTCT
The DNA here is from genome assembly GCA_026979955.1 of Megalurothrips usitatus. NCBI lineage: Eukaryota > Metazoa > Arthropoda > Insecta > Thysanoptera > Thripidae > Megalurothrips > Megalurothrips usitatus. The sequence continues at coordinate 7,063,242 of CM049596.1, forward strand.
TGAGATTTCATGCTTGTTCTTTTTCTCTTTCATTCTGTACCAGACCTACAATGTGTGAAAAACTAGACGATGAAATGATGAAAGATTTGGAGGAGTTAAGTGACCTTCATTTTGATAAGGAAGACTATGGCTTGGAAATAAATCAAGACATTGTCCTGGAAGATAGCAGCAATGATAGCTATCCGAGTCATGGTCACCAGGAGTTTGCGTCCAAAGGTGTCTTAAGTGTACGAATCATTATTTTGTTATATTTTATTTAGAACTCGTTATCAAAATATTCATTTTTTAAACAAGATAACTGTCTGTAAGATCCTATGTAATTCCTGTTTGGTTTTCAGGCTGATGGCCCTGATCGCATTCCATCCGCACAACTAAATAGTGTCTTAAGTGAAATTGATGAATCCGTAAGACAAGTAAGTATAATCTTGTTCATAACAAGTTTTTTTTGTGGTACTTGAATTTTGTACCAAGTAACTGGACCAAGAAATATTTTACAGTTCTCATGTAGTGAAGAAGGTTTCACCAGCGTAACGGCTGCACCTCCGAAGCCAACAGAAAAATTAATGCCAAAGAAGAACAGAAAGTGAGCACTACTTCCTAACACTTCAGATTCAAAGAAATAAAAATATTGTCTTTTTCCTTTTACAATGTGTGTGGTTGGTTTCAGAATGAAAGAGCCGAAAGGATTCCTCAGAAAAATAGAGAATGACTGGAAGCCTTTGGCACCCGTAGGAGATTTTAAGGTAAAAAATGATGATTTCCCCGCATTGTAGAAGGGGTAACGTCCAGAAATTGGAGGTGGGGGGTGGGGGATAAGGTTTGCTGGGGTAATGTCTGGGACCTACCCTGTAGAAGTTCCTAGATTTCTTTTGAATGTTAACTTTGTACTGATTAAATTTTAAGTCAACTAATTTATTTTGTTAAGATTTCATAATGCTATATATTTCTTTATTCTATATTTCAACTTCTTCTATCTTTAATACAGTTTGACATTGATTGATTATTTTTAAAAAAATTGTTGTATGTGAATGTGTCAATTTTTTAAGTAGATTGTTTATGGGAACAGGATCGTGGAAGGATTTAATTAAAGGAGTTCTACTCTGGCATCGTATGAAGTACTTTGTGTTGTCTAAATGCATGGATTCACACAAATAATTGTGTGCTCTAAGTGAAAGTTATTGTTATCTCTAGCAGAGTATCCTGCATCTGTGAGTGTTCTATGCTGGTTTACGTATTCATATTTTTGTGGTTTATTGTAATAGTTTGCCATCACAGGTTACATAAAAATGTTTATAATTTCTATAGAAATAGAATCTACTTGATGAATTACTTCTAACTGGATTATACAATACAAGTGATATTTAAATACATGTGAAGTCTAGAAAAAGTAGTAGTGAAGAAGTACTTTTTACATTTTGCCATTAAATTTAGCACCTGATATACAGTAAGATAACAAGCCAGTGCACTTGAATTTTGAATAAATGAATGGCAATATTTTTGAAACCATGTTTAGATTTATTTACAACTCCACCTCCCCCCTGCAACTCGTTTCCTCCATCTATGACCTGTAACCAAAACCCACAGGACGGGACTCGTGAGGCCGCGGTCACTCAAACACGAACGATTCAGTTAACGTGGAACGACTCGGGTCGCTTCCCGCGGTCTGACTCCCCGACGGCACGAACCCGATTCAGTCCTTGGCTGGGTTACACGTTACACCAGGGGAGATAAGAAACCTGCACCTTCACTGGTTTCACGGCTGCGCCCACGGCCGGTGCAGTTTAGTCAATGTGAACTTCTCATACTCAGCCTTGTGGGCGGCCAGATCATGTAACGTACACCAACGGCGTGGCCAGATGGAACAAACCGCGGGCATGCAAGCCATCCGCGTGGGGTCGGAGCGGCCTACTGGCTCTTTAGGACGGGACACCTCGCGCGAGCCGGTGGTGGGTAGCTACTTTGTGCAGCTGCTGGTGGCGCCATCTCTTGGACCCTCCGCCTGGGGCATGCAGGCTCGCATCACTTGGGCGTGCTGCCTGCGCCTACCCCCCAGGCGATGGCGCCACAAGCAGCGGCACGGAGTAGCTGCTATCGCTGGCTCGCGCGGGGTGCTCCGATCCGTCCCAGGCCGAGAACGATTTCCTCCGACAGAATCACGAGCACAGCGAAGGCGCGGTGGAGGGCCCTAGGATGCGGCCCCGCGCGACTCGACCTCGCTGGCGGCGTTGGCCGGCGCGGGCTGCGGCTGCGGCCGCCCCGCGTGCTTCTTGGGCCTGAGGCCGGGCAGGGAGCTGGAGCCGGCCTCCGGGTGCTTGCGGCACGAGCGCGCCAGACTGAGGGGCAGCGGCGCCAGGGACTGGTGCATCCCGCTGTGCATGCTGTGCATGCCGTGCATGCCATGCACGCCGTGCAGCCCCACCCCCGCCGAGTCGCGGCGCCCGCGCAGCCGCCGGATGAAGGCGGGCTGCGGGTCGTACGAGTCGTCCATGTCGGCCGGCGCCGCCTCCTTGGAAGCCAGGCCGCCCTCCTTGCACGTCAGCCAGTACGTGTCCATCATTCCCTTGCCCTGCAACAGTCCAATCGTCCAGCGAGTGCTCCCGCCTTCGCCGCGCGCGCCCGGGACGCCGCCGCTCCGCCAACGCCTACCTTGACTTCGACCAGCCCCCTGTGCTCCGTGCGGAAGCCTCCCACCGCGTCGAGGGCCTGCTTCATCTCGCCGCTGATGTGTATCCGGAGCGCTGCAACAGCGGGACAGAACCGGGCCCACCCTAGTAGCACACAACGCTCGCCCAAGTGCCGCCCGGCTAGCCGCGAGGCGACACCCCGTCAACGTGGCGCTTGCGCCCTCATGATTCTGGCGACGCTTAGGGTGACACAAATGGCGCGCGCGCCTGGCTCACGCCGCGCCGGCGACAAACGCCAAAGACGACCCCACGCCGCTGGACCAGGCACGCCAGCCTGATGGCACGCGACCGAGGCCCTCTCGGCAGAGCCGCCGCCCGGCAGCCGCCAGGCGTCACTCGCCCAGGGGATGCCGCCCCGTCCCCGTCATCGTGTAGGTGCTCGATGCCCGGTGGCGCCTGCCCGGGAGCGCGGCGGCCGTGCCCCGGGAAAATGCCCGGGGAAAATCCGAACAACGTAACCTCAACTTCGTCATTCAAACAGGAGAATTCAAGTCGGAGTCCCTCGCCTCTCCCATGTGCTGCTCTGCGCTCCCCGGCAGGTGCCACCGGGCATCGAGCACCTACACGATGACGGGGCGGCACCCTCTAGGCGCTTCACGCCTGGCGGCTGCCGGGCGGCGGCTCTGCCGAGAGGGCCTCGGCGGCCAGGTCCCGGGGCACGGCCGCCGCGCTCCTGGGCAGGCGCCTCCGTAACTAAAGCTAGGGTGGCGCGGGCCAGCACCGCAACGGTGGCTGTCGCCGCGGCGTCAGCGCCGCAGTAGCAGTACCTGACTGCGGTGCGTTTAGGGGCGCGTGCCGGTGGTGGTCGCATGTGTGACTGACGCCGCGGCGATTGCTGGGAGTCGCCGCGGTGCGGCGGAGGCGACTCCAGGGCGAGCGTTCCGTGCTCCTAGGGGCATTTCAAGTCCGCCCCGCGTCTGCCTGCGGCTGCAGCTGCGTCTGAGGCTGTCTGCGAAGCACTCACCCTCCCCGGTGCTCTCCATCCGCGAGGCGGTGTTGACGGTGTCGCCGAACAGGCAGTAGCGGGGCATCTTGGAGCCCACGATGCCGGCGACTACGGGCCCCGTGTGCACCCCGGACCGGATCTGCAGCTTCTCGTTGGGCCGGTGGGGGATGCGGCACGCCACCGAGCCCGCCAGCAGGTCCAGCGCCATCGTGGCGATCTCAGAAACGTGCTTGTCGCCTGGGCAGCACACACGCAACAGGACAGTGTCAGACTCGGTCCCAAAAACTGCGCAAAAACACACCCTCCCCCCTTCTCTCTCTCTCTCTCTCTCTCTCTCTCTCTCTCTCTCTCTCTCTCTTTCTTTCTCTCTCTCAATCTCTCTCTCTCTTTCTCTCTCCCACTCTGAAAGAATTTTCTTATAAATAACGCCTTTGCCAAAAATTAATTTCTAAATTTATAAATCTGTTCTCCATGTTTTCTCCGATGTTTACATTGTAAACTTATTTTATTTCTTCTCCTTTTTAGGCGCTGAGACCAACATGCGCCTTTACTCATTCGCATCATTTACATATACAACATTTTCCTGTACAATTTTACACGGCACGCCTTCTAAATTATAACAAAATCCACTCAGTCCCGGCCCAATTGTAAACTTTATCCCTCCAATAAATTTTTTAAAAATAAAATAAAAACTCTTTTTCTTTCGCTCGCTCCCTGGACCGGCCCGGCTGCCCTCGGCTGCCCCCGGCAGTGACTGCTCTCCCGCGCGGCTCACGTCCCGTCACCAACCGTTTTTCACCGGCAGCCCGGAGGCCACCATGTACGAGTCCCCGATCGTCTCCACCTTGTAGACGTCGTAGCACTCGATGCGGGCGTCGAACAGTCTGTAGATGGAGTTGAGGAACGTGACGACCTGGAAGCGAGGCGGAGTGGAGCGGTCAGCCGTGGTCTGCTGGGGCTCACCACGGGGTCACCGTGGGGTCACGCCGTGTGCGCCCTACCTGCAGTGGGGTGCTGATGGCTGCGATCTCGGTGAAGCCGACGATGTCACTGAAGTAGACGGTGACGGCCTCGTAGAACTCGGCCGGGACCTGTAAGATGCACACCGTCTTCCTTACGTCACCATAAAAGTTTAGATGCGTCGGTGGGGGTCGGGGGGCCGGCCGGGAGCCGGGCTCGCCAGGCCACGCCAGGCTACCTGCTGGGTCTGCTTGAGCTGCTGCGCCACGCTGGGCGGCAGCATTTGGAACAGCAGCGAGTCGCTCATGCGCTTTTCGCGCTTGAGCTCGCGCGCTTTGACGGCGAGGTGCGCCGCGTACATCTGGATGGTGGCCACGGCGTTGCGCACCAGGACGATGATGACGGGCGACACGATGAGCACCAGGACCAGGATGGCGATGCCCACCGCCTCCTGGCTGTTGGCCTCGTGCAGGCTGCGCTCCACGTACGCCCTGCGAGTGGACAACAACAAGAGCGCGTCAAGTCGAACGCTGAGGCCGCCGCCGGCGAGCGCCTGCGAGGCCGGGGGCGGGCCGGCCCGCACGGCACGCGCGCCCGCTGGAGCCGAGGCTGCCTACCCAGCAGGCGCTCGCGGCCGCCGCCGCCGCCGGCGTCCTCACCTGATCTTCTTCCGCAGCTCCTTGTTGACGTAGCGCAGCTTGTCCAGGTAGGCGGCCATCAGTCGGAAGTAGAGCTCGGCCTCGCGCAGGCTGGACCGGCGCGGCTTGTTGGCGAGCACCTCCTTGCGGCGGTGCTTCAAGTGGCCGTACTCCGTGAAGTTGCTGCGGGCACAGCGCGGGTCTGGTTAGCCAAGGCTGGCCAAGGCCTCAAGGAAGAAAAAAATAGTTAACGGTACTCGTCCCTCAATCAACAAACTATCGTATAGTCCGTTTGGATTTTTTTTTCGGGGCGTGTGTGGGTAATTTTTTCCCCACCATAAAATCATGGTTTTTTTTGGTGTTGTAGTTTTTTTTTAAATGCTGAAGGGTTTGGGGAAGTGCTCGCCTGGCGAGGCGCTGGTACGTCTCGCGCACGGAGGGCACGTAGGTGAAGGAGGCGTTGAGCAGGTCCCGGCTGATGGAGTCGTGCTGCACGTAGTTGATGTACAGGTCGTTGCGCAGCACCCCGACGCCGTAGTAGTTGATGCCGTGCACCATGGAGATGCCCGTGTGTTCGATGCTCCGCAGCAGGTTCTTGAAGGCGATCAGGTACCTGTGCGAGAGAGACGGAGGGGAGAGGGAGGGAGAGACAGGGCGAGAAAGAGAGAGAGAGAGGGGGGGGGAGGAGCAGGGAGAGGGAGAGAGAGCGAGACAGAGAGAGAGGGGCAGGAAGAGATAGAGAGAGAAGAGAAAGAGGGAGGAAGGGAGAGAGAGATGGCGGCAAAGGGTGAGAGACAGAGAGGGGAGAGAGAAAAATAAATAGAGAGCTCCCGAATTTTTCCATTATATTTTTCGGAATAAAATAAAAAATAATAATGTTTTATTTGTTTGTCACCTCCAGACGCCGCTCTTGTCCGTCTCCTTGATCTGGCGCGTCAGGTGCTCCAGGAGGATGGTGTTGACGTCATTGTACCAGCGCAGCGCCTCGTTCATCGTGCTCTCTCGCGCGCTGATCGTGTCTCTAACAACAACAGCAGGAGGGGAACAACAACACTGGCATCGTATAGGAACCATAAGGAAAGGCGGTCCGCACGGGAATCTCCACATAAGAGCTAGGGGGCGGCGGGGGCGGCGAGGGCGCGGTACGTCTCCCCTCGGGAGCTTATTAGAGTCTGCGCGCGATGGTCGAAAGTGTAGGAAGCGCGGCCACGGAAGGAGGGGGTGGAGGGGGGAGGGAGGAAGGAGGACTTGGATCAAACATCTCCGTTGACCTCATTGATGTGTTTTTCATTGGAAATTTCTTCGCCCAGTTGTTGCTGTTTCGTCTGCCCGACTAACTCTTTGCCGCCTTGGCCATAACAAGCGCTCTCGGAGAAGTACACAAAGAGGTGGACGGCAGATGCTATAGAGTAGCGGGGAGCGAATGCTGAGACTGTGCTGCTGCGGCGGCGGGGGACGGGGGACGGGGGGGGGGGGGGGGGGGGGGGGGGGGGGGGGCTGACGGAGGCGGAAAAGACCCCCGCCCACTGTCCTGCAGCGCATAACGTCTCTCTTTACTGCCCGGGGGCGTATCCTCCCCTCCCTCCCTTCCCTTCCTGCCTCGGGCGTGAACGACATTTATATGCTCTTGTTCATATTGTGGGCTGAGTAGTGGCGGTGGTAAGGGGGGGGGGGTCTAGTTGCGGCCATCCAGGGCCTGCTGGGCTGCGTTGTTTGTGTTTGCCCTCCACCTTCCCTTTCCCCGCCGCGGCCCCATGGCTGCCCCATGGCTGCCCCCGGGCCGCCCCCGGGCCGCCCCCGGGCCCCCCGGCGGCCTCTGCCCACCCCGCCAAGCGGCCACGACGCTGCCACGCTGCCTGTCCTCCCCCGCTTGACTGAAGCGCGTGACGGAGAGCGGCTAGGAAGGCGGCGCAGACGTGCGGGGGAAGGGGGTGGGGGTGAATAAGGGCGAATGATTGCGGCTGATTGGTCTGGCTGCGACGGCTCCGGTCCGAGAAAGAGAGAGAGAGAGAGAGAGAGAGAGAGAGAGAGAGAGAGAGAGAGAGAGAGAGCGGGACACCGCGATGCGGTGCTGGTGATGTACGGCCACGGGCAGGCAGGCAGGCGGGCCCCCCGGCGGCAGGCCGCCGCCCCGTCTCGTCTCGTTGTGTCAGCAAATGTGGGACGCGCCGCCGTCCACTGCGTCAGCCGCGTCAGCGCTGAATAATGCAGCGAGTCTCGCTGCACTAATGGATTAGCACATCGCGCGACAGAGTGCACACTGCTGCAGGCGCTGCAGGCGCCGCGCGCCGCGCCGGACCGGGCGGCGCGTGGGTGGCGCGTCGAGTCGATTGAGTTTCCCTGTCGCTGTCGTGACTCGGCCGCCGGGGCCGCCCCTGGCCGACAAACACGCCCGCCGCTGCCCTTCCGCCCCCCCCCCCCCCCCCCCCCCCCCGTTCCCCGTGTCCCTGCAATGCACACCCTCTGCACACCCGCGGCACACCCGCGGCCACCACCACTCCGACACCAACCTGAAGTCGTTGAGTCTGCTCTCGAACATGGACCGGTTGCCGACGACCAGCGCGTCGTCCTCAACCTGCGTCGGCAGCTCCATCTCGGGCCACGTGGTCATGTAGGACAGCGCCCTGTCCGTCTGCGAGAATCTCTCCTCCAGGTTGGGCCTGCGGACAGCAGCAGAGCAGCACGTCAGGATCGAAGCCCGGAAGCGGGTGGGCAGCGCGACTACCCGGACGCATCCGAATACGTCTCCTGTCCGTGTCTGCTTCGGCACGACGACAGAGACAGAAGAGACATCTCTGCTGACCCGGATGCGTCCTGGCATTCGCTGCCCACCCGTTTCCCGGCTCTGGTCAGGATCCGCCGCTCTCTGGCCTGTTGGCCCTGTTGGTTCTTCCGCGGGTGGGCGGACGCCGCATACCACGTACCCACCTCTCCGTGCTGCCGTTGGCGAAGATGTAGAACGCCACCTCGGACCTCTCGTACTGCATGGCCGTCACCACCTTGCCGAGGTCTGTCGCGATCGTCACCTGTGCACGCCGACAGGCCACCACGTCACAGGGCGCTCACGCCACTGCCTTGCAGCACTCACCCCCCCCCCCCCCAAAAAAAAAAAAGTAAAAAAAAAACTGACCGGACAAAAAAAAAATAATTTCAGCCATCCACATATTTAATTGACAACCGCCAAAAAGTGTAAATGCAAAAACAAAAAAAAAAATGAACCGCCGCCCGGGCTGACGCCAGCCGCAGCCCCAAGCGCTGCAGCGCCGCCTCCGCGCAGGCGTGCGTGGCGGGCTGGCCTACCTCACGACCCGCAGGCGCCCGCCGCGTCGCTGGGCTCCACTCTACCGCGCCCTCCTGCCGCGCGATACCTCCACCGACACGCATCGCTCTCTCTCTCTCTCTCTCTCTCTCTCTCTCTCACACACACACACACACTCTCTCTTTCTCTCTCTCTTTCCCTCCCTCTCGCACCTGGCCACCCTCAGGGCGCTCGGTTACGTTAGGAAGACGCTCGGGGCAACACCGCGCGGCAAATAGGAGAGGATGCGCGCGGAAACCCCCTGCAGTGGCAATATTTGTGCCCGCCTCGCGCACTCCTCCGCAAACACACACGCACACACACACGCACACACACGCACACACACGCACACACACGCACACACATGGCATCTATGGGGGAAATGGCACGGACTGGACGAGCACGGGGCTGGACCAAAGGACCTAGGGAAGGGAGCGCCTCCTCCTCCTCCTGCTTCGTCTCCGCGACCCCGCAACCCACACGTCTACGGCACATCGACGCGGAAAACGGGCGACGCGGCCCTCCCCGTCTGTCTGTCTGTCTGTCTGTCTGTCTGTCTGTCTGTCTGTCTGTCTGTTGCCTGTCTGTTTGTCCCAGTGTACGTGTGCTTGCGTCCGCCTGCCCCAGACCGAGGCCCGAGGCGCATTGGGGCGCGAATAGAGAAGACGGGGTATGCCACGGGGTCGTCGGGTGGGCGTCGTCAGAAGTACAGCGAGAGAGAGAGAGAGAGAGAGAGAGAGAGAGAGAGAGGGGGGGGGAGAGAGAGAGAGAGGGGGAGAGAGAGGGGGGCAGTAAGGGGCCGCGCCAGAGAGGGCCAGAGACGGCGGGGAAGGTCGGGGGAGTCATGTATTTCATTTTCCCTGGACCCGGCGGGACCGACGGGCCCCGGCCCCGGCCTCGGCGCCGCCGTCACGCCGAAGCCATGGCAGCCATGGCTGCTACGATGGCCGGCCGGTCGTATAGCAATTGGCGTCGATGGTGTCGATTTTCATCTCCGGTTCCAATAAGCAGCCATTCGACGAACGAGCGGGCAGACCGCACCACGCCGCGCCACGCCTAGTCCTGCCCCGTTTATTAGGAGAGCTGCAGCAGCAGCAGAAGCGCCGGCAAGCGTCGCCGTCGACGTCTAGAAGTGCGTTAGGACCGCAAACGGGCGGCACTTACTTACGGGCCCCGAACGACAGGTCCGACATAAAGAGAAACAAGACCCCAACTCCATCAGCTCAGTCTCGAAAAAAAATAATAAAAGAGCACAATAACGAAGAACCGAGCGAATTGACTTCATAGATAGGCGACATAGATAACCGCACTTGTCTGGTATTCTAGTTTCCGTCTTTCGAACGGAGGGACATAGAGACGGGTGTGCCTCTTGTAGGACAGAGAGGGGGGGGGGGCATGAAGCGTGGCATTGCGGCTGGCACGCGACGCGACACACGATGCAGCACGCCAGTAGTGCCAGAGCGTGAGGAGCAGAGAGCCAGGCTCCTCTAGTGTGGAGGGAGAGAGAGAGAGAGAGAGAGAGAGAGAGAGAGAGAGAGAGAGAGAGAGAGTAGGAGCAAAGCGTGGCCGGTTGGGCTCCGATAAATAAAATGCCAATCAAATTGAAGGGCCGTGTGTGAAGGACCCTCCTAGTCTCTCTCTGTCTCTCTCTCCCCCCCTCTCTCTCTCTCTCTCTCTCATTTCTTTTCCTCACAGTCACACATCAAATGGCGTAAACAACCAGATTAGGGTCGCACACCTCCAATAATCCCTCATCGAATTGCCTCTGCTGAGCACGCTGGACGTCAAGCGGTCTGTCAGCAGGGCGCCCCTCCGCGGGGAGACGCGCGGGGGGGGGGGGGGGGGGGGGGGGGGGGGGGGGGGGGGAGGGGGGCTGTGCACTTCGGTTGCGGAGTCCAGGGTCTACTGTACAGTCGCGCGGACGCGCGTCGCACTACCTGCCACTCGACCTCGGCCACCTCCTGCCGGTCGACAAGGATGCCGTTGAGGGCGACGGCCGTCTGCACGATCAGGGCCAGGATGGGGATGAAGGGCAGCGCGAGCATGTGCAGGAGCTGCAGCCGCCGGCCCTTGGCGTGCGCCGGGTTGGAGGCCCAGCAGGGGCAGCCGCAGCGCGGGCGGCCCTCCTCCGCGCCCACGTACGACACGTCCTCGGAGCTGAGCGAGCGCACCGAGCTCGAGTCGCCGCCCTCGGCCGCCGCCGCCGCCGTCCCCGCCGCCGCCCCCGGCTCGGGCCCCGGCCCCGGCTTGGGGGCGGTGCCGTTGCTGCCGCACAGGGTCATGGCGGTCGCTGGAACAAAACATACACATCATCGCAGACGCTCCAACGACGGCATGAAATTAACGAGTGGTCAGGAAATTGTTCGTCGAGTTTTCACCCACTGCCAAATTTAGTTCGGACCAACGAAATGAACGTAGTGGCCCCGTGTCCGGAGTAGGTCTGCTGGTGGTAGGACTCAGCGCCACGCCTCCGGCCTCCGGGGAGAGTGGAGGACGGTGACTCCGGGCCGGGAGGGGAGTGGAGGGGGCGGAGGAGGAGGAGGAGACCGGCGAGGTGAGAGGCGCTCGAGTCCGGTTCGCTCCGGCCAGGACCAGACCAGACGCGGAGGGGCCTGCCTCCCGCCTGCGCTCTCCTCTCCGCCAAGCTAATCCACACCGTCCCGGCCGGGATCCCGCCCTCCTCCCCTCCCGCCTCCGCCTCCGCCAAGGCGATCACGGCGTCGCTTCGACGTGTCCACGATATTGGAATTTATCGGTGCGGTAATAGCGACCCGTAAGGACGGGGGAGAGGAGGCGCGGAGGGGAGGGGGAAGGGGTCAAAGTGACAGAGGGGAAGGGGAGGGGCGGGGCAGGTCAAAGAATACAATGAGGGTGTACGGAGCAACGCCTGATGAGTTTGTCGAGGCTCTCTGTGAGGGGGGGGGGGGCTGCTGGACGGGGAGGGAGGGAGAGCGAGAGAGATAGAGGGTGAGGGATAGAGAGAGAGACAGAGAGAGACAGAGAGAGTGAGGTGGGGGGGTGGTGGTGAGAGAGAGAGAGAAGGGCGGGGGAAGGGTTGCAAATACGAGGCGTTCCGCACAATTACATATCATATCCCCGGCCATACGGCACGCCGTCCTCCGTCTTAATGAGGCATTCCGGGGTGCTCTCGCTCCCGCTTCCTCGCCCAGATTCTGCGCACCCGCCCCATCGCCCCACCCCGTCAACTCCGCCGCACCGCTGCACTTAAGTCAGCCCTCACCTCTCGGCGGGGCTCCGGGGGCTCCAGGAGGCAGCTGGGCCTGCGGCTTGCCCTCGCGGCTGGAGTCGCTGGAGCGGCTGGAGCGGCCTCGTGCGGCGGCCTGTAGTGCTGGGGGCCGGGAGGCCGGCGGCGCGCGGGGCGCGGCGGCGGCGCTGGCCGGACCACCTGCTGCTGTCGCCGAGGTAAGGGCCGCGGGAACGGAGGACGGCGGCTCGCGTGCCTATGCCGCCGCTGCGCGGGCTCGGCGCGGAGGCGATCCCCGGACACCTGCAGCAGCACCAGCCCCCGCGCACGCGCCCGGCTGCGGCCAGATTTGCGTCGTCGCCGGTCGCTGAGGCCGCGCCGTGACACACCGTGACACACCGTGACACACCGTGACACACCGTGGCACGCTCCGTAACGCGCGGCGTCGCGTGGGCGGCGGTGGGTTCGGGCGCGGAGGCACGGCGGGGTGGTGACGCGGCGGCACTGCGCGGCTCCGTGTCCAAAGCGTGACTGGAGCACCCCGTCGCCGCACCGTCGGCACCGCCCCCTCCGCCCACCCCCTGCTGCCGCCCCCTCCACGCCGCCGCACCCCTTGCTGTCGGAGCAGACCGGCACGTCGCCAGCGCCGTCTGCCCTCCGTCATCTTGTAGGACGCGCATCGTTCAATGTTCAGCCGGAACAGGAACCGGAACAGGAACAATGGTTGAGCCGCGTCGTGAGGAGCGTCCGGAGGGATCCGCCCGAGTGTCTTTGAGACCAGCGAGTAAAGTGCAAAGCCAGGTGGATACCACGGTACGAAGAATGGCACGCTCGGCACCGTGGGATGGCACCGCGGTGGTTGGGGGGTTGGGTGCTTCCGGAGCGAGCGGCCCGGGTTCAACTATTTTCTCCCGCCTACATTTTTTCTGCCTGCCTGCCGCCTGGGGACGGTGGGTAAAATATACTAAATGTACGGGCCTCACTGTGCTTGTGAGTGACCGTGGACAGAGGCGCCCAGAGGGCCGCAGCTCTCCGCGGAGGTCGAACAGTGGGTTCTTGGGTCTCGCGGTTCGACTCCCGCCCCGGGAAGAGTGTCCGGCAAGACTCGGCCGTAAGGTAGCGTGCGGAAGCCGTTGGTTCGGTGTATGTGCGTTGCCTAAATATAAGGCCTCGGAATTTGGGACGAGGAAAAGTGTAACCCACTTCTGGTTCGGCGGTGGTCCAGGCCTTCGGGTAGGACACATCAGGGGGACTTACCTGCAGCTCATGGTGGTGTCCCGTGGGGGCCGATCATTGCTGAAAACAAGTTAAGCGACAGGCCCTCTGCTTCACTCCGGGGGGGGGGGGGGGGGTCTTTTACATTAATTCCTGAGGTGCTCAAGCGAGGCCTCCGTTCCTTTGTCACGCTGTAGCCGCCCAGCCAATGACAAGCTCCTTTTGCGACGCATATAATGGACTCCTTTCGGTGTCGCAAGTCACAGTTGATGGGGATTGAACTGCACCGTAAGAGTGGCTCCGCGCTATTTACGACTGAACAGCCTGAGGACGGCGGGGGTCCGGAGGGGCCGCCCCGCGCAGCGCCGCAGCGCCGCAGCGCCACACGGCGCTAAGGGGGTTTAGCCGCGCTAATCCGTCATCGCGGCAATCAAGTCGCCGCGCGAGGACGACGACGGCGCGCGAGGACGGCGAGGACGTGCAGGTGGGCGGCGCGGAGGCGCAGGAAGCCGTTACGATTACCTGGCGGCCACGTGGGCGGCACGTGGCGCCGCTCGTTGCCCCGGGATGGGATGTATCGTGTATCGTTGGGGTCCCCGCCGGCTGGCCGGCCGCGCGACGGCGGCGTGCGTTTTTTTTTTCCGGCGGCGTGCGGCGCCGAAAGAGCGACACCTCTTGGAGTACAGTCCCTCGCTTATCGGCCCTTGTTCGGCCGCCCGGCCACCGCGGCCGCCTTCGGCCACAAGTCTTTAAAGCCGGCCGCCGCGGGTCGCCGCCCTGTGTCGCCGCCCTGTGTCGCCGCCCCGTGTTGCGCCTGTCGCCCCGTCCTCGTCGAACCTCGCGGTCCCCGCGGTCCCCGCGGTCCTCGCTCGACATGCTGCGCGCCGCCGTGGTTCTGGCCGTCCTGGCCCTGGCAGCGGGTGCCAGTGTCTCCAGACGTGAGTGCCGCCCGCCCAACCATCGTCATCATCATCATCATCATCATCGTTACTGCATAATCATCATTGTATGATTTTATGCGGGTGATAATGAATGGCCCTTCTGTGTCCGCCCGCAGAGCCCCATGAGGAGGAGCAGGAGGCGGCCCGGCAGCGGCTCGCGCGCGCCGAACTTTTCGACCAGAGTGAGTAGCATGACCTGTCCGCGGGGGGTCTGCGGGGGGTCCGCGGGGGGTCCGGAGAGAGGAGACGCCACCACCGACTCTCTGACTGCCCACAGGGGAGAGGCTGATGCACCCCGTCGCGCCCTTCGCCGTCGGGGACTCGGCCGACGACCACGGCTCCAACCACCGGAACCCCGGCCCCGTCGAGGAGCAAGGTAAGGCGCCGGGTTGTGACTTTCGTCCAGTTCGCGCGGCCTCTGTCTGTCTGTCTGTCTGTCTGTCTGTCTGTCTGTCTGTCTGTCTGTCTGTCTGTCTGTCTGTCTGTCTGTCTGTCTGTCTGTCTGTCTGTCTGTCTGTCTGTCTGTCTCCCTCCCTCTCTCGTACTGCACCGCCGCGTACGCGAGCGCACGCTAAGAGTTGACGCCTCCCCCGGCACGGCAGATCCGAACTACTGGCTGGACCAGGCCAAGCAGAAGATCGAGTCCGACCTGGTGCAGCGCACCGAGATCCGCGGCGTGGCCAAGAACGTCATCATCTTCATGGGTGACGGCATGTCGATCCCGACGCTGGCCGCCGCCCGCGTCTACATCAAGGGCGAGAAGGAGCAACTCAGCTTCGAGAAGTTCCCCGCCGTCGGCTTGTCCAAGGTGAGCGCCCTGGGGCGGCACGGGCCGGCTTCTCTCCGCCACGCCACCGCCTTTGTTATTTTTATTTCATTTTTAAATGCAACACAAACATGAACTTGCTCGGCTGCAGACGTACTGCGTGGACACCCAGGTGGCCGACTCGGCGTGCAGCGCCTCGGCGTACCTGTGCGGCGTCAAGGCCAACATGGGCACCATGGGGGTCAGCGCTAAGGTCCCCAGGTGAGTCCTGCCTGACCCGCCACGTCTTATCGTTTCCCCCCCTTTCGTTGTTCCGGCCCCTGCCAGCGAGTGCGCCTCATCCGCAGCGCTCGTCTGGCGCTGAGCGTGCTGCGTTGTGTTGTGACGCGCTGCTGCAGGCGAGCCGAGACCGAGCCGAGGACGAGGGGTCTTCCACTCAGCGAAATCAATGTTCACTACTCGCAACAAAAATTATTAAAAAGGGACTTCTAGTCTGGGGTGTCGCTTCGCCGGGCCCCACACGGCGCGTGCGCGACTACGTCAAGTCGGCTCGGAAATGGAGTCTAGGAATCGGTGAGGTGGGGAACGCCGACCGCAGCCTGCCGTCGGCGTGTCCGGACCGCCGCCGCCGTGGAGTGGCTATGGGCCCGCCATTACGATATCCTTCTTCTCGTGGCCTTGGGGGCCGCGGGGCCGCGGGGCCGCGCAAATGACGACGTTTTGGTTTTGCAGCAAACGCCCGCTCCCGCCGCGCCACCTCTCCCCGGCCCCACGGCTCCGGCCCCGCGACCCCGCCCCCCGCCCTCATAAAGTACCGATCCAATCCCATGGGCCGCTGGACTCCTTGCCTCGGCGCCATCGCTCTCCAGCCTCATCACTTCCTAGCGAGGCGCTCTGCTCCGCTCTCCTCCGCACAGTTTGCCAAAGAAAAAAAAATGCCAGCAAAAGTTGACATGGCAGCAGATGATTCCAATCTTGCTCGTCATCGGAAAGCCCAGACACCACACCGGAAAGTCTCGCTTGCACCCACCATCATAATCCAACGGTTCACGAACTGATCCCAAGGGACGGGACGGGACAGCCCCCCCCCCCCCCCTGCTATATAATATTAGGAGAGTACAAGCTAGCTGACACCTCTTTCTTTCATACTATTTTCTTAAGCTAGGTTTTGCTAGTGTTTTTTTAAGATGCTAGTGCTTTTAAGAGGTATCATTCTGCCAAAAAAGAAGGTCTTCGGCGAAACGCGGAATGGAAAAGCAGAGTGCCCGCGCGGGCGTCGTTGTGTGCGCAAACAGGGGAAGAAACACATGAAACATTTATTCGGAGGGGGGGGGGGACGCGACGGAATTCCCTCGCCAAATGAACGGACACCCGAATGAGACTAGACCTGTTTCTGCGAAACACGGTACGGGCATTACTCGGGATATAGCACTGCTCTTGTGGGTGGCCGTACGGGAGGAGGGCGGCGGGGCCGGGCGGGGTTCGTCGGACACTGTAATCTCTTCGAGTGTCGCGGTCCGCGGCCCCGCGGGGGGTCTCGCTGCCCGCGGATTACCGGGTGGGCCGCCGTGTGGCCCCTAAGTGTTTATTGTGGGCCTCTCGGTACTAATGTTGTTTCAAGAAGACGACTCTTACCTCCGCGTTAAGCCAACGGGGAAAGGGCGGAGAGAGAGAGAGAGAGAGAGAGAGAGAGAGAGAGAGAGAGAGAGAGAGGGCAGATTGATCGTCAACACCCCATCCCCCTTGAGGCCCCTCCGCCTCCGCACGTCTGTACACACGCACAGGGGAGCTCAGATTCACCATCGTGCCCCCTCTCCCACTCCTTCTTTCCACCAACATTCTCTGAAGGAGGACAAAAAAAATGAAAAAAAAAATGAACTGAGCTGGTTATTTTGTTGGGACGGGACGTGTCGCGGCCGACTGTCACATGACACCTGCTGCTCGCTGCTGCTCGCTGCTGCTCCGGACGTGAGACCTCTCAGGCTCGGAGGTACTTACGAGGCCCGGCCCTGGGGATCGTGTTTCAGATAACGAGCAACGGCAGCGCCACTTAATCCGAGCTGTCACGCTGCGCTCGCTTCAAATTGTAGCAGGACAAAGTCACGGGCTTCGGCGGCTATCGCGCAACCTGATAGACTCCCCGAGCGGCCGCCGGGCAGACAACCCTTGAGTGACCCTTCCCCCTCCCCCGGCTCCTCCCAACTGCAGTCTCGTGATGCGATTTGTTAATGGCTGTGCAGGAGCAACTGCACCGCGCAGCTGGACCCCACCACGCACGTGGACTCGATCCTGGCGTGGGGCCTCAAGGCGGGCAAGCGGGCCGGCGTCGTCACCACCACCAGGGTCACGCACGCGTCCCCCGGCGGCGCCTACGCGCACACCGCCAACCGCGACTGGGAGGACGACAGCGACAAGCTCAAAGACAAGGACGCCGTCGGCGCCGACGCCTGCAAGGACATCGCCAGGCAGCTGGTCGAGGACGAGCCCGGCAAAAGCCTCAACGTGAGCGCGCACTCTTCTCGGGGTGGCAGCCGGTAGCTTGATGCGTTGTCATGTTCTCGTTTTGTCACTCGGCTTCAGGGAATGTCTTTAGGTGTAACTCATCAGATCGGACCAAATTTTGAGGGTTGGTAGACCTTGACTAATTATTAGGACTGGTAAAAAAAATCGGCGGAGTATCATACCTTACTACAGTTACGAAAAAATTGAAAGAATTTTTTTAGGTCGAAAACCCGAAAAGGTCGACATTTCTAGACGTTGTATGGCCTGAGGAAACCTTTAAATCAAAATAGAATTTTTCGATTTGTTTTTACTCAGGTTATGGTGGGGGCCTTAATCATCTTGACGATCGCAGGTGATCATGGGAGGAGGTAGGCGGGCGTTCGTGCCCAAGGGGGTGAACGAAAATGGCCGCCGACTGGACGGCGCCGACCTGCGCCAGACGTGGAAGGACAGCAAGAAAGACCAGAAGTTCCAGTACGTCGAGACCAAGGAGGAGCTGGACAAGGTGGACCCCGCCAACACCGACTACCTGATGGGTACGCCGCGACCGCAGGGTGTCCGAACGCTGGGAAACGTTCAGTCACACCCTCAAACAGAATGTTCCTAGTATTTATTTTAATTTTTTTTTCTGCACCCGTGAACTGCACGCGCGCGCAGGCCTGTTTGAGTGGAGCCACGTGCAGTACCACCTGGAGGCCGACGCTACCCAGCCCCGCCTCGTTGACATGGTGCAGAAGGCCATCGCCGTGCTCGGCCGGGGCGAGCGGGGCTACGTCCTGTTCGTCGAGGGCGGCCGCATCGACCACGGCCACCACGACACCTTCGCCCACCTGTGCGTGCAGCTTTCTCTGTAGTTTTCTCTGGTGGTGTTGAGGTAAACTGTGACGGCGAGTCATGCTCTTCGTGCAGCGCCCTGGACGAGACCAAGGAGTTCTCCGAGGCCATCCAGGCCGCCGTCGACAGCACCGACCAGACGGAGACCCTGATCGTGGTCACGTCGGACCACGCGCACACCATGAGCCTGGCCGGGTACGCCCAGCGGGGCAACAACATCTTCCGCTTCGCCGGCAACGACGGCAAGCAGAACTACACGACGCTGAGCTACTCCAACGGGCCCGGCTACAAGCCCCCCAACAAGGACGGCAGCGAGCACGACCCCGACCAGGACCGCACGGGTAAGCAGCCGGCTGGTTCATGAGAGAGAGAGAGAGAGAGAGAGAGAGAGAGAGAGAGAGAGAGAGAGAGAGGCCGGCAGTGTGCGGCGTCGCTCTGCAGGGAGCTTTGCGGGGAGCACGGCGCCTGCGGTCGGGCGGCTAGGCAGCCCCGCCGAGCACGCCTGCGCTGCAGGCGTCGTGGCTGCCTACCCCGCAGGGGCGCAGGGGCCCCAACCGGCCTCGGCTCTGCCCCTTCGCCGTCCTCACGCGAACCGTCTTGCGCAGAGGACCTCCGGTACAAGTTCCCGGCCACCGTGTACCTGGACAGCGAGACCCACGGCGGCGACGACGTCGGCATCTTCGCGCGCGGCCCGTGGGCACACCTTTACACGGGCGTGCACGAGCAGAACCTCATCCCGAACATCGCCGCCTACGCCGCGGCCATCGGGCCCTTCCAGGGCCGTGCCGACTCCGGCAGCTCCAGCAGCACCAGCGCGCCCCCCTCCACCACGCCCTCCGGCGCACCCGCACAAGAGGTGGCCCTCGCCTCCATGATCGCCTCCCTGCTGGTGCCACTGGCGGTCAAGACCCTCCTCCTCTAGAGACGACGACGGCGACGTCTCGGTTCACCGACTCCGGCTCACACGATTGCTACTTTATCACAAATACAACTCTTTTTTTCGGACGAGAGCTACGACCACGCAGTTCCTCGCACATCGAAACAGTTTCTTTTTAGTCAAATCCAAGATTTTATTATCACTCAAATACCCCCCAAAAATGAATTCACAACCGCATTCCCGCAAGTTAATATACTCCTGGTACAGACACTATACAAGTTCCAGACCCTTACGGCCAGTAACTCTGTCAAGTTCCCTAATGTCTTTAAACTCCTACGAACACACTTGCTCATTACACATCCAACTCGTGACACAGGCCTAGCTATTTCGACGGGAACCTCTATCCGGCATCAGTATAGACGTCAGCGCTGAGTCTGAATCGTGCCATAGCAAAACCAACGACGGGCAGACACCAGGCACGTTCGCGCGCGCACACGCACACATTTGAAACTCGCGCCAAAAGGCGCAGCGCGGGAGCCGCCAGCCAAATCGGTCCGCCCTGCCCACAAATCACGGGAAAATGATGGCCGTTTTGAGGCGGCCGCGCGGGACGGTAGCAGCGCTAGCAGCAGACGGCGGACTTTGTCGTGCTCGTGCTGCCACCACACAGATTTGTCTGAGCGGGGTTCTGTGAGAGAGGAGCAAGGCAGAGAGAGAGAGAGAGAGAGAGAGAGAGAGAGAGAGAGAGAGAGAGAGAGGGGGGGGGGGGGGGGGGTCGGAGGTCGGCGGGGCTGGCCGTCGTGTGGCCTCGGACTCCACTGCGCGCGGCTCTCGCCGCCCCCCCCCCCCCCTGCCCTTCGGCGGCCCCCCCTCCGCCGGTACGTTCGAGTTTTAAAGAAGTTGTCGTTCGGTACCCGGCTCCATTCCTGTCTCAACAGCCGCCGACAACATGAAGACCGGAGTCACCGTGACGGCGGCCGCGCTGGCGTGCGCCCTGCTACTTTCCTCGACGGCGGCGGTCCGCGCGGCACCCGCGCCCGAGGACACGACGCCCGCCGTCGCCACGACGGCGCCGCCCGCGGCGCCCGGGGCGCCCGCGACATCAGCTTCGCCCGTCGGTGCCTTCGGCTTGCCGTTCGAGCACCTCTTCCATGAGGCGCCCGACCGCCTCAAGTCGCTCGGCGACTCCTTCCGCAAGGACGCGGACGCCCTGCGCGAGCGCATCCAGGGGGGCTTCGCCAAGGTCATCCAGGCCCCCGCCGGCCTGGTCAAAGTGAGTGCATCAGTGGTGTCCTCCGGCATGAGACCGTTCCTGTTGCTGGAGATGCAGAGAGAGAGAGAGAGAGAGAGAGAGAGAGGGGGGGGGGGGGGGGGGAGAGGGACTGCCCGGGTGGTGGTGGTGGGGAGTCCGGGGCGGGGCTGGGGGCGGTTATCCGGCGCAGCATGTCGTCACGGTCGCGCCCGTCCCCGCCGGCCCGCCCACCTCCCCGGCGGGGCGGTATAGGCTTTACCGGAGTGCGCTGTAACGCGCCGGGGCTGAGCCGGGCCGGCTAAGTTACGCCACGCGCGAGCCGGGCCCGTGGGCCGGTATCCGCGGCGTCCCGGCCGGCCCCCGGTGCCCACGGCGGCGCCCCCGGCTACCCCGGCCCCGCGCAGCACCGCGCAGCCCCCCGCCGCGGCCCCGTCCCTCTGAACGCTGCTGGCTGTCGCCCGCGTGCATCAGGCGGCCGATAGTCGCATGTGTGTTGTTTCTGCGAAGGTCTTGCATGGCGCTGCCGTAACACTTCTGCGTCGCATGGAATGTGTAGAGACGCGGCTGCTCCCGGCCGCCGCACGAGTGCAGAAGCAGAGTGGCATGAGAGCTAGGGAGCAGCCGCAGCAGCGGCAGTGGGAACCGCAACTCCCGAAAAACGGTGTCTGTTCGGCGGATGTCCTCAGGTTGTTCAGGTCGATCGCATGCAGGAAAACGTCTGATGGGCCGTCTGAGTGCGGCAGCGGCGGCGGGCGGCATGTCACGTCGGCCTCACCGCGGCCCACCGCACGCCACCCGCTCGTCGCGTAGCGTTCGTCTGCCGTTGTCCAGTTTTGCACGTCTCCTCGCAACACGAGGAACTCCCCTTTACCCCGATTGCATCGCATCCCTCGGACCTGCCTCTGACTAAAACAAAGCACGGATGACGCATGGCCTAGCGGCAGCGGCAGCGGCGTGAGACCGTTTGCCATTCCGCCACTTGACTCGCATGACATAAAGGGGCAGCGCACGACTCACCTGCCCAACGGCCTAACCCCAACACCAACACGCATGAAACTGGCATGACTAACAAGACTGAGAATTCATGGGGCATTCAGTTTACAGAATTATCTTTTGTCTTTTTAATTAATATTTTTATGTTGTTTGAGAAAGATTTTCATTGGAGTCGCTAACATAAAATACGCCCGTGAACTTCATTTCTGGCAGAAGTGAAGTTGTTTTCGGAGGCAGAAATGAAGTTCGCGCCAGCCTCAGTTCGTAGCGACCCGTTTCATTGTATTCCTTAAATCATTTTTTTAAGTCGAAAAAATTATACGTACTGCATTTTAAAAACTGGTAAAAAAAAAACACACTTGCTGATGCCAGTACTCTAATAAACTCTGACCGTCCGACTAAGACACACTGTGACACGGTGCCCCCGCTCTCCTCCCGCCCCGCAGGCCAAGACTCGTACAACCACCACCGCCACAGCCGCCCCGACAGCCGCCCCGACAGCCGCCCCGACAGCCGCCCCGACAGCCACCCCCCTCGCCGACAACCACAACAAGCCCACGGAGGAGTCCACCGGCTCCGGCGCGGCCGCGGCCCCGTCCCCCGCCTCCCCCGGCAGCACCGAGCGCGCCGTGACCACCGCGGAGCCGCTCGACAGCCGGACGTTGATCGGCGCCCCGGTGCGGTGCAAGGCCAACGAGGAGCTGGACCAGCACAATCGCTGCCGGGAGGTGTGGTAGCTGCGGCAGCTGCGGCAGCACCAGGTCAGTCACCGGGGCAGCAGCCGCCACGGCAGCCGCCACGGCAGCCGCGGCAGCGGTCCCTGGCCCGAGGCCTCAGCTGCCAGAATGGTGTGCTTCAAGAAGATAAGCGGAGGCTGGGGCTCATGACCACCTCACGGCAGTACCAGTGTTGCCAGAAAGGTGGGCAAAAAGTGTACCAAACACACGGCTGTCAAGACTGTGCCTACCTACGCCTGCCTACTAGGCAACCCCTGGTCGCGAATGTCAATAGTTCGCCTGGTAGGCAGGCCAGGGCGGAGGCAGGCACAATCTTGACACCTGTGGTGTTTCGGCTATTTTTTTTGCCTACTTTTCTGGAAACAGCGGTCAGTACTTACCGTCGCGGGTCGCCGGTCCCGCCGCCCGCGCCGCCCTCCTCGATGCACTCCGTGATGCACACCCCGCGCGTGTCTTTCCACGGCGTGACGTCAGCGCCGGTCCGCACCTTCGTCGGCCGAGCCGAGCCGATCGTCGGTCGGCTCTTTCCGCCGCCCGCCCGTGCCGAGCCAACGGCGAGGGAATTCCCCGCCCCGTCGGCAATACCATCAAACCGACTGAACTGACAGCAACTGCAGCGAGCCGCGTGCGATTGTTGGGTGGGGGAATCGCAATCGATCAATCGACTTAAACTGCCCCGAAACTCCGTATTTTTTAATAACCGAAATTGTAATGCCGAAAATCATCAGAAGTCATCGATTATAAAAATAATCGTTTAAAATTTGTCGACACGTCGCACGGGGCCCAGAGACCTCTGCGTCGTGACGGAGTCGTTATCGTGCTTACAAACTGCTGTTGTTCGCACGACGCTTCTCTCTCTCTCTCTCTCTCTCTCTCTCTCTCTCTCTCTCTCTCTCTCTCTCTCTCTTTCTTGCGTTGTACGAGCTACTTGCGGAGCGACATTTGAAAGGAATTGAGTTAACCGGGAATTTCCCTGTCGAGTCGCAAAGTGTGCTTTGTGTCGTTCTTGTATCGTGTGTGTGTGTGGGGGGGGGGGGGGGGGGGAGCGAGCCTCAGAGAACATCGTGAGCGTGATGGCGGTAATGATAACCGACGCGGATCCGGACCGAACGCGGGGCTCCGCCAGCGCAGCCAGCGGGCGACGAGTCTCGCGGCCGGGGAGTCACTGACAACACAACCAGACGGGGTGGTGGTGTTGGTACACGCAACACGCAGTACAGTAGTAGCGTATGCGCGAGGGGGGGGGGGGGGGGGGGGGGAGGGAGGGAGAGAGAGAGAGAGACAGAGGCATTCGATTGAGAAGGAGACAGTCCTCATTATGACCATGACCTTTCCGATTCAGGGCTATCTAAAGAACGTCTTGATTGTGTCGCCATGAAGTTACTCGCGGACCGCCCCCCCCCCCTCTCTCCTTTCCTGTCCCCGCCCCTTACCCATTCGTTCGTCGGATTCGGACAACTCTTGATAAAACAAGAGAAGTGTCCACCACGCTTCCCCGAATAGATACGTAGTAAAGAAGATCGGATGGGAGGTGGGGTGGAGAAAGTGGCCCAGTGATGTGATATGCAGACGAGAAATTATGTGGAGTGAGAGGAGAGTGGACGAGGCGGGGTGGCCGTGTGGAGGGCACCGCGGACACCTAGGCACCGGAGGGCACCGCAGGGCACCGCAGGGCACCGCAGGGCACCGCAGGGCACCGCAGGGCACCGCAGGGCACCGCCACCGCTTCTGGCGGCGACAGTTCGCGGCCGCCGACTCCGACGCGCCCGTCCGTCCGCCACGCGCCGCCGCCGGCCCGCCCAAAGCGGAGGCGGGCAGAAGTCGCTGCCGAGGCCCCCGCGGCCCCAAGCGACCCCGCGGCCCCGCGGCCCCGCCCGGCAGCCCGCGGCCCGCGCCCGCGCCCGTCCGCAGCCGCAGTGCTTTGCTTCGCGTTCCGTCGGATGGCCGTCATGTGACATTCCCGCCCGGACGGGTGAATCTCGCGTCGCGACCAAAATCGGAAAGACAATCATGTCCTCGGGGCGAGTGAGGCGCCAGTGGGCGCGCCTGCTAGGGGCGCTGCTGGCGCTGCTGGCGGTGGCCGTGCTGTCCGCGCCGGGGACGGCGGAGGCGGCGCCCAGGCCGGCGTCCATGACCACGCCGACGACGCCCGGGCCGCCGCCCGCGGTGGAGAGGACGGTGGTGCGGTCCTCGGGAAAGCGCCTGGACATCGCTCGGCCCAAGCACCGCGTTCCCGCCGCGCCGCACTCCAACCAGTCCGAGGAGGCGGGCGCCGGCACCGGCCCCAACGCCGGCACCAACATCTTCAAGGCGCCCAGGCGCTTCGTGGGCCACCGGGCGCCGCCGACGTGCCCCGACGGCCTGGAGGCCGACCACAAGGGCAAATGCAGGGTTTATTTTTGAGGCCGAGGGGGAGGACGTCGGCCCCACCCTCGGCCCCCGCCCTCGGCCCCCGCCCACCCCTCCGCCCCCGCGTCTGCCCCGCGCACTGAGGTGAGTGTGGCGTGTGTGGGCTCCGGGGCGATGTTGCGACCACGGGCCACCTCCTGGCGACCTGGACCCGGAGTAGCGGGTGCGGCTGAGCCTGCGGTGCTCTACATTCTGCGCTGTCGAGGGCTCAGCTCGGCGGTCTGATGCCACGACGCGGCCCTCTGCTGTCACTACCTCTGCCTCTGCCAGCCCCCCCCCCCCCCCCAAGAGTCCCCCTGCCAGGCGTCACTGGCGTCACGTACTCGGCTGCGGAAAGGCAGAGGCCCTCCCCTCACCGCCTTCACGCCCCTCCCCTCAACCCCACCCCTTTTCCCCCGCCTGCCTCCTCCAGTTCGCGACGACGCTCCTTGGGGAGAAACAATTCACCCAATGAATTAAATTGAATTTCTATCGGATTGGAGAGAGAGGGGGCAGAGAGAGACAGTGGAGAGAGAAACAGCTCCTAGGGAGTTGTAGAATATATGTACTATCCACGACGGCGACGAGTGTTGTCCCCCTCCCCCCTCCTATCCCCCTCTTCGAATTGCATCACAGAACTACAGGGTGCGTCTGTACGATTGATAAAGCAGCCTGAAAGCGGGGCGGAATGCAGAGCTCAGAGCCCCGGCCCGGCGCTGCCGCTGCCACTGACGGAGTAAAGTGAAGCGTCAGTGGCTCGCATTTCATTTGACGGCATGATAGATTGGCTTTCGGCCGTATTATAAACAGGCCACGCCGCCGGCCGCACCCGCACGTGTTGCAGGGATGCCCCGCCCCCTCCCCCCGACCCCACCAAAAAACAGACCGCCCCTCCCCTCCCCCTCTGCTGACAGCACCGCGGCGCCGTGCAAGGTAAACAAAGCTAGTGACCCCCTCCCCTCACCCCCTCCCCTTCTCCAACCCCCTCCCGAGGCAGGGCGACACCCCATCTCTCTTGCTGTCACCGGCGGCGGGGGGCTCGGCCTGCTACGCGTGCTTCGCGCCCGCGTCCGTAGCCACCCCGCACCCCGCCGCCGCCGTCCGGTACGTGTCGTTGTCGGGGCTCACGGTCGCGGCCACACGGGTGCAGCCGCCCGTGATGGTGGAGCAGGACCCCGGCGTCGTCGAGACGGTGCCGGTGAGGTGCGGTGCTCGGGGGCGGCCCCCGCACCCGCTGCAGGGGCAGCGACTTCATCAAAAATAACTCCGCCGATTTGTCGGCGGCGTCTTGGGGCCAACGACGGCGGCCAACGACGCCGCGGCTGCCCGCGCCTTTACAGCCCCCGTTCTGGACACGGTGGCCGCCCCGCCCCCGCCCCGCGATGCCCAGCGCTGCCCTGCGCCGCGCCGCCCCAGCCGCCGTCTTTACGCGCGCCCGCGACCCCCGGAACCTTACGTCGTCATCAAGGGGTATACGGCCGCGCCGCCGCGCCGCCCCGCCGCCCCGCCGCCCCGCCGCCGCCGCCGCCGCGCCGCCGCGCCGCCGCGCCGCCGCGCCGCGGGGACCAGGATGCCGCGTGCGGCGACACCCTCGTTGCCGGCGCTGGCCTCTTTCCGACGCGGCCGCCCTATAGCGGGCATTTGTTTGTGGCCCCTCGCTGCCTTTGATGGCCCTCCTGCCCTCCCCCTACGCGACGTATGCCTGTGTACATGGCGGTGCCCCTCCGCATGGCGGCGTGGTGCCGGGATCCTGGCCGAGGTGCGGTACCTGGTGCCCGGTACCCGGTGCTCGTACCTGAGGGAGGCCGCCGCCGCCCCCTGACGACACCACACGCCACACAGCCGCCATTAGGGGTGGCTCTCCGGGGTGTGGCGCGGCGCGGCGCGGCGCACCCGGCGTTTAGTGTTCCTTTATGTCCCCCGGTCGGTCATGTTCCCGCGGCGCAGAACGCGACAGCGACAACACAGCGGCGCGGCGCTCGTTGGCTCTGCGCGCGCGCGCGCGTGCCTGTGTGCGTGTGTGGGTGCGTGCGCGCGGTGTCGCCTGCCGAGGCGAATGACCACGAGGGATGAAAAGGGGATGCTCGCCGCCTCCCCGCCGCCGCCGCCTTGCACACAAAGCGGACGCTGAAATTGCCGCTGTCATAATTAATTTCCCCCGTGGAAAAGGAGGGGAAATGAATATGTGTTTGAGTCAAGGATACAAGGGGGTCCGTGCAGTGAGGGCGTGCGCGTGCGTGCGTGCGCGTGCGTGCGTGCACGTGGCAGAGCGCCCCGTCCTCTTCCGTAAAGACACCGGAGTCTCATTGACGGCCTGCCCCCTGTCGGGTCTGGTCGGGGAGGTGGCAATTGTAGCGGGGGGAGGTGGCACAGCCCCTGCCGCCCCTCTACCCTTTCCGTAAGTGCACGCGCACGATTTGATCACACGGGCCCAGGGTGGGCAGCGGCTGGGCCGTTATGCCCGGTCACGGGGAGCGCGGTTATAAATAGATGGTCACATTTGCACAATATATCAGGAAGACGCTGCAAGATTGGGGGTGGCGCGTAGAGCAAGAGGAGGGATGAAGCACGAGAAAGATGACACACACGCACACGCACACATACACATACATACACACTGAGACTTTGTGTTGGTGCGATTCATCAACGTCCTGCATAATTGGCGTGGACCAACCAAACGACCCTCTCCCCGACCCCCCTCTCTCCTCCTTCTCTGTCCACCGAATATTTGTATGTTGTCAGATTTTTAATGTAGACACCCCTCCCCACCAAACCACTCCCGACGACAACGATACGACGTGGTCTGGCAGCCATGAGAAATTTCCCGTTGCGTCAGCTTCTACTGCCCGTATCTGAGCTCCCAGCGCTCCGCGCCGCGCCGTGCCTGTGCAGTGAGTCGCCGCGCCGAGGCAGCCGCGGCGAGCCTGTCCCCGGCAGCACCATGACCCCCCGCGCTCAGCTGCGCGTCTCCGCCGTCCTCCTGCCCCTCGTCGTCGGGATCCTGGCCGCGCCGCCGGCGTCCGCGTCCCCGATACCCGAGACCCCCTGCGCCTGCGGACTCGCCACCGGTCGGGAACCCTTGGGCGACGTGGCGGCCGAGGCCACCGGGCAGACCACCACCACCACGGAGACCCCCGACTGGCTCCTCGCCGAGGAGGAGGAACGCATGCGGCCGGCGCCCACGATCTACGCCGCGCCGCCGCGCTGCCGTCACGACCAGGTGCAGCGCGGCGGCCGCTGCGTCGACGTATACAATCTGTGATTGCGTGATTGTGGTTGTCACCGTCATGGTCGGCGGTGTTGTCGGCGGTGAGTGCGCCTCGCCCCCTCGCCGCCCGTCGGCATGCCCTCACCCCTCGCCCCCGTGCCTTGCCGGGCGGGGCAGCTGCGGGCAGCTGCGGGCCGGTAACCCGCACAACAAACGCAAGTGACCGAGCAGTCCATCGGCGTGCTCGAGATCTTAGTTCTTTGGCTCTCATTTGGCAGACACTCCACTCCCCTCCCTTCCCCTCCCCGCGCGCCGCGGTGCGGCTCGCGTTCCCCCCGAGACGGGTTTGTCTGTCCCTTTCCTTTTCATTCCTTGGCAGGAATCACGACGCGGCGCGGCGCCCGCCTCACGCGGCCGTACTCCCCTGTAATTAGCAATCAGACCGCCATTGGCGGGCGCCGGCGGCAGCGGCAGCCCGTCAGGGCGACCGACCAACTTGTCATTTTCCCTCCGCCCCCGGCGTTGCTATGCCGAGAGAGTTTTCCAGGAAGGCTTGCGGGGTGAGATGAGAAATCGCACGGCCAGGACTACGTGCGTGGAGTCGGAGGGTGTCGTTCTCGGACCAGACGGAGCACCCCGCGCGAGCCGGCGGTGATGAGATACTCCGTGCAGCCGCTGGTGGCGCCATCTCTCGGACACTTCCGCCTGGAGGGTAGTTAGCAGACCGTGCCCGCAGTACAGCCAAGTGATGCGGGTGCGGTCCGAACTACCTCCCAGGCGGTGTCCGGGAGGTGGCGCCGCCAGCGGCTGCATGGAGTAGCTACCCATCGCTGGCTCGCGCGGGTTGCTTTGTCCATGAAACCAAAGCGGCTTTGGTTTCATGCTCCGTCTGACCCGAGAACGCCCTCCTTCGACTACATGTGCGAGACGAGGGCCCGTTGGAGGGCGTGTGACTCCTCTTCTCGTGATGCCGGCGCCGGTGTAATGGGGGCAATCCTCTTATGGAGTTCTATAATGTTGACGTGGACGTAGAGGTAGAGCCTTGCAAAGGATGGAAGTAATACTGTTCTATTTTTTCTCTTTTCAGGAACCCACAAAGGAGTAAACAGAGAGTAATGGACAGCCGTGCCGACCTAGATGTATCCTCTCTAGCTCTCTATTTTTCTGATAATTAATTAAGTTGAATGAATATTGTTATATTTCTTGGCAGTGCTGTACTTGTTACCAAATTGTGATACGAAATATACCAAAATTATTTTTTATCATTACTCAGCTCTACCTAAAGAAGACCCTTTCAATTTTCATTCATTTTCTTTATTAGCTATAAAAGAACAATCAACAAGTAATAAGAAAACAAAGAAATAACAAGACATATACAAAGTGAAGGTTTAATGGGAAAGAGCATGGGTGATGGAATTGACATGACAATGCATATTTCCACAAATGTGGTAAGATGCGTTTGTGTTCATAAATACGGTAAATATGTGGGAAAAGCGAACTATCACTTGGACTTCTTGGAGAGTGTGGAGGAAGAGCTTCCTGGTTTCTTTGCGGCCAGCGGCCTTGATGTACTTGATGTTTGACCCGCATCACTTCCCTAGTAGGAAATAAATGTTGCTGTAGATTACTTGAAAGCATGAGTTTTATAAGATTAACTAGCTCTAAAATGAAATAGTGACTTACTGCAGGGGATGCTCTTGCAAGGGAACGTTGTTTTGAGTCAGAGGTTGGAGGTTTTGCGCCTCGCTCCAAACTAAGCAACAAGGGCAAAGACAATAGGTATTATTCTTTTCTCAATGGAAATATTTAAGTGAAAATCAGAGAAGTGAACTGCAGAAACCAAATATTCAAACAAATTGTTGCTACCACACCATAAAATACAACAAGTCGATTCCAAAATACATTAAAAAACTTAATACACCAGGTGATTTAGAAATCACTTGAATATTAACTATCCAACTATACTATCCACTATCCACTTTACAAGCTACTATCCAACCAACTATACAGTAGATGTATCTGGGCAAGCGTTGTCACATGAACAAATATTCTGGAATGGGCAAACCCAAATTGAGTTGTCCATACAAGATATTACTAGTGTACTATACTGTACCTGTAAAATTGAATGTGTCTTCTAAATAACCTGATGCTATGAGTTTAATCAAGACTACCTTCAATTTCATCACACCTATTGCAAGGATGAGTTGATACAACATATAAATGAACACAGATCTAACAAATTCAACACCATACCAAAAGTAAATTTCAGCATTGCATAATGATACATAGAACACATTGAGTGTTCCATCTTTAGTGGAAGCATCAAAGTAATTCAAAAGAGTCATATTAAAAATACAAATAGTATCCAAGAGTTAACACGTATACAAGAAGGTGCAAAAGCACAATTTACGAACAGAGTTAAAAAGTGAAAGTGTTAAAAATTGTCATTGAGAAATTACTGGAGAGGCAATTCCAATGTTTTCAAAGAAGTATATCCTCCCCATTGTTTCCAACGAAAGAACATAATTAGTATAGAATAAAGGATGCAATAAAAAACAAAGTACCAGGAAAATGCTGTACAAATAATGCAATGAAAATTTAGACTTACGTTGAAGACCTCGAAATACTATGAGGAGGTATAGGCAAGCCTGGAGGCTGTCTATCCTCAACACTGGAGGGGAATGAAATTCATAAAAATATGTCCAGATGTGACCAGCACAAAAAATAAATAAAAAAATTAAAAAGGGAAATAGTGCTTGTGTGCTCTAAGACTTGCAAATCAATGTAATTATTTAACAAGAGCACATATTCTTAATTAAGTTTAACACCAAAAAGGAAAAAATGTGCTGGCTACCATGGGAGCATAAGAATAGTAGCACCACTTACCTATTACTCCTAGAAGAAGATCCTTTCTTGAACATTCCTGATAGCCGTTCTTTGAGATCCCGCTTACTGCCTTTTGGGTCTTCAGTTGTGTTTAAACTTGCATCTGAACCTTCCTGTAAAAATCAAGAACAATGAAAAGATAATGACTACAGCCTCAATAAAAATGTATGCACACCTCATTTGAAATTATAGAACAATAAACTACCTTATTGTGTAAGGACTCCAATGAGAGGTCGCGGGGGTCGGTTTCATCTACACTCCTTGATTTTGTAAGTCTTTTAGTAAGTTTTCCTAAGAGCCCTTTCTTCTTCTTTTTATCCCCCGAGTGATAGACCTCACTTTGGGTCGATCCTCCGGACAATCGACTAGAAAAAGGAAACAAAATGCAAATAGGAGAGGTACTGTTAGAACATCCAAATAACCCCTTCACTAGAAGATTACCTGTCCATACTGTTATCTCTCCTATTAATAGCTAATCTCGGATCATCATCTAAGCTTTGCAAACTGTTCACACTTCCATCCTCGTCATCGCCCTTCCAGAAATTCTAAGGAAGGAAAGGTGGACACATAAATTGAAAATTAATGTACAAAACAATATTTAAAATAAGAAAATGAGGTGAAGCCTACCTGGTCATGGGAATTACTTGTTTGTTCCAATGAAAGAGTCTTCCGCATCAAACTACCCTTTCTTTGAAGTCCCGCCCCTCCGCGGCCTACACTTGGTTTGCTTCGAGTTTCACCAGGCACTTCAGCTGCTGTATCAGATTCAGTCGATGCAGCCCTGTTCAAAGAGAAAGACATATATACGTTGAAACTGAGGAATAAAAAATTACGTTTAAGAAACCAAAGTTTTCTCAAGATACCGTCTCAACCCTAGAACTCTTCTGGCTCTATCCCTTTCTCTATCTTGACTGTCAGCTCTTTGATATCTTCTTAGTTCTTCAGTAACTTCTATTAATCTCTGCATGGTGGACTGCATGCTGGATTTTGATGAGTCATCTCGTGATTGAGATTGTTCTAGAACATAGTAAGTATGCACATTTAAAATGCTTCTCCAATCATTTCTTTTAGAAGACTAAAATAAGCTTACCTCTGCTGTAGTCTTTTCTTTCAATGAGAGGCGAAGATTCTCTGGATTTTGGTCCCTGCAGAAAAAAAAAATGTTGTGGCCGTGGAGAACGGAATAAAAACATAAGCATGAGAGAAAAAGTGTCAAGCTTGTTGAAATGACTAGGAACCTGCATCACACAAACTAAGCTAACTTTACCTTCAGTCTAACAGGAGGTGTAGGGGTACCTAAGGCCTGAGTTGAACCTCTTCGGTAAGGAAATAGATCAGGTGATAATCTCATAACTTCTTCAACCTAGAGAAGAAGAAAAAAGTCAGTAACTATTACACGAATAATTATTGTGGTGGTACTGTTGACATATCAGGTATGTTAAAAATAAACCTGGTCAAGAAGCAGCTGTATTTTTCTGTCCTCATCGTTATCTGCACGTCGCCGAGCAGAAGCAAGTGATCTTAAGTCATCCCTTTCTCGATCCCATCTTTCCTTTTCCCTACGCAATTTTTCATTGGTAGTGCGTAATTTGGCATGGGCATCTCGGAGTTCCAGTAAATCACACTGAAGCTGTTATAGTTGGAATAAAATCAGTCGTCAGTTTGTTCAAAAACGTGAAGCAATTTTTCAAAAATACGCAATAGGGATTTACCTCCATGACCTTCTTCCTATTTTCTTCCTGCTCTTCCTCAGTTGTTTTCTTGATTTGATCCATTCTTCGCTTACCCTCAAGTCTTTCTTTATCTCTTTCTCTTTCCACCTAAAAGATATAAATATTATTGCAATATTAAAGATACACTGGTAAGTTGTTTTTTTAATGTATTACATTTTATACCCACCTCAAACAGAGTTTGCCGTAAATCTCTAGCTAATGTTGAGGTTTCTTGTAGTAACCTCGTTTGCTCTTCACGTTCTTTGTGCCAGGCAAGCTCCATCCTTGTTTTCATTCCAGGAATCTTAGTGCGTCCACTGGAGAGGAGTCTGTCTTCCTCCAGCTAAAACAAGTACAAATGAAAGATCAAAATATTTGGGAGGCGAACATCCCATTTGATTAATTTAATGAAAGCTGTGCGCAAGAAAAATTACCTCATTGACTTTTGATTGCATTTCTGATATCTTCACCTCCCAGGCACTTCGTTCTGAAACTAATTCAGTTTTAAGCTTTGAAGCTACGAGGCGAGATTCTGATAGTTCATCTTCCAGACAAGCCACTTGCTGTTCTAAGGTTGCTATCTTTGAACGAGCTTCTTCTGACTGCGAATAAAATGAAAATTACGGTTGACAAAAATTTTAGTATGATAAAATTTTGTTCTTAATATACTCAAAATACCATATACTTACTTCCTCAGCAGAGCTAATAGTAGAAAGGCGCTTATTAGCACCAGGATTTGATCTTAACTCAGATATTGTCTTCTGGGCTCCATCAAGCATATGACGGAAAGTATCACGCTCACGTTTAAATCTTGAAACCTGTATAATAAGACAACATTTTTAACATGGGAAATTCAAGAGAAGGTCATTCTATAGAAGAATAAAGTGAAAAAGCATCCAATCAATAAACTTACTTGAGACTGGAGAGAAGTAAGCTCTTCAGATATAAGTGACACTCGACTGTCATAACGCATTTTTAACTGCCCCACTTCAGTCTTTCGAGATTTCTCTTCTTGGAATAATCTAAGGGAAAAATTTCAATAAAAAGTGTCATGTGGAGGATGATTAGATAAATTGGACTACTGGGTACTTACTTATTTTTCAGCTCTTTTAGTTGATTTTCCTTCTCATTGAAATCTGCTGTCATTCGTCTCTGCACTTCTGCCACTTTTTCATAATCATCCAATTTACGACGCAAATCTTCAGACTAAATGTACAACAACAACTTTTTAATAATTGCATTATCCAAAACTCAATGATTGCATTAAGGTACATAAGGGCCCCCCCTACCTCTCTCCTTATGAGATCCACTTGTTCACGAAGACTTTGGTCCTCCCTCTTAAGCTGCTCAAGTTCAGAACTCTTTTCATCACAAACTGCCATAAGCTTCTGACGTTCAAGTTGCCATGTGTCTCCATTACCATGTTTCTTTGCTTTCTCAAGGACCTCCTTCATTTGTTCCTAAATAACAGCAAAGACCATACTTAATTTACAGCCTGCAGAGGTGGTATAGAAGGAATGAAGCCAGAGAAAAAATACAATAAAATACCTGAACATCAAGTTTTTCCTTAATCCATGCATCTTGCTTAGCAGTATATGTATCCTGCAAAGTACGCAACTGAGATTGAACTGCATCTAAATCTGCTTCAAGAGCAGTCACTTGTCTGCTCAAAAAATAGAATATATAAATTGTAGAAGCAATCAACAACAACAACATTTTAGAAGTTTTCATCATGCATACATCACCTTTCTAGAGACTGTTTTTCAGTGACTAACTGTGATTTGGTGACCACATGTTCTTCTTCTAATATTTCATATTTAGCTGTGAGATCTTCATATTCCTGTTTTTCAGCAGCTAACTCTTGTTGTAATGCTGAAAAGAAGAAATCTGTTATATAGCTGTTAGCGGTAAAGCCCAAAGTGCCGGCAAACCTAAGATTACCTAGGTAATGTTAGGTGCGCCGGGGCCGATTCCGGAAATGTTGAAATATTATTTTGTCACCCAACATTACTGGGGAAAATGTAAGTCAAACTAAGATTGCCGAAATGGCCGACGGCAAAAACAAAAAATGGTGTAAATTAAAAAAAAAAAATCTTGATGGTGAACTACCTTGAACCTGTTGTTGTAGACTTTCTGTAACCTTTGCTGGCGATGTATTTGATTCAAGAGACTTAATTTTTGCTCTTAAGTTGCCAACTTCTGTCTCTTTGTTTTTTAGTTCCTTTTCATGGTTCTGACGAGTACGCTCTGCCTTCTTCCTTTCGGCCTTACAGAAAGAAAACCACAACAAAGTTACAGATTGGGGTGTGGAAAGGAGGCTGTTTTAACTATCGACTCCACAGCTATGTTTTTACCTGAAGGTCCATTTCCAAATCAGAAAATTTCCGTTCCGCATCATTGTTGTCTTTAAGAAGTTGAGTTTCTGATTGTTTAAGTTTTTCTTCAATGGCCTTCTTTTCCTTCTCAACCTTCAAAGGCAAAAGAAATTTTTTTTTTTTGAGGATAATGATGGCTGGATTCTAAAATTGCAAGTGGTGCTAACTCATTAGCAAGGTACCTTTTCTAGCTGGTTAGTGAGATTTTGAGCACTAACTTTGGCATCAGCAAGTTCTTCACGGAGTGCGTTAACTTCTCTTGCAACTGCTGAGCCAGCTTTTACCGTTGCATCTGTGGCTCTCTCTCTCTCCTCTTTCAAATTTGCCTCCTGCCAGATAAAAAGATTATGATAACAATTTAATTGAGATTGCAGCACATGTTTGCATGGAATTCAACTATCTGGGATCGAGGATCAAAACCGGGAAAAGCAATATTAATGTTACTATCACTGAAAGCCAAATGCCAAATATTTTATTGAGGGAGAGCTCAGGCTTGACAACTGCAAAGAAACAGCAAAGGCAACATTAAAATGGACTCCAGCTCAGTTATTCAGTACACACAGGAGAGACATTTAACTTTTGCCACACTGGATGGCCAGGACATGGGATTATGCATGCACAATTTCACCAAGAAAGACTGCAAGGGTAATGTCAACAATGCTCGCACGCTTCCTACAGCGAGCTCACCAATTGTTCCATTTGAACAGTCTTCACTGCCAGCTGCTTTCTGGTGTCTTCTAGAGAATTCTGAATATTGAGTAGCTTGACTCGAGCCTCTTTTAATTCTTCTCCTTCTATCTTTAGCTTGTTGGCTGAATCCGTAGTCATTTTGCGTTCATTTTCAAGCTTTTAGATGGCAAGCAAATAAACTCACATGTAATTTATGTACAGAATAAATAACCACAAAAAATATACAGAATGGCAGAGTGAAACAACATCTCATTCATTTCAACCTTTTAATCCTAACACAGTTTGCAATAGCCAATTTTTACCACACAGTTTGAATTAAAAACATTGAACACAGAGTGCAATGAAGTTGAGGAATAAAACTTACCTCTTTTTCTAGTTTAGATATTTTCTCTTTTCTTGTGCTTAAAAGTCCTTCATTCTTTTTTAGCTTTTCTTCAGCCTCCTTCCACTTTATTTCAATTTCTGACAACTGTTTCCCCTTTTCGGCAAGCTGAATTGCAAAAGAAAAATTATTCTTGTAAATCTGCAATACAAGCATGACAGGAAATAAAATATATTGCAGATGGTATGGTACTGTACCTCTTTCTGCAACTTGGACTTTTCTTGATCAGCTCTTTGCAAAACTTCCAGTTGTTTTTTCAGAGTTCCTGCTTGTTTCTTTTCCTCCTCAAATTGGCGGGTGACTGCCTCAAGCCTTTGAGCAATGGCAGACATTTCACCTTGAGCCGTATTGCTTGCAGTTTCTAAAACAAATAAAAAAAAACCCGCAAGCAATAGAAAGAGACTTTTTAAATAAATATTAACTTACACATAAATTACTTACTTTTTTCAGTGAGAAGCTTAGCAATTTGATCCTCAACATCCTTCTTTTCTCTCCTTAATTTTTCAGTTTCCTCTTTGAGTTTTTCTTTTTCCTTTTCTACCTTTGATTTTTCATCTTCTTTTTTCTTGAGGTCCTTTGAAGAACGAGATAATTCTTCATCAAGTTTTTTCTTAGCTGAAAAGAGAATCGAAAACAATCAACTGTTAGCTTTTCAAACCACAATCCTAGTACTGAGACAGATATCCAAATATAAACAAAATTTGCCTTCTGCCGCAGCTGTTTTGCTTTCTTCTAGCTCCTTCTCTTTGGCAGCAAGTCTTGATCTGATTTCACTTAATTCCTTGTCTACTTTGACTTTTGCTTCTTTCAGTTCATTGACTAGATCCACTCCATTAAGTTTTGTTTTGCTCTCTTCAGAAATTCGTAATGCTACAATCATTTCTCCTTCAAAATTAAATGAAATAGAATTCAGGGCACATAAAAATTTACAACAGAAGAAATAAAGCATAGAGGGCAATATCCTTAAAAATTAAGAAAAGAAAAAACGACACACCTATTTCACTTTCAAGTTCTTCAACCATCCTTTTCATTTGGAGCTTTGTTGTAGCTTCAGTTGGCTTTTTGGGAGCTCTTGCTTTGTAAAATTCTGAGAGGTTACTGGCTGCATCTTGCTTCAATCTCTTAAGAGTTTCGCTCATCTTTTCATTTTCTTTTGTTATCTACCACAAACAGACGTATATGTTACAGCTAATGTTCGTCAATCATCATCAACATCACTGGCAATATTTACCTTTGTTATTTGAACTTTCATTTTATCTAACTCATCATTTTTCTGGCTTGCTTTCTTACTTCCTTCCTTGATGATCTCTCCCTCAAGATCCCTCACCTTCATGGAAGAAGTTGATAAACAAAAATTAGACATTAAAATTAGAATTTAATGTGAGATAATTATTCATTACACAGACCTTTTGGTTAGCAACTGATAACTCTGATTCAAGTGAGGAAACTTTATCTTTCAGAACCCGTAGCTCAGTGGCACTATTACTACTGTCTCTGGCATTTTTGGCATTACGAGTCAGTTGCAATCTCTTATTTTCTGAATTTAATTTTTCGTTTTCTGCTTCAAGAGTTTGGGTGCGTTGTCGCAAAACCATGGCCTCATTTTCAATAACTTGAAGTTGGCGTTTCAAATCAATTGCTTGCTGTTCTGACGGACCTTCCAAAGACCTACAATTTTAATCAGAAAAGCAGGGTTATTTCGCTCATCTTATGAGCACATTTGGTATCAGGCAAAGACCATTTTAATTTATTATTTAAATCTTACTTTGTTTTTGCTAGTGTTCCCTTTCCTTTCTTTTGGGATACAGATAACTCTGCATTAAGCCTTTCTGACTCTCTTTCTTTCTCAATTAATTTCTTTCTCAATTCTGATGTTTCTTCCTCCAAAACCTGGAAAAGATAAGTGAAGTTTTCTATCTTCTTTATAAATAGTAATGTAACAAAATTGAATGACAACCCTTCAATACCTTTATCTTCTTCTCATAAAGAGCATTTGAGCCAGAGCTAATTGTGTTTTCATTCACGCTAGAAAGAGAAGATACAGAACCCTTGCGGTTATTTTTAGCAATTAACTTGTCTTGAAGTTCCTTTACTTTTCTTTTTAGTTTGTCTCCCTCGGACTCAAGTTCTTCAACTTTCCTTCTAAGCACTGCAGCTTCCTAGAAGTAGAAAGGAACAGAAAATGTATATCATCGAAGAATTACAACAAACTGTTAGAAATATATACTGTGTCACACACCTGTTCATTCAGTTCCAAAAGCAATCGTAGTTCAGCTGGGTCCTCTTCATCAGATATGCCCTCATCCTTCTCAACAGGTGGCTCTGGTGTAAGACGATTAGGAGTTGGACTGTGCCGTCGGGCTGTCAATTATACGCATACACATAAACACACTTGCAACATTAAACAAGGGAGTAAGGACCAAGAATTACACACAGAATAATTTATGATACAGTACAATAAGCTGAAGCATTAATAGGAAAATATAAAACAGGATGGAGGAGAGAGGAATTAAAACAAGAATGATATATTAGAAGAACAGTGTTACTAAGAGAAACTCCACAGAGACCTCGATTGCATGCATAGAAAGCAATGGGAAGAGAAATATCAACAGGCGGGACAATAAACATTGGATTTCACAAAAAAGGAAAAAAGGAGGGAGATAAAAAAAGTGGCGCAATGGAATGAGAAGAAAACGCAGGGAGCATACTACACATTACAACAAAAAGTTAAGAAGATAATTGCAGTTTTTCATAGGTGTTCATTAAAAATTGCAATCCAGAAAATGGTTACCAATGCCTTGTCCTGACAAAATTGAAATAGGTATACATTTCTAATGAGATAATAAATGTTTATAGAAAATGCGCAAGTGCATCTTTCATGCACTGCACAAACATAGCAACCAAAATGGGACAGCAAACACAATGGCAATATCTGTAATGTAGCTAAGAAAGCCAGAGGATACGGAGACTTCCAGCAATAAAGAGTGCTGGTCGATTGACCTTAAGCCTTGGAGGGAATATGGAGTTTATGCTAAAGTACAAAAATGATAAAAAGCTATATTTGAAAGGAAATATGAAACAACTTTAAAAATTTAAATTTAAAATGCCAGCTTGCTATAGAACACCAGGGTTTTTGCCTCTGAAAACAACAGCAAAACAAAAAGCTTCCTTAAAACAGTTTTGCATAAAAATACAGTCTGTATTTGCTAGGTTGTAATTATGATTTTAAGAACCCAATGATATATGCCAAGATGTTTCAAAATTTGTTCTTTTACCACCAGAAGTGTAAAGACAACAGGCTGGGCTGCAGTCTACCGCAAACAAATTATTAACCTTCGGTGAGGTAGATGGAAATGCTTTTGCCGTGCACAGCAAGCACACATAGCACAAATTTCACAAACCAGCGTACACTACATTGAAACAGTTGTCAAGCCCTCCTTTTGCCATATTTGAAGATGTTGAGGGATAGACAACTTGTACTGACTTGTTCAGTGTTGTGTTTCAGAAAAGACACTCCAAGTACTCAGCAGAACATCATCAAAATGCATGAAACATTTAAAAATAAAATACCAAGATAGGTGGTACATTCACAAATAACAGCACAGAATACCAATGCTAAAAAAATCCCTTATTACCAAGTGCACTACTATTTGAACTTTGAAAGATGTAAGGCTTCAACTAACAAAATTAATATAAACTGTGAGAGTTGCTATAGTTAGTAACTAGTAACTGCTTAAATAAATGCTTGGAAAGCAGTAGCTTTATCCCAATAATATGGAATGTCCCATAGATAATGCATAAAATATTTGGATGCGATTCAAATGATTGATGGAACGTACTTCGAGCCTTGGTAGCCATTTTCTTGAGTTGCAACACAAGAGACTCGTTATCATCTTCAACTCGTGAGACCTTCTTTCTCAGAATTTGCGCCTGAAAAACAACAATTAAAGCATACACTAAACACATTTAAAGGAATAAAGGATGCAGCTCTGATTTTGAACTTATCACAAATCTGGAATTGCCCCTGGATAATGGGAAAAGGGACTTAGAGCTGAAGACAATATGTAACCAGTTGTAAGTTTCTGTGAAGAAAATTTCAAAAGAGAGCCTTTGACAGTCTTTTAATTTCTTCTAAAATTTGAATACTAGAAAGTTTAGAGAAGATTCATGAGCTACATGGAGAGTGGGATGAGAATGTTAATAGTGGAAGTTGGTTCACAACTATTTCTTAACAGGCATGGACAAGGTAATTGGAAGTTACATACTGGAAGGGGGCTGACTGGGAAAGGTCCGAATATTGCACTACAACCAACAAAAACAAACTGTCTGCCCCTCCAAGTGGAACTTGTGCCACAGGTTGAATCTATGCATGCCATTATAACACAGCATTCCAATCTGGTGAATCCTGTGATTTGGAGGGGCAAAATGTATTTTAATACTTAAAATTTAAAAAATTATAATAATTAAAAAAACTACAACAAAACTTTTAGAAAGGGGACAAAGACAACAAATATCCAAGAAATAGTGTACACTGTCAATTTGTCTGAAGCTTTTTTAAATAAATGTTTAGAAATCACAAGATTCACAACACCCGAACTCTTCTGGGTGGAAAATGTTACCTAGAGGAGTAAGAAGTGCAGCCATAGGCGAACTGCTTGAAAAAAATATACCAGGAGGAAAAGCCCAGCCTAGAGACAGCTGCATTCTCCACCAGGATGCAAGGGAATAGATAGGAAGGGAAAGGCTTGTTTCACCTCCGTTCGATAGACATGGAGATTGAGCCCATAAGTCTGAGAGGCTCTGACCAGAGTCTGACTGATTTAATGGCTGAAGACCATCTGCATGTGGTCCACCTTTGCCACTAGGTGTGGCCTCCAGTGATGCGTTAGCAGGCCAGTGGTCATCCATTGACAAAGGTGGGCTAGCGAAATCATCAGGAGCTGAAATTCCTCCCTGAACCTGAATAAGAGCAATGTTTTCTCCATCTAACCCAAGGAGAGCAGGAGGACCCCAACACTCAGCATCAGGAGTCAAGCTGTTGTCATTGCTATCAGAGTCATTGCGGCTGATGTCAAAGCTAACGACAGCAATAGATGCCTCTTCTGTCCCCACAGAATCCGAAATCGAGTTTTCAGATGCGGCGGCTAAGGAAAACAGTGACTCTAGACTAGGAAGGCTGGATTCCATTTGTGAAAGCAATGAGTTAGCTTCTAGGCTTTGAGAATCAGTCAATGTTTCATTTCCAAGGGATTCTGCTATGGAACTGAGAGAGCTAAGAAGGAAGTTGATCTTCTGTTCAACTTCTAAACTATCAGGTGACTTACATTGTGCTATGTTTGATCCTAGCACTGCTGCACTATCGGATTCTGTTTGAGTGCTGATTTCAACTGATTTTCTTTCAAAGGATGATAAAATAAAATCAGGCGAGTCTTGTAATGGAGCGACAACACAAATGCGTTTTCCTTTCCCCTGGAGATGGTTTTCCTTTGCACTGCCATTCCAACAACTATTTTCGCCCTCTTCAATATTTAGTAGTAGATTTGAGTCAACACATAAATCTAATTGAGTAAAAGCATCAGCAACATTGCAGGCATCTGATTGACTGGAGGCATCAGCTGTACCATAGGAATCAGACTGACTAGAGGCATCAGTCACATTGCACGAAGCCTGATTGACACATTTTGCTGTACTCACTAAAATATCATCAAATAGGCACAATTCGGGTGTATTCTGTTGAGTATCAAAATTTAAGGTTGAATTTTCAATAGATGCTGCAACATTTCCTAGTACAAATGAAATTTCAGAGGTGTCCTGTGGGTTTTGATTGGACGCATTCGTGTCCATGTGAGTCTTAACATTTACTGTACGGCTGCCAGAAGAGCCTCTAAAAGAATGCTCAAGGCAATGTTTACTAGAAACAAAATTTGAATCTGAGTTGCACTCTGCAGCCTGAATTTCATATCTGGACTCTAAAACATCTTCAATCACAAAAAATACTTTTAGCAGAGTAAGAAGATCATGAGGAACATACATTGGCTCAATAGAATCATACAACTCTGCA
The DNA here is from genome assembly GCA_026979955.1 of Megalurothrips usitatus. Classification (NCBI taxonomy): domain Eukaryota; kingdom Metazoa; phylum Arthropoda; class Insecta; order Thysanoptera; family Thripidae; genus Megalurothrips; species Megalurothrips usitatus. Next base: position 7,104,792 of record CM049596.1, read on the forward strand.
TCATCATCGTTGTTCACATCACAAAGCAGTGAGCTCGGTAAATTTGAGAGGAAGATTAAAAGAGAATCTAACAGAGCCTTGACAGCTGGGGCAAGGCCAGGTGCGTGTTTTGATACAGAAAGCATGAAGATGTCAACAGCCACTGACAATGTAGGTTGATTTTCAGTCAGATCGTCATAAGTTTCCCACATGGACATGGGTGATTCAAGCTCAGGGTCAGTCTGGGTGGACAAGGAATGAAGGACAGGATAAGACAGTGCAGGCAGCTGCGAAAATGTTGGGTCATTCCCATCTTCTAACTTCTCATGCTGAGATCTTGCTTTTATCATTGCATGCTTGCTTATTCTTGGCTTATGCTTCAGTTGCAGCTTTATGATCTGGTGAAATGAGCAACTTAGGTCACAAGCAATAATCCATACACCCTTGGCCCTTGACTCTGAGAAATCTCATCAGGAACAGTTGCATGGCTAATTATACTATTATTAATTAAAATTATTGTTTACTAACTAAGCAAGTGTTTTAAAGAGACTTAAAAAAAATTGAAAGATAGACACAACTACACTATGTGCTGCATAGAAAACAGCATTATTAATGTTTCTTGAAAAGTGAGCAATTTAAGTATGGAATTTAGAGAGATAATTGATTTTTTTTTTTGCTAATGTATTACCTCCTCTTCTGCAAATTTCAACTGCTCCCTCAAATCAGCCTCCCTCTCCACTGAGTCTTGCAGGTCTCGTAAAAGTTGTGCAGGATCATCTTGGGAACCTCCTCTGGTAAGTGTTTCACGAGATACTTTCTGGTAAGTAAATTGTATTAGATAACAAAAATGTTTTTTCTTTAAACTGAAATATATCCGGAACAACATCCTTCATACCTCTCCTGATGGAACTTTGGGTAAGCTGCCTAACATCGGTGCTTTCTTCTTAGGTTCATCCTTAGAATCATCCCTTGCTTTCAACTTACTGTTAGCTTCTTCAAGTTCACGTTGAAGTCGAGCTGAAACCTTTAAAAATATATATAAATATTACTTACCAATATAATTATAGAAGCATTAAATATTTTCTTTCATATACATTCATAAACATTTTGACAGTTACCTCATTTGATAAAGACAACTCTTGTTCCAAATGCCGAATTCTGTTTGATTTCTCAGTTATATCTTCACCTACACCCAACTGAAAAATAAAGCAGAGAATACACCACTCAGGCTTCAATAGGTCAGCTATTGTTTACCATATCTAATGCTACTACTTGGAGAATTTCTGTTAAATTTTTGAAATGGTTAAAAGAAACTTCTAAATCAATACACAAGTAAGAAGAAGAGGATCAAAGATGAAAACAAGAAAGAAAACAGGAGAAGAAAGGGAAGGCAGCACAGATTGACCACTTCCAACCTAAAGAAAGAAAGTATTCAGTGATGTTCTCTCATCTATCCAAGTTAGCATGTTAGCTTTCTGTAAAGTGAGTTTGATGCTTATGTAGTGTACGTTTTGCCCCCTAATTTTGCCCTGCGGTTGACCAAACTCACCACACTGTGGAGAAAAGAATAAGATGCTGTGATTTTTTCTTCCTCAAGATGGCCATTTGAAGTAAGGCCAATAGTTTTGGCAACAACAGGTAAACGAAGAAGCAAACCTGCCTTCGACTTTGTGAGCTGCATTAGGATGGACAATGTGTTGTACAGGTCATGTGTCTAAAATTTTTATCAGGACAATTTTGAGAGAAATATAAGACAGAGTGTAGATGCAAGAAAATGTATGATATGCTACAGAGACCACTGTGCATGAATTGACAAAATTAGAATGAGTATGAGTATCTACTATCGAAGATGAAAATGAGACAGAAGAAACATGTTTGTGTTGGTGGAAATCTAAAAATTATTTCTACTACCATGCTGTGAATGGATATGTAAAGATCATCACTACCACTTTAGTCATAAAAAGGGTATTCAAACAGAACAAAAAATGGATAAAACCTGCAAGCAATACTTCTGGAAGAACCTTCCCTCCCATTGCCTGAAGCCAGGATTACAAATTTTAAAATAAAGAAAAATGAAGCACGCCATAAACAAACTCTCCTATTTCTGCACTTGTGCAAGAGGTTCCTTAGATTATTTTTTTCTTTTCAGAAAATAAAAGACCATTTACAAAATACAATACATTTTCTTTTTTTCACAACTTACCTCATGGAGTTTCTTCTCGTAATCCACTTTTTCGTTTTCAAGAGACTCCAATTTTCTTTCTGACTTCCGTAACTTAAATGATAGAATCCTACAATTTTTGGCTGTTTGTTCAAGTTCTTTCTTTAGAGATGTATATTCATCGGCTTGATCTTCCCTGAAATTGTCTTGCATTTCCTCCATTTCTTCCTCCAAGTCTCGTAGTTCTCTTTTCATATCTTCATTCTCATCCATCAGTTCTTCACAAAGTGTCTCAGCGGCAAGTAGCTTAGAACGCAATTCATCCATGGCTCGCTGGTTTGCTACTGGTTGAGGTCTGTTACTAAGCTCTTCTTCAAGTTCTTTGACTCGTAATGACAAACTTTTCTTTTCATCCTGTAAGTCTTCTGTTCTGGTTTGATATTCATTAACCTTCTGCTGAAGTTTAAGAACCTATAGGTGCAAAAAAAAATAATTGTAGCAAGAACCGGTTGTGCCTCTAACAATCAATGCGGTTGATATTTTATTTCCATACCTCAGATGCAGCAGTTTTACTAGGTCCAGTGTCCATTGCAGCAAGTCTCCTTAATAATATATCGCTTTTCTCTCTCTCTACTCGCTCACACCGGGATTTGACAGTATCAAGCTCCTGCTTCAGGCTGTCAATTTGATCCTGACGGTATTAATAAAAAAAATATTAGTAATAGTGAGAGATGGTGGATAGTACTCAAAATATACATGAGAAAGCATACCTGCAGCTCACTTTCATTTCTATCAACTAGAGTAGTTTCAGTTGTTTCTGTTGCTTCTGTTCCCGCTATACTAACATCATCATCGTCTTCATTGAGACTGTCTTCACCAGAACTTGAACTATGAGTGTTATTCACAGTAGAGACTATTGGTTTTGTAACTTTCGGTTTAGCCTTGCTTTTGGCAGCATTTGATCCTTTGACCTGTTCATGTTTATTAAGTATGAAAACAATACACTTATAACTGATGTGCCACAAAAACTACATTGTCCCAAAAACTACCTGAAGCATAAACTGAACATCCGGACTTGTGATAGTGTCCTTCTGATCAGCTTTGATTCCAACTGTCCGCTTTTTGGTTGGAGGCTTTGCTGAAGAATCTTTCGTTGTTTTTGGTGCGGAAGAGGCTGGAGATGGGGCAGGAGGTGGTCTACTTCGCAAACCACCACTGCCTGGTAAGGTTTGGTTACTGACATTACTTGTTGAAAAAGAATCTTCCTTGACACTTCTATTTTCAATGTTGTTGTTGATGTTGTTAGTATCATTAGTTGAGTTATAGGAAGATGAGGCCCATGAGCTTTTACGTGCTGAGCCAGGCACAGAAGGTGAAGCTGTTCGTCTCCGAACGGTGAAACTTGTGCTTCGAAAGTTATCTGTTCATAAGAAAGAAACAACTTACTGCTTGAAAGATGAACTTAGTTGCAAGGCAAGCAGACACTTTTTCTGAAGCATCACAACAGAGGCTAGCTTCTCAACTTCAGGTAGTCCTGGAGAAGAGGTTGTTTACAAACATTCAAAGCTGCAATCCAGAACATAGGCCACACAGAAATAAATTTATAAGAAGAGATTAAAAACACATCACTGGCAATGTATCAGACATTTAGAGGCTTTGCTAAAAAAAATATTCTGAATAGGAAAGAAAATTGTGAGAAAATTTATGGTACAGAGAGGTAGACTGAAATATAGTGGTGCAACATATGCATAAAATATTTTGAAAATTAATTCATATATACACGGTATAATACACAGGATAATTTGCTAAATGCTAGATCCAGCCAGTATTTTTCTTAAGATACAATCCTACACACTGACAATAAGCACATTTAAAAAAATCCTGATATACTGGGACTTTCAGAGGGCAATGTCAGTCTAGAACCCAGCAATTAATTTACTGCCTGAAAGAAAAGCAACACATGTTAATCACCATATTTCTGACATGTGAGAAACTGTGAGAGACAATAATACCATTATAAGAATACAGAATCACAAAATGATGAGTAATCAGGAGCCAAATACTTCATATGGAAGCAGCTGGCACTTAAGCAGCATTAAAAATAAAATGAGAATGAAAACAACATACACACTGAGTGTGACGTATGACATAAATTGAGAACCATGGAGTGATTGACAGTAGGATGGGGTGAAAACATAGCCGCTAGAGAAGTGGCAAGAAACAAGTAGTTGAGGAGCGTGAAAGGTTTCTGCCAAACTTACCCTCTTCCTTCTGGCCCGTGTCCGGAGGCGCTGGCTGCGATGGCCGGCGCCTCGGCAGCGTGATGCTCACGGTGGTTGTAAGGTTGTCGTCATTGAGGTTGCCCAAGTCCGGAGTGGAGGTCCACGACGATGCCGGTCGAGACAGACTCGAGTTGCCGAACCTGTGGGGGACGGTCACGGAGCACGGTCACACCTCGGCGGCAATGGCAGAATGACTCACTGTAAGTGTCACCCGCAATCTTCGTGTGCGCACCTGGAGTCACTCGACGACGAGGTGTTTGTGGGGGCTGTCTTGGTGTCCGGTCCTGTGTTGCTGCTGATGCCGCTGCTGGCCGATCGCAGGCCGCTGCTGCTGCTGCTGCTGCTGTCGCCTCGTCCATCGTCGCGAAGTCTGCAGGTGCAAAGAAAGGCGTGAAACGGAGAGGCCGGAAACCTCCGCCAGAGCGTAGCGCAGTACGGAGCGCCTGCGGACGGCGGGGTAGGCCAGCCCGCCGGACAGGCGTGCGCAGCGGGACTGCCTACCCCGCAGGCGGCCCGCGAGGACGGGGGAGGGGCGGAGCGGCTGAGAGGAGGCAGGGCGAAGAAAAACTAAGGGAAATGAATTGCTCCGCCGGCCCGACAGGCCCGACTGGCCCGGCCCCGCAGCCACCGATTGCAAAACGAGTTCGGGGGACATCCATCACCGCGGCGCCGCGAAGAAGGCAGCAGCGGCGTCGGAGGGAATGGCGCGTCCGCCACCCGCCGCCGCGTGCTCCCCTCAGTTACGGGGGTGTGGCGCGCTCGTGACAGGTGTGACGTCGTCCCCGCGGCCGCGGCGGCGCCCGGTTGGTCCCGGTTCCTGGCGGTGTGGCCGCCGCCGTCGCGTCGCCCCCACCCCCTCCTTTTTGCGGGGGGGCAACGACAGACGCAGCCGCACGGCCGTCACAGCCGGGGCGGCGCGACGAATGTCCGACGTGCAAAGCGACGAAAGTATGGAGCCGCCGCCGCCTGTTCTTGTTATACATTGTACTGTGGCGGCGTCGCACCACCGTGGGTCCCCCCCCCTCCCCCTCCCCGCGGCCCCCTCCGAGAGCACCGCGCCGCCGGCAGGAAGTGTCAGCGCCCTTATTGACTCGCCAGGGTGGGGGGAGGGGGGGCATGAAAAATTGGACACGACCCGCGGCGCGGGCAGCCGACCGGAGACAGGCCGTGCCGACGTCCGTCTGCAGGGGGGGGGGGGGGCGACCGGTGGCGGGGCGCACACAACATAAGGTCTCCGGACACGGCGAGGAGCCACCTCCACCTCCCTGAAAATAAGAGGGAGGGTGGCGGTGGTCATCGGGTGCACACACACACACACACACACACACACACACACACACACACACAGGTCTTGGTCTTGTGCCCCCCCCCCCCCTCCATCTCCCATCCCGGGGGCGCCCCCGCGGCGTTGCCAACTTTCGCGGCGCGATGTTGGTGAAGGTGCGCAGCGCGGACGGCCAATGTCAACACGACGCCGCCGACATGGCGGTGGTCAGCCTGTTCAGCCCGACCGAGACCCGCGTAACTAGATCTCCCCGGCGTGCGAATACCGCAGCCTTGGAGTAGCCGCACGCGGGGGAGAGTGAGGGGCGCGGCCGGGGGTGCACCACGGGGATGTAGCACTGTACTGTGCGTGCAAACCGGTAGTCTGGCTCACTGCTCGCGTCCTCGCTCTCTCTCTCTCTCTCTCTCTCTCTCTCTCTCTCACACACACACACACACACATACACACATGCAAACACACACACACACACACACACACATACGGTGAGAGCCGAGCCCCGAGTCGAGCTTATAAGCGACACGGACGAGCCTCCCCTCTCCCCGGGCCGCCCCAAGGGGACCGAGGCTTCTTACCGCGATGAGGACGAGCTCCAGGAGGACAAGCTGGGCGAGGACGCGGTCACGTCCTGTTCTTTGCTGCGGTTGCCGTGCTCCTTGTAGTCCCTGCAACACGGATACAGTTACGCACACACACACACACACACACACACATACACGCGCGCGCGCACCGCGCTTTTATTCCCGATTGCACTGTTTAAAGCTTACAAAGGAAAGTTCTTCTTATTGCAAAGAAAACAGCGGCTACGTATTACGAACGTTCTTACGAAGTATTTGGTTGGTATTACGAAGAATTTGTTCGTAACTTACGAAGAAAATACTTTGTAAGCTAACGAAGAAATGGTTCGTAAGTTTACAAAGTATTTGCTTCGTAAAGTTACGAACAAATTTTTCGTAATACCAACCAAATACTTTGAAAGAGCGTTCGAAATACGTAGCCGCTGTTATATCTGTAAGCTTTTTACAGTGTCTATACCGACCTGAAGCAACGCTTGCAGCGCGTCGGCCAGCGGACCTGGGGGTGGAAGCCGAGCGGGCACAGGGGGTCGCCCTTGGTGGTGGGGTACAGGTGGTGCATGCCGCCGCTGGCCGCCGCCTGCAACAGGTGCCCGTGAGCCACGAGCCCGTTCTGGGGGCTCTCTCTACGGGCTCTCTAGTGGTGCCGCGCCGTCACCTCTCTTAGAGAGCCTGGAAGGCCTGTGTACAGGCTCTCTAAGCCCTCTGAATCGTATAGCACGGCAGATCGCGCGCAGGTCAGCCATCGAGAGCGACCGCCATCAGACGGCCATTATGAGCGTCGGGGGCTGCCAAGTCCCAAAGCGGAGAGAGGGCAAGGGGGCACGGAGAGTGAGTGAGAGAGAGGTAGATAGAGAGACAGACAGACAGAGAGAGAGGGAAAGAGAGAGAGAGAGAGAGAGAGAGAGAGAGAGAGAGAGAGAGAGAGAGAGAGAGAGAGAGAGAGAGATCAGGGGTCCTCGGGAACTAATTGTGCTGCCGGTAAGTGACGGTGGAGTGCCCCGTCGCGGGGGCCCCGGGGGCCGCGGGGGCCCCGTGCGCGCACAATGCACCTGCTGTAGCGACATATATCAGTTTACGCACGGCTACTATTTATAAGAAGAGGCGAAAAGGCGTCGCCCCGGACGCGGCGGCCGGCGGGCCGGCGAGGAGGACGACTCGGTGTACAAGCACGCGCCGCCGTGGGGAGCAAAGTGCTTTCGGAGGGCTCTCTCGCCCCTACGGAACGCCCTATGAGTGCGAGAGAGAGTGCAGTGAGAGGCAGAAGCAGAAGGAGACAGAGCGAGCGAGCGAGCGAGAGAGAGAGAGAGAGAGAGAGAGGCAGGCACGTAGCTGGCCGGAAGTTTCGGAGGGGGTCAGGTCATGCTTTTTGCCTACTTACAGGCTGAATGTCGCGCCGGTTGCCTACTTTTCAGGCGGCCTTCTAAGGGCTTTCTGGGGGGGGGGGGTCATGACCCCCCTGACCCCCCCCCCCCCCCCCGCTATGTGCCTGGAGAGAGGAGGCAGTGCCCGGGGCCACCAAGAGACAAACCCGATACCGCGCCCTGCCGCCTCCAGCGGCCTCCAGCCGCCTCCAGCCCTGGCAGCGTCTAGCGTCCACTCGCTGCCGCCGGAGCCCCTGCCGACCGCCAGCGTCACCATTGAGGGAACGCTATTCTCGAAGCAAGAAATCTGTCGATCTCCGACGTTTGTAACGGCAGTCACAAGAACTGCGTGCTTGGTTGAAGTCGTTGAAGAATGAGTCAAGTCAGGAGCTGGGATCATTCATGTCCATGGCCAGGGTTGTTGACGTTCATCAACGTTAACGTTAAGAGTGCTATGGGACGTTAGTCATGCCGGTCCCCGCGCCCCGCTCAGCAGGCTGCGGACGGTCACAGACAGGGTACCGCGAGGTTAGGTTCCTGGGTTCCGAGGGGTTCGCTACTTCAGCCTTTAGCCGCGCGGGCGACAGGAGACGGGCCAATGTTTTCGCAGGGTGACGTGCGGCATGAAGCGGAGCAAGGTCCTTTGGCAGGGATCCTGGTGGTGGTGCCGGGCGGGCGGTGCATACGAGCATTAAGAGGGCTAAGGTCCCGGTCGAGCCTCGGAGAGCCTTAGAGTCTATTTCGCGGCGAGAGAGGCGGCGGCGGCATAGCAGCGGCCTGTGTAGGGCATGAGGGCCTTTAGCAGTGTCTGCTTGTGGGGCCGATGAGGCAGTGCAGTGCACGAGGAATGTGGAGACAACTGGGCTGGCGGCGTGCCAGACGAGGCCGGGCCGGGCGGCCGGCCGGGCGTAGCGCGTAGCCGGCCGCTGTCGGTCGCGGTCGTGTGGCCCAAAGCCGCGGGGCCGCGGGGCTAGGCAGGCTGGGCTGGGGGAGGCAGGCGGCCGCGCGGGCCCGCGGGCCCCGCACCCGCAGTGCCCCGCAGGCGCCCACGGCCAGAGTCCTGGACACTGGTACACGACCCCGTCCCCACCCTCGGTCCAGCGGCTCGGACCCCGACACCCCCAACACACGACGGTGCTCACGGGCACAGCGACCCGCCGGCGCCGCCGCAACACGACGTGCCGTGCCGTGCTCTGTCGAGACAGTTCTCCTGCGGTACAAGGGATCACCTCGTTAAGGTCGTTCGCGACGTCGTCGTGAAGGCGTGTCCGGGTCGGCTGGTCGCGGCGGGAGCAGCGGGAGCGGCACGGCGCCGACTAGTGCAGTGCGTGCGTGCCGTGCGGGCGGCCTATCCCAGCGCGGCCAGGCGCCCGGCCACTCCGTTGGGAGGTGGTATAAGAGAGAATTCGGACTCACTTAATACAGGACGCGCCCAATGCGGCGGAATATGGCCACTGTCCGACTGGGACCTCGCAGGAACGCACACAATGGTTTTTTTTTAAGCAGTTAAAAATACGGTGCCACGGTAACTCTAGCGCTAAGGATAACCAACGCGGGACGAAATTTTAGTCTCTCCGCCGGGACGAACACTGAGACTTCTGTGCTTCCGCCTACCCCTCGAGAGACTCCGAGTCTCTCTACCCGCCCTCTCCGCGGCCAGCACCAGCACCCTCTCCGCCGATTGCCGCAACTGAGAGCGACTTCTCCCCGTTAAAAACAGGATATCTGCGCGGCGCCGTACCGGGCAGTTTTCCCACGGCGACCCTCCCTTACTCGACTCACGGCGGCTCGAGCGTGTGGTACACTTTGACGTGGTCAGGAACGGGGCCCGGGCGACGCAGAGGACCCCCCGTAGGAGCGCCGACGGGGACCCGACGAGCACCGCGACGGCGGGGGTGTCCGGACTGAGGGTCAGCAGGGGGTCCGCCAGGGGGTCCGCGGAAAGGAAGGCAAGGCCCCCGAGTATTTGGATCGGGGCTGCAGCGGCGGGCTGAGCAGGGCTAAGCAGCCGCGGCCCCCAGCAGAAGCGGCGGGGCCGCGGGGCCCGCGGAGCCGGACACATACACACACACACACACACACACACACACGCGGCCGAGTCTATTTTCACGCCGAGCCGAGCCGACTTGAGCCGTGGCGTGGCGGCGCGTGGCGGGGTGAGCGGTGGCGACGCGGTGTGGCCCAGTGTCCGTTAGCAGCTGCCCTACCGTCCCAAACCAGGTACACTTTTTGCAGAAGAGGCGGAGGAGGGGAGAGAGAGAGAGAGAGTGTGTGTGTGGGTGAGAAAGAGAGAGAGAGAGAGAGAGGGGGGGGGGGGGGTCTCCAACACTTCACCGGCCAGGAGCACAAGAAGGCCAGGATTCCGAAGGGGGAGGCAGGAAAGCGGCCGAGGCGGGGAGGACGACAGCACCCTACCCGATGCTGATGCTCGCGACGGAAGACGCCGACGATGAAGTTTCAGCACGAGCCGCGGCTCTGGCGCACCACTTGGTCACTGCCGTGCGTGCGGCCGGGGGCACGCTGCTGCACGCTGCACGCGGGCCGAGGCGCACGAACTGTCCGTCTCGTGCACGCGCACGCACGTACGCGCACTCACACACGCGTACGAATAAGGAGGGCAGGCAGGGGAGCCGCCACGACGGGCCCCGGGTGCTGGCTGCTCTGCGCCCCGGCTCGGCTGGTCCCGGCGCCCTCAGCCCGCGGTCTGCGGGGTGGTGGCCGCGCCGCGGTGCTCTGCCCCCCCCCCCCCCCCGGGCGGCCCCCTGCCTTCATCCCCTCGGACCGGCACCCCTCCCCCCCCCTTCCCATCCGGTAACCACCACGTGCACGGCCAGCGGAAGTTAATGAAGTTAAGCACAGTTAAGTGAAGTTAAACAGTTGAGCACAACGTAAGCAAAGTTAAGAAACTCTAAGTAAACTTGAGCAAACGTGATATGATGTTCGAACAAGGGAAGATTCAAGCGAACCATTGCATACCTCCCCCCCCCCCCCATTTCCTCGTTTGCAGCCCATGCTTACCTCACAGAATTCGTCTTCTTACTTGTTGGCACTACCATGACATTAAGTGATTCCGCCAATTAAAACAAATAAAATGCATGTGATGGTGAATTTCAATTTGCGAGGCAGCTGATTTAGCTGAGTGCCCCTTCACATGACATTCAGACAATATTAACGGAGACCACTCAGTCATAATTTTATTTCCCCACTCACTTCAAGCTTCACCAACCGATTAAAAGGGACCGTGCATCTATATTTTTTAAGGCGCTGCCAACATTACGACGCTTCGGATGAGATTACGTAGCGCAGCGCCCAGGACGATTCAGAAGTTTTCACAAACATCAGGAATATACACAATAATAGTTTAAAAAAATGTATTGTACTGATGACAGGGATGAGAAGTGCACAGACAACTGTCTGCTAGCCAGCCCCTTCCTCCGCCACCTCCCTCGCCCACCTCGTACAGCGTTGCCGCTGTGATCCTCGTTGTGATCGTTGTGTCGGACGGAAACTTCTTGTCCACTTCTTGATTATTTTTACTGATCTTATGAGCTGAGATTGGGTTCGCGACCAAAAGTACGATTAACGCGTTGGCTAAACGAATGTTTATTTCCAAACTTTTCAAAACCGCGTGATTAAAGCGCCCTCTGGTGGTGAAGGTTACAAACACCACCTGCCGGACCGGCCGGGGATGCAGGGCGGCCCGGCCCATCCCTTACTGTCAGTCCAGTCGGGTGCGCCGCGAGGGGAAGGCGTCCGACCCAGTCCTGGGTTGGGACGGGCTTCCGTGATCACGCCGCGTGTGGCGAGCTGCTGCCGCCTATCCTTCGTCGTCCGTCAGACATTCGTCGATCAATCCGGGTGTGTGTGCGTACTCGCGATCGAGACCGGGGTCACAGGATCCCAGCGCGCCGCGCTCCTGTCAGCTGCCGTCTTCGTCACCGAACTCCGCCGAGGGCAGGCGGTTGTGAGTCGGCTGTGAGGCAGCCACCCTTTGTCCCACCTGTTGCCCCCCACTGTCTCCCCCTTTCGCTCTGCGCTAGAACTGTAGGTTTTAGCCCTGTGCGCGCCCGGCCCGGCGAGGCGTCGCTTTTAGCGGACACGTGTGTGTTTTGGGCCCTTGCGCTGGTCCACAGGACCTGAGGTCTTGATCGGTGCGCGTGCAGGTGTCGGGCGTCCATTTTTCAGGGCCCCTCCCGTCGGCGCAACACTAATCTTATTTTCCTTGTCTCCTCCCGCCCTCCCGTCTTGCTGTTACCATTTTGAAGTACAGGGTATTGCAACTTTGGCGAGCTTTGCTTGCTGAGGTTGCCTGTTGTTAATCCGTTTCCTCTGAGTTGTAGGATCCCGTGCGCTCGTTCCAGCCCAGGGTCGTGTGGGTCGCAGCAGCTGAGTGTATTCCTCGTTTACACTACTGTCTTGTTATTAGTCTAATAGCGCTGTTTTTGTTGTAGACTGTTTGTTACTACTCCCTGCCCTGGAAGGCATTGTCTACTGACAGAAATGATCAGGAAAAGCATTGGTGGAATGTTTGTTTATTAATGGCTAAAGTGCTGGCTGCTTCCCCTGCTGCAACCTGCTATCGAAGATGTTAATGCATCGCTGCGCGTCTAGACTAGGTGAGATCACAATTTTCATCTGTGGGGTGCTCTGGTGGGGGCTCTGCGAAGTTGGTTGGCCGCCAATGGAGGGAGTGTGCGCACGTGTGGCAGTGGTGTGATTTTGAACTGCCCTGCCCATGTGTAAACTCTCCCACTTTGCTTGAATCAACATTTTAACTTCGCTCCGAAGAACTGACAAACTTCTGGAATACTGGATGATCCCTTGGGCTGCATCAACTGTTGGAGAAACAGACCATCGAAGTGAATGTTTGTGCCTCTACCTGTAAGTTCTTGAATAGATTCATGATCTCTGGTGTGAAAAGCTTGTTTCTCTGTGCTGCCGTTGGTTTCAGCTTTCTGATTACGTTCAATTTGTCTTCCAGCTTGTATTTCTCCATGTCAATAAACATTTGCCACTTTCTCCCTTTATCATCTCTTATGATTTCTTACTGATTTTAATGTCTGTTTTGTCTTTAGTGACCTTGACATATTCGGGTTATTCTAACTGGGCTGCTAGACAATTATATTTTCTGAGACACTTTTTCTGAGGAAAGCCAGGAACAAGTAATATTTGTCTGGAGATTGGGAAGAGGATCTCATGGTCATGCAGACATGTCAAAGATGGCCTCAATTTTGTCTTTTGTCTTTTTTGCTGATTTTGGGCATAGCATGAAGTGGGGAGTCAGGAACGAGTTGAAATTCTGACCTAGAACGTTGTGCACACTCGGCGTGAAAGTCTTGGACTTCAGCTGGTGTATTTTAAAGTTTCTTAAGGTAGAGGGTGAACAGGTGCATCCAAACACAAACTCCAACGCCCCTCTCTGAACATATGAAGGCTGTCAGTGTGACCAACACCAAGACGTGTCTTAGATGCAATGATTGAGTCTATGTAGGTATTGAGACTTCTTGCAGAGATTATGTAGAGGCAATGGGGAGACGCCTAAAGCATCTAGTCTGATTTATGAGTGTCATGTTTGATTTTGGTGTGGGCCGAACAGTTGCTTCGGATGGTTATGTTTTCCGGGTCATGATCAGCTGTTCTTTGAGGTCGGCATGTAACGTGAAACCGAACTTGATGGATATTTCATGGCCCTCATGTCTCAACAAACTCAATTCGAAAACAAAAATTTTCGCCTAGCGAGAAGCGGACGACACTTGGTTAGCTTGCCCAGCGTGGCTAGCGTCCGTTGGTGCAGCCTCGTACATTTCTCATACTGCTGTTGTCCTGCACTACATCGAAAAAACAAAGCGTTGCAGTTGTTGTTGCAGCTGCAGTTCCAGTACATGGCGCTGGAAGTGGGCGTTGCTTGAACTCGCGAACGTTTGTAAATTGATTCAATCACTCTCGCCGCGGTTTGGCTTGACGACACTGGTGTGTGTGGGAAGGAAGGTCACCGCCACGTCGAGATTCAGCCCGAACGCCGCCCGCGATCAGCTTTTCGAACCTCTAATCCTGGAAGGAGGTGTGGCTCAAGGTAACAGCAGCGTATAATTGCTCCTTTGCAGCTGTCGTGCGATCTGCGAATTATGCATTAACATATCCTCTAACTTCTCGCGCTATCAAGTCAGATTTCCTGTTATGTAACGCTTGCCCATGGTCCCGCCCGGCCTCCTCTTATCAATTCTAACTTGATGACTAATCCATTAGGTGGTGGTGACTCATATGGAAGAGTAGGAAGTCGGAGGCCAGACCTGTGCCGCTTGACAACTAGTCATTTGGCTTTGTGCTGTGGACTCGGTATGTTCATTGTGTACCCTTTCTACTCTCCATTTGTGTAAATTTTTTGAATAAGTTTGTGTTATTGTGTAACTTCTTTTGCTTTAGAAGTGAAGGAAGATCCGATGTTTCATACGTTATAAGTTGTGTACTGAGTTTCGCTGTGATATATCTCTATATGAAAACTGTGATTTCTATTTTGGAGATTGATGCTCATTGCTGTGCAGCTTTCTGTGAGAAATGTTGTGACAGTTCTTACTTTTCCCATGATTATGCCCCTCCCCTCTTTCCCTTGTCAAGAATTTATGATATCTTTTTCATTTTCAGGGTCTAATTCTTTTCAATAGAATACATTTGATACAGCAATGGGGGAACCACCTGCAGGTATAGTACATATTTGCGTATATGTTACCGTCTGAGATGGGTGGGCCGTCAATCCTAACATGGACTAGTCAATATTAGGAGTGACCGGCTGCTTTCGGCATTGTAGTTCCAAACTTACCAAACTTATTTTCTTCCTCTCCCAGATCAAATTGTTATGACTCCTAAATGCAAAACCTCTAATTCCACAACCCTGATTATTGAAAGGAAAAGTAAAGTGGCGGTGAATGGAGATAGCTCCACTCATGTCGCTGGTGGGGATCATAAGGGTATTGTTATAAACAAAACTGCTCAGAGTGGTAAGTCATCTATCACAACCATTTTCTTTTGCTTTTCTTCTCAACTTTCAATTCATGTTGTCACCTATTTTTCTGTATTTCTAGACCTTACAGCAGATATACCAGCCCATTTATCGCTAGAATTCCGTGTTTTCCTTGTCAGTGCTCAGACTGGGAAGCACACACAAGAAAGCAGACTTCTTCAATTTTGGTTTATTGCCTCATTACCTGATTGGCAGCAACCTCATGTTGCTCAGGAATTTTTCAAGGAGTTGGTTAGCCCACAAGAATTCCCTCGAGGTAATTGACTGCAAATTTAATGCTTTATAAAAATATTAGTGTAAAATTAATTTGAACTGTAGAAATTCCCTGGTTTAATTGTACCATTCTAATTCCAAACTTAGTCTATTGTCTAATATTATTTTTAATCTTTTAGACTATGTAGGTTTTATTAAGAAGCTAATGAAGTTGATGCAGCACCGCTATCCAGGCATTCGACGTCTCGAAATTGAACTGAGGCAGCTTGAGGCAGTTGCACCACCAACACGTCCATGTAAGTCACCGGAATGTTATATATCTGATACTATGCATTTGTTTCCCCTTCTTACTTCTATCACCTTTCTTAAAGCTATTACTTTAATACATCCCCTCTTTCCCCATTATTCAGTGTCTGCTGACGACAGCATTTTGGGCCAAAAGGTTGATCTTACTGAAGAGAAGGTTCTTGAGTTGATTGAATCTGCATATCCTAATCCTATCACAATTCAAGATATTGCAAAGTGAGTACCAAAGACTATTTTGTATCTGTACCTTTATTTGGCTCTTGAATTAAGTAACTGTTATCTTCTCTAATGAACAGCGCTCATGGATGGGAAATAGAGCTTGTGGCAACCTGTATTGAACAACTCCAAAACAAAGGACTTGTAAAGCCTCTAGAACATGGAGCATTCACCCGTGTGGGGCAGGCTGACTCAGAAATCCAGGTACTGTGACACTTATGAAATTGATATGAAGGTAAGGCAATTTTATTTACTCTCTTTTATGGCTCTCTTAGATCGTCAAACAGATGCCAAAAATGGTGAGTTCCAAGCAGCCAACTATAGCTGTAATCACAGCCCAATATTGTGAGAAACTTGCTGTGGACGCCATGCTGGAGAACAAGGAAACCTTTGTGCGCTACACAACTGTGGGTGAGTCCCTTTTATGAACCATGCAATTCTAGTTATATTTTGTAAGCAATGCCAAATATCTAGTCATGTATCTGCAACATAATTTTGTAATCTACTCCAGATTTGCATGCTAAAACCTACAATCTTTTTTATAAATAGCTCTTTATGTGCGCTGTGTTTCTTCCTTTCCGAAATAGATTTCTTGAACTCTGTGATGTCAGTACTCTGTATTTATGGTTTCAACTGTCTGACTTTACTGTTGTCTTAATCTTAATTTGGACTATGCTAGAAATTACACCAAATTATTTGAGCGTAGACAACTGTAGTTTCTTTTCATTCAGTTTCTCATTAGTGCATGGATTTTGTTCAGTGCATTAGATCAAACTATCTTTCTTTAAAGCATGAACCCTCTCTCTGTAATGATAAGTGATGCATGTACCCTTATTATAATTTCCTTCAGCTTTAAAACAGTATTCTTTGCACAAACTCAGTTTTGAGCATTACACTTCTTCAGGTCTTCCAGCAGTCCAACTCTCTGATGGAACTTTTTATAAACCAACGCGTTTTGGTAAGCCCAGCGTTTCTGTGGCAAACTTCAAGGGAATATGCCTTGCATGCCTTTGTATTGTTTCTGTGTTTACAGTGAGGTGCTGCACATTGGGTGCTTCTGTGCGTGTTCTTACAAACTACTGATGGCAGTTACTGTTAGTTTGGGTTTTGCTTTCTCATGTTTTTTTAATACAACCTATTGGGGCTCGTTTCATACTTTCATGTACGTTTATCACCTTTTCAAGCAGGTTCTGCTTTGGGTTGGTGAGCAAGTAATATTGTTTGTCTTTGTCCAGGCCTTGCTTTGCTTTGCAAAGAAATTTATTCATGTTTCTATTTCATGTTTATTTGTAAAATGTGTTGTTTAAATGTCACTGGAATCTCGGCTTTTTTGGAAAACTTGATCAATTTTGCTACTGAAGTGATGTCACCAGCTCCGTATTAATGCATGTTTCACTGTCGATGCTTTCAGGAGAATCCAATGTCTACACTTTGGGAAATATTGGGGCTCATCGCATTGTGAGCACCAAGCTGCCAAGTGTTGGTCACACAAGAGAGGCTATGACAGCAGCAGGAAACACAACCACTCGACTTTTAGGTACTCCTAGTTCCCTTTTAGAGTCCTGTCAACTTTCTTGTTAATTTGAATCATTTTCAATGTTCTCTGTGCTCTTTACAGGTACCTTCCAAAAGGTAGATTATGTGTTTTTGGTGGGTGTGGGTGGCGGTGTTCCACATTACACTGACTACTCAAAGCATGTACGGTTGGGTGATGTTGTTGTCTCGCACCCAACTGGCAACGAAAAGAAAAAGTCTGTTTACACTTATTGTGGATTTGTCAAATGTGGCGATGGTGAAGGAGACTTTGAATTTGAGACAAAGGAGTACTGTCCAAACAGTTTGTTGCTTCAAGAAATTGCTGCCCAACTCAAATCTCAGGTTTGTATACTGCTATCAGTTTTCTGTATTTGTCTCAGTAGCCTTTGAAAGCTCAGATGCCTTACCGGGGTTTACTTTATTTTGCAGGAAGAACAGTCAGTTCCTTGGATGCGGTATCTGAATGAAGGATTGAAAGGCATTACTTCAAATGAGCTTGAGCATGACTTTACTCGACCTGATTCGGATTCAGACAAACTTTTCATGTCTATTGGGGAGCGAGATATCATCGAAGTAGCACATCCTTCTCCAGCAGAAGGGGTGTCCAAGAGGTATGCAAAGTGCTGGTGGTGATTCATACACTTGTTAGAGGGGTGTTTGACTTCGTGTAATTGATATTTTAGACAAGAAGGGTGCCCACGGATTCATCTGGGTCCCATTGCATCTGGACGTAAGGTGGCCAGAGAAGACATGCTCCGACAAATCTTCTCAGCCAAATACGGTGCATTGGCCTATGATTGCGAGTTTGATGCTGTGATTGAAAGTGTACAAGGAAACTGCAGGGACAACTTTGCAGTGAGTTTTCAAAATTCTTTTGTATTGCACATCAATTTATTTGTATATTTGTAATACCATGATGGGGGAAAATATTGTGTGCAAGAGGTTTTATCCTAAGTCTTGTTTTGTTTTGTTTACAGGTGTTGAGAGGCATTTCAGATTATAAGGACGGTGCACGTCGGTCTGAATGGCAACCATATGCTGCTCTGGCGGCTGCTAGTGTCATGAAGGCAATGATATCAGGGCTAGAGGCATCGTCTGATTAGTAATGGCAGAGCATGAGGATATACATGTGCTATACATCACACATATTTTTATGCTTAAAAATAGTTTCCTTAGTGACCCACCTGTGCATTATCATAATATCAGACCTGTTTGTAGAGGATGTAATCTCATACTTTTACTCCGGTTAAACATACGGATTAAGCAAGGCCACTATCTTTAGAAGTTTTATTTTGGTTGTATGTTAAACTGGTTTATGAGGACGTTCTCAGCAGACCTTATGTAGTGTGGTCAGAACCCTAGAACCTGCAAAGACCAAATCAGATTTTATAGCATAATTCCTTGTCTAATTGTAGTTTATTTATTTTGATTCTCTTTTACCAATTGTATATGTTTGTTAGCTGCACACTGCCAGAGAAATACTTCGTGCAGACTGAACATGAATCTTGTGGCCTTTTAGATATCAAACAGGGTGAGGATAGTCTAGGTTTATTACTCCATTTTTATCTTCCTGCTTTCTTTTATAGATGCACATGTATAAGTGAATACATTTGTTGTGGTGTCACCAAAGTCCTCGTTTTCTTTATTTCAAGCTCAGAGCTCCATTGCGTCTCATGTTTGGTGTCTTCATCAGTTTCCTTTTTTTGGGGGGCTGGTATCCTATGTTTTACATTCTTTGTACTTGAACTGTTTCTTATCTGTGTCTTTATGTTATGGCTTGTCTGAGTAAGTGGACAATCCAAAATTCAAGTAAATATTTTTTCTGAATATTATAACTTTTATGGTAGGGACAAATGAGCTCAAATTTTGAGAACATAAGCACAACTTTTTTGGATCAAGCTGAAACTCATTTTGTATTTATTAAATTTTGCTCATGATCAGATCTGTACTGTTTTTGTTTTACGGTAGTGCTGTTTTAGAAATCAGCACACAATTTGATCTGATAGATTTCCATTACTGAGGGTTTTGTCGTTTTTTTCTGGTTTAAGTATGCTGAGAGATACTAATGTTTGTATGGAGCAGTGGACACTTCTTTGAGGTGGTGGAATTAAATATCAGATTTGTTTTTACTGTCTACATTTTAAGTTTTAGTTTATAAGATTTTCTCTGGTGTGTAATTGTGCATTGCTAGTCAGTTTTGTCTGGTCTGTTGGAAACTATTCTAGTGGAACTCTGAATTTTGCTGTGTTCCTATTTGTAAGGGAAAGAAATGATGCGCTTTGATTTTTGAGGCCAACGAAGTATTCTTCTGTTTGCATCTTTGTATTGTTTCTGTTTCTAGTCGCCATTACCTGAATCAAGGTCATGGGTCTGAACATGTACAGCTGTGTTTTTTTCTTCTTTGTTTATTATTTTTAAGCGGCTCATTTATTTAAAGCACCTTGTTGAAACCAAGCACTTTTCTTGATAGCATGCTTTTTATTTAAACTCGATGGCAACTGAATTGCATGCTTACTTTATGTCTTGCCACCTCTGTCCTTTTTAAATGTGAACTGATATTTTCCCGGAATCAAATATTGGAGTTACCATGATGTTACATGTTTGTAAATAAGTTTTTTAGTCTTATGAAATCAGTATTGAAGTAAGGTTTTGAAACCAGCCACTAGCTCATAACAACTGTAATGGGTTCTAATTTTCTTGACCTCCTTTATTTATTAACTCTGGTCTGTACTATGATTGTAAGGTTTTTGTTGTTTCCATGACATGCTGTGTTTTTGTGCCAAGTTCCAAAGAGGCAATTGTTAGCTCGTATGCACATACAGATAATTCCCTAGTGATTTATGCTATTTTCATTTTCTTGCCTTATCAATTTGGGATGCAATGCATCAGGTTTTTGCCAGTATGACTCTTTTTACTATTGGAAGCTATTTAGGGGTGTGATGCTATTTTCTCATGCATACATTAGAAAGCCCTCTATATCTACCAGGTGATTCAGAAACGCCGCATTTTTTCTGTGATATGCAATCCCGCTACGCACTATCTCCGTCTCTTACTGGCTCGGCCGGACGCCTGAGACGGAAAGAGACGGAGCTAGTGCTTTGCGGGTTGCATATCCCAGAAAAATGCGGCGTTTCTGAATCACCTGGTATATCTTTTTCAAAACGTATGGGAAGTTTCAATCATCACTGGTGCCAAGGTTTATTAGTTAAGTTCTGTTTTGTTTTTTCCTGCATTTTGTGATTTACTTAGTACATTCTGATTAAGCATTTGCATTCTCAGTCATGGGTCTTGAAATTAGTGTGGAGATATAGTTTGACCTCAGCACAGATGGAAAGTTTTGACCAAAGGATGTTTTTTAAACAAACTTTTAAATTCCTGTTGTATGTGGATTTTTATCACTTCCTTGTCTATTTTATTTGTCATTAATTCTAACACTCTGTGACAGTGTATAAAATTCCTGAAATATTTTTTGAACACTTTTCATAAGTGCAATTTTGTGTTACTGTGTATTTATTTACAAGGCCCTGCTTGAAATACTTTGATGTAAAAGTTCAAAGCTTTGCAGACTATAAATCTTTGTCATTCCAACTCTTTTTTGAAGTGTCAGGCAACTATGTTCCTTTTCTTAGTTCCTAGTGTTGTTAGAATGTTCTGCTTTTTAACACAGAGGATGGTTGTTGCATCCTAAAGTTTTTGTATATTTACATGGTTTGTTTCACTGCAGCTTGCCAGTAAGAATTTGTGGGAGTAATGACCATAATTGGATTCGAACAACAATTATAGTCCATGTTACAAACTGGTATGATAACAGAACTTTCTTCTCTTTTTGGTCATATCTTGAACTTAATGTTTCTTTTGACTTCTTCTTGCCTTTGCCATTTCTCACATGATCGTGTCACTCTTAAAAATATAATTTTACCCTTGTAATGACGTAATCCCACTGGAATCATTGTTTTTTGTTGGGTTCATGCTGTAATTGTTACTTTTGCAATCTATCCAATTTTCTGTTCAAGAATGTGTATGGGAGTAAATAAAACTTTTGCACACCACACTGTTTTGTTATGTTTTTGTTTGATTTTTACAACACTGGAAAGTTGAGTCGTCAAGAAAAAATTGATTGTACATCACATTCAGGTAATACATCTTACTATTAAGGAACAAGTGTTTCTGATGTTCAAATTTTATCTGCACATATATTACAAGTAACTTTGGTTTATTGCCATGTATAAGTACATTAGACAGCTGGTTAATCAGGTACTCTAAGTCTAATTGTGACAGTCTTACACAATAATAGGTACCACAAGTTCCCTCCAGATGCTCATTTTTAAATGCGTAAAGGGTGTATTCTGAACTTCTTCGGCAAATTTTTCTTTAATGAATCTGGAATAGTTGTGGTTGATCGATGTACATTAAGAGATGAGGTAAATAAACTATGATCAATGGGTTTTGCTGCTACAAGCTGAAAGAGATGCAGTGCAGCCATAAAGAACGGCCATCTTCTCTTTACAACTTAATACCTATTTTTCAATCAAGTTTGTGCTGAGGACGGGCTATCCTGGTGACCCCCCAATTTGACACTCCATTAAAAACCAACATCTAGACAGTTTCGGAGGAAAAATGTCAATCCATCTGGGTTTCATCAAGTCTACTGGGTAAAAGAGGACTTACAAATACTTTAACTGTTAAGAACAGAAGAAAAATTTAGGTTTTCTGGTTGATCAAATGGCAATTTTGACAACAACAATGTTGTCACATAAATAAAAATAAAAGAGGGATGTCTGGAATGTGGAGTTAAGTGGTTAAAGTTTGGGATATTGAGGCATGCATGGGAAAATAGGAGAGGCTGTGTCAGGTTCTGCATAACCATTCAACCCATGTTGTGTAACCCATGCACTGTGTAGATTGCTTAACAACACAGACCCTTCATGAACCATCTCTTTTTCCTGTGCATGAGCATACAAAAATATTGGTGTCCCTTTATTATCGCAGAGGTCTCCTCATAATACACACATTACAAAATCATCAAATGTACTTTCCGCCAGCTTTCAGCTTATCTTGATGCCTGTTTTCATCATCCCAAGTATAGGAATTTTTTGAGGCAATGATTATGGCAATCTGACAGGTGTTGCTGACATGCAGGAAAGCAGATAGATCTTGTTAAATTTTACCATCTATAGGTATTTAGATTTAGTGTGATATAATATATACAATTTTTTCTTTACTCTAACACTAGTCGGGAAGGTATGGCTCTTAATGCTTTCTACGTGATTTCCTCAAACGGACTAAATTATTACTGTACAAAAAATGGAGGTGCAACTGTTAGGGTTTATCAATACATTTGCACTCTTTGGTTCAAGTATTTACATGGATTGGTTCCCATGACTAGTCCACTTCAACGAAATAAAAACACGTCTGAAGCTGGAACAACGTCCCTTCACCACTGCTATCACCTTGGGCCGCGAGGTGGTAGGCCACCCTCCGCAAACGGCTGCGCGCCCAATGTCTTTACAGAACGATAAACGGTAGGATGGGGGAGGAGGAACAGATTGACAAAGAAAGGAGTAGGGGCAAGAGACATGCAGCATAAAAATAAGTAGTGACGAGGTCTGAGTCTGTCATCCATCAGCACCAGCACCCCCAGCAGCAGGCACGGGCGGCGGGGAGCACCTGAGCTGAGCGCCTGTCATCAAGCAGATAGACTGTCCCGCCACGCGCGCGCGTGGGCGCTGCCGGTGGCTGCCTACCCTCCCTCCCGCAGGCGCGCGCCACCGGCCCCGCCGGCCGAGGCGTTGGAGTGAGAGTCCGAGCCCCGCGGCCGCACGGCTACGGCGACGGCGACGCTGCAGCTGCCGGCTGCAGCTGCCGGCTACAGCTGCCGGCTACAGCTGCCGGCCCCGCGCCACGAGGTGACGGTTGTTGCGGCGGCGCAGGGTGGCGCGGCGGCCGCACAGCAGCCGCTTGAAGGCGTGCCGGAACTCGGGGCTGAAGATGGTGTAGATGATGGGGTTGAGCGTCGAGTTGAAGTAGCCGAGCCACAGGAAGAAGGACACGACGAACTTGTTGAAGTAGCACGTGTCGCAGACGGGCTGCAGGATGGCCATGATGAAGAAGGGGAGCCAGCACACGACGAAGGCGCCCGTGATGATGGCCAGCGTCTTGGCCGCCTTGCGCTCGCGCTTCGAGTCCATCGCCTCCTTCTTGCGCTTCGGGTAGTGGTGGTGCTGCGACGCCTGGAACGGACAGAAGGCGCGCGGGTTCGAATACCAGGGACAGAGGAAACACCAACGCCAACGCCGGCCGCACGGCACAGCACGTCGACTCACCGAGTAGGGGCTGCACGACAGCTGGTCCGCCGTGGGCGGGTCGGCCTCCAGACCGTTGGCGAACGACGTCTTCTCCGGGGACGTGTTGTTCGATGACACGTTGGTGAAGGCGGTGGTCGTGGTGGTGGTGGTCGCCTCCGAGATGGTGGGCAGCGGCCTGCCGATCATGCCCACCACCGCGGCGGCGAGCCCACCGCTGCCGCCGGCCGCACCTGTCAGGAGGGGCAGTCCGTTAGAGCCTCAGCCTGGGCGCGGAGGCCGCCCCGCCCCGCCCCGCCCCGCCCCGCCCCGCCCCGCCCCGCCCCGCCCCGCCCCGCCCCGCCCCGCCCCACCCCGCCCCGCCCCGCCCCGCCGCGCTCTACTGGCTCCACACTCACCGGCCACCACGCCGCCCAGCGAGGGGTTCCTGGGCGCGCCGCCGCCGGGCACGGAGCGGCCGCCCGCGCCCGGCGCCGCCGCCTGCACGCGCCGACGGATGCGCCGCCGCGCCGCCTGGTAGATGCGCCAGTACAGCCCCAGGATGACGAGCAGCGGCAGGTAGAAGGACGAGGCCGTCGCGAAGATCTGGTACGCCAGGTCCTGCGAGACCATGCACTCCTGGTCCAGGGTGACGCGCTCGTTCCAGCCGGGGTCCTTCCAGCCCAGCACGGGCGCGATGCTCACCATGAAGGCCACGAGCCACACCACCAGGATCATGAGACCGATGCGGCGCGCCGTGCGCTGGTGGATGTAGTCGATGTTGGTCACCGCCCAGTACCTGCGCGGGAAGCGGTTCCGTCAGAAGAAATAAAAAAAAAACACATTTAAGAAAAAACTTTTTAAAAAAGAACAAGTGCGAGAGGGGACATAGGGGACACTCCCGTCTCCTCCTCACTCATACACAATGTGGTTTTATGTTTCAATTTCGTGTCCTGTCTCTGTGCTCATTGTGTGAGTGTGTGTGGAGTGCCACTCCAGCCGATGCGACACGCGACACGACCACCGCCACCGCGTCGGCGCAGTCGCTCTTGAAAGGGAGAAGTAGTGCTGTCAAGAATTTAATTCCCACAGCGGCGGCGGCGCAGCATCTCATTCCTTTGATGCTCGCTGCCCCCTCACACTTCCTCCCCTACCCTCCCACTCCTCCTCTTCCTCTCATCCCCCCCGCCCCTTCCCGACTCGTTTCCGACATGTTTTCTAAAGCGCTCAGCAAATCCATGGTATCCCGCGGTCTTCGCAACAGCGCGTGGGAAGGCCGCGGAGCCTCCCTGCGCTGCCACACCCCGAACGCTCGCGGGTTTCATTCGCCTCGCACGTCTCTCTCGCACCACCGCCCTGCTGCACCCACCTGTCGAGCGCGATGGCGACGAGGTGCAGGATGCTGGCCGTGCAGCACAGCACGTCCGACGAGGCCCACATGTCGCACAGCTCCGGCCCCAGCGTCCACTGCTGGCTCACTTGGTACACGGCGCCCAGCGGCATGACGAGGCACGCCACCAGCAGGTCCGCCACGGCCAGCGACAGGATGAGGTAGTTGGCCACGCTCTGCAGGTGCCGCTCCAGCAGGATGGCGGCGATCACGAACACGTTGCCTGCAACACGCCGGGGGCTGGGTCACCACACGCAGCAGTAAACACTTCTGCACAACTTGCGGTGCGGGAGTGGCGTGCGAATAGGGTGTTTCACTGTATCCAAAGAGTTCGGTCTGGGGTGTGGAGGAGAGCAGACGTGTTTTGAGTCGCTCCAGGGTACGGCCTAGGGCACTTGAGCCGGCGGGCGACGCCCGTCGGGGCCCAGACCTCCCCCTCGGTCTCGGCCGTACCCCAAAGGCTGGGAGGACTGTATCCAAACCGGATCCAAGGAAGAGCATCATGGCGCCGAGGACTGTATCCGATATGACAAATCGAGGCCGTAGAACTCCGACGCCCCATCGTAAGTCCCCCACGTTGGATGCCCGTATTTAGTTTTCAGAATGTATTAACCATCTAAATACAAAGAAAGAGAGGCGCGAGACACAAAAAGTCGTGAGTCCGGACGTGAATCTGCGTAGTAGCAGTTGCCGCAGTCTTCGGCCCTCACAGACGGTCTTTGTTTTCGACAGAGTTGTTAACATAGCAATCCAACATGGCGCACGTTCCTTGTCAGTGTCCGTCTACGCACCCGCTGCGAATCGTCACACCGGATACAGATATGGAAGTCATCATCTTCTTGTAGTGAGACACCCTATTTATGCACACGCAGCTTACGCACCAGTTCGTACGTAAATTATGTACAATAATGAAGATTTGTACACAATTGCGTACAACATTGCGCATAAAAACGGGCAGGCGCTCCAGGCACTCCCGCGCCACACGCTGTGTGCGACTGCGGTTGCCTACCCGACAGGCGGCAGGCTACTGACTACGACAAGTTATTGATGACGGGGTGAGCCGTGCTTCACTAGTCTCCCCGGCGACTCATCATTCACCCCACTCACACACACACACACACACACACACACGCACACGCACACGCACACCATTCCGGTCCACCGCGCCGCTCGTGCCATACGCGAGCGCCGCCGTCGTGTTGCGTGCGTGCGCACGCCCGTGTGAGCGCGTGTGCGTGTCGGGGGAAAAGTAATTCTTTGCGCGACCCTCGTCACGTCATCCCCGGACAGGACAGGGCAGGGGCGGGCCGGGGGGGGGGGGGGGGGGTCTTTCCTGTCTGGGGGGGGGGGGGGGGGCGCCGCCGCCGACCAGCGCGCGGTCCAGATTTTGTGAATGGCTGCCGCCCGCACGGCCCATTCCAGAGCCGTCACACCACGGACGTACGGACGTGGCAGGGCGGCACGGGGGCGGCACGGGGGCGGCACGGGGGCGGCACGGGGGCGGCACGGGCGACGAATCATTTGGCCACAACGACACACATTTCGTGGTGCGTGTAAAACACGGCGCGCGCTCTCGTACAAAAAAAAGTGTGTGAGTGGATGAGAGAGAGGGGGAGAGAGATAGAGAGAGACGCGGAGAGATGCAGAGAGAGAGAGAGAGAGAGAGAGAGAGAGAGAGAGAGAGAGAACGGTGGGGAGGGGGGGGCATGAGACCACTCACTCTCACTTTTAAATCCGGACGGCCCGTTCTGATTTTTTTATCGTTGTTCATCCCCGTTCTCTCTCTCTCTCTCTCTCTCTCTCTCTCTCTCTCTCTCTCTCTCTCCCCCCCCCCCCCCCTCTCTCTCTGCTCTCGGGCCAGTGAGCGCCCCCTGGCGTTCGGACGACAAAGCTTGTGACCAAATGCCCCCCACGTTCACCCGGAGCGCACTGCGTGGCGTGGTCCGCTGTGGCGCGGCCGTGGCCGCTGTGGCTCCCATCTTCAGCACGCGGTCATCAGGGACTCGGCGGTGGCGGCCGCCACAGCACTGCGGGGGGTCCGGGGGGGGGGGGGGCTAGCAGCGTTAGTGCGGCCGCACTTCAGCACAGAGCGCTGCCCGCTGCCCCCCCTGCTGATTGTGCGCCATTTGCGCTGCGTTTGCCTCGGGTCGCGAATCAGTCGGACACAGTAATTAGCGTTGTCGTTCCCCTCCCCCCCCCCTGTTTGGCTGGCCTGCCGTGCCATGGAGGTGTTGGCGGTAGCAGTGACGGGGATTTTACCAAAATGTTTCTTTTTTCTTTGCTCACTACAACCACAGGTGATTCATACGCTTGATCAGACGCCAATACATATTTTTTTGGGAGCGGTCCCATCACACTTTCTGGCCCGGCACCGCCCCGGCCCCGTCCAGCCCCGGTCCAGATCTGGGGGGGCTGACAAGAAGAGCACGAACGCGGAGAAAACTGGAGTATCGAGGGGAGGGAGTCGGAGGAGACCTGGGGGTAATCCTGGCGGCCCTCACACTCGTCAGCATTCCTAGGCGGGGCGAACCAGGGGGGGGGGGGGTAGGGCCGGGGGGCGGGCCGGAACATCTTCCGCACGAACGACTTCATTATTGGTAGTGCCGACGTGGTACATTGCTGGCCGTGTGCAGGACCCGCGGGCAGAGCAGCAACACTAGACTGGCTCCGTCGCCCCGTCTCTCTCGCTCTCATGGGCTTGCTCCATTAAGCCAGAGAGCGAGAGAGAGAGAGAGAGAGAGAGAGAGAGACGTCCGAGTTCACACAGTGTTGGTCGGGAATCGCTTTGCAGGCCAACAGCAGAGGGCTCCAGGCTTGTGCTGCTTGTGCGGCGGCACCAGCAGCGCAGCGCATCGCCATCGCCAGACCAGAGATCCGTGCTGAATGTTCACCGCGGTCTGAGCTGGCAGGCAGGGCTGGCGGCTGACGGCTGGCGGCTGGCGGGGCTGGCGGGACTGGCGGAGCTGGCAGGCCGCACTGCTGCCGCTCTGCCGCCGCCGCCGGTGCTGTTTCTCTGTGTTTCCCTTTGCGGTTCCGGCCGCCCCGCTGCTCAAGACCAAGAGCCCGGTCTAGCTGCTCGGCTCGGGCGCCGACACACCGCACCGCGACTGCAGGTCCTGCGAGGCGCCGCGGGGGTTGAGAGTGAGAGCGAGAGGGAGAGAGAGAGGGAGAGGGAGAAATAGAGGGGGGGGGGAGAAAGAGGGGGGGAGAGGGAGAGAGAGAGAGGGAGAGAGAGAGAGAGAGAGAGAGAGAGGCGCCGCGGGGGTTGAGAGTGAGAGCGAGAGGGAGAGAGAGAGAGGGGCCGAAATAGAGGGGGGGGGGGGAGTGAGGGAGGGAGAGGGAGAGAGAGAGATGGAGAGAAAGAGAGAGAGAGAGAGGCGAGAGAGGCGCGCGGGGGTTGAGAGTGAGAGCGAGAGGGAGAGAGAGAGGAAGGGGGAGAAATAGAGGGGGGGGGGAGAAAGAGGGAGGGGGAGGGGGAGAGAGAGATGGAGAGAAAGAGAGAGAGAGGGAGAGAGAGAGAGAGAGAGAGAGACCGGATGAAAAATCAGAGTTAAATTGACGGTGAAATGTGAAAATCCTCCGTTGCCGCCGCCCCGTCCCGCGGACGGACATACGGACGGCGACGACCGTGTCGATCGAGATTGGCGCTGGTTCTGAGGGAGCACGGCTGCGGGCTGCGGGCTGCGGGCTGCGGGCTGCAGAGCCTGGGAGAGCCTGGCAGAGCTGTCAGGCCAGCGGGTCCTGCGACGCCCTAACGACGGAACCATGGGCACACACCCCTCTCCCTACTCCCCCATGCTCTTTCTCTCTCTCTCTCTCTCTCTTTCTCTCTGTATCTCACTCTAATTTGTGACTAGGGGTTCTAAAAAAATCAACAACATCTCCAAAAGTTAACAAATCTTCCGAAAATTTCACAAATTTTCCGAAATCTTTTGAACTTTTTTGAGGGAAATTTTGGGACTAGAAAGCTTTGCACGTAACCCCCTTCCTCCTGTTCCTCTATCTTTTCTTTCCTTCTCCCTCCCCTCCTCTCTCTCTCTCTCTCTGACTCGCACGCTCTTGCGTCGCTAATCAGGCGATAAGACACGGTAAAGAGGCGTTACTACCCCCCCCCCCCCCCCGCGCCCTCCCCAGCCACACCGGCAGCGAGGTGCCCCACTTTGATTAATGGTAGGACTCCGGGTGCGGAATAGGGCAGGGGGGGGGGGGGGAGAGGAGCTGGCGGGCGTGCAGGGGATGGGTTTCAAGCTAGCAGGATGAAGATGGAGATGTAGGTGAAGAGGTTTGTCGGCCGCGCGGCGCGGGGGGCAGGGGGGCGGGGATGGCAGCGGTGGTGGGCCGCAGCTGCCGCACAACCAGCGGGCCAAAGATCCACAAGACCCACCACGTCTATCGCCCGCAAGTACCGCGGGGCGGGAGTGCCCGTATCGAGTTTCAGCGCAGTCAGTCGGTCTCAGAGGTCCCTGGGTTCGAATACCCAGAACACCCTGTCACTGTGACACGCGCCGTGTCAGGGGAAGAACGGCGTCTGGCCGAGCGTGCCATGCCAACAAAATTATGCATATATATATATATATATATATATATATATATATATATATATATATATATATATATATATATATATACATGGTGTGTGTGTGTGGAAGTCAAGTCGCAGCAGCAGCGTTGTGCAATATGACCCACTTTTCTCCTTTTGTCGCGCGAACGCTGTCGCCGTGGCGCAAGAGACGGCTGCCTCTCCATATATTTTCTCCGCACCCTCGCGTCCCCCCCCCCCTCTCTCTCTCTCTCTCTCTCTCTCTCTCTCTCTCCCCTTACTGTACACTGGAATGTGACAGGCGACACTGTATTGTACTCTGCCTCCTCCATCTCCCCACCACTTCTTTTAGCCGTCTTTACTGTCGAACGAGGCTCTTCCGCGAGGGTCTCCCGCCGCTAGTTCAACAAACTACTGTCCCCTTCTTGCAAATGCAAGTGCAATGCACGTGCCGCTGCAATGCATACGCAGAGGGTAGGCAGGCCCGGGTCATCGCGTTCCATCGACCCAAATCGCGTCGTGCTCGGTCGGTCGCTGACTTTCGGGATGGATCGCTGCACTCCACAACAGCAGCCCCCTCTTCGTGCACGGCTGCTGCACTCCACAGGGGGAGGGGGGGGGGCTCGCTGACGCTGTCGGCTGTCGATGGGCCCGCAGCGGAATGCATCGAGGATGTCTAGCTCAGACACGACCGGGGGGGGGGGGGGGGGGCAGGACGTGCGCTCTGGACCTGGAATCGAATCGAACCGGCACGGGAGCAGCAGCAGCAGGCGTCAGAGGGAACTGTTTTTTATGGTCGAGTGGAATGGCTGGGAGCGCGCCGGGGGCGCCGGGGAGGAGAGGGGGCGGGGGCCACTAACTCATTCACTCACCCGACCCGGCCCGCACCGAGCTAGAGGCTGGAGAGGGGAGGAGAGGCCTCTCCCGTCTCCCGCGCAGGGGCGGGCAGTGGAGGGGGGTCAGGGGGGGGGGGGGGAGGGCACCGAAGGGAAGGGGTTGGGTCTCTTAACCCACATATAGTGGCGTGTCATCAGGTCTGGCCGGGGGGCCCCGGGACGGCCCAGATGGACGGGTATTAGCATGAGAGAGATAGGTCCGCCCGCCCCCCAATCTTTGACGGGCCGTTGCCCCCAACTATAAATACCTCTTATCGGACGCCAATGGTCCAAGGTCAATGACTGCGACGGTCAGATGCACACTCACACTCACACACACACAAAGACTCTGACACACACATGCACTCACACAAACAAACGCGAATACAGACGATGCGACCGTGCTCCCCGCGATGGCTGCGTCACACGAATAGACCTAGTCGGGATAGCAGACCGAAATTTGAAAGTCGAATGTAAAGGTCGTCCCGTCTCTCTCACTCACCTATGACGGTGGCGAGGATGACGAGTCCGAGGAAGACGGCGACGGTGACCATCTTGACGATGTGCACGAGCTCCTCGTGCTCGGTCCACGACGTGTTGCCCAGCTCCATGTAGCCGCCGATGCCGCCGCCGCCGCCGAGCGCGGCGTCGGCGGACGCGTTCCCGGCGGCGGCGGTGTCCAAGATGGAGGACAGGTTGGCGGCGGCCGTGGCGTTGATCGAGTAGTGGGTGAGCAGGCCGAGGCCCACGTCGACGCCCATGACCTCGGTGGCGTTGGGGCCGCCGTCCATGAGGATCTGCCTCCAGGCGATGAGCAGCTGCTCGGCCACGCCCACCTGGGTGAGGACCCCGCCGCCGTCGCGGTCCTGCCCGCGGTCCTCCGCCTGCGCCGGGGCCGCGGTGTCGTTGCCGGGGGGCTCCTGCTCCATGGGTTTGGCGGAGCGGCTGTCGGGGCGGCCGCCGCTGCGGCGCGGCTGACCGCCTGCTCGGGCTGTCCGGCCGGGGCCTGGGCCTGGGCCTGGGCCGGGTCCGCGGCCGGGGCCCGGGGCCGCGGCCGCGGGGACAGAGGCCGCGAGGGCAGAGACCGCCGGCGATGAGCAGGGGACGCGGACGGCGTCAGCGGCGTCCAAGTCCCGGAGGTGGTGGCGGTGGTGGAGACCGTCTCCGGGCATGGCCGCTAGCGGCATCGCTGCAGCCTCGGCCGCAGCCCCGGCCTCCGCCTCGGCCACGGCCCCAGCCTCGGCCACGGCCCCGGACGCCGGCTACGCCATGCGGGCCTCGGCGCTCCCGACGGCTCCCGCGGTCCCGACGCGCACACCGGCCCGGCCGCGGCCGTGGCGCCGGCCAGCATGGGCCCGACCCGGAAACCCGGATGACCCGGCGGCAGCGGCGCCTACAAGCGGTTCGGGTGCGCCACTGGAACAGAGGACAAGCAGAGCGTCAGCGACATGGCGGCGGGAGGTGCGCCGTGTGCCGGCACCCGGAGAGAAGGCCCTCCCCTCCTACGTATTCGGCCTCGGCCCGGGACCGTCCGGCCAGCGGATCAGCACCGAGGCCGGGCAACAGCAACAGCTTCGAAATCAATACAAACGGCGAGAATGTTGTCGGAGCTGAACGCTCACTTCCTTCTTAAAACAGGCTTTGGCTCAGGAAGCTCCCTTCGTGTGTGTGCGTGTGCGTATGTGTGTGTTTGAGGATTAAATCACAGCCACGCTCCCACACTCGCGCAGGAATAGCATACGCGCCCGCAAAATGAATTAACTGTTTTCTTTGATTTATGTTGGGAGGGGCCGGGAGGGTTATCGCCTCATCGCTTTACGCCACCCTCCCCCTCCCCCTCTCCTTCCACTCCTCCTCCTCTCATCCCACCGCGAGAAGAAGGCCGGGGGCCGGGGGGCGTCGGAGCGTCTGACGCCCGCCCGCCCGCCCACCCCGCCGCCCAGCCTTCACTTCGACTTGGGGCAAAATAAACGAATTCGCCGCAAACTCAATTTAAAACGGCATGAAAAGGGCGCGCGTCACAGCGTTCGCGTCTCTCTCTCTCTCTCTCTCTCTCTCTCTCTCTCTCTCTCTATCTCACTTGACAACCAGGCTCCCCTCCTTCCCCTCCTCCCCTTCCCGCCCCCTGGTGAACGGCACTTAATTAGCAGCACTAAATAATGAGAGGCGCCTGGCGGACGCGCAGCGTGGCGTGACGTGCAGGTGCGAGTGAGTCAGACCGCACGCCGCGGACTCGTGCCCGCTCCGCCCCGCCCCGCCCCGCCCCCCGCAGCACCAATAACGTATCGCTCGGCTAGGCTATTTATCTGCGGGGAGGGAACATCGGATGGCCCGACACGCTCGCACGCACGCACGCACACACATTCGCCGGCACATAAGGGCGCCGCGTTTGGCGTACAAGGATTTTCCCTCCCAAGCTTTTACGACCAGAAGCCTGTTGTACGAGGTTGCTGACAGCATGTTGGATGGAGGCTCAGGCCGTGGCGGAGGGGGTGTGGGGGGAAGGAGGGAGGGGGGGGGGGGAGGACACCGAGCCAACGGCAGCCAACGGCAGCTTAGCGGAACATACATCAGGCCGGCCGGAGCCTGGCTGGGCCGAGCTAGCCGGAGTCTTGTGGAGTCAGCGGACCTGCTGGAGGCCTGGAGGCCTGGAGGGAAGTGGGGGGGGGGGGCGCTCAGCGTGAGCTGGGCCTGCGATTAGAGCAGACCAAGGGGGGGGGGAGTTGATTCGAAACCGGGAAAGACAGCAGATCGGCAGGGGCGTGATGTTAAACGGGGTGAGGAAGAATACGGGGGAGATGGGGGGGGGGGGGGAGGGGAGACTCTCGGCAGGTTCAAAGGCGCCCGCTACCTACCGTGCCATGAGCAACTTTTTCGCTTTCCCGCATCCACTAACTTTTCCGCCACTCAGCCCTGAAAACTACCCCGCCCCCTTCCGTCCCTCGTGGATCCCCCGCGACCCCCCCCCCCCCCCCCCCCCCCCCCCCGACGAGCGGTAATGGGCCTAATTGTTTCGACGGCAGCGGCGTCTGCGGGGATTGCAGTTCTGCGAGCTGACAATTTGGTTCCGCGAAGCCGCTGTTTGGCGGCGTGTCGGAGGAGTCGCAGGGACGCCGCCGCCAACTACATCCAGGCCGTTGTTGTTGTGGTGGCCGTAGGCGCCGAGGCCCGGGGCGGAGCGGCCTAGCTAGCAGCGGGGGCCTGGGGATGTCACGTGTCAGAATGATGATGATACAAGAGGGAAAGGGGAGGGGGGCTCCGGGGCTGTAAGTTATATTGGGGCCGGGGATATTTGATATTGTGAATGCCATGGCGCGAATTAGTGGGAGAGAAGGACGATGGCAGTTTAGTATTCTAGACACGTTGCTTGCGAGCGCAAAGGCGGGCGTGAGAGGGGGAGGGGGAGTGGGGGAGGAAAAGTTGGAGAGAGATAGAGACAGAGAGAGAGAAGGAAGAAGGGATGTAGAGAGGGAGCGAAAGATAGAAAGAGAGAGAGAGAGAGAGAGAGAGAGAGAGAGAGGGAGAGAAGGAAATGGGGGGGGGGGGGGAGGGAGCACAAAGAGAGCAGCAGCAGCGTCGGCTCCGTAAGTGCCCCGGCTGGCCGGCGTCAACCCAGCAAGCCTGACATGGGACCCGCAGCAGCAGCAGCAGCAGCAGCAGCAGCCGCCGCCGCTGCGTCAGTGTCCTATTTTCTTACACAAGTCCTCCCTCAGTCCGCATTGCTTTTTCCTCGCCGGAGACTCTCCGTGCCCCATGATGACGGCACTCGGTTTCTTTCCGTTCCTCCCCTCCCACAGAGCAAACTGTTGTTGTTGTTGCTGCTGCTGCTGCTTCATAATCGATAAATGACTGAAATCAAGATGACTTGGTGGTGCGGCAGTGTCTGTACCCCCCCCCCCCCAGTGGCACGGTGTGTGGTGATTGTGCCCCCCCCCCTCTCCCCCGCGGAGCTTGTTCCCCCCGCAGCGTGACGCCCGCGGTGTACGGTGCCCCGCGGCGGCCCGTCGGCACCAATATGAATCCCCGCCGCTGCCGCTGGCCGCCATCCCCGCCTGCCTGGCAGCCGCGGGGCCGGCAGTCCCAGCTGTCCCCGCCGCCCCGCCGCCGCCCCGCCGCGCACCGCGGGCCACGCCACGCGTGTTTCGGCTGCATTATTCATTCATGGGATTAAAAAGGCAAACAAACGCGGCGGCTTCGGCGGCGCGGCGGTGTCGTGTCTCGGACGGACGGGGACGGGCGCCGTCCGGGCTGCCCGAGCTGGCAGCCGAGCCGCCAGCCGAGCCGGCAGCCGCGGCGGCGCGCAGAGGCCGTTGTTTGTCGCTTCCCGGCCCGGCTAAATGGATATGCCTCGCCGGACAAGCGGAGGCGGCGGCGGGTACAACCGTCCGGAGTGACGGCACGGCACGGCACCGCGGCAGGGACCCTCTCAGCGAGCGGCCGCCGCACCGTCTTGTCAGCCGGCCCGGCGCCGGGCGCAGCGCAGCGCAGCGAGAGCCCCTGCCATGGACGGGGTAGGCCAGCCCGCACGACACGCACGCGCCGCGGCCGCCGAGCTTGCCTACCCGGCACGGCGCTCCGCTGCTGGCGCCGCCGCGCCCCGGCCGTCGCGCCCAGTCTCTCTCTCTCTCTCTCTCTCTCTCTCTCTCTCTCTCTCT
The DNA here is from genome assembly GCA_026979955.1 of Megalurothrips usitatus. Classification (NCBI taxonomy): domain Eukaryota; kingdom Metazoa; phylum Arthropoda; class Insecta; order Thysanoptera; family Thripidae; genus Megalurothrips; species Megalurothrips usitatus. The sequence continues at coordinate 7,139,465 of CM049596.1, forward strand.
CTCTCTCTCTCTCTCTCCCTGCCCCGCGCCCGGGTCCTCGCGGGATTATCAGGGGAGTGGAAACTCGATCTGGGCCGGATAACGATGTCGCCATGTCGCACATTCACGGCCCGTTGCCCCCCTCCTCCCCCTCTCCCGGCCGCTCTCCTCTTCTGACGTTCCCCCAGAAACGACAACGAACGAACGACGGGGAAAGTAAGCCATGGTCGTGACCTTTACAGCATCCCTCTGCGGAGTGAGAGAGAAAGGGGATAAGGAGGAAGGATGTGAGAGAGACAGGGAGAGAGAGAGAGAGAGAGAGAGAGAGAGAGGGGGGGGAGGAGAGGGAGAGGGGACTGGGAGGCACGCGACCAGCGCGGCGTGAGGCTCCAGTCGGGGCGGCGGCGGCGCGGCGGCGCATGCGGTGACGCGCGGAGAGGCCGACGACGCTTCGTCGACGGTGTAGCGATTGTCTGCCTCTTATTGCGGCTAGAGAGGTAAAAGGGCCTTTCTACAGAGAGACGGAGAGAGAGAGAGAGAGAGACGGATGTAGAAAGAGAACGAAAAAAAGGAGCAAAAGCAACACGCGGCAATAAAATCCATTAATTCCGTTTTCTGCTCGGGTGGTCAATTTGATTACGCGCCACACACACATATGGAGGGCGGAGGTGGTTTGGGAGGGGGGGGGGGGGAGGGTACACGAACGCCACCCGAATCTGAAATTATTCACCCTACCCTTTATACCCAGGCTCTCTGTTCGTGTGGTAGAGGGGGTGGGGGAGAGGATGGGGAACGTGTTAGTGAGGGGTAGAGGAGAGGTGCGCGATGGGGATGGTGTGGCGGTGCCTGCGGTGCCGGCGGTGCAGGTGCCGAGGGGCGCCGGCTGCACCGACCCGGGGATTTGTTCTAATTAACTTGTTATGCGATGCACGGCCACGTTACGGCTCTCTCTCTCTCTCTCTCTCTCTCTCTCTCTCTCTCTCTCTCTCTCCGCAGGGCGAGCGCACCCAAGCACAATGCCCACAAGGCGAACGAGAGAGAGAGAAAGAAACAGAGCGAGAGAGAGAGAGAGAGAGAAACGGAGGGAGGGAGGAAAGTAGGGGGTTGGTGAAGCAAGGGAACGTACACAATACACGTCACATTTCGACCCCTTCTCCTCCCGTATGTCTTGTGAAGGGCGGTGATGTCGGGAGCAAACTCTCGCTAGCATGTTAGCGGGCCGCGCGGCGTCTCCTCGGCTCCCCCGCGAGTGATGTTGGGTTCGATTCCCACACAGGCGGTTCCCGACGCTTGCTCCCACAGTCTGGTCATTTTTTTCGATCACAATGAATTTCAATATTGCCAACAGCGACTGCTGGTTGTTGTTCGAAAACGCTCCCAATGACCTCAAAGAATTAAGTACAATAGTAATTCTTTGTGGAACATGGGAGGCCCCACGTTTGACATGAAAGTTGAAACACTAATGTATCGTCTGTGAACATTTCCCGTGCTCTGCCTGGCAGCCGTGCACGCGTGACCGATGCCGTAATCTCTCTCTCTCTCTCTTTTTCTCTCCCTGACACCACAAAGGTCCCTGCATTAATCGCATTAATCATTAATCATCATCTGCTCGCTGTGCATCGGCCGGCGCTCGCCCCGACGGCATCGGTGCACTCAGAGTGACGAGTGCGGCCCCTCGCCAGCTCTGTAGCGCTCCGCAGCCACCACCGGGTACCACCAGTTTTCCGCGTCAACTACAGTACGCAGCTGCGATAACACTGCAGCTTTTTTTTTAACTTCAATTTTTAGTACTGCCGGGCATGGAACTCGGTTTTGGAACTACCGTTTTTGGAACTACACACTAAATGTCAAAGGACAATTTTGTTACAAGCTTAGAAACGTCAGAGCGCTGTTGCTGCTCGCGCGCGCTCACCCGTTTTTTTTCCTGTTTGGTGGTTTTGTTTTGCCATCTCATGCGTGTACCGCCTAATCGCATCACACACAACAATTTATTACTCCCACTGACGCTGCCCGCCGCGTGGGGCGCGTGGGCGGATGCGGCTGGCACAGCGTTGGTGTGGCCGGAAGCAGAAGCTTATCGCTCGGACGCGGGCGAAATTTTGGATAAGCCATACGTGTGTATGGTGCAGGGGAAGTGGAGGGGGGTTCGGAGGGCTATATTTTCCGATTGCGCCACCAGGAGAAAGGATCTCCAGTGTGAACTACACCGCGAAACTACAGCCAGACCTCAGTTTTTGTACAAGATCAAGTTACTAGATAATTGAGCGACAAACTGTAGTTTTCCGCATCAACTACAGTACGCAGCTGCGATAACACTGCGGTTTTTTTAACTTCAATTTTTAGCACTGCCGGGCATGGAACTCGGTTTTGGAACTACCGTTTTTGGAACTACACACTAAATGTCAAAGGACAATTTTGTTACAAGCTTAGAAACGTCGTTATGCGTTACCAGCTAGGTACAAGATTGTAGATATTATAGATAAGATATTGTATCTACAAACAACATTGTTGTGAATAGAGTGGAAACAATCTGGTAAAGACAAAATTGTTTCTAGTCTACTCGTGTACACGGGTTCTTCTAAGCTGGTAACAAAATTGCTCTAATTTAGTGTATACTGTTTTTATATCTGCAGTTTTTATATCTACAGTTTTTGGAACCACAGTTTTCGGAGATACAGTTTTTGAGACAACATTTTCGGGAACTCCAATTTCTGGAAGTACAGTTTTCGGAAACTACATTTTGTGTGGGACTACACGCATTTCCCTGGCCTCACCGTCCCGCCGCCGCGCCCCGCTGTCGCTGTCGGAGGGTCACGGCCTGGTCAGCGTCCCGTCCTGACGAACAAAAACACGGGTATATTAGGCACGAGCTCACTGCCGACCTCTCTCGCGGTGCTGTACTCTTACACAAAAACACCCCCCAGCCAGATGGAGGTGGAGGGGGTTAATGCTACAAGGTCAGTGGACCGCTCCGTACGGGACGCATGGAGCACGCTGCCGACTGACCGATCCATTTATTGGATCCAATTTGGCGGGTCGGAGCAGCAGACGACCTCCACGTGCGGAGTCACGCCAGTCCCGCCCGCGGCCATTTTCAATGCGTGCCGTAAAAAATGATATGATAAAAAAATGGTAGTTGTTGAAAATGAAATCAATTTTTCATTGTCCAGTGCTGTAGGCGGGAGGAATGATATTTCTGAATGTTTGTCTGCAAATGGACCGGTCTATCAAGCCCAGAAAAGAGGGAAAGGAATGAGAGGAGGAAGGGATGGGGAGGGGGGGGGGCTTCGTGGGTAATGGCATAGCGGGAAAGAGAGGGGAAATAGGGGCGGGGAGCTGCTGTCTCACTTTCGACCCGGACGTCGTTGCCCGCCAAAAGAGAGAAGCAACAGCGCCGCTCCGAGTCCCGCCCGGGCCGCTACGCCGCGCCATACCGCAGTTTGGAAGCAATTTGCCCTGATCCGCCCTGCTGGGTGCGAATCCGCTTTAAAGCTCAGCGCGCGCGCTGCGTCTTGTCATGTTCGTTGAGGAGCATTTCTTGTCCTTGTCGTCGTTGGTCCCTTCCCCTCCCACTCTCGCACCCTCGACATTTTCACTCCGCTCGAGAGAGAGAGAGAGAGAGAGAGAGAGAGAGAGAGAGAGAGAGAGAGAGAGAGGGAGAGAGTGCGAGAGTGAGAGAAAGAAAGTGAGTGTGAGTGTGAGTGAGAGAGAGAGAGAGAGAGAGAGAGAGAGAGAGAGGAGGCCGTTTGAGTCCAGACCAGGCAACGGCAGCCAGCCAGCCAGCCATTGACATGTGCTTGATGAATGAGGCGAGCTCGTTGTGATTTCGTCCTAAACAACTAACAAGGGGATGCCCCGAGGTGTCAGACTCAGATTTCGATGAAACTTTTTTCGCAGTATGTACTGCATAAAAGACCGTCAATCGTACTGGAGATGTTTCTGCGAGGTATTGTTTGATTCCCGTACATAATACGCCGATATCTCGGAAACGGCTGGAGTTACAGCGTTGTCCTTGAAATTTCGGTCCTTTGACCCCGTACGTTTGTCAGATTTACCTTAGGAATTTTTTTTCAATTTTTAAAAAATTCCTCGTTACCGAAAGTTTCTTTCAAATTAAGCCCGTTTTAATGCTTTAAAAATTAATATCTCCGGAATTAGCCTATAAGGGCAGCTAAAATTTGGTTTCTGGGGGTCTTGTAGGTAGTACATACTGCGAAAAAAGTTTCATCGAATTCTGAGTCTGACAACCTTGGGGCATCCCCTTGTAAGCACGCGTGTTCTTGGGGGAGAACAGGAGAGAGAGAGAGAGAGAGAGAGAGAGAGAGAGAGAGAGAGAGAGAGAGAGAGAGGGGGAGGGGCATTTCGTCCTTTGTCTGAAGTCAGTCAGACACACAAACTCCTCGCAAGCAGCACCACCGGGACCGGGGGGTTACAGTGCTGGCGGGCGTAGCCGCGAGCTCGACCCGACCGTCCCGGCGTCCTCCGTCTGTCTGTCTGTCTGTCTGTCTGTCTGTCTGTCTGTCTGTCTGTCTGTCCGTCTGTCACCGTCCCGTCAAGCAGCAATGTTCTTGTCCGCCCGACCAGCGGTCCGCCGTCGTCGCCGTCGGCCCGCCACCGCAACCTAGCTGTTGTGAGGGCAGAGCAAGTTCGCCGCCGCCGGCTGCTTTATCTGATGAATTTGAAACCCCCTCCTCTTCAAAAGAAAAAACAATACGTTATTTTGAAATAAAGGCTTGACAAACGGTCCCCGCGCATTGCATTTTCCTCGTTTCATTTTCCCTTGCCGTTGCTGCGTTGTTTATCATTTGTTAGTCGGTGCGCGTGCGCGTTTGACATGAAACGCAGGCACAGTATGTGCGCGCCGCGCGCCGTTCTGAAGGTATGGCGGCCGCGGACTGCGATTTTATTGTGTCCGGCGCGCGTGTTTCACGTGTTTGAGGGCAAAAGCCATATAAATATATGCGAACAGGGCAAAACATGATCCCGCGTCCTGTGTGGACGTGACGCCGCCGCAGAGCCGCGGCGCGAGGAATGTTGACCGCACCGCGTCGCGGCCCGGCGGCCGGCGGCGGCGGCCCGGCTTTTTGCGGAATCAGTAACCCTGTATTGTCCATTCGTGCTTCATGGAAAACACTGCGGGCTGCCGGCGGGGCGGCGGCACGCGGATCAAGCGCCTATTTTTGTTCCCACAAAGGTGAGAGGGACGGGGGAGGCGAGAGGAGGCGCGGGCAGAGGGGTCAGCGCGGCTTTCGCTATGCTCGCCCGCCGGCTCCGCACTCGCATCGCGCAAACAGCGCCAACAACAGTGTGGGGGTTTGCGGCGCTCGGCGGCAGCGGCAGTCGGTATGAGTGTAACAGCAAGGACGGTGAAGCGTACAAAAAGATAAAAAAAAATTAAAAATGCGCCATCCGTAAAAATAAAAATGGCATCCCGCCTTGCTTGTCGCTACGATACATGGACTAGGATATGGACAGGGCTGGCTGGGGGCGGCGCGGGGGCGGCGGGGGTGTTGTAAATAGTAATGTCGAACGCGCCGCCCCCGCTCCGCTCGTGTCGTGTTCGAGCTCCCTGGTCCGTAAAGTCCGGAGGCAGGGGGGCGGCGGGCTCCGGCGGGCTCCGGCCGGTCTCCCGCGTTGACACGACGGACGCGGACGGGACGGGCCGGCTCCGGGCGGCTCCGGCTGCGGGGCGCGGGCGGGTCGGCTGCTCCTGGCCGACGTAACCATTTTATCTCCTCCTCTGTCCCGCCGCCGGCCCTTCCGCTCCCTTTTCCAGGTTGGCCTCCGGACGCCCCCGCCGCCTTCGAGCGCCTCCGGGAGCCTCCGGGCCCCGCGCCCTCTCAGCATCGTCCGGCTTTATCAGCCCCTTATTTGGCTTTCATGACGGAAACGGCAAAAAGCAGCGCGGCGGCGTCCCGGAGGCCGGGAGGTTCGGAGGCATGAAGGCCCGCGGAGGCACGGAGGTTCGGAGCCGGTTATAGGCAAGCACTGCGTCGAGAACCTCCGACAGACGCCCCGCTGCAGACGGCGTGCCAATACGCGATATTCAGACACCTCGCACACCACTCTACACGGCATGGACACGATTCCTTATTCTCTCTCTCTCTCTCTCTCTCTCTCTCTCTCTCTCTCTCTCTATCTCGCTCTTTCCCTCTTTCTCTCTCCGTACTCACGGCGGATGTTTGCCCCCACATCACTCCTAGGCGCCCCGTCTCGGCTCCGGCCTTGCGCCCGCGCCCCTCCCCCTCCTTCCCCACCCGATTATCATCACGTTTGATTGCTCATTTTGGCGCCGTGGGGAACGAACACCGAGACCCCCCCCCCCCCCCCCCAGACCTCACTCGCCCCTTCCCACAAGCCGCGGGAGACCGGCGGAACGATCCGCCTCTCCTGAACCCCTTGCAAACACACTTTTAGGTGAAGCTGGATATATTGGTTTATTGTGACCCACAAACACAAAAAGCTGCGCGAGCACAATTAATTGGCACGGCGGGGAGACAAGACACGCCCAGGCTAGGCCCCCGCATCGCCTCCACCTCCTCCTCCTCCTCCTCCTCCTCCTCCTCCTCCTCCTCCTCCTCCTCCTCCTCCTCCTCCTCGTCTTCTTTGCAGGTGTGTGTGCACGGCTCCCTGCCTCCGCCCCCTCCTCCTCTCCTATCCTCCTCTCACCTTAATCATTTTGTTGGGGAAGGGAAATGAATGAAAAGAATTTTTAATTTGATCCACCGCGCTGCCAGCATCACGGGCCCCATAGGCGCCATAGGCACCATGGGCCTGCCCCGCCGCGCCATAGAGCCATAGGAACCCCCGCCCGGCCCGGGCAGCTCTCGCGGGGACCTGAACGGCGCCGCCACTGCCGCTCCCGTGTTTTTGCCGAGATGAAGGCTCAGCCGGTCACGTTGGTACACCCGGGGCCCCGCCCGCTCCACCCGCGCACTTTCACTCCGACGACCGTCACTTTCACTTGCGGGACTCGGCGAGGGGAACGCGCGCTCTCTCTCTGCTCCATCTCTCCCTCCCTCCCTCCCGGACTGGGTCTCTTTTGTTTTTGCCGTCGTTCCTGTTTTGCGTAGCTCCACGTGCAGCACGCAGCGGCGTAGCTCTTTATTGGGCGTAGTTCGGTTTAGTGTACCTCGGAGCTGGGTGAAGCTTGGCATCGCTCGGTATCGGGCCGACAAAAGCCGGTTCCACCGCACTCCGCAATAATAAACAATTCTCAGATCATGCGATGTGCTGGTCACAACAAACATCGCCTTCTTAACGAGACGGATTTGGCCTCCGGTCGCCGACCCGCGCGGGTAGCGCCAATTTAATTTTTCCTTCTTTTGTCATTATTATTATTATTATTATTATTATTATTATTATTATTATTATTATTATTATTATTATTATTATTATTATTATTATTATTATTATTATTATTATTATTATTATTATTATTATTATTATTATTATTATTATTATTATTATTATTATTATTATTATTATTATTATATTATTATTATTATTATTATTATTATTATTATTATTATTATTATTATTATTATTATTATTATTATTATTATTATTATTATTATTATTATTATTATTATTATTATTATTATTATTATTATTATTAGCTTTGGCAGGATGATTACGTCCTACAGTGGTCCTACAGTGATCTCCCTCACCTTGAGGCCGACAGACAGACGGACAGACGGACGAGCATACGGACAGACAGACAGACAGGGGCACGAAGCTCTCGCGTGGCGCATCACGGGCTCACGCACCCCATTAGGAGCGTGCCACCGCGCCACCGGCTTCATATGCAAAACATAATCAAGGCTGAGCGGGGCCCGGCGGGGCCCGGCGGGGCCTCACGTCCCGGACACTGGGATATGTTGTGAAGGCGAGCGGCGGCCGGACTGCTCCCCCCACCTTCCCCCTCCGGGGAACCTTTCCCTCCCCCCCCTTAAGAAAGGGTACCTTCAAACATCATTCGAATGTTTCTTTAAAAAAAAAACGAAAGAAAGTACCAGCGAGTATTGGTGTTTAGACTTTTGAAAACGCCCTCCTCTCCCTATAGGGTCACAGCCACGCAGCCGTGTTCCCTTGTTTGCAAAGTATCTAGTTCCAGTTGCCGCATCACGGTCGGAGAGGGAGAGAGAGAGAGAGAGAGAGAGAGAGAGAGAGAGAGAGAGGGGGGGGGGGGAGAGGGAGAGACAGAGAGAGAGACAGAGAGAGAGACAGAGAGAGAGAGAGAGACAGAAGTAGTCAGTCGGGCGGGAAGTCCGCGCGCGAAACTCACCGCCGCCGTCGCCACCCTCATCAGCTGATTGATATGGCAGGCCGTTAATTAGTGGCCGCGCTCCCCCCCCCCTCTCTCCTGTTCCGCCCCTTCCCCCACCCGCGACACACGCAGCCAGGCGTTAGCGTGATTTGCGGCAGCAGACGGACGCCGCTCGTTTAGGAGCGCAGTAAATTCTTTGCATTTTCTTCCTGCTCTTGTTGTTGTTCTTGTTTTTTTTTATCTTGTCAATCATTTTTCTTTTATTTCTCTCTTGCGGTGCGACAGCGCGCACCACAAAGAAAATATTTATGACGAAAAAAAAATAATAATGTTGCAGCGAATTTTTATGGCAGCGCCGTGGAGAGCTGCTGCCGCCCTCTAGCGGTCAGCTCCGGAACGTCAGCAACATCTTCAAAAATAATGTGAACGATGCGGATGATGTAGACGGGTTTTTAATGAGGGGTAGTGAGAGAGAGATGGAGAGAGAGATGGAGAGAGAGATGGAGAGAGAGAGAGAGAGAGAGAGAGAGAGAGAGAGAGAGAGAGAGAGAGGGGGGGGAGGGGGGGGGGAGGCACGAACCGGGCTGAACAGCAGCGCTTCAGCAGAGAGGTACGGGACAGTGGCGGGACGCGGGCCGTCGTTTGACAGGGGCAGAAGACGTATTGCCCGCTGCGGACATGGCAACGGTCGACACACGGACGCGGCATAGACATGGCATGGCGTGCCGCAACAACTCCCGATGGAAATCTCCGTGCGGCGCCGTTTTATTTTTTAAAGTCCGGATTGGAAACAGACATGGTGGGTGGTGCGGGTCGGCTGTGGCTCGGGGCGCCTCCCTCCCTGCCTCCCTCCCTCCCTCCCTCCCTCCCTCCCTCCCTCCCTCCCTCCCTCCCCCTCCCTCCCTCCCTCCCTCCCTCCCTCCCTCCCTTTCCGATGGCAATAGCGTTGCATTATTTGCCGCATGTGTGTGGGGCATTACAGCGCCGTCATCTTCGTTCTCTCAGTTTCTCCCCGCCTCCCATCCCCCGCCTCCCATCCCCCCCCTCTCTCTCTCTCTCTCTCTCTCTCTTTCTCTCTCTCTCTCTTTCACTCTTACTCTCTCTCTCTCTCTCTCTCTCTCTCTCTCTCTCTGGCACTCTTATTCAGGGCACCGGATGGGACGGCAGCTGTCGAGCTCGTGCGCGCGTCGGTACGGACGGGGTGTCGGAGGGAAAAAACGGAGAGAGAGAGAGAGAGAGGGGGGGGGGGGGGAGGAGTAACAGAGGAGGGAGAGATAGGGAGAGCAGGGGGAGAGAGGGAGAGAGGCAGAGAGGGAGAGGGGTGGGATCCTGGCGCGGATCGTATTTGAATAATTGAAAGCTTCCTTGGCCGCTCGTCGGGGCTCGGCCGCTGCCGGGACGGACTCCGGCCGCCCCCGCCGCCCCCTGCTGCCCTTGGCAACACAGAGCAGAATGGCTGCCGGCCGCTCCCTGTTGCAATGGCCATGCTGTGTGTGTGTGCTTGTGAGTGTGTGAGTGTGTGTGAGTGTGTGAGTGTGCCCCGGCCTTGGGACGCCGCGCCCTACTAGGCAGCGCACTTAGCGGTGGGAGTGGCGTGCGGGGGGGGGGGGGGGGGGAGCACCAGCCGCCACTATGTAGAACTAAAAGGGAGTAAGTAAGTGTGAGAGCGCGAATCAGCAATTACTTGCCTTCGCGTGAGGTTACCTACGGCGCTAATGAGACGTTCGTAAACGGATTAGATTAATTTGATCTCTGCGTCAGTTTCAAGGAAAGAGCCTCAGAATTCAGATAGTACCAACTGTAACGTCTACAGTAATGAAAAGGGTTTTCAGTTCATCAGAACGTCGCGAGAAGTATAATAGCTCAAGTTTGGTTTTTCTTCCTCCCCCCCCCCTCTCAATTTTTTTCAATTTTGTTTTAGTCGGCAGGCCGGCAGATCGCGGTCTGAAGCAGCTATCGGGGGAGGGAGCAGGAGAATGCATTTCCCCTCTTGAATAGGTGCTGGTCGCCGCTCTGCCGCCCCCTACGGCCCTACCCTGGCTGCACTCAGTCACACGCCCCCCTCCGTAAGGGGGGGGGGGGGTGAGGGGCGGGGCTGGCGAGCCAGGGGCGGTGGGAAGTAGGGGGGGGGGGCGCCCGAGGCAGCAGGGGGGCGTGCCTACGCGTCATCCACCAGACGCTACGAGAAACGTTTGGAGAACGGGTCGACCGAAGCGGCGGGGATTTCGGTCCGCCTGAGAATTTCATCGGGCCGTGCGGAGGGGGGCGCAAATGAAAATTCCTGCCAGGTTATTGCACGCGAGGACCATTACCGCTACCGCTGCGAGGCCGCCGCCGGGGGCGGGGGAGGGGCCGTACGTGAACCCCGCAGAGGATCACAGATACGACGGGGGAGGGGAGGGCTGCAGGCGAGGACCCCCCCCCCCCCCCCCCCACCGCAGCAGGCAGGGCGCAAAGGCAAAGCCAGGAAATGCCACGGAGCCCTCTGAAAGGCGGGGGAAGCAGCGAGGGCTTTTTAGGCAAACATGGTGGCGCGGACCGTCCCCAGGACATGGTCGTCGTTATTCCGTCATGAGCCGGGCGTCGTCGTGACTCCGTGGCCCGGCCGGGGGACAGGCATAGGCGCCTGGGGGGTAGGCCGCGGCCCTGGGCCCGCCGCGCGCCGCTGCTCCGCCGCTGCCTACCCCGCGGGCGCTCTGAGCGCTGCTGCCGCTCCCTGCGTTGCGTGGCCTGCCCCTCGTCTCCGCGCACCGCAGCCGTGACCTGAGACCTGCGGCGCGGCACGAGGAGGACACGAGTGCTGGAATGCCTTTTCCCTGCTCTGCTCTCCCCTTGTTCTTTTGTCGGGACGGCGCGCTGCTCGCGTGCCTTGTTGTAGCGGAGGCGGCGGCGGCGTGGAGCCCTTCCGAAGCCCTACACGCCGCCGCCGAGCCGTCAGGGCGAGCCCTTGAGGACGGCGGCGCGGCGGCCTCGGCGACGGCCTCGGCCGCGGCGACCCAGGAGGCCCGCACGAGACGAGGCCGGGATAAGGCTCTTCTTGTCGCTGCGTCGTGTCGGGTCCGCGGGGCACCCGCCCGGCGCAGGCCTCGGCGCAGAGCCCGCCCTTGCCCTTTCCCTTCCCCCTTCGCCTCCGTCGGAAGTCTGTGCGTCTCCGCCTGCCCACGCCGCTGGGCGCGCGTCGTGTGGAGTGGAGTGGCATTTCTCTAAGCCCCTCCGCCGCTGGCTGCCACAGGCGCACCACTGCCCCACATCCGACACAGTCCAGCCTCCCCGCCCTCACCACAGCTCCGCAACGTGGTCGCCCGCCAGCACCAAACGCACGCGTCTGCCGAAAATTTCCGATTTATTTTTGTTGAAAATTTTGCTACTATAGAAACCCTACACACCTCACGGAAAACAATAAAAAAAAATAAGGCCAGCAAAAGTTGCAACGCGTCCAGGCTGTCCGGTCGCGCACCGCGGCACAGCGAGGCACCGCGTCACAGGAGGCACAGCGGCACAGCGGCACAGCGGCGGCGCGGGCTTGGGCGGGAGCCAAAGACTGCTGGAATATTAAGGGTGGGACAGGAGCCGCCGGGCGGCCCGGCTCAGCGGCCCGGAGCCCCGTAATGACCGTGGGCCGCCCCCCGCCGCCCCCCGGCGGCAGCAGCAGGTAGCCTTCCTCCGTCCCTCCCTCCCTCCCCCTCCCTCCGCACTCTTCGGTCACCAACGGCAAACAGTGCGACATCTGTTTGCTGCTTGATTTACTGCTGAGGGTAGGAGAGCAGGGTGTGCTGCGAGCCCAAATCGGCGCGGCACACTCATTTCACGCAACTTTTTTTTTTGCTTTATATATATGAGGCCGCGCACAGCAGCAGAGAAGCTCCAGTTTTCATTTCTCCCCCTCGCCTGCCTCCCCGTTGTACGCGCTCAGCAGTGCTAGCAGACACTCCACCACCGAGCAGTCGCGCGCCTTCTCTGTGCAGCTCGACTCTCGGATAGCGGGACTGCGGGACGGGCCTGGCGCGGCAGTGGCGGGGAGAGGCGGCGGAGGGCGCCCGGGAGAGCGCGGCGTGAGAGCCTGCTACCGCTACTGCTACCGCTACTGCTACCGCTACTGCTACCGCTATTGCTACCGCTACTGCTACCGCTACTGCTACCGCTACTGCTACCGCTACTGCTACAGCTACTGCTACCGCTACTGCTACCGCTACTGCTACAGCTACCATGCGAAAAACACCCGAATACCACCACGGACCCGAGGCCACCCGGCCGCCAACCGGCGGGAGGAGAAAATGAAAGAGGCGAGACGGCGACGCTGGTAGTCTGCTCTGATTGGTCCCGGGCCGCGACAGGAGGTCAGCAGCTGGCTTGACCAGGGCGGGCAGGGCGGGCAGGGCGGGCGCCCCTGATTGGCTACGTGGGGTCAGGGCGCGAGGGGAGGCGAACGCCGTGCCGAGGGTCCGAGCACCACCGCGCCGCCGGCACGCCACAGCACGCCACAGCACGCCACTCCCTGGTCCGGCGGCGTCCGGCGGCGTCCGGCTTCAGGCTCGCGGCGGCTTTCCTCCTCTAATTCCCAGAGAGTGCCACCGCCCCCCCCCCCCGGCTCCTCCTTCCCCCACGGCGACGCGTACGTCCGGAAACTAGTCCACCGCCACTTTTTCTTTTGCCTCCTGCTGGTTCTGTTCGTTGTCTTGGTCTGTCACCGAGGCCACCGTCGACAGCGGCGGGCGGGCGGGGGAGCCGTCGCGCAGGGGGCCGGACGGGACGGCGCGCGGCAGGGACAGGCACTCTGACCCCCATCCCACACCCCCACCCCCGCGGACCCCCCGCGGACCCCCCGCGGACCCCCCGCGGACCCCCGCAGGGCTCGCAGCATTATGATGGGCCGTGGTCCATGAAAGATGACGCCGTTATCAAAGCAGAGCTCGGGACGGTTCTGGATGGCCGGGCCGAGCCGCCGCAGCCACCCACTCGTAAAAGGCAGTGTCCGTCCGCCCACGACTGCCACGGCCGAGGCCGCCGGTGCAGCCCCGCCTCGCCGGCTCGCCGCTCGGCCCATCTCTGCCCAGTGTCCTGCTCGGCCCGGTTTATCACCGGCATCAGATGACCGGACAGCGGTGGCGGCGGCGCCGAAGGCTTCCGAAGCCAAGCCTACCGAGCAGCCCCATCCCATAGCGAGCGACTCTGCAACGGCCTACGCGTTTATCGGTTCCATCCCGCGTCCCGCCGCTGCCTCCTCCTCCTCCACTGTCCTGCTGCCTCCTCCTCCTCCTCCTCCTCCTCCTCCTCCTCCTCCTCCTCCTCCTCCTCCTCCTCCTCCTCCTCCTCCTCCTCCTCCTCCTCTGTCCTGCTCCTCCTCCTCCTCCACTGTCCTGCTGCCTCCTCCGCCTCCACTGTCCTGCTGACCGCGTCCTGCAGTCGTCACATTCATCCCCGCGTGAAATGGCAGCCCATAACATCGCCGTCGCACACACACACGCACACACACACACACATAGCGCTGACCGCCGCACCGCACGGCCGTGCCCACTTCGCCTGAACAAACTCGGGTCCGGCCGCCGCTTTTAGCAGTCGGCCCGACAATACGAGCGGCACTCGGCGCTTCAAAATGCAGTTGTGCAGTAATGTTAAAGAGAGCCGATACCCTTGTCCGGCCGGCAGACTCGCGGGCCATTAGCATGACAACGCTGTGTCCGCGGGGGGGCCGGAGGGTAGGCTTATTTTTGAGCTTTGATGGGCCTCTGCTGCTGCTGCTGCTGCTGCTGCTGCTGCTGCCACTGGTGGACAGCGCGGGTTCACAAGCCGCCCGCCCCCCTCCCACCTTTTCAGGCTCCCCGCCACCGGATGCGGAGTGGATGCTTATTGTGGGCAGTGCCCGGCGGCAGCCCGCTCCGGCCCGCTCGCGGGCAGAGGGCCCTTCTCAAATATTCATTACGGAGTCCTCCAGGAGTAAAATAATTCACGATAAAAGGGGAGAAAAAGGGTATTAAAGACACGAAAATGGAAAGAAGAAGAGCAACAGTATAGCTCCGGATGCTCTCATTTATTTCTGTCCGTTAGTGTTTCGTACATATAAATGGGCCATTAGATTTGATATGCAGTCGACCCTTGAATTTCGTCCCGGTTTGTCCCCTAATTTTCGTGACACACTCATCCCCACCACCTGGACTGGAGCGCCCGGGCCGGAACCCGGCGCCGCCGGCCCGCCGGTCCCTCCGGGCTGGCCCGCCGCACGAATTAAGGGGGAGCTTAATCCGCCCGGCCGGGGGGGGGGGGGGGGGTATTTTTAAGTACAATTTCCGCTCAAAATTTTGACGGCCTGTTCAGTTGAACGGGTAGAGCACTAAAAAACAGGTCGATTGAAAAAAAAAAAACGGGATGTCAAAATTTAAAATATGACCTGAGCTATTGTTAAATATGTAACTTTTGTTAGAAAAGTGATCAAATTCGAACGTATTTGACAAACAAACCATTGCTTATTTTTTTCTCTCTGATATTGTCACGTCTTAAAATATAAGCCAGTAAAATTTGAAGCCGATCCGACGTCATGAAGTGCGTATAGTTGATTTTTGTCCGCCGCTGGCGTAGCTGGCTTGGGCCTGGCCTGTTCCATAACTCAGATGTTTGACTCAGCATCGATTTGGATGTATTGCTCCGTTCGATAAAATTTCGAAAAAAGGGAAAAAATAGTAAAACCCTTTTTTCCGTGCGTATTTCCGAGAGGTAAATACTCGACTGCCGACCCATAACCTGCCTCATTTTCGCGTTTTTCCTCTGCGGGCTTTGAGGTGCAAATCCCCTCCGAAACAACACTCACAGTCCGTCCCCCCGCCCCCCTACCCGCCCCCCATTCGCGGTGCTTCGCGGTCACACTAAGTGAAAAGCATGAAGCGACCGTGGCGCGCTGGGATTTTTATTTCGGTCACGTTGGCGCTGATCTCGCTTTCCGCTCCCGCTGGCGCCGCTGGCGCTGGCTGTTGGGGCCGCCTGCTCGGTGCACCGTGCGGAGCTGCTGGCCGTGGCCGTGGTCGGTCATGCGGTGGCTGCCGCCGCCGCGCTGCCGCCGCCACAACTGCTATGACGCTCGGTTTTGGCACCCCCATCATCGCAGCAGAAGAGGCCGCACAGCATGAGCTGGAACCACAGCGGCGGCGGCAGCAGCAGCTGCGGTAGGCGGGCTGGGCGGAGCCGGAAGTGGGCAGGAGGGCGAAGCGGGCGGGGAGGCGCAGCGGCACACTGGCAAGAGGGAGGAAGCGGGCGTTGGTTTAGACGGAGAGTTTAGCAAAGTTGGTAGAAGCAGCGGGGGTCAGAGCGAGCGAGCGAGCGAGAGAGAGAGAGAGAGAGAGAGAGAGAGAGAGCGAGCGAAGGAGACCGTGCAGTATAGGCAACGGGCAATCAGACGTGTGGAGCAGATGGAACGAGGCAGGTGAGGGAAACGGAGATAAGGGAGAGTTGGGAGGAGGCGCGGCGGAAGGGGAACCAGATAGCGTGGCGGAAGGAGGCCATTCACTCCCTCGCCTCGCCCTCTTCTGGTGGCGGGACGGACGGCCCGGCCCGCAGCACCGGGGCAGCCCCTCACACGGTGCGCTTGCTATACCACCGAATTAAAGTAAGGCTAATGTTCAACGTTTAGCAGCGCACCCCGACGTGGTGTGTAACCAAGGGAAAGATTATACAGACCCCCCCCCCCCCTCCACCCTCTCGCGAGCGAGAGAGACAAAGATAGAGGGAGAAATTGCGAGGGGGAAGAGAGAGAGAGAGAGAGAGAGAGAGAGAGAGAGAGAGAGGAATAACCCCCTGTTTTTTCCCTTGCTCCATCTCGTTTTCCCTCGTTCAACAAGAGGGTGTGGTGTTGGCTGTCAGCCGAGCAAGCGGGCTGCGAGCCGCGTCTGCCCGGGGGGGGGGGGGGGGGGGCGGAGGGGCCCGGAAGGGCCACGGCCAAAAGTGGACTTATTAATCAACCGGCCGGAGCTGGCCTATTAATTCCTAGATTAACGCGAGCCGTTGCCGCGCTGAAAAGGGACGGCGGCGGTCGCAAAGGTGGCGAAATACTACGATCGAGTTCCGCGGTGGAAAATGGAAAATCAGCGCTGCGAAAGCGCTGGCATATGGAACGTCATTGGGTGTAAACTCCTTGCAGATCTGAGCCAAATTTCGAAGGTCGTGGTCCACTAAGTTAATACACATAAACCCCACACACAAAGGAGAAAAGCGAAAGTTCCCTACAGTCATGAGATGTCATGTCACAACACCCAAAAAAACGTAGCCTTAGCCTTGAACTTTCCAAGGTTTATACACTTGAATCAAGACTCTGTTCCTGAACGAAGTTAAAGAATAGCTTGAGTCAAGGTTTACAACCTTGGAATGTTCAAGACTAGTGTTTTTAAGGTCAGTCTAACCTTGATCCAAGATATCATTTTTCTGGGTGAATTTTCAAGTGTTGCGATATTTTAAAAAAATCTCTTTCATTTTTTTTCTGTACCTTCGGTGGGCTACGATGGACTGGAGCACCGTGATGAAATATCTCTCTCTCTCTCTCTCTCTCTCTCTCTCTCTCTCTCTCTGGTTTTGACAGAGTACAGTGCGCATGCCCGGGAGTGCAGCTGGCCGCTGGGCATTGTCCGTCCGTTATGGCGGCCGACGGGGCGTGGCGTGTACGGCGTACGGCGGAGCGGCGCGGACGGCGCGGTCAAGGGCGGAGGGTCGGGCGGCCTCCTCACACACTCACACTCGCACACTCACACACACATACACCCACATACACACACACACACACTCACATACACACGCATGCGCCGAGCCGACCCCGCCGAAGCCCTGCTAAAGTACGCAAAGGTAATGGGTCCGTGAGAACACGCAGTGCCTATTGGCACAAGGAGGGCGGGAGGAGGGCGGGGAGGGGTGAAATGGAGACGGGAGAGGGAGAGACAGATAGATAGATAGATAGATAGAGAGAGAGGGGGCGAGAGAGAGAGAAGGAGAGAGAAAGAGCGGCCAGCTAATGCGATTCGTTCTCCGCGAACTCCCCTCCCTGGCGCACGCCGCACGCTATACGCAAACGCTCGAAGACGCTCGCCCGATTCGTTATCTATACTCAGAGTTAGTGTAAGTTGCAAGTGACGTCATCGCGGCCCGGTTTTAATTTGCTTGCAGCAGCGGCCGCGGCGGAGCGAAGTGGGTCCTAAAGTGGCGTGTTTGGCGGGTGGCGGGGGCGCGGCGGCCGGCGGTTGGTTCCAGACTGGTTCCCTCGCGGGTCTGAGGTGGTGTCTGCCTGGGGATGCTTGGGGCGGGTGGGGCCGAGTTAAGCACTCCATGAACCCCGCTCGGACAAAGTCGGGCGGTGCTCCGGGAGGGTCCGGGGGGCGGCCTGGGGGGTCCGGGAGGGTCCGGGGGGCGGCCGGGGGGGGGGGGGGGGGGGGGGGGGGTCGGGGGGGGGGGGGGGGGGGTCCGGGGGGCGGCCGGGGGCAGCGGCGCAGCGGGCCGTGGAGAGGCTTGTATAACGGGCCGCGGGGCGACTGGCCCCGACCCGAGTCCTGACGGTGCCGCCGGTGCCGCCGCACGGCCACGAGGCCGCCGCCAACGCGCTGCGGAAGACGGAAAGTTTACCGCCGTGGACGGCAACGGCGGCAGAAAGCAAAAAAAAAAAGAAAAAAAGAGAAGACAATCCAGCATATGATGCTAAAAAGAAGCTCGTTCTTTACCCAAGTTGTGCTCAAAAATGTAGTTTTGACGGCGTGAAATTTAAAGTTAAAATTAATTAAAGATAAACTCGCACGTAGGGTCAAAAAGATCGAGTATTGCGCTGGCTCGGGCTGTTGAGAAGCACATTCATCTAAAAAATCACCACATAACCATAGGACGTGCGCTGACAACTAATTTACAGTATAGTGCCATTGACGACATCAGGTATTTACATTATTTTTAAATAAAATATCCTTCACTGTCAAATTACATCTTAAATACTCAGAATAATAAGATACACTATTCAAACAAGAAAAAAAGGTTATTTGTGCGTACTTGCTTCTAGGATTTGAACTTTCGATCTTTGGTTTGTAATGCTTGTATCTTTTGTAATTGGTAATTCTTTGTCTACCTGCTGAACACGTCAGGAGCCTCTCAAGACTCTCCAAGCCCTCCTGTGGCGCTCTCTGCCTGCCCGTTTTTAAAAACACCGCGGACGTAGTTCCACAATCACCCGCTTCACTCGCGAGTGGTTGTTGATGACCCACTGACGTCTTCTTGCATCATAACGGGCGGAGTCACCGCCTCACAACAATGCACAGGAGCGAGTAAAATACATTTCAGAAAATATCACAAATTTTGCCATACAGCCTTCTGGGTTTTTTCCTTAAATATGGAAAGTGTTGCGAAAGCGCTGCTTCTCGGCCGCCCCCGTGAGGGCACCCTCCCCGTCCGGGTCCCGGGTCGCGGCACGTTTCCGTCGCTGCCATCCGCTCGTCGCCGTCGTCGGCCCCATCGCCGTCACCCCGCGCCGACGGCCCCGCCCTCAATAATAACGGATTTTGTCGTGTCGTCTGCTAGCGGCTCCGCTTCTGTCGCCTGCTGCAGCGCGCCTCGCCCTCTCATTTCCTGCAAGATGTCGCTGGCGGCGCGGCCGAACGAGGCGGCGGCGAGGGGCAGGCGGCGGAGCCGTTAAAATCACCAGCCGCGCGTCCACCGCGACGTCCTAACTGCCGGTGCACTTTGCTCCCTCGCTGGCGGTGCGGGAGGCCCCCCGACTGGACGACCGCCTCGCATCGCCGCGCCACGCCCCTCCCACTGCCGCCCCCGCACCAAAAACCTCGCACACGAAGCAGCGGCTTCCTTCTCCTCGTCTGCTTGTCTCGATCTAACGAACGAAGAAATACGGGGGAGGGGGAGGGGGGGGGGCGGCGGTGGGCTGGGGGAAGAAAGATGCTGCTCCGCTCCCCTGGGAAAGGTCATCAGGTCCGGAGAGGCGAGGCCTTGAGGCACGGCGCGGCACGCAGCACGCAGCGGGCGGTGCCTTAAACGGGCAGTGCTTACTCCGACGAGGACTTCACCTTTTGGCGGAGGCCGGCCGGATAACCGCTGCGCCGCCGTGCAGACCGGTGACCGGGGTGGGGGGGGGGGGGGGGGGGGCGGAGCGGTCTGAGGGTCAGGGGTGAGCTGCGCGCGGCCAGCCGAGCCCAGGCCAGCCCGGACCAGCCGAGCCGAGCGAGAGAGGGGTATTAGTGGTAAGTGGCTGCCCAGGGAGACAACAAGAGAGACCGTTATTGTGCAATATCTCCTGGTCCGGGACGCCATTGCACCGTCCAAGAAGGACGATATATCCACTGGAGCGGCCGCCGGCCCGGTCGCGGCGGCGGTCTGGCGGAGGGCGCGCCGCTGCCGCCGGTGGGCCGGCGAGCCACGCTAACGTGCCACATCCTGGCTAATGGTCCGTCGGATGGGGTGAGAGAGCCGAGCTGCGGCGGGCAGAGCGCGTGTCGCTGGAGCGTGTCGCTCGAGTCCCTGCGCGAGTCCTGACGGAGTCCTGCTGTACCAGTCGAGCCACAGTCGTGCTTGCGCGGCCTCACCGGAGTACCCACTCGGTGCAGCCCTTCGCCAGTCCGCCACGCGCTCTCTACGACCCTGCCGCCGGGGCCCTCTCTTCGTAGCCGAGTGAGCGTGCCTCGTGGCAGGCCACGCGAGTGCGGACAAATTCACGACGCAGAAAATAATAATAATAAAAATGTTTAAAAGTATTAAAAAAATCTTTCATTGCGTTTATTTTCTGTTTCACCCCGGTACATAGGGCCGCCATTAGGCAACCGTTGTTCACGTTAGTTGGAAATGGAGCGTGTACAAGGCGCTACACTACACGCCCATACTCTCCACTCCCTCCTTCTTTCCTCTCAAGGCTGATGGAGGCTCCAGCGCTCCTCTCTGTCAGTCGGACATACGTCGCTGTCGATAACCGCCAGTCAGTCCGACGCCTATCGTCATCCGCCCGCCGTCAGCCCGCCGTCAGCCCGCCGTCAGCCCGCCGTCAGCCCGCCGTCAGCCCGCCGTCAGCCCGCCGTCAGCCCGCCGTCAGCCCGCCGTCAGCCCGCCGTCAGCCCGCCCAAAAATCATTGGCGAACGGCAGGCCGGCCGCGAGCTGCTCCGCCGCCGCCGTCCACACGCCGCGCCAGGACCACATTTTCAGAGGGGCCCCGTGCCCCGCGTGCTGCGAGATGCGGCGTAAAAAGGGACGCGGGCGACGGCCTTTACGGCCGGAATAAGAATGGGGGCCGTAAATAAATACGGCATCACCGAGAGAGAGAGAGAGAGAGAGAGAGAGAGAGAGAGAGAGAGAGAGAGAGAGAGAGAGAGAGAGAGATGGAGGGGGAGTGAGACATCTCCATAATCAGTGGCGGCGGCTGGTTAGGGGCTCGCTCCTGGCTGTTTGACTCAGCACGCCCCGCGGCGGCGTGATGACGTCACCGCCGCGACATGCCGTCACGTCCTCCCAGGCTCCTCGCAGCAGCGCGGGGGGGGGGGGGGGGGGGCGCACCATATATGGAGACAAACATGTTTTGCAGCGCGGAATGGCCGTCGTGTGTGAGCGTGGGCGTGTGTGTGGGGGGGGGGGGGGGGGGGGGGTTACAGCAGTGCGGGCCGACAACACCAGGGCTTCTGGCAGCCTTCTATGGCAGCCTCTGGCAGTCTTCTATGGCAGCCTCTGGCTGCCCCCGGGGGCGGCCTCGCCTCGTGCACCAGCACGTCTCTAATGGCGTAAAAAGCGCTTCAGGCATACATCTTCGGCCAGGTTATGGCGGTGCAGAACAGCGGGCCGACCCCCCTCCCCCTCCCTGCCCCCCCCCCCCTACCCGAACTACCCCCCCGCTCCCGGAGCCTTTATATGAAGTCTCGTAAAGGGCCCCGCCGGAGCAGGCGGCTACTGCTGGGCGCGTGGGCTCGTTGCAAAGAGAGAGAGAGAGAGAGAGAGAGAGAGAGAGAGAGAGAGAGAGAGAGAGACGGTTTGTTTTCCGTTCGCGCCTCGAAGGACTGCAGGGGCGATAACAGTGGCGTCGCTAGCCGGGGCCGCACAGCGCAGAGCGCGCGCCCGACCCGCCGCCGTGTATCGTTTTGGAGGCGGAAAGCAGGACCCGGAAGCGAACGGGATCGGCGGGGAAAACAAGAACCGGAAGCGGACGCGAGAGAGACAAAGGGGCACAACGAAGGGGGAGGGGGGGAGTGCAGTGGTCCGACCCGGCGACTGCCGCTCGGACAGGAAATGACTCCATTTCCGCGCAATGCCGTCGTCGTCGTCCCGTGGCGGCCGGCTTGTGGAGGGGGCGGTGACCGCATGCGTGCACCGGGCGACCACCACCGGGCCCACTGGGGCCCGCTGGGATCCACTGGGGCCCGCTGGGGCCCGCTGGGATCCACTGGGGGGGCCCACTGGGGCCCGCTGGGATCCACTGGGATCCACTGGGGCCCACTGGGGCCCACTGGGGCCCACTGGGGCCCACTGGGGCCCGCTGGGGCCCACTGGGGCCCGCTGGGATCCACTGGGGCCCACTGGGGCCCACTGGGGCCCACTGGGGCCCACTGGGGCCCGCTGGGGCCCACTGGGGCCCACTGGGATCCACTGGGGCCCACTGGGGCCCGCTGGGATCCACTGGGGCCCACTGGGGCCCGCTGGGATCCACTGGGGCCCACTGGGGCCCGCTGGGATCCACTGGGGCCCACTGGGGCCCACTGGGGCCCACTGGGATCCACTGGGATCCACTGGGGCCCGCTGGGATCCACTGGGGCCCACTGGGATCCACTGGGATCCACTGGGATCCACTGGGGCCCACTGGGGCCCGCTGCCCGCTGGGCGGCGGAGACGGCGCGGCACCCAATTCGGCAACCCAGACTGGCCGCGGCCGCGAAGGGGGAGGCTCCCCGACAGACGGGACGAGGACGATGCGGGCGCCCTGCCGCCGTCCCGCGGGGGCCGGCAACTTGTTGAGAGTGACTGTACCGGCCGCGCGGCCCTGCAGTGTCTGCAGCACTTCGCTGCCTCCTCCTCCCACTCCCCCCCTCCTCCTCCTCGCTAGATAATATTTCAAGGATATGAAGGAGGACGGGCACAGCGCATCTGCTGCTGGGGCTGTTGGAGCACCTGCCGCGAGCCCGGTGGGCGCCGTCCTGTGACGTGAGCTACACCCGCCACCCACCCCACCCTTCTTTGAATAAAAAAAAAGGATTGAGAAAGGGAATTTTTCTCCAGTCCCTGATAAGGGTTTTCGATGCAAAAGGATTTTTTTTGCATTGAACGATTACTTTTTTTCATTCAATAAAAATACTGACATTTTAATGTGAGAATTCCCTCGCCCCCAAATACTCCCCGTAGCGTCTTTAGCAGACCCTGGCGGCCGGTGGGGGGACACCACGGCGGCCCGTACCGGCGAGCGCGCGCGAGAAAGTGATGTAACTACCAGAAATAAAAACGGAAAATACGACAGAAAACAGCAAACGGCGGCGGGCGATGTGGCATGGCGCCAGGCGAAAATCTCTGCAGCAGCGGGAGGCAGCTGTCGGACGTGGCCGCGGGTGAGAGCAGGCGAGCAGACGACAAGGGGCCGACGTTTAAACGCGCGCCGCCGCCGCCGCCGGACGCGTTGACAGTTCCCATTATTCTTGCCACCCGTGCGCCCAACCAGCCACCATCGGCAGCCCAAAAACGCCACATATTTTTTATGTTTCGATTTTGTACATAATAAAGAGTATTGAATCCATGGTTCGGCAGTAATAAAATAAAAGCGCCTCGCTTCACTCGCCCCCCCCCCCAAAGAAAAGAAAGCGGATTCATAAAATGAAAGAAACCGCGAGCAGGTGTGGGTTTAGCGGGCCCTATACAAGCAAGGCCCCGCAGCCGTGCAGTGTGTTGCAGCGCGGGTACGTGCGCCCAGCGACGGCGGCCGCATTACCGTGTTTTGTGGCGTTTGTCGCGGGTTGTGAGCGGCGACGGCGGTGGCCTGCTCGTTAAGTGAGAGGGACAGAGAAGGAGCGAGTGTAGTCGTGCTCGCTAAGACGGTGCGAGAGAGGGAGAGAGAAAGAGCTGAAAGTGGTGGCGTTTACAACCCGGAAACTATCGTAAACCGAGCAAGGGCCGCCGCGCCGGTGATGGAACGACGAACGGACGGCGGCGCGTGGTGTATCGGAACAGCGACGGCGACAAAGTTTCGGTCAATTACGGAAATATTCTAACAATGTAAGAGGCGGGTAGCAGGGGGAGAGAGAGGGGGAGAGAGGGAGGCCGGGGGAGGGTGAGGGAGCAGAGGGAGAGAGAGAGAGGGAGAGAGAGAGAGAGAGAGAGAGAGAGAGAGAGAGAGAGAGAGGGGGGGGGGGGGTGGAGAGGGGAGAGAGAGGGGGAGAGAGATAGACAGAGATAGAGATAGAGAGAGAGAACCCTGGCAACGGGAGCATTCGATGCGTTCCTGGTATGGAGCGCAGGCCTGAGATATACATCGTGGTACCAACGAGAGAGAGAGAGAGAGAGAGAGAGAGAGAGTGTCTGTGTGTGTGCGTAGAGAGAGAGAGAGAGAGAGAGAGAGAGAGAGAGATCAGAAAAGTCCATTCGAACGCACCCTCCTCCTGCTCCGCGCGCCAAGTTAGGCTCGGCGCCAAGATTCCGGCGTCCCACACTGCACACGCGGCGGCCAAGAGCGGGGGGCGGGGGGGGGGGGGGGGGGGGGGGCAAGCACAGAAAGCGGCTGCGCCGCGCGCCGAACTGGAGCGCTATTTAACTTGGCGCGCGGTCCGAAATCAAGTTGGATTGAGAGCGCGTGCCGCACGGGTTATTTCCCCATAGCTTCCCGTGCATCGCCTGCACCGCCTCCCCTCTCTTCACGCCCCCGCGCCTCCCCCCCCCCCCCCCACTCCTCGCACCTCCTAGTCCCAGTGAGATATTCACCCTGACCCCTCTCCCCCCCCCCCTCCCCTCCCCCGCAGCTGAGCGCCAATTAGAGTGCGCGCTGTCGTTGACGATCATGAATAAACATTTTGTTTGTAACGAAAAACACGGCGGGATAGGAATGAGAGAGTGCGGGGCAATGGAGACGTTCGGGGCCCGCGGAGAGGCGGGCGGGGAGCTGCGGGATCACGGCCAGTTCTCTTCCATTACCCCGCGGACCGCCGCGCTGCCGCGCTTCTTCAGCCCGCCCCACTTCGCCACGACGGTCTCGCGCCAAAAACTACTGTAGAAGGTGGCACAACAAAACTGGCAAAAGTTTACTTTTTTTAGTGTCGATCTTGCCGGAGGCTTTCGACTCGCTGGGTGTGGGGCGGAGCGGTGCGTGCACCGAGCTGAAGACGCGCGCGAGTGTTGAAATATACATCACAATAAGAGCGTAGAGTGGGGTGGGGGCACGAAGAACTCGCAATAAGAGAGAGAGAAGAAAGAGAGAGAATGAAAAAAATTGCCTCTGCAAATTTGCTGACCGGCGGCGAGGCGAGGAGACCACTTTGCAGCTACTGTATGGCCTCCGGGTAGGCCTCCGGCTAGGCCTCCGGCTAGGCCTCCGGCCAGGCCCCTCCGGGTGGGGGGCTGCGCGCTGGCCCTTTCCCGCACACCTGCTTACTCGCGTCGTTAAATACTGTTGGAGGTATAAAGCCCCCCCCCCCCCCCTCGCACACGGCCTCGGGCTGACCCAGCAGCCCCCCGCCGGCTGCTGGTTCTTGGTATTGTCCGGGCTGCGAGCGCCGAGGGAAGACCAGTCTCGGCCCGGCCCTTTCAAGGTTTCGCAAAGTTATACACACCCGGGCTGGCGGACCGCGCCCGGAGCCGGCGGAGCCCGCGGGAGCCCGGAGGCCACGGCCCGGAGCCCACGCGCCCCTCCGGGCGGCAGCCCCGCCACGAGCATAGGAGCCGGCCCCTGGAGTCGTGAGCCACTTCCGATCTCAGTGCAGCACACTGAATATTATCATTACCTGATGTTGAGGATTATTGTGATTACTTGTGAATGCCGCGTCATAAATAAAGTAATCACAATGACACCGTGTCCCTCCCGGCCCTGGTTAGGAGAACCCCTAGCCAAGGCTGTGTGCCATGCTGGAGGACAGCGGACACCCGACTATGGGAACCGGTTGTTGTGTACTGTAGGCCTGGCAAGGTGTTCAAGGTACGCTCAATATTCCAAGTAGTGGACTTCTCCTCGAGCGGGCTCCCCTCCGCCCACCACCACGGCCCCCAGGATGCCGCCAAAGTGTCTCTGAACAGCCTCCGCCGCGCTCCGCCGCCGGGTGGCAGCGCGGTACACAGCCCTCACTTCCCGGCTTCCCCCGGGCTTCCCAGCCGAGGGCCCCTCCGGGGGGCGCCGTCGGTGACCTACATTCGCGCTCGCCCCGCCTCGCCCCGTATCGCCGGCCATTTCACACCGCCGTGGAAACGACAACGACGGCGGCCTCGGCAATGGGCGAGATGGCGTCGGCCTCGCAGTGCTTGGAGGCGCCGCCGGAGGGCTCGCGGCGGCCTATCGCTTCGCCCTCGCCGCCGCTGTTACACGCGCTTCGCGAGGGGGCCGCGGCGGCGTGGCTCCGCGTGCTCCGCGGGGCGGTAGGAGGGCTGGCGGCTGGCGGTGCACTCCGGGCAAGCTCTCGGCGGCGCCGTCGGCCCGCGCGGCCCGGCCACAGGCCACAGCCTCCTCGCCGGTGCCGCCGGCCAGCCCCGTCCCCGTCACACCACCGGGCCGGCCCCGGGAGGGGATGAGAAGGGGAGGGGCTGGCGATACACCGCAGCGACTATGAGGCCCGCAGCTCCGCTGCGCCGCAGCGCCACAGCGCCGCAGCTCCAGCCGAGTCCGACGACGGCCCGAGCACGGCAAATTAGATAATAAGCCAGGGCTTTCGGGCGGGGAGGAAGGCAGGGGCGCGGCGGTGCGGCGGTGTGTGCGGGGGAGTGGTTCGCATATCCACGGCGCGGCGGGCGGGGCGTCGAACGTGTGCGCGCTGGCGGCGGCAGAGGCCCGTGCAGCCTCGGGCACCCCGGCTAAAATGTGTTGTATACACATATGTGCTGTATATGGTCGTATACGGTCCGTACATAGTCGTATATGGACCATATACGGGCCGTATAAGACCATATACAGCACATATATGTACGGCCGTATACAACACGTTTTACCCGGGCCGGCGACTACCCGATGAGGGGGCGCCGTCCGCGTGTACTTCGAGTAACAAACGATAAGGGTGAGGAATAGGGTGCCTTGTCTAATCCCCAAAAATTTCGAGGATGAACATATTTTAAAATTCGAAAATATCTTAATTTATTTTAACAGTTTTGAATATTTTTTCTGAAAAACTCTGGATATTTCCGACAATTTCTACCTAGGCTATCTCTCCCATCCCGCCCTCATTCTCTCTCCCTCTCTCTCTCCCCCCCTGCTCTCTCCCTCTCTCCCTCTCTCTCTCTCTCTCTCTCTCTCTCTCTCTCTCTCTACCTCTTCTCTCTCCCTCCCATTCCCGCTCTTCAGTTAACGGGCGGCGCGGGCGTCTTGTATCACCACCGTCTCCTCCTCCTCCTCGCGTCCCTTAATTCCGCGCTTTCCCAAAGTAAAGTTTCCCTCGTGAGTCAACTGCCGCCACACCGCCGCCGTCGTGTCGGCTGCTGTGTGAGGCGGGGCAGAAACGCTGACTCTCTCTCGGTGGGACCCGAGGGGACCGCGGCTCGCTGCACCGCACCGCGCACTGTTCCGTCTTTCGCACCTCTTTTCACGGGCCGCCTCTGGAGCCGCTGGAGCCGCTGGAGCCACCGGAGCCGCTGGAGCCACCGGAGCCGCTGGAGCAGCCTGAGCAGCGGAGAGCACACACGCGGCGCTGCGGAGACGTATATTTTCTCGTTCTGTTGTGGGTGTTCGTGTGGCGGAGTCGGTCCATCACCATCCCCTTGCCGCTCCCCCGCCAGGCACGTGAGCAGAGGCGGCGCGCTGCGGCAGCTGCGGGCGCTGCACTTAGTCCCCGCGGTGCTGCCGGGGGCGGGGCCGGCGGCGAGGTGGCGGTCCCCAGACGGTACGCAGACGGCGGAGAGCTCGATTTCCGCGCGCTTCGCATCCCCTGCCTTGCCGCTGCCGACGCTGCCGCGCTCCCTCTCCCACCCCTGCCTGACTGCGGGCCCGCCTGTCCTGTTGTCTCTGTCGACTTCGCGGTCGAAATAACCCGACAAATGTTGCCGGAGAGGAGGAGGAGGAGTGCACCCCCCCCCTATCCACCCACCTCGCCGCACGACGCCCTCACATCGTATATTGCAAGGGGGCCGCCACTAAATTACGGGGCTTCGGAGAACACCGCAGGAGCAGCACCGGCAGGTCCTCCTGGCCGCGGAGTCGAATAAAGTGCTACCCCGATGAGGGACGGTCCCCGACTTGGCCGCTCCTCGGTGGCTCCGGGCTGCAGCGGCGGGGGCAATACAAGTGTCTTTGGGCCTGACCGCCGACGACAAACTTGCTGCTTCACACCGCCAAGAAACACTACTTGCGAAACCGAGCGTGTCTACTTTCCGCGGTCGTCTCTGGACCCACTGGACCATTGGAGTCACGCCACCATGGAGTCTCACATTTCGATCGAGACCGCACAAAACTCGCTTCTCCATCTCGACTTTGTGGGGATTGGAGCGGGTTTCTGTATGCTTCAATCTCCTGCCGGCCGTGCAGGCGACTGCGCACCACTGCATCAATATATCGGGGATTGTTTCGTCCCCCTTCCCTCCGCGCAGCGCGCCCCAACTGGCTCCGGGGGCGCGGCGGCGGCGCGGCGGCGGCGCGGCCACGCAGCCACCGTCCCAACGCTCTCACAGCATCATTTTTCATGCAGCTCTGCGCGCTCCTATACTCCAAATCAGAGCCCCCGCCCCTTCCCCTGCCTCTCGCCCTCGCGGTGGGAGGGGAGTGGGAGGGGCTGAGCCGTGTGCCCCCGCTGGGAGCTCCCAACCTCCCTCAGCGGCGGGCGGCCCCCAGCCCGCCGCCGCCGCCTGTGCTCGCCTGTCTGGAGTGCGGACCGGGCTGGCGCCGACGAGGCCGGCGGGGGTGAGGGTGCAGCACGGGCACGGGGCGGCACGGCCGGCAGGGCCCCCGCCGGTCACCACGTCATTAGACCCGGACGGAGCGCCCCGCCCGGTCACTGTCTACCGCCGCCCGTACGCTGTGAGGACACACCGGCCGCCTGCCCCCGCGCCGCTGGGCTGGGCCCCGCTGGGCCCCGCTGGGACCTGTTGGGGGACGCGGGGCGCGGCGGCGCGGGGCCCCTTGGTTTGCGCACTTGTGCTAACTTGGCTGTCTGAACGTGCGCAGTCTGCGAGACGGTTCCGGTCGGTGATCCTGTCGCCGCCTCGTCTCGCCGTCTCGCCAACTTCTCCAGCTAGCGCCGCCGCCGCGCCGCTCCAGCCGCCCCAGCCCCGCCATATCTGTCCCACCCCCAGCTGCACATTCCCAGCTCTGCCAAACAACTCCACTCCATCATAAGGCCCCCCCCCCCAAAAAAAAGGAGGCCAACAGGAGTCAACGCCACTTTTTCGTCACATCAATCTTTCCATGTTTACCCACCAAACGATTGGATCCCCCGCGAGTCGCGAATCTATAGCGTCTCAGCCGCAAAAGGCAAAAGGCACCCTTCCCCCCTCCCTCTTTCTCTCTCCATCTCTCTCCCTCTCTCTTCCTCTCCCTGTCTCTCTCTCTTTCTCTCTTTCTCTCTCTTTCTGTCTCTCTCCCCCTCCCTGCGACTGAACAAAACACAAAACATAACCAGAAAAAAGTACCGCCTCACGCCTGGCATGCGTGAACGCGCCCGCGCCTCTCCCCCCGCCGCCGACCAGAGACGGTGGAGACGGCGGAGGCGGCGCGGTGCGGCGCTGGAGAAACAGAGAGCGAGGTAAAACAGCGCGTTGCACTCCTCACCGCCCCGCCGCCATCCCTGCCGCGCGCCCTTGAAGCGCTGCTATCTGCTATCTCTCTCGCCCCCGCGGCGTCTGACATCTCTCACTCACAGTCCGTCCGGCGGCCGTCCGCAGCGTCCGCAGCCTTCCGCTCCGCCGCGGGGCCCCCGCCGCCCTCTCCTCTCGCTACAATGGCGCGTCTGAATGTGTTCTCTCTTTTCTCTCTTCTCTCCGCCGGCCTCCTGTGTGTGTGTGTGTGTGTGTGTGTGTGTGTTTCTGGCAATGGAGAGAGACGAGAATGGAATGAAATAAAAAGATAAGGTAGTGCGCTCGTCTACGTGCCGTGCGCGGAGGCCGCGGCTGCGTGCGGAGTGTGTGTGTGTGTGTGTGTTTTTTCATACGCGGCCGCCTCGCCAGGCAACCCTCTGCCGGCCCGGTGGCGGTTGCTCTGACACAGGCGGAGCATGTGTGGCTAATCCAGCAAAAAGCGCAGTGCACGGGGGGAGGGGGGGGGGGGGGGGGGGGGCGCCGCGGACACGCCGGCGGCGGTCATTCCAGGCCACACACACACACACACACACACACACACACACACACGTATAGCCGTGCTGCGCTCGCGGCCGATCCGTCGGCCGCCGTCGCCCTTCCGCGCCCAGGGGCGGCCGCCAACTGGGCGTGTGTGTTGGCCAGTGGTGCTCAACACTGTCAAAAATACCACAGAAAATAACCACGAAAACGACTGAAAATTTGTCGCCGTCGCCAAGAACCATCCGTACTACTTGTCCGTGACGTTTTACGGACACTAAACGTTCCGCATGGAACGTTTCCGTTCCTTAATATTTATTCTTGAACCAACCGTAACGTCACGTCTGATATTTGTGGTTGCCTCCCCTGGCACGGGAACTTGCCCTGGAGTATTCCGCACAGGACAGCCTGTGGAGACCAAAGACTGCTCACGTGCTCCGCTACGGATAGCCTCAGTACTTTTAAACCTGGAGTGTACCGTGGGTCACCCGTTCTACATAGCAATACAGAATTTTTAACAGTAAGTGTGGCAAGTGACTTCCATAGAGGGCAGGGTGCAGTTTGGCGATCTCTCTCTCTCTCTCTCTCTCTCTCACACACACACACACACACACACACACTGGCTCACACATCAGAGGCACGAGGGCAGCACCGCATATGGCCACAGCAGGCACTCTACTGACCAAGTTAGGCGACGGCTATGCTCGCGGCACGCGGTCGGCCCAGAGGCGGGCGTTCGCGGTGGCTTTCGCCCGCTGAGCGATCGCTTTCCGCCCTCCCCTCCCCTCCCCTCCCCTCCCCCACCTTGCGTATCCATCGCCTAAAGCCGTGAGCTGCCGCCACGCTCCGCACAGCCGGGCCCGTCATAACTATTTCACATTTCACTAACCCCCTCCCCGCCCCGGCCCGGCCGGCTCGCTGACCCCTCCCCGCATTATCGGCTGCGGAGGGCTCTGGAGGACTCCCCCTCCCACCTCACCGTTCATCCCTCCCGCGCCGCTCGGTATATACGGTGATGGCGATTCTAACCGTTTGCTCGCCGATTGCTCACCGTTCTCTTGCTCTCCCTCTCGCTCTCTCTCACACTCGCTCCCTGCCCCTTCCTGCCTCTCCCTCTTTCTTCAGCCCCCATATAGTTCTCCGATCAATCACTCACGCTCACCGGCTCCGTCTCTGTTTGTATCGCCGCTCTGTCGCCCCTTTCGCGGGCAGCACAAGCGCCGCGGTCACCGCTCCTCTTTAGACCAAACCAAACTTGGAGAACTTGCTCACATTTCCCCTCTAGCTCTCCTTCCCCCCCCCCCAACTCTCTCGCTTCTTCTTCTTCTTCTTCTTCTTCTTCTTCTTCTTCTTCTTCTTCTTCTTCTTCTTCTTCTTCTTCTTCTTCTTCTTCTTCTTCTTCTCTCTCTCTCTCTCTCTCGCCCACGGGCTGACCGGCCGCTCGTTACTCGAAAACAAGTACTATAATTGCGAGCAGAGGCGCCCCTTCTCCTCAGCCGTCGTTCCCTGCGTGGGGGCAGCGGCGTGGGGAGGGGATGAGAGGAGGGGCGGGAGCAGGAAGGAAGGGATGGGGAGGGGGAGTCTCAGATGGCTGTTTGATAAACACTCCCGCGCGGAGCCCCGTGCTGGGTAGGCTGCCGCGAGGGCCGCCTGGCTGCCGTGCGGGGCGGCTCTGCCTACCCTCCGTCTCGCAGGCGCTCTGCGTGCGCGGCGTGGTGCGTGCCGCCCGCAGGAGCCCGCAGGAGCCGCGCACACCGCGGCTGTCGTGGCGCCGCCCCGCCCCCCGAAAATCCTCCCCTCCCCGATAGTGCGGGATCGTCTTCCATCTTCAACAAAGAAGAAAACTCGCCTTCCAGACTTTCCAATCAGAAGTCTCTCTCTCTCCCTTTCTCACTTGCTCCCTCTCTCTCCCTCCCTCTCTCTCCCTCCCTCTCTCCCTCCGTCTCCTTCTCTCTCTCCCCCTCTCTTCCTCTCCCTCCCTCTTTCTCTCCCCCTGCCTCTCCCTCCCTCCCCCCCCCTCTCCCTAGCGGCTCTCTACCACCCGGCTGCTCTGCTTGTCTCCTAGAAAATATCGCGGATTTGAATCCCACTCCGCTAGCAGAGTTCATGTTTTGTTTGTTTGGGCGGGATTCTTGGCGGCTCGGCTCCACCTTTGGCGTAACCCCACCCGCCCCCCTCCAGCAGGCTCCCTGCCGGGCTGAATGCTAATGGGAAGCCCTGTTGCTGTTGTTGTTGCTGCCGCCATTTCAATCGCTCGACCGGCTAAGTGGGCAATGGGGGAGCGCGGGTTAATCATAATAACAATAATAATATTAGTAATTGAGGAAATAATTGCATTAAAACGTTCATATAGAAATGACGTTTTACGCGCCCCCCAAGATGTTAACGAATGAGTCTATTTTTTTTTCTTGATGAACTAAAGGCTAGAAAAGCACCGCACACTTGTCGTGAATCGCGAATTTCCGCGACTCGAAACCATTTTTAGTCTCTCGTGCTCCTGTCATCACAAGCTAAAATCGCTCCAAACCAAAGATACGGTATTACAAAAATTGAAAAAAAAAAATCTCGGAAATGAAACGACGAGGGCGGATAAAGTTTGCTTCACGATCATATAAATCTGGGGGTGGCAGCTCGGGGACGACATCCAGGTGAAGTTGCCCCCGTCGTGGCAGCGGGCCGCCGGGGCCGCCGGGGCCGCGCTAGCCCTGATCACCGTATCGGATGGCACAGGAGGGGGGGAGGGGCTCGCCGAGCCCTCTCTCAGCCCTTTGCGAATGGCGGTAGTGAAAACATAGGACGGAGATGGATTGCTTCGTTTCGCTCGGAATGCAAGCGGGGGAGAGGAGAGGAAGGGGGGGGGGGGGTGGCAGAGGGTGCCCCTCCCCCCCCCCTTCACTGTACCTCTCTTTCTCCTCCCGGACCGATGACGTCAAACGGCATCAAACGGTGCCCCCTCCCCCCCCCCCCTCGACGGGCGGGTGCGGCAACAACCAGGCCCCTCATTCAGACCCCTGAATTATTTGGCACACCCGCTCTCCTCACCTCGCTGGCTCCGATTGCGGTCAGTAGCCAATCAGCTGTGGCGGCGGCGGCAGCTGCGGTCGGTGACGTCACGGGGGCCGTCGGTGATGATTACGTCATTACTGATGATGATGCCGGTCACGTCATCGTCGTTGATTCGATCGGACTTGTCGTCTGCTACGGCCGCACGCCGCGCCGCCGCTCCTCAAACGATCCCGCGGCCGCGAACGGATGAAAGTTGCAGGGCAAAACTGTTGGAAAGCAAACCACAACCTTTTTGGACTGCTTTGCTGCGTTCCAACCTCCTTTTTTCTCCTTTTTTTTTGCCATTTTTCAGTTATGCTGCGGAGGTGGGCGGGAGGGTGGTGGATTCGCATTGGAGAACGAAACAAAAATAATAATAATAATAAAATTAGTAAAGTTTTGTTTCTCATTTCATCTCCCTCAGGTAGGTGCTCTACTCGGCCGCGGCCCCCCGCCCCGCAGCTCGCGGCCCCCATGGCTCCCGGAGCTCTCCCCGTGACGGCTGCCTTGGCCTTTGGCCGCCTTTGGCCGCCTTTGTCAGTGACGGCCGGAGCGGGACCGGAGGCCCGGAGGCATGCGTACAGACGAAACGTTACCAAAAGTCACGGCTTCCTCCTGGCCCTTCGTGTCGTCGGCAGCAACAGCGCCGCAGAGGCCGCTGCCCGCTCTATTCACCGGGACTCTCCAGCACGCTCCAGCAGTCCGGGCCCGTCGTGCCGGCGATGAAGTGATTCCCGCAGAGGGGAGATGAGAAATTGCTTCCGGTCACCGCCGCTCCTCCCTGAAGACGCGCGGCGCGGTGTGGTGTCCCGTGCCGCAGACTCGGCGGCGGTGCGGTGGTGGCTGGGAAATGACCACACCCACCCGCAGGCTCCTCTCAGCAGCGGCAGCAGCGCGGGCACGGGGGCACGGGCGCACGGCGCAGCCAGGTCAGCGCACCATTTGTCATTGTGTGAGTCGCAGCAGCGGGCGGGGCGCGGGGCGGCGGAGAGGCCAGGAACTGGAGCAGGTGCTGAAGATTGATGCTTGTGGGCTGCGGGGTCAACTCTTGAAATTACACATTGTTCCTCGTACCACGCGGCGCCGCCGGGAGAGAAAGGGCCTCTCGAAAAGGTCATGGCGACGCGATGCCGACTCCGCGGCGCCACGCGTTCGTTGTGCGGCCGTTGTGCATCACAATGACGCCCTCAGACACGCACTCACCGCGGCACTCGCAGCAGCAAACTGTTATGGAAAGCGACCTTTTTTTTCTCATTTTTTTTTTCGTTTCTGATGCGCTCACACGATCTTTGCGCATATCACACAGAATGCAGAATGCGCAAAAAAAAGGGGGAAGTGGCGCGGGCGCGGAGCGAGAAGATGTCATGAAAGATGCAGGGGCTGTACCCGCCGGCTCACTACTCGCGGGGGGAGGGGGGGATACCACTGTGCAGCAACACTTGTTGCTACAGCTGGCCGCCGCTTAACAATGGCCTGCAAGCGGTGCTGTGATTGGCTGCGGCAGGAGGAGCGGATCAGCGGCCAGCCAATCCTGTTGCAGCACCCTTAAGCCGGATGAGCCGATGAGCCAGGCTGGCTGGCTGGCTGGCTGGCCGGCCGTTGTCGCAGTGCGGCCGCAGATTTTCGCACTAATTGCTTAGAATGTCGTTCGCTGTTTTCGCTCACGTACATCCAATAACGGGCCCGCGGAACGTGAAACATTTTTTAAATCAAAACTGTGAAAAATACTGTTGGAAATCTCCAAACAGTGCAACAAATTTTCTCATCGTTTTCTTTTTCTCAGAGAAATCCAAAGTGTTTGCGGTAGCTTTCAAAATAATATAATCGTTTCCAAAACGATTATTTTACATGATTAATATTTAAACCTTGGAAATCGACCTGAAATGTATGTGTCAATCACTCACAATTCGTACTGCAAATGAACTTGGTTGAAATCCCTAAAAATTGAAAAAAGCTGACCCGACTTCCTCAGATGAAAGTGTGTGACCTTACACTCTAACATTAAAAATAACCTCGATGCTCTCTCTCTCTCTTTTTATCCGCCTCGTCCCTTAAATATTTCACGCCACATCGAGGCCAATAATAATCTCGTCATGGTGAGCACTCAGGCCCCCGGCTGATGCTAAGGAAAGGTCAGGACAAGTCGTGTAACGTTATACACGCGATATTGTTCGCAGCAGAGGCGGCAGCAGCAGCGGCGGCGGCGGCGGGCCGTGGAGGGCCGACCGAGTGCCAGTCGCAGCTGTCCGCCGCCGCCCGTAAATACCGCCTCATGGAAGCGTTCCGCCGCCGCCGCGGCGCTGCGCTGCGTCACGCGGGACGCGCAATGCATGCTTATGGGGCGCACGACGGTACGACGGTGGCTTGGCATGGCCACCTTTCGGCCTGATTTATCTAATTCGACACAACGCGACACCCGGCACATTCCCTATCTTCCCCCCCCCCTCTCTCTCTCTCTCTCTCTCTCTCTCTCTCTCTCTCTCTCTCTCTCTCTCTTTCTCGCTCCCTCTCTCGCTCCCTCTCTGTAAGGGCTCACTAGGAAAACGCCATATCACCACACAGTCCACGCACTATTTTTCTCGGTCCTGTTTGTTGGGCTGGAGTCAAGCCATGCACGCGCTCAAAAGGACGCTCTTGCTGCAACTCAAGCCTGTGCGAAGCCTTACAAAAACATAAGGTAGGGGCCGGCGGCGAGGGTGCGTGGCAGGCGCTCTCGTGTTTCTGTTCAATTGGTTTCTGTTCGAGTGAAACCCCCGCCGCCGCCGCCCCCGCGGGTCCTCCCTCAACAGCGCCTGTTATCGCATTATCATCTGAGCACACGACGACCCGTAACCGAACCGCCGCCTCCGCCCGGCTCAAGTTCCTTCTTTTCTGCCGCAAAAAGGCTGCGGCGGCCGCAAACAGCGTAATGCAATATCGCAAGCAGGGCGACGCAGGGCGGCGGGATCCCGGGCCGCCGCCACCGCCGCTGCTTGCTGCCAACTTCCAGCCCCCCCCCCCCCCCCCTCTCCTCCGGCGCCGCGGCTCTCGCGCTCAACATGGCTGTCGGTGCGCCTCCCGCGCCGCGCGCCAGGACAAGCGTGTGTTGTGCGTCGTTAAAAAAAAAGAGCAAAAACAGTCACCAAAAGAAACGGTTTTTTCGAGGAGATAAATACACAAGGCGATGCTGTTCTGGCTGCTGCTGGGTGGATGGCACATGATCATCGTGTGGTGGTGCGGCAGAGCGACGAGTTTAGCGCGGCCCGCGCAGACAAAAGCGACGTTCAGCCGCAATCGGAGGAAAAACAAATAATGCAGAGAGATTTCCGCGCGCGGCGTTCGTGGAAAATAATTCCGATTGATGCGGTCCCCGCAAGCAGCAGAAGGGAAATACTGTTGGCAATCGATGCTATACCCACACGTGCGCGCTGTCGCTCGGAAATGACAACTTTTCAGTTGAGGGTGCGGGTGGGGGTGGGGGGTGTTGGAGGGGGAGGGAGGGGGAGGGGAGGTGAAGTGAATATCGGTAGGTGCAGCATCGGCGGAGTATCCCCTTTTCCCGGGCCACAGGTCGCCATTGTGTGAGCAACGCGATCTGGGGGTGAGTATTGAAGAAATTTCCCCTGGGAGGATGTCACCGCGGAGGGGGCAGGGAAAAGCGAAAGTGTGTGTGTGTGTGTGTGTGTGTGTGTGTTAGGGAACAGGAGAGAGAGAGAGAGAGAGAGAGAGAGAGAGAGGAGGGAGAGAAAGAGAGAGGGAGAGAGAGAGAGTACGGGTCGTTCTTACGGGTTCGGGCGATGGGAAGGGGTCACAAAGGTGGAGCGGTGTTCTCGAATAACCACCGAGCGGTTGGGGAGGTTTGGAGAAAGGGGGGGGGGGGGGTCAGGGAGCTCTGGGGACAGGGAGGCTCGGCCGCACTCGCCCCCTCGTCCACATTGACGTCGCCCCCCCCCCCCTCTTCTCCCCCCCCCCCCTCCTCGTTCTCTCCCCGCCGCAGATACAACAGAAAACGGTTTTCTTTCATTTGTGCTGGGAACGCGTTGCGCGCGCGCGCGCAGGTTGAGTTTCATTGTGTAGCACTTGGCAAGCGTGAATGGCGGCAGCAGCGGTCGAGCCGAGCTGCGTGTGCCTGGCGTGTGCCTAGCGTGTGCGTAGCGTGTCCCTAGCGTGTGCCTGGCGTGTGCCTGGCGTGTGCCTGGCGTGTGTGTGGTGTGCTGCAGACGCACCGGTGCGCACCGCGTGTGCGTGTACCGGATCAGCACGGCGAGACGAACGTATGCGCATACAAATAGAGATACGGCCGCCAGCCCCCCGCCGGCCCCGCCCGCCCTCAGCCCGGGGCCCTGTACCCTCGCTTCCCGCACATCGCGCGCACCTTCCTTCGGATTATGGTGATAAGAGAAAGGGTTCGTAACTCGGGCGCTATTCGGGATTTTAGGGAGGGTTTCTTATCTCTCTGGGCCGCGCGAACGTGAAAAGTTACGGACCCCGACCGACCGGGGAGCTCCCGCCAGCGGGCGGCGGAGGGGAAAAAAGAGAGTAAAGGAAACGCGAGGATAGAGATGGTATTTTGGTTTGGGTTGATATGGATCAGTGCTGGCCCGGGCCATCTCACTACGCAGCTGTGAAGAGTGTCGCCGTGGGGCGGGTCAGGGTCAGGAAGGAGCGCTGGGTGGAGAGTGTTCCCCCGGCCCCTCAAAGAGTCCCGTAAGGCAGGAGGGCCTGGGGAGCGGCGGCCAGCGGCGGCCAGCGGCGGCCAGCGGCGGCCAGCGGCGGTCGCCCTACTGCCTTCTCTTCGTGGCGAACACGGTTCTCTACCGCCAGTTTGCACAAGTTGGAAACAAAAAATAACAAAAAAAAAACAGACAGCAGCTTAAACAGACCTCAATTCGCAGTAACGGCTCGAGTAGCGGGCACGGACACGCGGCCTGCCACATCCGCAAGAAGGCAGCTATCAAGCACTGAGCAGCGCCCAGCCAGACCGAATGCTTCGCATGGCTCTACGTGAATCCCGCCTCGGATTTTCTTCTCCTTGATCGTCCGTAACGTCTCATCATCGGGGTGGTGCTTGACGAGGGCCTACCTGCGGGCCGGCAGCCGTCGGCATCCCCCGGCGCCCGTCGGCGGCCTCCGGTCTTATCCAACGCCAGCAGCGGTGTCCACACGCACACACGCGCACGCGCACGCACACACACACGACGCGACACGCGGCGGCACGCGCGCACGGCGTGCTCCAGCTCGCGGGCGACGGCGGCGGCCACGGCCCAGAGCGGCGGGCGGCTGGGAGGGGAGCGGACGCAGCGCCTGGCGTCGGCACACTAGTTGAACCCCGCCCAGCCCAGCCACCCCCGGCCCGGAGGGTGGGGGTGGGGGGCCTGCCGCCCCTGCACCCGCCCGGCGAGGGGTGGGGGCAGATGTGCGGGGCGGCGGCGGCAGCGGCGGCAGCAGCAGCCCTGCACAGCACCGGTCCGTAGGCTAGGCCCCGGCAACGGAGGCCCGCCAGGCGTGGTGGGGCAGCCAGCCATCGACCGTCCAGCCGTGCGTTTAGAGCTGAGCTTCTAAGTAGAGAGAGAAATAGAGATAGAGAGGGGGGAGGGGGCGAGTATGAGAATGACCCGCACGGCGCATCCGCAGCGGCCGGCAGCGACACCTACCGCGTCCCGGCCGCCCCGGACACCTACAGGACACCTACAGGACACCTACGGACCAATACCGGCTGCGGCCACGGCGCGGCCCGCCCTGCACGCGCAAGCGCCCCTGGCCTCCGCCACACCCCCACATCCCCTTCCACACCACACGCCCTGCCTCCCCGAGCGCCTGCCCCCGGGCCTCCGGCCTTCCAATCAGTCTTAATGGCGGTGTCGGTTAGCTCCCTCCCGCACCGCCCATCCGATCTCCCCTTAAGTACACGTGCCCGGCCTGCCGGGCCGCGGCCGGGCTGACACTCGAAGTGCTACACCTCGTGCTACCTCGCGCTACGCTTTGCGCTACACCTCGTGTTACACCTCGTGTTGCACCTCGTGTTACACCTCGTGTTACACCTCGTGTTACACCTCGTGTTACACCTCGTGTTACACCTCGTGTTACACCTCGTGTTACTCCTCGTGTTACACCTCGTGTTACACCTCGTGTTACACCTCGTGTTACACCTCGCGTTACACCTCGTGTTCTCGTGCTACCTCGTGCTACACCTTGCAGTACGCTGCGCCGAGGCAGGGCCAAGGCTCTGCCCTTCCCACCTGTCGGATTCCCTGCCAACGACCGCCTCCTATGCTCTCCTCCCCCAATCTTCCCACCTCCCCCGGGCGCTACAACGAGGCCGAAAAAAGGATTTTGTTATCATTTCCCCCTCGATTGAGGTTTGACTTTATACTTCCGGCACTGACATAGGAAACTCGGGCGGCTAACAGAATCCGCCCCGCCCACCCAAACACAACACAACACAACACACCCACACACACGAGCTCCTTGGCGGAGGCGGCCCGTTAAAACTAACAAACACTCGGCTTGTTTTCGCCCCCCCCCCTCCCCTCTGTTAACTTTTCCGCCCGTATCTCCTTGCAAGACACACACACACACACACAAAGCGCCTCTTGCGTGCGACAAAACTACAACCGACCCGCAGACTCCTCAAACGCGCGTGGAGCGCTGCTTGCCTGATATGGGAGACACACCGCATTCCTGCCCTGCCGTGAGGATTCTCTCCACGTCTCTTTCTATCTTGTGTTTCTTTATGCCGCTGTCTCTCACCTCTGCAAAGGGCGCTGCTGTGGTTTTAACGAGGGAGAGGTGGGGGGAAGGGTCAATAGGTAGCTTCTGCGGGTCACCGGTCCGCCGCCGTGCCGCCGGCCGGGGTCCTGCCGGGAGAAACTCGCAGCGCAAACTTCCCCGCGCGGTCGGAATAACAAACTGTGGCGCACACGTCGTCGGGAGCTGTGCTATGCTGTGCTGTGCTGTGCTGTAGTGCGGTGCGTCGCTGCGGGCTGCCGGGCTGCCGTCCTGCGCCGCCTGATTGCACTCCATCGTTTATCGCGCACAGCGGCACCGCGCGAACACGAGCGCCGCCGGTGACACATGCTGCCAATGAGCCGCGAGCTGCGGCGGCACGGCGGCACGGCGGCACGGCGGCACGGCGTGGAGAGCTCCAAACAGATACTACCACTACTTGTCTCTCTGGCGGCGGGGCGGCTTGTTCAAAGCTGCTTAGTGAAGTGGTTCGTGATGGTCTCATGGTGTGAGAGAGATAGCGCGCTGCTTGAATATATATGTATATATATATATATATAGCCGACATAGGCATCGTAATTAATCAAAATGAAAAGAAGGACACGCCCGGCGGGCGGGCGACGGCCGTGGCGCCTCCTTCACCTGTCTGACGACGACGGCGTCCTGGAAAATATTGCCGTCCCAAGTTCTCCCCTCCCCCCCTCCCCCCACTCACCTCCCCACCTTCACCCGGTGTGCGGCACGGATCTCAACGGCACTTTTAAGACATCCTCTGCCGACTTTGAAGGGCGCGCACATTTTTGTCGCGGAGGGGGAAGGTGGGAGGGGGGGGGGGCGGTAGGCGGGCACAGGAGGCGGCGGCGCGGCGGGATTCTTTGGAGAGTTTCGGGCCGTTGCCACGCGCGCCCGACGCGACAGGGATTTGGGAAAGAGAGAGGCGAAGTGGAGGGGGG
Source organism: Megalurothrips usitatus (assembly GCA_026979955.1). Lineage (NCBI taxonomy): Eukaryota > Metazoa > Arthropoda > Insecta > Thysanoptera > Thripidae > Megalurothrips > Megalurothrips usitatus. Next base: position 7,179,786 of record CM049596.1, read on the forward strand.
GGGGGCTGAGGATGCACGTCAAGAAGGGAAGGTTCAAGGTGCTCCGGCTGCTGCTGCTGCTCCGCGGCAAATAATTCAGGGATGATAAAACTTGGCGGTAGAGAGGGTGTCCGCATAGTGCCGCTAAGCGCCCGGGGAGAGGGGGGGGGGGGGGTGATGCTCCAGGAGGGGGGAGGGGGGGACATGCTGCTCCCTAGGTGCATTCATTCATTAGCACCTCTACGGGGAGCAAAAGCTGTGATGGGACTTGCAAACGCTTAGATGATATTAGATATATTGCGACATCGTGTTGATCGACGTCTCTGCAGCCAGCAAATAAAGCGTCCTAGAAGCTGAGGAAAACTGAAATTTATAATGTACACCAACGATACGACCAGACTACCATAAAAATTCTTGATTTTTGAGTGAGTGAAGGTGTCACCACATATTTCCGAGCCCCATCGGCGACAAGTACAGTGGGCCACGAGACAGCAAGGTGACTGCACTTCGAGTCTGACGGGGTTGGGCGAGGTGGGGTGGGGTGGGGTTGGGGGGGGGGGGCTCTCATCGGGGTGGCGACTGTCGGCCGGGCTGTGCGGTGCCAAGGCGACTTGACGGCTCCGTTCTGAAATCGCCATTCCTCGCGGGGCCCCAGTGGCCCCCGACGGCCCCCGCGGTGGCCCCGCTCCTCGCTGCTGACGCGCCCCGCTGCCGGGGGTTGTTTATTTTGAATGAGTCGCCAGGGAAGTTGTGACCCTCCGTGGACGGGCGGCGGACCCCGGCCGGGGGTGCGGAGCCGAGCGCCGAGCCGGGGCCTCCTTCAAGCGGCTTATCTGCTTACCTTCCGAAGCCTCCCGCGGGCTTACCCTGCCGATGCGACCCCGGCCCCGCCCGGCCCGGCCTCGGCCCCGCCACGGTCCTCTGTCCGGCTGGAAGTGGGGAGGCTCGCCGCGGCCGCGCCGCTTGCAGGGCCTCTCTCTCTCTCTCTCTCTCTCTCTCTCTCTCTCTCTCTCTCTCTCTCTTTTTTTGCAATATCCGTTTATATGGTACGCCAGTAGGACTTTTAGTCCTTTGTATCATACTCAAAACAAACTATCAAAACTATCCCTCTCTCTCTCCCAGAGCGGGGTCCTGTCAGACAGCCCTGCGGGCCCGGTGCTTCCAGCAGCGGGCCGCTGCTGCGAGCGCCCGCAGCCGCCGGGTAGGCCGCGCGGCGGGCGGGCGTGCCGTGCGGGCGTGCCTACCCGGCGATCCGCGGGCGCTCGGGTCGGTGGTGTACCGCGCGTCTTCCCTCCGCACGGCGGGGAGGAGAAATGTTGGCGGGTAGATTCTCAGCGCGGCGCCGCCCGCCTCCGGCCGCCTCCGCCGCCTCCCAGGCCGCTGTCGGCGCTGTCGCTGTCAGAGCGGTGACGAGGATCCCCACCGTATCGCCGGCGGCCGTCAGGGGCCGATCGGAGCCGCCCGGAGCCGCCGCTACCTGCCGCAGGCCCCGCAGGCCGCTACTACGTGTCCGAGATAGCAGCAGTGGCGGTGGCCACAGCCCCGCCGCCGCCGCCGCAGCAGCAGCAGCAGCAGGATACTGGGGATATCGGCCGCTGGTTCCGCAGCACGGCCTGCCGCCGCCGCCGCCGCCCGTTGCGGCGTGCTGACGCCTGCGGCCTCAGAGGGAGGCGGACGAGAGAGTGGAGGCCAAGGCCACACGCCGCCGCCGCCGCCGCCGCCGCCGTGTGTCGCTATTCATAGGACGAGCACAGGGCCGGGCTCCACCAGCCTGGCCGCAGCGCAGTCCGTGCAGCGAGTTAAATCCGTCCTCCCGCGGGACTGCGCCGCCGCCGGAGGGGATCGCCCGGAAAGAGCAGCGAGCGGCCCGAGCCGAGGCTTCCCGACCGCCGGCACGGGACCGCGACGAGAGGCGGCGGCGGTCTGTGGCGGCGGGGTAACCCGATAGGTACTCCCTGGGAGTGCGCCGCGCGTCGTTCAAAGCGCGTGCCGCGTCTCTTGATCTTCCTGGGAGACGCAGATTGCTTGTAGCAAGCCTCCACCACCAACAACACCCCGGCGTGCGAGTGAGAAAGAAAAGACGCGGCGAGAGAGGGGGGGGGGAATAGGTTTGCTAATCCGGGGCTTTGCCAGGTGAGGACGTAAATGCTGGTTACGGGGGGTAGGCCGTGCCGTGCCAGGCAGTGCGTGTGGGTGGTGGGCGGGGCGGCCGCGCCCGCAGAGTCTTGCTTGGGGCGGCCGGGCGGAGGCAGGCGGACACAAGACGCCGCCGGACCGGGCCGGCCGAGCCCCGCGGAGCTCCGGGAAGCCACAGCGCCACGGCTGGCGGCCACGGCACAGCGGCACGGCGGCACGGCCCACGCGCCACCGGGGCCGCCGCCGGCTCATTATGGGGGCGGTGCGCGGCCAGGGTCGGGGTGGTGGTTGTGGTGGTGGTGGTGATGTCGGCGGCCTCGGGTTCAAATACCGACAGGGGGCAACGGCCTGAGTGCGAGACCTGCGCTCTCATTACGCCCTCGTGCAATTACCCGCTCATCTCAGAGGTATTTCGCAGAGCTTCAGTCACCTGCAGGCGGTCTTTTTTTAAGGTTTTTATTTTTATATTTTTATTCGTTTGTGCGAAGATGTGAGCCTCAAGGTAACTGCAGAGAGAGATAGATAGAGAGAGAGACAGACAGAGAAGGGCAGAGACTGATAGACTAACGGCCTTGAGCCTTGAGGGGAGTAGTTGTCGTACAGAGAACATTTGTCGTGTATCGCTGTGTGATAATATGCAGACACCATGGGCCCATCACGGGACCGGAAAACAGCAGCGCGCACTCACACACACGCACACACACACGCACACAAACACACTTGCATACAAACCGGTGCGGGGCACGGACGTAGGCTGTGAGCTCCCCGCGGCGGCGGCGGTGGCGGGGTGGTGGCCGGGTGGAGTAGCGGCAGACGCTGAGAAAACGCGCAAGAGAGGAAGGGCGGGAGGGAGCAAAAGAGATGGAAAGACATAGAGGACAGTGGCAGACGGCGACAGCGCGGCTCCGCTCCGCAGCGCGCCGCACGGACAATGGTGGAAGCGATGACACAAAAGATGCCCACGTCGTCGTCGTCGTGGTTCGGCTAGAATTCTCTTGGCGTTCCTGAGAGCGGGGGAAGAACGCCGAGATATGCCGCGGGAGGAGGAGGGGAGGCGGCGAGAGGCAGGAGGCAGCGACGGCGGCAGGGGGGCCTCCCTCGCAGCTCCACGGCCAAACCCGGGCGCGGCTGCCGTGCGGCTGCCGAGCCGGGAGGATGACGTCCAATGTCGTGGTGGAAACAGAATCAGCTAATCACACTCACGCTCCAGGAGTTGTTCGTTTTGTGGTGGGGTAACTGACGTCCACCCGCCACGAACGCCTGCATATGCCGTCGCGCTGATATGGATGGGGTGGTCACGTGACATGCGGCCCAGGTGGTCCGGTAGCAGTCGTATCGCCGCGGGCAGACCTCGGCCGATATATCCCCGGATTAGAGGAGCGCGGCCGACTTAGTCTGTCCGTGCGCTGCCGGTGTTGGCTGCGGCCGGGGGCTCATCGTATCGCATTGCCCTGTGCTGTCCCCGGCTCTGTCTTCCCCGAAAATAGCCTCCCGGCTCGTCTGCTCGGCTCGGGGTTCTAAGTTCCGAAATTCTGAAAGAAATTTTCAAGGAAAAACTACATTTTTTCAGAAATTTCAAAATTTGAATTTTTACCTGGACCGGAAGTTGTACGCAGTCTGCTGTTGGTAGGTGGCGGCGGTGGCCACCGCGCCGGGCCACGCCCACGGTTAGGCGGCAAGGCCCCGCCGCGCCGAGCCCCGCCGCGCCGCTGATGGATTGGTCCAATTTCCGTCAATGTGTGTAATAGAGACTGGGGCTGCCGGGTGGCTATCACGGCGCCCCCCCCCCCCCTCCTCGTCCTCTCCCCACTGGGACCGTCCCTGCGAGCCGCCCAGCCAGGCGGAGGCCTCGCCGAACACGGCCCGGCCAGCCCGCTGCCACAGAATAAACAGCGGATTAATAACTGGGCAGGGGCTGCGTAAGACGACCCCCCACCCCAAACGGCCTGCCGTCCTCATCATATTCTTCACCGTGTTTCCCCGCTTCTCTGTCCCGTGGTCAACGCAAACATGGGGAGGGCCGCCGAGTACGCTCGCAGCTACCACGCGTCGGCGGCACCGCCTCTGTCCGGCTCCGTGCACCTGCACTGCCTGCGCTGCCTGCGCTCCACCGCCGCGCGATGCCGACAGGGCGCCTTCGAGGCACAGCGGCGCCAGCAGACCAGCACCGCACCGAATTCTCAGCAACTCGAAATAAGCAACAGCTGTACAGATTCGGGCTGCTATGCCGGTTCCCCCTTTAATGCGACGCTTTCCCTGCTCCGCGCGCAACCTCATTTCTTCAAATCTCTCCCCTTTCTGTCCCTCTCTCACCTCCTCCCCCCCCCCCCCCCCGCCTAGCTTTCTCTCTCTCTCTCTCTCTCTCTCTCTCCCCCTCTCTCTTTCTCTCTCCCTCGCCGCCTCCGGCCGCACGGAGCGGGACGGTCTCATTGGGAGTCCGAGCCCCCCGCCCCCCTCCCCCGTCACCCCCGCGGCGAGGCCCGCACGCCGACCTCTGACATTTCGGCGGCCCGTCGCGTCCGGCCACGCTCTGCTCCGCGCGCCCCGCTGCCGCTGCCGCCTGTCTGGCGAGCCCAGGGCCGCGCCGGCACTCCAGCTGCACGGCAGGTTGCCTTGTTACACATCTCCGACGGCAGCACCCCACGGGCGTTACACCACTCCGACGGCAAGGTTACCTCGCCGGTCACCTACCCGACGGTCGCCCCCGCCCTGGCGTAGGACACCAGGGCGACGGCGACGCCGGGAGGGTGGGCACCGCCACGCGCCACGCTCGGGGGCTGACGTCGTCTCCGTGTTGGTCCTGAGAAGGCTCCCGGCCGCCTTGGCCGCCCCGCCGCCGCCCCGCCGCCGCCCCCGCGGACGGCCTCCTGCCACGCCCTGGTGGAGCGTCCATTTACATCATGATCGATCTGGTCGGGCTGCACACTGGAGGGCTCGCCGGCGGCGGGGCCCGGCGGGACCCGGCGGGGGCGGGCGGGGGCCGGCGGGAGGAGCCGGGGATGACCGACCCGCCGGCCCCCCGCTGCCATATTTCTCCCCTCTTTATTTTTCGCCCGCCCCCTCGCGGAGCGCCTCCTCCCCCGCAAGCGATTCCCTGGTGGTCAAGGAAGCCGTCGCGCGTGGAGCCCGCCAGCGGCAGTCAGTGCGTGCACCACCACCACCACCACCACCACGAGCAGCAGCAGCGGTCTGCCGTTTACTGCGTTGCCCTCGTGCGGAGCGGGCAACCTGCAAATAAGCTCCTATAAGTAGGCCGAACGAGGTGCAACGGCCCCTCCTAGAGCCGGGCCGGGCCCTGTGCTCGCCACTGTTGCACGACGCACTGCTTACAGCTTTCAGCGGAAGGTCTCCCCCCCCCTCTCTCTGTCTGTCTGTCTGTCTGTCTGTCTCTCTCTCTCTCTCTCTCTCTCTGCCCCGTCTCTGGGCCCGGGGTCGGCATAAGCACTGTCCTGTTGCAGCGACTCCCGCATTCGCCGGGATGATTGTTACCCCCCGAGGGGCCCGCGGGGGGGGGGGGGGGATGATTACCCTGCCTGCCGTATCAGACGAGTGCGCGCTCCCGCCGCCGCCGTTTGCCTTGTTTCCCTAGTCCTTTTACAGCGGAAGCTGTGCCGCGCGGTGCAGCAGCAGGTCTGAGGTCTCCAAACAGCGCTGCGGTGGCGGCGGCGGCGACAACCCCAGAGTTCCTTGTTTTGCACCACGGGGAGGCGAGCCAGACGAGCTCCTGACTCGGTAGGGGGTGGCCGTGTACGGCCGGGGTGCCCGCGGGGGAGTTGCCAGATTCCCGACGGGGGCCGTATCTCTTCTTGGTGCCCCTCCGGCATGCCGCCCCCGCCGCCGCCGCCGCCCCACGCTGCGTGTCGAGGTGCGAAGGGATTTGCAGCGCACAGGACATGAGGGCCACAGAGAGAGAGAGGGAGAGAGAGCAGGGAGAGAGAGAGAGAGGGGAGGGGGAGAGGGAGAGAGAGAGATAAAGAGAGAGAGAGAGAGAGGGAGAGGGAGAGGGAAAGGGAGAGGGAGAGGGAGAGGGGGAGGGCCGTGCACGTACGGCTGGAGGGCCGCGCTCTCCCAGGGCGCACACGCCACCGCTGCTGGCGCCCTCTGGTGACAAGGTCGGACCCTTTGCAATACGTTTCCCACTCAGCATCAGCACAGCCCCGTTTATTGTGCGTTGCGCTCACCGCTCTCTCGCGGCATCCGCGCGCGATATGCAGCAGCCCAGGACTTTCACACCAACGCACACACTCACGTCTCCAGTGTGACCTCCACCATGGAACTACAGTTACAACGTTGTTGGCTGAGCGATAGCGAAGCCCTTACCCAACTAGGCCAAAAATGTTCTGTCTGTTTGTCTGTCTGGCTGCATGTTTGTCTGCATGTTTGTCTGTCCGCGCGATTTCGAGAACGGTGGACCTATGTAGGAGGATCGGAGTTCCACGGCCTCGATTTGTCATATTGGATACAGATCTCGGCGTTGTAGTGTTCTTTTTAAGATCCGGTCTGGATATAGTGAAATACCCTACTCAGCAAACACACGTCCGCTGGAACAAATACCTGGCATACGACTACCTGCTCCTGAGCGTTTCTACCGAAAACGTGTCGGGACGGGCTGAAAAGCGATTTCGACAGGAGACGAAAACGCAGCAATATGTATGATGAGCCGGGACCCGCGGTCCCTGCTGCTGCTGCTGCTGCTGCGGCGGCGGCGGCGGCGGAGAGCAGACAGGAAGGAACGAACGAGGAGCAGTCCATTGTGACGGCTTTGTCACGACCGCGTGTGTGCACAGGCCGTTCGCGCCGCTCCGCTGTATAATTCTCTCCCCATCTCTGTCTGTCGTGTCCGTCTCTGTACGTTTGTCTGCCTCCCTCACACATTCTCTGCCCCGCTCTCACGCACACGCGCTGTGATGACTGTCTGGGGTCTGGGGCTGGTGTGGCGCACGAAACCTCATCGAGCAGAATAATTATTTACCTAACCGCCCCTCGACGTCTGCTGCCGCCGCCCCCTGTGGGGCCCCCCGTGGGGCCTTCCCGGTCCGCCCCCCAGTCGGCCGGCCCCCGCGGGGGGCAGGAGACGACGACCCGCACACGGCAGCATATCCGCGTCCCCCGCACGCGGCCCCGTCGGCCCCAGCGGCAGCAGCAGTGGAGGTTTTGCCTTGAAATATCAGACGCGAAACCATCACACCGAGCTTGACCTCTTCCAGACCGATCGCGCGGAACGCAGCCGGAACTGAGTTGGGAGCGGGAAAAAGATGCTATTCCTACTCTCTTTCTCTCCCTCTCATTCTCCCCCCCCCCCCCCTCTCTCTCTCTCTCTCTCTCTCTCTCTCTCTCTCTCTCTCTCTCTCTTTCACTCTCTTATGCAACAGTAACGGGTTCGTGTGGCACGCGCACCTCCTGCTTCTCTCTCTCTCTCTCTCTCTCTCTCTCTCTCTCTCTCTCTCTCTCGCTCCCTCTCGCATTCTGCCCTGGCAGCGATACTGGTGGGGAGGGGAGGGGCCCAGCAAGCAGACGGGCGGACAGAGCGCGATGGAATCTTTGCATCGATTTGATCCCTATCTAAAGAACTCGAGCCTTGCTTCAACAGGCGGCACGTCAGGGCCATTTGCCAGAAACGACCGGGGTGAGAACGTGGGGGGCAGAGGGGGAGTGGTGGTGGTGGTGGGTCAGAGGGAGGGGGTAGAAATAGGAGAGGAGCGGGAGCGACACGGCCCGCAAGAAGCTTCGAAAGCGCTGCAGACGTTATTTCGTTCATTGAAAGCTCCACGCGCGCCTGATTTATAGCCGCCTCTCCATTTATCTTGGGCGAAATTGCACGCTTCTCTTTCTACCGCCGCCACCGCCAGAGTCTTTTATTTGGTTACTTGCCCTTTCTTTCCTTTTTTTGTGTGTGTGTTTCCTCCCTCTCGCTTTGTGCCGTCGAGTTGAATATTCTAATCGCACAGAACAGGGAAAATGAGGAGGTTCGGTATGAGGCGTGCCAGGACAGCCGCACAGATCGCAGCGGCAGGTACGGCCGGCCGGCGCCGCGGGGCGAATGTCCCAGCTCCCCTCAGTAACAACAACAGCAGCAGCGGCGGAGGCGCCATGCCAGCCGTGCGCTGCGTGCCCTCGCCGCCTTCGCACCAGGGTGCTGCGTGCTTCGGTTCGCAAACTCCAAGACTCCGGGCCGCCCTCTCCTCCGGCCCGTCCCGTCCCCCAGGCCGTTCCCTTCTCCCCCAGGCCGTCCTCTCCTCCCAGGCCGTCCTCTCTTCCCCAGGCCGTCCTCTCCTCCCCAGGCCGTCCTCTCCTCCCCCAGGCCGTCCTCTCCTCCCCAGGCCGTTCTTCTCTTCCCCAGGCCGTCCTCTCCTCCCCCAGGCCGTTCTCTCCTACCGTCCAGGCCGTCCTCTCCTCCCCCAGGCCGTCCTCTCCTCCCCCAGGCCGTCCTCTCCTCCCCCAGGCCGTCCTCTCCTCCCCCAGGCCGTCCTCTCCTACTCCAGGCCGTCTTCTCCTACTCCAGGCCGTCCTCTCCTCCTCCGGCCGGTTCTCTCCTCCTTCGGGTCATCCTCTCCTCCTCCGGGCCGTCCTCAGCCCCCACGCACTGTTTGCCCCACCCTCCAAGCCAGGCTGTCCTGGAGCCTGGCCAGCGCTCTGCCCGCGAGAAACTTGCCTGTTAGCGGCACGAGCAGACGATACTTGGGGTTCTGGCGGCTTTGCGGCGAGGATCGAGGAAATGGGACTCCCCGATGCGGCGATATCCATCATGGCGTGAGAAGCAATTTAGAAGATTATATTTTAGATAATTTTGAAGACGCACCAGAGGGTGCCTTTGCTGCTCCATCCACCCACTCCACCACCGCACCCGGCGCGGCGGACGGCAAACGCGAAAACTAAAAACACCGTTTTGTCATTCCCGCATTATTTTAGCAACAGAGTAAAATGACACCTAATATTTTGTAGTTATAACATTTTGCAGATGCGTTTACGTTGCTTGCTTCTTATGAATTTTCAAGTTTTTTTTTTCTGACTTTCATGTCGATAACTTCAATACTTTGTTTGCGCCCGGTTTCGCCTGGGTGGAAAAATCGCAGCTGTGAGCAGTAACAATTTCCATTCAAGGAACCCTCCCACCCGCACACGGCAGGGCGTGCGTCTGGCGTGTTCATCCCCCAGCCCGGCCGCCACACGGGGGTGCCTCGCTTGTTAAGGGCGGCCCCGCGCGGCGCCGCCCCTCCCCGCTGCCGGCACCACACTTTGTGTGACGGAAACTTCCCCGGTGTAATTACTTGATCCGACTTTAAACCGGCCGGTGTACGGGCCGTCATGTCTTTCCGGGCATTTTTTTTTTCATTCCCCTCTCCTTCTCTTTTTCGCCGTAATTACACGCAGAATGGAGGCTGAGGACTGTGGTCTCGCCGCACACGAGAGGTGGGTCAGGCTGCCGTGGGCCGCTTTGTACAGGCGCCTGGCGCCACGGGTGCCGAGGCTTGCCTGCCTGCCTGCCTGCCTGGCCTGCCTGGCCTGCCTACCTGCCGCCGCCTTGCCAGCCCCGCCACAATAGCCTCATTAAGAGATGATATCGCTAGGAGGCGCGACGCGAAGACACCTCAGCACGCTGAGCACTGCCTTGCTAGGTCGCCGCCCTGGTTATCTCACACTGCCGCCACCTCGAATTCTAAATTCTCAAATCATGGAAATTAAAGATGAGTTGACACGACGAATTTTTGTTCGTCGGTTTTGGGGCAAGCATAAAGTTTAGCTAGGAGCGATTTCTTTTTTAAAAATTCGTTGAAGCAACAAAAGAAAATTTTAGAAAATTTCCTTGTTCAAAATACATTTAATTTGTTACCACAGCGAAGCAAAATGAATGAAACAAATTAGAGTAGGGTATGGGGTCGACGGCGGATTGGGTAGCGGGAGAAGGGGGGGGGGGGCGACCTTGACTGACGTTCCTCAGCTCGCCGTAACCAGGTGAGCCCCTGGCGGGGCCTGGCACGCAGCGGGGTAAAAAATGATGTAGGGTCCCCCGTTTCGTACCGTCCTCTGCGTCCTACGCGTGCAAGCCCTCCGTTTTTTCCCTCCTCCTCTGTCACCACTAATTGTTTTCCTTAATTGCTTTCCTTGAGACTCTCTCGCGTCGGAGGGATATGAGTCCGGAACGAGGCAGGGAAGGGCGAGCGGCGGCGGCCAGCCAGTCGTACACCTGACAAAGCCTCGGACCGCCGCGTTAGAGAGAGAGAGAGAGACAGGTTGGTTTGATAAGGTTAGGCTAGCCAGTCGTACAGTCGCGTCTGAGAGAGACAGGCTCAGGGCGCTGCTCGGGGCGAAGGCGACATCGAGCTCTGAGTGCGAGAGGCGTTCCCATTTGACTACGGCGAAGACGCTCGTCCGCATTCCCCCGCGGCATCTCTCTTGCCGCAGTCAAACGCGTCCTCCCGTCTCTCTCGCACTCAGGCAACCCACCTCACCTCGCTCTGCCTGTGCGTGCGAGGGAGAAAGAGAGAGAGGGAGAGAGAGAGAGAGAGCGATACGAAGGCGGTGTACATGCACGTCCGCGGCGCCTCACACGCACGCTGAGTGATGCCGGGCGTGATGCCTCGCGACGCCTCTGTGACAACGGCACCCGCTGATCCCATCAGGCCGCGCGGCAGCTGCTGCCGCTGCTGCCGCTGCTGCCGCTGCTGCCCAGAACACAACTGCTGAAAGGAAACTCTTTTGGAGGGGAAAGTAAGGGGCGAGTTAAGGCTGGTCTTTTACATAGTAAGTCTCTCTCTCTCTCTCTCTCTCTCTCTCTCGGTACACGCGTTAAGGCGTTTGCCAAGGACAGAGGTACGAAAAATATCTGTAAACAATAGTCCCTTTAACCTTTCGACTGGGTGGGGGCCGCGGCGACATCGCTGCAGTACTGCAGAACTAAGCGTGTGTTTTGTCGACGGTTTTCCCCACTGAACTAGAACCTCCTGACAGGTGGATGGAGAGAGACAGAGAGAGAGAGAGAGAGAGAGAGAGAGAGAGAGAGAGAGAGAGAGGGGGCAGCAAGGTGTGTCGTGGGCTGGTTAAGGCAGCAGCCGCACGCACTGCGCGCTCGATCACGTCCGTCTCCAAAGCCAGGCCAAGCCATGAATATTGATGCAATCCTCCCCTCCACCCTCTCTCTCTCTCTCTCTCTCTCTCTCTCTCTCTCCCCTCAGTCTCGGCGGGATCCCCCTCCCGTGTGATTTGTGTCTACCTGATTGTCATGAGAATGGGTCTCGACCGCACTCGCCGCCGCGCGTCAGCCCACCTCTGCCGTGCCGGCATCCATTGATTTCTGCCGCATGATTCTAAAAATAATAAAAAGAATACATTTTATTGGTCTTAAATGAAGACTTAAAAGGTATCGCATGGCAACTACAAAAATTCCAGCGCATACAGCACATGTTCACCATAAAAATATAAAACGATTCTTCATGTGCTGAGGCGTACGACCTGTGTGCTCCGTAACGTTGTGTGCCGTTGTGTGATGTTGGGCGGTGGTCTGCACTGTAACAATATTTATCGTCACGAAGGATCAGTTGGTAATTTTATTGCCGACAGTCCTTCGTGAATTTCCAGAGAACCTTCAGTCGCCGGATAAAATCACTTGTCACAGGGAGTGTGCGTTACTATGAGGTATGATATTGGGGCTATTGAGGAAGACCATGTGTCCTCTATTAAATGCGCTTTAGAATTTTGCTCTCACCACAGCGAATCTCAATCTGTTGTATACGTTGGGTCAGTTGGTAAATAAGTTTCCGGACGACTTCAGGAATTCCCAATGTATTTTTAACAGTGCTGGATTACCCCGAGTTACCCCGGATTACCCTCGCATTTCACCTGAATTGCCCTGGATTAACTACATCGGATTACCCTGGATTACCCGCCATTTTCTCGGATTACCTGCCAGTAATCCGACCCGGATCACCCCGGATTACCCCGACCTTGTCAGCCGGATCACCCGCAAGTCGGTGCCCCCTTGCGATTAAGTCGTCACCTAAAATATTTTTGCTCAGACAGCTTGAAAATTGTTTTCTGTTTCATTTTCGCGGTATGTCACGATTCGCTCGTCAACGAATATGTCGTCACGTGACGAATGAATGTCGTGACGTCATATTTGGGTGATTCGATCAATCGTCACAGAAATTCTCGTCAATTGACGAACGAATTTTACAGCGTGGGCAGCATGCACTTTTGTTGCCGGGGCACGCTCCAACCCCCCGTGGCAGCGAGTACTGCGCACAGCGCACGCACTGCGTGCAGCGGCGCCCATGGCAGTGCCCATGGCAGTGCCGCCCCGGCCGCCGAGACGCCCAGAGACGTGTGGGGAGCACCGTCAGAGACCGGGTCAACGACGCGTGGCCGCGAGGCGAGTACAAGGCAGTGTGTGTGAAAGTGTGTGTAGGTGTGTGTGTGTGTGTGCGTGTGTGAGTGCGCGTGTGTGTGTGTGTGTGTGGGTGTGGAAGAAGCTGTCGCCGACGCATCCGATATGTTTTACGGCCGTTTTACCGCCGCGCGGAGGAGGAGGAGGAGGTGGGGTGAGCGAACTCGTGTGCATTAGCAGGCGTGCCGTAATAACGCGATTAGAAACATCCTGTTACGGCTCCGGCGCCCTCCGCGGAGCGCCGCCACCCCGCGTCGTTCGGCAAGGGCGTTAACGCCGCGCACTCCCCGCGAAAAGCGAAAGTTAGTCCGGGAGGCGCAAGAAGTGCTCCCCGGCGGCCCAGCGGCGCAGCGGCCCATCACGAGCTGCTCACGAGCCGCGCCGAGCTCCCGGCACTCGTCGTGCAGTCTCCTCTTTTCACCACGCTTCAAAATGATCATTCCGATTTGGAAGAAATAATTCCGATGATTTTTGTTTTCTGATGGGATGGAATGTGTAACATGCGCCGGAAATAGGGCTTCCAGTTCCGCAATTTTCAAAGAAATTTTCGTAAAAAAAAATCCAAAATACATTGGAAAATTTGTGAAATTTATTTATCGATTTTTTCCGCAGATATCTTGAAATTTTTGGGACCAGAAACCCTATCCGGAAGTGCTGCGGTGCTGCTGCTGCTGAACGTGTGTGAGCACGTTTCGCCCCGATGTGAACGGCGCTGGCAGAGACGGAGGCGATTCAGGGCGTGGATAGCAAACGCCCATCACCAGCAGGTGGCCGCGCCTGGCATGTGCACAGGCACGCGCGGCGCACACGCACGCACGGCCAGGCGGCGCGTGGGCAGTGGCGGCAGGTGCCGGACACAGTGGCGCACCGTGCTGAGCTGGGTCACAGTGAATGCGAGGCGAGGCGGCGGTGCATCGACAGTGTTAACTGAGACAGCATGGCAGTCCCGCTGTGGGTGGTAGCGAGAAAACTACTTCGTATCTGTGTTTGTCTGTGAGAGAGAGAGATAGAGTGTGTGTGTGTGTGTGTGTGGATGGGTGTGTGGGTGGGTGGGTGTAAGTGTATGCGTGTGCGAGGGCGTGGGCGCGCGCCCGCTCATCGGTGACGTCACGCCACAGCAATGAGGATGTGAATGGGCGAAAATTCCCCGTCGGCAGGCTGCGGGCGCTGTGCAACGCTCCGACGAGCTAACCGGCAGCAGGGCAAAGTCAAACGTACCGTACCCAACGATCGGGAAAATATCAGCGGTACTTGATACGTTGGCGTTACGTGTCACGTTGGCGTTACGTGTTCCATGACGTTACGTGTTACGTGGCGTGACGCGTACATGGTGTTAGATAAAAATACAAATAAAAATATATTGTGACGTTTTTTCTGATAATATTGTTTCTGACGATCCGTCATCCGAGATCACGCCCGCAAATGCCACAGAATGCTCGCGATAGTCGCAGCCGGTTTGTTACCGTCGTGGGAAATAAACGCGCCAAAGTTTCGGCCGATTTTCCGCCGCTCGTCAGCAGAGCGCCGGTAGCGGCTGCGGCTGCGGCGGCAGCGCCCCGCCCACCGGCGGGTCAAACGGCCAATTTGGGGCGGAAGGCCTCCGCAGCCTCGGCGGGCTGATCGCGGCCAACGGCGGCCAACGGCGGCCAACGGCGGCCAACGGCGCACGCTGACGTCAATCCCGTAATGAGCTTACGCAGGGTGAGGGCTCCATTGGGGAGGGAGGAGAGAGAGAAGGGGGAGTGAGAGAGAGAGAGAGAGAGAGAGAGAGAGAGAGAGAGAGAGAGACCGATCTCACTACGATTTCCGTCATCCACAAAAATGGGGTGGCGACAAGCCAGCCATTTTCTGTCGCCACCCACCTGACGCGTCTGCTTTCCTGACGGGGCCGCAGCACAGTCGGTTCCTCACCTGCTCCGCTGGCTCCGCCCTCGGCCTCACCGTGTTGGCCGCCGACATGCTCCTGCTGTGACCCCGGCCGGCGGCTACATATACCAGGTGTCCCAGCTCAGCCGTGGCAGGGAAAAGGTAGGCAAGCCCGCAGCACTAGACTCTCGCGAGGTGTCCACTCTTGGCGTCCAGCTCTGAGCCGATCACCAGCTGCAGACGACGCGCTTTGGAGGTTATAGGTAACTCTGAATCTGTTCGCATCCGTGCGGCATTTTCCAATTTGCGCTAAAAGATGGGGAAATAACGGGCTGCGGCGCCTGCTTAAACCTTATTGATATATATTTTATACTCTGCCCTTTGCATTTTGGCTATCGGAAAAGTGGCGCCATGCCACTCTGAAATGTGCTCGCCTGGACACCCCGCGCGAGGCTAGTGTTGCGGACATGCCTACTTTTTCCCTGGCACGGCTGAGCTGGGACACCTGGTATTTAAATGCACGCTTCCGTGCTTTCTATGAGAAGTCAGTTCCGTTGTGCAGCGACAGGCTCCGCGAAGCTCCCTGAGATGGCGCGTTAACGCCGGCCTTGCCCCGGCGCCCCCCCCCCCCCCCCCCCCCCGGTGGCCTCCCGCAGCGCGTGGCGGAGGCAGGCGGGGCGCGCGGCCTCGCCGACAACAAGAGAACAAGATTTTTCCCTTCCTGCGCCCTGCGACCGCTTTTTGCGAGCCCCCAGGAGGGCCTTCGCTGTCTGGCCCCGAGGCCGGAGGCCGGGCCGCGCCGGGCTTCTCTGAGTGACGTGCGGGAGGCGCACCCCGCCACGCCACGCGTCACTCGTGGGACAACCGGCCGCCACGCCACCTATTTAATGAAGTTTTCTCCTCGGAGAGCGCTTGGTGCGCTCACAGCTCACAGCGGAGCCCTCTCTTCCCCTCCCTCTCACTCTCTCCTCTCCCTCTCTCTTTCTCTTACTCCTCTCTCTTCCCGCGACGTCGCTGTCACTTGCTGTTTATTTTGGACCCCCTCCCTTTAAAGTTTTCGATGGCTCCCTCGCCGCGCCGGACCGGAAGAGTAGGGGGGAGGGGTTGAAGGTTGGGGACGTGAGTCGCGGGGGAGGGGGGGGGGATGCCAATGACGTCACCGAGTGACCAGCCAGCAG
Source organism: Megalurothrips usitatus (assembly GCA_026979955.1). Classification (NCBI taxonomy): domain Eukaryota; kingdom Metazoa; phylum Arthropoda; class Insecta; order Thysanoptera; family Thripidae; genus Megalurothrips; species Megalurothrips usitatus. Next base: position 7,195,326 of record CM049596.1, read on the forward strand.
CGGTAGCAGAGGGCAGCAGGGCGATCGGAGCGGGTGACGCAGGCGGACGCGGTGTGTGTGCCGTGCCGTGCACACACCGAGCCGCTGATGAACTTGTAGCCGTGGAGTGCGAGCAGCGCGGGCAGCTCAGCGGGGGGTTCATGCCGCTCCCCCCCCCCCCCCCCCACTGCGGGGCCTCCCCCGGTGGGCATCACAATGGAGCCGGCGTGGGACCGGTCTGGTCTGCGGACGGCAGCGGCCGCCGGCCGCGCGGCCACCGCTCCGTCATCCAATTATCGGTTTGTGCTGTTGTTAGCGCAGTTCACAAAAGCCTCCTCCCCAAAAAAGCAAAAGAGGAGTCCGCGGAGGAGGGAGGCGAAGCAGGCCGCGAGGGCCGGCCTCTGCTGGCGGCCGCGGGCCCCGCCGTATGAGGCCGGTCGGTGCGGCGGGGCGGAGAGAGGCTTTTGCTATAACGTTTCGGCCCAGCTGCTATGCCGCTACGCGCCGGCCAACTCTGAGAAAGAAGGAGCGGCGCCCCGTCTGGGCGCACGCACAGCAGTTTCCTGGGGTACCGCAAACGGCCCCGCTCCCTGCGCCCCGCCGCCCCGCCGCCCTGCTGCCCTGCTGCCCCGCATGGTGCGAGGCCGGCCGTGGCCGTGACCACCGTGGCCCCCCAGCCGGCTGCAGGATGCTCGAGCCGCGCCATTAAAACTTGCCTTATTATTGGGCTGCCCCACCGGGTTCCCCGGGCTCTCCGAGCCCTCCGGGTGACGGCGGCCGTCGCCTCCCGCCGCCGCCGTCCTGATTGTTTCACAGGGCCCGATCCGGCCGCCGCCGCGTCGCCTTGGACGACGACGACGCCGGTTTGCCCCGGAGTTTGATAGGCCATGACGATAACCGCCCCGACACCAGCGCCACGGGGGGCTTCCGCGGAGTGCACCCCCCCCCCCCTTCCGCCCCCCGCAGCTCTCTCTTTCTCTCTCTCTCCCCCGCGGCGCCCGCAGGATAACAAACGCAGAGCGTCACCCGGAGAACTTAGATTGGGCCGGAGTAAGACGAGCGCCGCATTCTCGTCGTGTAGGTCCGCCCCCGGCGCCCGCGGACTTACCACTCGCCGCCGCCTCGCCACTGCCTCACCACTAACCCCTCGCCAACGCCTCGCCAGCGCCTCGCCAACGCCTCGCCAACGCCTCGCCGCCTCGCCGACGCCTCGCCGACGCCTCGCCAACGCCTCGCCAACGCCTCGCCGACGCCTCGCCAACGCCTCGCCGCTCGGCCTCGAAGTGCCCGTTGCTCTGGTGTAAGACGCGGTAGAAGAAGACGGCGCAATGATTTTAACACGACCCTCCCCCGCGGCCGCGGCCCACGCCTCTCTTTTACAACGCGGCCGAAATGTTGTCCCGTCGCCCTCCGCTCCTCCCCTGGGCCCCGCGGCGGCGCTGCGAATAGAGAAGGGCCTGTTGCCGCCGGCGGACACGAGCGCCTGTCATAGTCCGAGTAGGCAAGCCCGCACGGCGCGCGTGCGTGCGCGAGCAGATGTGTTGCCTACCGTCCGGGCGCCATCTCCTGCCGAGAGCCTACAGTAGGACACCGCGAGCTAGAGTCAGGTACACAGAGAGAGAGAGAGAGAGAGAGAGAGAGAGAGAGAGAGAGAGCGAGAGGGAGAGAGGGAGAGAGAGAGAGAGAGAGAGAGAGAGCGAGAGAGAGAGAGAGAGAGAGAGAGAGAGAGAGAGAGAGAGAGAGAGAGAGAGAGAGAGAGAGAGAGAGAGAGAGAGAGAGAGGAGGGGTGCGCCGCTATCACGGTGCCACCTGCGGCCCCTGCGGCCGTCCGGGCCTTGATAAAGTGCACGCACCGCTCGCCCACTTTCTTGCCTCCGCCCCCTCCCCCTCGCCGCGGGCAGCGTCGGGCCTGTATTTCTGTCCGCCTACCCCGCCCCGCTCCCAACGCGCTTCAAACTTCACATTTTTTGTCCGGGCGCACACCGCGCGGATCGCGATTTGTTTTGCGCTGATTGCTCGAGTCAAAGCTGGCAGAACCACGCCGGGCGCCCCCGGCATCCCCCCCCCCCCCTCCTCTGGACCCGCCCCCGCGTCGCCACCAATCTGCATATTTCGAGCCAACTTTGCCAATATCAACACTTTTGTGCGCCCGGGACGTTCGCTTTATCAATGAGTCTGGCTGCGCTGACTGGCGCTGGTGCACTCCACGCCGCCGCTGCGCCGCTGCTCTTCCTGCAGATGTGATGAGCCTCCCCGCGCCGCCGCCGCCGATGCCGCCGATGCCAGCGGGCACGTTCCTATGAATATGCCCCGGATCATCCACCCCCCCCCCCCACACACACAGTATATATGGAATAATCGTGACACAACGTTGCGATAATGAAAACTCCATCCCGATCCAACACGCGGTGTAACGTACACACCTTTGCCATATGTGGGAGCGGGATCGATGTGTGACGTTGTTCGTCGTGCGGCTGTGTGTGTATGTGTGTGTGTGAGAGAGAGAGAGAGAGAGAGAGAGAGAGAGAGAGAGAGAGAGGGGAGAGAGAGACGAGTGAGGGAGATGGGACCGTACCGTCCTGTCCAAAGTAATCTCGGCCATCCTCGTGAAAGCAGAGCGGAAACGCGGGTTAGCGCTGCACTGTGGACGAGCGCGGCGCCATATTCAAATTTCAAATCCCTGCTCCGGGCGGCGCGCTTCGATAGCGGCTCTCTGCAGTCGGAGCCCTCTGAAGGGCATTTACGCGTATTCGACGACAGGGGGCGCTGGCGGCGGCGGCACAGCCGGTGGCCCCGTCTCTATTGACACGGCCTCACGCCATCACGCGAACAAACGCGGCCTATGGATGGCGGCCCATGGAGGCCCATGGAGGCCCATGGAGGCCCATGGAGGCCCATGGAGGCCCGTGCGGCATCCAACCCTCCAGAGTGGCAGCGCAGCACTGTCCATGAAATTTTCAGCGCAGCAACCCGACGGCAGTGTGTGTGTGTGTGTGTGTGTGCGTGTGTCTGCGTGTGTTAGAGAGAGAGAGAGAGAGAAGGCGCGTCAGGGCCGCCGCGGAGGGTCATGTCAGGTGCCATGAGCCACACACCACGGCGGCCGGGCCGTCACGGGCGCCATCAGGTGCCATCAACTGCCATGAGGAGCGACGCGCCCATGACATTCGCTGCTGCCGCTGCTGCTGCTGTGGCAGTGGCGGGCAGAACGGAGTGGTGAGTGCAACACTAGTAGGGAATCAGTGTTCTGTGGGAATAATAGCCGGCAAGCAGCGCGGGTCAAAGAGAGGACAACAGAGTTCGTCACGCGGCCCGCTCACGACACTGCCCATGTCTCCGTTCGCTCTCTCTCTCTCTCTCTCTCTCTCTCTCTCTCTCTCTCCCCATCCCTCACTCGCCCACTCGTTCTCCCCTTCATGCAGTATAACTGAATGTCATAGTCAATGCGTAATGCACCTCCCCGGCATAAGCAAACAAAAGAGAATGTGCCTGGGAGGACAGCGGCGTTGCGGCGGGGGGCGGGAGGGGAGGGGGGCACTGAGGCCGGGCTGGGCTCGAACAAGGAACGGGAGAGGAGGAGGACACAAGCAAGTGAAAGGGGCGGGGTGGGCGGGGGTGGGGGCTGGAAGTTTGGTTATTGGGATTAAGGGATAAAGGCATAAGGTTTCCGAGTTGTGGCCCTTGCGGGCGGCAGCTTATCGGCGGGGCCCGGGGCCAGGGGGGCCCCCGGGGCCCCAGCAGCACGGCGGCACGGCGGCACGGCCCGGGGACCAGGTTATGTTTATTTTGGTGCAGGCCGGCTTCGCCCGGCTGTTTAGTTCGGCGAAGAGATGGGTGCGGGGGCGGCGGGGCGGGCGGGGTCGCAAATCGCGAACCCAAATAAGCTTAATACTATAAGACACAGCCGCGCTGCTGTTGTCGACGAAGACCTGCTGCCAACCCCTGCCGCGTGGCAGGGGATGGACGGATGGGGATGCACTGGAGAGAGAGAGAGAGAGAGAGAGAGAGAGAGAGGAGAGAGAGAGAGAGAGAGAGGAAATCTTCTCGGAAACGGGCGATTCTTCCCAGCTCTGCTCGCCTCCCGGCTGGCTGGCACTGGCTGCCCGTCGCCGCCGCAGCGCCTGCCGCGCGCGCCTTTGATGTCGGTTCGAAAGCCTTGCGGAAGCCTTTGTGTTCCCCGCGGTGGTGTGAAACTTTCTAGACCATCCCCTCCGGCCGCTGCCCCCCCCCCCCCCCCTCGTTGTTCCTCTCGGCGATAGTTCAGCGCGGCGCGGTGCGACGGACCAGCGGCGGCGCCGGGCGGCAACTCGACGGCCCGGAACGGAACTCTTCAAAACGGGCCGCCGCTGCTTGGGGCCCCCTGCGGGCGGCGCACTTGGCACGGGGCGGCTATATAAGCTTAGCGACGGGCCCCTCTGCGTCCGCCACGGTCACGGCCCGGGGACACCGGGCTGATGGCGTTCCCGGTGCCCCTCACGCATTATTACAACGAGATAACGCTGATTATCTGTATTGATTACACGGATACTAGAAACGAAAACCTCGCAAATTTTCGAACGTTTTATTGTGTACTTCCCGAGGGTTGACCCACTACCCACATTCATTTTACACCTGGAGACCCAACTCCCGAAAATCTCACCCACATTCCCCACATTCTCCCACAATCCTAAACAATCGGCCACAATCCACGACATTCTCGTACATTCGCTTCCATTCACAGACATTCTCGTACATTCTTCCACAATCGCCACAAATGCTCCCACATTCTCACACATTCTAAACACATTCCCGAACAAAGCCCGAGAAAACCTGTAAACAATCTCAAATATTATAGCACATTCCTCTACAATCTCATACATTCTCATAAAGTCCTTCGCATTCCTACCCATTCCGTCGCATTGCCCTACATTCCCCGACATTCACAGACATTCATCCCATCACGTTCATTCATTCACATTGTTATACATTCCTTGCCATTCTTGAAACAATCTATCACATTATCTTAACATTCTCGACAGTATTTCACACCCAACGGCAGAACATTCTCATACATTTACACACATTCTCACACACTCGTCACATTCTTCATTCAGTTGTATAACGTTGTCAGGCAGTGGGTCACCCCTCGGTACCTCCCCGAGCTTCCTGGTTTTCCTCTTTATACCTGGTCTTTCGTTGCTTGCGTGCACCACTGTACCGAATGGCTGGTCTAGTCTAAAAGTCCATAGCGCTTCTCGTTAATAGGATGCATTAAAATCACGTTGTGTGGTAACCAATGTGATTATATTTTGCTGAGCGCAGAGGAAGCGTGTTTTTCTTTTCGTATCCTGTGTTGTTTTTTTTTTCATTATGTGATCTTAAATGATAATTTTCCTTCCTGTTTATCGTCTTTTTCATCCGGCGCGTTATTTCATGCATTTTATACGTCGTTACGGGGCGGGTGGGGGGACGTCATGTCCCCGCGGCGCTAATTGCGTTGACTGTCGCCATGCCGCGCCCCGCCGCCGCCCCGCCGCGCCGCGTCCGTTGAGGCTGACATTTTCCAGGATATTACCTCGGCGCTGCTTAGCATCTTTTTTTTTCTCCCAAATAACAACAACGAGGGTCCCTTGCGCTGCTTGCGTGCGCGCCCCCCGAACACTCACCGCCCGCTCCGCACCGCCCTCTCGGCACGGCCACCTCTCTAATAGTTATTGGCAGGCTCTTATTTGCAGAGCAGCGGCGCGGCGCTCTGTGCCTTCCCTTTGCCTATCCGAGCCGAAACAACACCAACGACAACGTGCCGTAATGTGGCGTAAACGCTTTTCGATGGATTGCCGCCGCTGCTGCAGCATGCTGGCCGCGGCGGCGCGCGGGTCCCTCAGCGCGGGGGCACGGCGCCAACGGCGCCAGCAGCGCGGACCCCCCGCAGACTCGGACCATGCATCGCACCAGAGAGAGAGTGAACCCGCCTGTCCCGCGGCTCTGATGTGATAAACGATGTGACGGGGTGTCGGAGGGCCGAAAGGTCTAACGGCGAAACTACAGTTAAAACTACAGGAGCCCCTAAGGCTGTAGTTCTATAATGTGTAGTTCAAATATTGTACACCCAGAAAGACTACATTTTTCTGTAGAAACACTACGCTGTTCTGTACAAAAACTGCATTTTGCTGCGGAAAAAAAATACATATTGTTCTGTACGAAAACCACATTTTGCTGTACAAAAACTTCATTTCGCTGTACATAAACTACAGTTTTCCGTGGCATAACTTCAGTCCGACTGTGGCTGATTGGTGTATGGAGATCGACTGATGTTGCGGCGCGCGCGCCCGCCCGTTACACTGCACTCACAAGATACAGCGAGGGCTACGCCGGCTACGCGTGCACCTGCCCCGCGGCCCCCGCGGCCCCTGCGCCCTCCGGCCTGCGCGCGGCCTGGCGGCCGGGTCGTGAGCCCCTCTCCATACAGTCTTCCATGCGGGAGGCGCGCCCGCATGGAAACAGATCGGCGAATGAATACGTATCGTGGCGACGGGGGAATTATCTCGGGGGGGGGGGGGGGGGGGGGAGGCGTGTTGAGAGTGCTGGGGCGGTCGTTGCATCGGCAGTAAGCCCCGCGTGGACCCGGTCGGCAGCACAGCAGCGGGTAGAAGCCCCCAGCAGAGCGGGGCGGAGCCGCTATTCAATGCCGCCCCGGCTCCCATCGACCTGTGCACGCGCGCAGGAAAAGGTCCCCGCGGACGCCGCCGCGCCGTGCCGCTGTATCACTCCTGGCCGGCGCTGCTGGCGTGGCGTGTCCGTGGCGTGTCCGTGGCGTGTCCGTGGCGTGTCCGTGGCGTGTCCGTGGCGTGTCCCTGGCGTGTCCGTGGCGGCCCCGCCCTCTGATATTTCGCGCATCCCCGCGCATCCCACACCGCATCGATCTTCTCTCCTCCTTATTCCTCCTCTGGCCGCCCCTCTCCGCGGCGTTACAGCGGGCAGTATACGGTGTTATATACGCGTTGCGCCTGTGCCGCGTGTGGGAGCAGCGAGCCGCAGCGAGCCGCAGCGAGCGGCGCGGTGATCGCCTCACACAAGAGACAACACATGATTGCATTGACAAGTCGGGTGGAAGTGCGATAGCAGCGGCGCACTGCTTCAGAACAGCCATGCCATCAGTCTTGGTGGTGGCGTTCGGCGGGAGCCGCGGCGGCGGCGGGCGCCACGGCAGCCGAGAAGAGGAGGGGACGAGGGGGGCGTGGTGGTGGTGGCGGTGGTGGGGAGGTTCGGTGGTGTCTGAGAGTGGTGAGGAGGGAGAGGCATATGACGTGCTGAAGGGAGATACGACAACGCAGCCCTGTGCGTGTGTGTGTGTGTGTGTGTGCGTGACATGCAGCAGCAGACGGTGCATAACCCCTTGCATAAGCGCTGTGCCGCAGAGCAGAAGCAGGAGTCCCCCGCAGTGCCGCACGGCACTAAGGACGCGGCCCGCGCACAGTTGTTGTTGTTATTAGGTTCTGACGCGTCGTACGCGTATCATGTCGTGTGCCGGATTCGTTTGCGGTGCGGTTTCCGAATAGACTGCGTTGTAGACGCGTACACCGAAAACCTAACATTGCTACTGCAAGCTTGCGTCGCTCTTTTTCCACTCCCCACCCCCCACTCTCTCCCTCTCACTCTGTCTCTCTCTCTCGCTATCTCTCTCTTTCACTCACTCTTCTTCTCCCTATCTACGCATTTCCCGGCGCGTTTCCCGCCCCATCGCGGAGGAGAAGTGCCTTTCGGCCCTTCGGCTTGTACTGGGGGGCCTCGTGACGCGACTCAACTACGCTCGCGGCCGGGCTGCTTGCGCAGGGAGCCTTGTGTGGCCATAGGGTTGCGCCGTTGGCTCGTGTGTGTGCGAGAGAGAGGGACAGGTGATTGATTTATTTATTTTTAAAGACATGGGCTGCAGTGGTACAGAAAGATTTGGTATATTTTACAACAGTCCTATGCTTCCTCCTAGGTCTTAATATCTGGACGCCTTTGAGACCCTTATGCATGTACCAGGTGATTCAGTATGTAAATAGTACTGTCCAGTTGAGGAAGTATGAGCGATTGCACAGTTCCTAATCTGATGGACGTGGACAGGAAATGAAAGTAGCAAAAGCAGAGAGAGAGAAAGAGAGAGTGAGCGTTTGTGTGTGAGAGAGAGAATGGGAGCGCGCGCGTGCTGCCAGCAGGCAGCATAGAGCGTGTTGGCGGTGGTTCGCGTGGAGAGCTTTGCTTAGCCAGAAAGGCGAGTTTTGCGCCGTTCTGCCGAGAAAAGTTGAGGGCCCGCACCGCAACAGCCCCGCAGCGAAGAGCCGCGGCGCGGCGGCGGTGGCTGCGGTGGGCTGATCGGCCCGAGGAAGAAAAGCCGGCCGTTCGGTCCATCCGCTGCCTCCCCGGAATTCCGGCAGCTCTGTCCGTAGGCCCGCGGCCCGCTCGCGCAAATGTTTCTGTGGAGAGCGAGTAGTGCAAACCTCGCGGCCAGCCACGCCCCCTCCGAGGCAGTGGGAGAGAGAGAGGGAGGCAGGCAGACGGTGCGCGGGCTCGACGCGGAGCCGTTGCCAACTGTGACGACTATGGGGCCCCGCCAGGAGGGTCCAGCCGCGGATGCTGCCGCCGCCCACCCGCAGGAGGTCTGTGCATGGACGGGACGGGGCAGCAGAGCGCTGCTAGCCAGGGAGGCGCCCTCCCGTCGCCTCCCCTCCCCTCGACTCGGAATTGAAATGCTAATGTCAGCGCCGAGCGGAGCGGAGCGGGACGACGCGGCAAACGTCCTCTTGGCCGGGCGCTGCGCGGCGCAGTGCGGCCCGGGTTTGGGTCAAAGGTAGCCCGAAGGCTGGACTACGGCTGGCCTCGACGACTAGCGCCACGCCTCGTGCTATCATGAGCCCCCGGACCAATTTTTTTTTTTTCGTTTTCTTTTAACGGTTTCGAACGGTATGAGGTACTGACATGCGGTTTTCGACGTTGGACTCTGCTGGCCGCGGCAATGGGAAACAAGGGCACCACACCACGCCTACCGCTCTCGAGACCTTGCACTCCGTCCTCGAGAGCCACATTGGAAAAACATTGTAACTCGAGAACCAAGTACAACTTGGAGAGATGCACACAGCCTTGTATAGCGTTTGGAACAGAAAGCAGTTATGTCTGAGAATACGGTGCCGCAGCAGCAGCGGAGCTCAAACACTACCGGCTTGTGCCGGGCGGCACCGTGCACTGTGTGCTCGGCTTTGATAAGGATTCACCGGGGTGCCGGGGCCGCGGCAGCACCACTCGCAGTGCCAGCAGCGCCGGCAATATCTTCCGGTCCCGAACCGCGGCCGGTGCGCCGCAGTGCAGTGTGCGGGCGCCGATGAGGTGAGAGCTCCCCGGTGTTGTTGGCAGCGGCAGCGTCGGGTCGGATCCAGCGGCCGTCAGGGGAGAGAGGAGGACGACGAGGACTCGGCGGCCACGCTGCGGGCGCGCCCCCGGCACCGCGGCGGCGATGACCCCCGCCGTTGACGACCGAAGGACGTGACCAGGACGACGTCGGCGACGGCGGTGACGGCGCGCGGGGGGCAACGTGAATGATCGTGGGCGTCGTTAGAGGATGGCCCGCAGCAGACAAGGCAGTGAGTATAAAACCGGCAGAGGGGAGGGGGCGGGGGCGGCGCGGGGTGCGCGTTCGAGCAGATGTTCACGGCGTTCACGTTGTTCACCCCCACGGCCCACCCAGCCCGGCCCGGCCGCGGCGGTAAATTCATTGCCGTTCGGCCGACACGACGGGCAGCCCGGCCGGCCGCCGTGACCCTGGGGAGTGGGCGCGGGCCGGGGGCCTGCAGGAGGAGGCCCTCCAGAAGGGCCTCCAGGAGGGTGGCCGCCGCCGCCCCTCCTGGTCGTCGTGCGGCCGCGCGGCTGACATTCGGTCGGACGTACGAGGCCAGGCTTACGGCCGTTTTAGGGTAATTGCCACAGAGAGGAGGAGGAGGTAGTGGGGGCGGTGGTCTCCGAGGCCGGGAGGCAGAAGGGAGGCCCGGGCTGCTGCCGGTGCTGGTGCTGCTGCCGCTGCTGCTGTCCGAAATGTGTGACACAAAACCGAAACGAGAGCACGTCTTTTTTTTTTACTTTTCACGTGAGGCGCGGGCTGAAAAAAGTGAAAAAGAGCTCGCACGCGATGCGTAATCGACATGATGTAGGCGGGTCGCGGCGGGCGGGCGCGGGCAGGCGGGCTGAAGCAGCGCTAAAGCCTGTCCACTCGCGGGGGGGGGGGGGGGGGGGTCGTCCCCGGAGAGGAGGCCGCTCCATCAGCCAGCGCCAGCCGTCGCGTGACGCGGCAATGACATCAGCCCCCATTTACCTCGCCGCACCCTCCTCTCTCTCTCTCTCTCTCTCTCTCTCTCTCTCTGTCTCTCTCTCTCTCATCCCTCCCCCTCCTTCTCTCTCTCTCTCTCTCTCTCTTTCTCTCTCTTTCTCTCTCTTTCTCTCTCTTTCTCTCTCTTTCTCTCTCTCTGTCTCTCTCTCCCTCTCACTTTGCGTGCCATTTTACATAGGGCCGGCCGCGCCGCCGTGCTTTCCTCAACACAATCGCGGGACCCCCTGCGGCCCGGCTTCGGGCTTTGTGTGTGTATTTCCGCCGTCACAGGACACCGCTCTTGCGCCCAATCAGCGGCCTTTGCTGTGTGGGCGTGGCACGCGGCGGAGGGCGGCGCGGGACGATTTGAATTTCATACGGCGACGAAACGACGGCAAGGCCGCCCTGAGACACGGCGGCTGGAGGCAGCCAGATACAGAGACACCCGAGATAATCAATACGACTTCACAAAAAGCTCACCGACGATTTTCCTCGTCCTTTGTTAGGGAGGGGGGGGGGCAGACAGGGGGTTGGGCGGAATTAAATATGTATTTATGAAGATGAACTTTTTTTTTCTGTTTCCCACCCGCGCGCGGCGTCTTGGTGTTCCGTGAGCCGAGGCCGCGCCGGACCAGCGCTGTACCGCACACATTGCTGCCGCTGCTGCCGCTGCTGCCGTGCCGCGGCCCTTTGCTCTCTTATCTTGTCGCAGCGATAATGCGAGAGCGCCGGACTAAGCCCGGCACATGCCGCACAGCCGACTTATCCACTTATCTCTCGGAAGCTGCAGGGGGACCCAACGCGATATCCTTGTGCTCGCGACGACTGTGTGCGCGTGTGTGCGCGCGTGTGTGTGTGTGTGCGTGCGTGCGTACAGTGTGCGGGGGCACCCCTTTCTCCTTCTCGGCCTTTCCCCGCCAGGACCGAGATTAGTATTGGGACCGTCGCCGGCGCCATTGGAAAATAAGACACTATTTCGGGGACGGGTTGCTGCTGGACCGGAAGGACAACGAGCAAGGCGTAGCCGCAAAGGATCATGGGACCGGAATACAGTACCGCGGGGCTGCGGGGGTTATTGATAAGGTACACACGGACCCAGCGGAGTGTAGATCCCCCCCCCCCCCCCCCCTACGCGGGCCGCGGATGGCTGGAATAGTTTGGAGGCTGGCCGCACGCGCGCACCCTCGGATCTGACCGGGTTTCCAGACGGGGGGTGGTTGGTGGCGCTCGAGGGTTCGAGTACCGGCGGCGGGGAGTGAAATATTCTCTTCTTTTCTGGCCGCAGCCAGGCCGCTCGTAAACAGCTGCTGCCGTGGTGGGAGGGTCGGAGGGGTAGGGGTCCTCAGCCGGGCCTGACGCCGTCTGCGGACCCGGCCGCGACCCGAGGCCCCATGTCTCTCGCTCCCTCTCTCTCTCTCTCTCTCTCTCTCTCTCTCTCTCTCTCTCTCTCTCTCTCTCTCTCTCTCTCTCTCTCTCTCTCTCTCCCTCCCTCCCTCTCTCTCTCTCTCTCTCTCTCTCTCTCTCTCTCTCTCCCTCCCTCCCTCCCTCTCTCTCTCTCTCTCTCTCTCTCTCTCTCTCTCTCTCTCTCTCTCTCAGCTGTCGGTTTCCGTTCCTTTTATTTCCCCCCGGGACGCGCTCTGCTCGGCACATCGTGAGGTATTTTCGATTAGTACGCGAAAACGGGCGGAACGAGCGCGCGCGGGTGTGGCACGGAGAGGAGCATCAGCCTCCCCCCCCCCCCTCCAAAAAAAAATAACAGCTCGGCCAGAGAGAAGGTTCTTTTCATTTCGCCCACCATCATCTAGGCCGGCGCTCTGGTGCGCTTCCCTGGGCCGCTCACAGGGAAGAGGGAACTGTTCACAGCTCAGTCCTCGTCGGCCTGCGGGGGGAGGGGAGGGGAGGGGAGGAGAGGAGAGGGGAGGGGAGGGGAGGGGAGGGGAGGGCAGGGAGGGCAGGGCACGGCTAGACACGCGCGCCGATCGCACCCTCCCGCCGCACCGCAACGGATGGCTTCCGGTCGGAGATCGCGCAGCGCAGGCCGTCAGTGTCGGGGTACGGGCGCCTGCGGGGGCGGCGGGGGCGCAGCATCGCCGCACGTACATAAGCCCGTCGGGGCCCGGCTCAGACAGCGGCCAGTCACAGCCAATAAGGTGGGGGCCCGCTGATCCGGCGCGGCGCTGAGGTGCGGTGCGGCACATGCGGTGCGTGGGCCGGCGGGCGACGCCAAACTTTGCACCACGCCGCGTCACTTTGGGGCTAACCTCATGACACGGCGGGCCGGGACCGGGCAGGGCAGACGGGCGGCCTAGCCAGCCAGCCGTGCGCCGAGCCGCAGCGACCGCAGCCCGGAGCCGAGCCGAGCCCCCCGCAGCCACAGCACCACCCAGCCCGGCGGGGGGGCCGGCAAGGGGCCCCGCAGGGGGCCAGGGAGGGGGCCCGCCGTTCCCGCGACACCACGGCGCCTCAACAAAACACAAACACACGGCCTTCTAATAGAGACTTCCAGCCCCAGTTAAGGACGATGATAATCTACTTAAAATTCGGAAGGCTGACAGCTCTGGCCGACGTGTCACGGCCATTCGGGAGGGGGGAGGGGGGGGGGGGGGGGACGTCATGCTAGGCGAGGCCGCGGGGCCGAGAGGCCGGGCTGCCGGCTGGCCCTGGGAGCAATGTGCCGCCCGCTGCCAGTAAAAGTGAATGAACGGCGTCACCATTAATCCAGGCGGGCGTGCCCTCCCGGCGGGGGCTCGTAAACGGGGACCAAATAAAAAGGGAACGAATTGTCCATCTTCGCGTCATATTTGTCCTTCCGGAGAGCAACACCACTGCTGCCCCTGCTTCTCGCATTGGGGCACGGCATTGCAGCTGCTCTCTGTCCCTTCTCTCTCTCTCTCTCTCTCTCTCTCTCTCTCTCTCTCTCTGTACATCTACACTATCCCCATCTCGCTTCCTCTCACGAACTGAGCAGCTGGTCCTGGTCCTGGCCGTTAGGGAGGATCCCCGATGCCCTCTCCCTCTCGCTCTCCCTCTCCCTCCCTCCCCCCCCCCCCTCTCTCTCTCTCTCTCTCTCTCTCTCTCTCTCTCTCTCTCCCCCTCTCTGCCCGCACATTTGGCATCGGCGGGATTAGAGAGGGCAGGGGCTTACTTGGGCACATCGCCCCCACCACACAATGTGTATCCACATGCGTCACACAAGTAGTGCCATCAATCCTGCAGCGTTGTGATGCGATAAGACCCCGTGATATGACACTCGCCCTCGCACTCATTCTCTTTCTCTCTCTCTCTCTCTCTCTCTCTCTCTCTCTCTCTCTCTGCCTCTCTCACTCACACATCGGCCTTGATCTTACCCCCCACCCCCACCCCTCCCCGTCCCTCCGCACCTCCCGCGACACATAGAGAGCCCCAAACGAAGCACTACCGCTGCTGCGGGCGGCTGACAGCTGGCGCGCTGGCGGGATATCTAGCATCATTCGTCTCTCTTATCCTTCTCCCCCCCCCCTTAACCTCCTACCCCGTCCACACCCCCCCCCCCCCCCCTTAACCTCCTACCCCGCCCACAATCCCCCCCTCCCCCTCCCCCCGACACGGCGACGAGTGACCTTTCCCTTTTTCACGGTGTGGAGTGACAGTGGCGCGTCGGGGCCGTCGTCGGGGCCGGGAGGCTGGGCGGGCCTGGCGTCCTCCCTCCCCCTCGCCCCTCACTCTCTCTCCTCGCCCCGACGTCCTCTTTGAGAATGAAATGGACTCACTAGCCGTGATGATGGAGAAAAAGCGGACGCGCTCATTCAGGGTCGCCCCTGTAGCGACGCTCTCCCTCTCACTCTCTTTTGGTCTCTCTCTCTCTCTCTCTCTCTCTCTCTCTCTCGCTCTGTTCGTCTGTGCACCCGAATGGGGCGGGGCGGCGCAAGGTGTGACGTCATGTCGAAACGCTGGCAGCATAGCGGTATGGAATCCGCGCACGTGGTGGTAGAAGTTGGCATGCATATCTAACGAACCACTCCTCTTCCCGCTCGTTGTCTCCTCTTCTGTCTGTCTCTCTCTCTCTGTCTCTCACCGCAACCGCCCCGCCGTCCGTCACCCGCACCTCCCCCACAGCGGCAGTGATGTCCCCCGCCTCGCTTCCGCTCTTTTGTTCCGGTTTGTGTGCAGAAGGAAATCGGTTGCCTTTCGCGCGCGTTATTCACTTGTTTCGCGGTGTGCGGGGGCCGCGCGTCCGGGGCCGAGTCAATCACGGCGAAAAACAAACACGTCCGTCAGAGAGGGGTTGAAACGGAACCGGAAATGGGCGTTGCAGAGAGAGAGAGATAGAGAGAGGGAGAGAGAGAGAGAATGAAAAATGACAAACGGAAGAGAATGGGAGGTAAAAGAGGGAAAGAGTAAAACAATAAAAAAAAGAGGACAATAAAAAACGAAAGAACAAAAAAGGAATGAATGGAGAGAGAAAGAATAAAAAATAAAAATAAAAAATAAATAACAAAAAAAATAATGAAAAAGTAAAGAAAGAAGAAGAAAGCGAAATAAGAACAAAGTCGAAGAAAGAATGAAAGAAAAAAGAAACAGTAGAAAATGAATGAAGAAAATCACTTTACTGGTGGTCACCAAGGTTACTTAGGTGACCGATTGCAGAATCTGTAGCCGCTTCTGTTCGCCAGGTTTGGCCTCGGCCCGCCGCGTCCCCGCGGCCCAGCGGCTGCGCCGCCTCCTCCGCCGCCGCGTGCCGCTCGTCACCTGGCTGCCCAGCTACTCGGTGGAGTACGTCGTGGCGGACCTGGTGGCCGGCGTCACCCTGGGGCTCACGCTCCTGCCGCAGAGCATCGCGTACGCGCAGCTCGCCGGCGTCAGCCCCCGGGTACAGTCTGCTCAAGTGCTAGCGGCTCGCGGTGCACCCGGGACCCGAGGCTTACAGTCTCTTGCTCGCAGTTCGGACTGTACTCGGCGTTCATGGGCGGCTTCGTCTACATGTTCCTGGGCACCATCAAGGAGGTGACGATCGGCCCCACGTCCCTCATGGCCATCGTCACGTTCCAGTTCACGCGCGACCTCAACATCCACTTCGTCATCTTCCTCACCTTCCTCAGCGGCGCCGTGCAGCTGGCCATGGGCGTGCTCCGGCTGGGTGAGTGGCGCCCTCCAGTCAGACTCCAGTGTTTTGGCGCTGATTTCGACTTTGAAGGGCGGAGCAAAAGTCGCCGCGCCACTCATCAAGATAATCGTTTCGAGCCTCAATTAATCGTAGAGGCCTACACTTCTCTCGCCGCTCTGCGGCGGTGCGCCGCCTCCCACGGCGCAGCGCGGGCCCACCTGAGTCAACACCTACCACTCGTTTTGTGTGTCTTCCCCGCGGCGGCGGGAGCGGTCACCCACACAGAAACACACACCGCGCAGCCAGCGGAGTACGCACACACACACACACACACACACACACACACGACCACTACTCACGGCGGCTCTCCCCCAAGAAGCAAGAGGAGCCGGGGGGAAGGGGGCAGCCACGCGATACGTCTGTCTCCGGAGGGAGAGAGAGAGAGGTGGGGGTAGGGGGGGGAGTCTCTGACGTCAAGAGAGCCACGGCACGGCCGGGGGAGCACCGCCTCACCTCGGCCCTCGGCCGCTGCCCGCCAATAACCCCGCCGCCCCCGCGGTCCGCCCGCCCGCAGGCTTCCTGGTGGACTTCATCTCGACGCCGGTCGTGTCGGGCTTCACGTCGGCGACCTCCGTTATCGTGATCGTGGCGCAGCTCAAGCACCTGGCCGGGCTGCGCTTCCAGGTGCGCGGCTTCCTGAACCGGCTCGAGGCGCTCTGGCGCCACCTGCCCGAGGTCGTGCCCGGCGACCTCATCCTCGGGATCTGCTCCATCGCCTTCCTGCTCACGCTCAAGGTACGCAAACTGCGCGCTCTAAAAAAAAATGTCTTTAAAATTATGATGTTCACAAATTTATAAAAAATATTAAATTTGGCACAGTTCTAGCAGCAAACGTGCAGTTCTCACACATTCTTTTTTTTTGTCAGCGGAAAATCTATTGTTTGCCAAGGTGATAAAATTGTAGCGAATGCATTGTGACGGATGCTTGTGCAGCGCCTGGGCAGCCTCGGCCCCGGCGGCCCCGGCGGCGGGCGGCGCGCGCCCACGCTGGCCAGGGTGCTCTGGTTCCTGAGCATCGGCCGCAACGCGCTCTGCATCTTCATCGCGGCCCTCATCGCCAAGGCGTGCCACCACTTCATGGACGGCGAGGTGCCGTTCGCCATCGTGGGTGAGTAGAGAGCGTCCCCGGACGAAGGCGCGGGCAGCGGCAGCGGGCGGCAGCGGGCAGCAGCGGGGGCGCCGTGTGTGTAGGCAACGCGGCGGCACTCCGGTCCCGCCGCGGCCTACCTCCCGGGCGCTCCGCCCGCTCCGCCCGCTCCGCCGCTCCGCCGCCGCCGACACGCCAGCCGCCGCTCTATCGGCTGTCTTCCCGTCGAGCGCACGGCCTCAAAGGCACCCGCCCCGCCACTGGGTGTCGACCACGACAAGGAGGTCCCCAGGATCCATCTCAGCATCGCGCGCCCTCTGTGCTCCGACCGACGCAACACAAAAGAAATGAAAGGGCCCTGAGGGAAGGAGACCGATGAGAAATATTCCCGGCCGCGACGTTCGCCTGGAGCCGCGCGGTGCGATTTCTCATCGCGGAATGAAACGCAGGAGGTGACGGGAAAAGGTCGGCGGCCACTCAGTCAAAGACGACCTCTGGCAGCCCTCTGGCAGACCTCAGGTAGCCCTCAGGTATCAAGCAGGTAGCCCTCGGGTAGCCCTCAGGCAGCCCTCAGGCAGCCTTCTGGCAGCCTCGCCTCAGCAGCGACACAGTTTGACGAGTCGGCCGCGCTATTCGCACGATTCCCATGACTCCTCCGCTCTCTTATCCCCTGGCACACAATAAAAATAAAAGATGGGAAATTGATAGGAGGAGGGGGATGAGAAGGGGGGTAGCAGCGGCGCGTTTCCGAGTTGTGCGTCAGAGGTGGAGCGGGGAGAGGCGGGGCCCCGCGGGGGGCGGATGCCGGCGGATGCAGAGCCCGTCAGATCGTTAGCGTATTGTGGGGTAATGAGGCGGACACGAGGCCGCGGCGATGCTCGGCCCGCGCGCCTCACCCTGCGGGGGGTCTGCTCTGCGGGGGGCGGATCCCCGCGGGGGGTCCCGCCCTGGCGCCCCACCCGACCCCGTGACCGTGGCTGTAGGAGACCGACAAGCGGCGCCGTTTTGCAGAAGGCGAGCCGGAAAAAGAATTAGAAAGTATAGCAGGCAGGCTGGCGGAGGCTGGCAGCGAGAGGGAGTGAGACAGATAGAGAGAGAAAGAGAGAGAGAGAGAGAGAGAGAGAGAGAGAGAAGGTGGTACGCCTTCCGTTGGCAAATGAGGGACGAATTAATGAATCAGAGAAAAGGTGAAAGGGCATCGGGACGCGATGGGCATCGCTCCAGCAACCGGCCGTGGGGCGGCAGGGCAGCGGCGGGGCGGCGCGGTACTGCGGCAGCCACAGCCCGATTAGGGGCGAACGCTCTTCAACTTTCTGCTGACCACAGCTGTGTGTGCGAGAGAGAGGGGGGAGGGGGAGACGATGGGGGGGGGGGGCACTGCGAATCAGTGAATCCTGTCGGCGAAGGGGAATTCGGAATGCGTTCTGTCTCTGTCAGTAGCACTGGCTGCACAGCAGGGCAAGGCACGGCCCTTACTAGCAAGTGTGTGTGTGTGTGTGTGTGTGTGTGTGTGTGTGAGTTAGAGAGAGATGGAGGCAGGGTGTGGGTGAGAGGAGGAGAGAGGACGGATGAGATGTAGTATAAGTCACGACGTTTTTCATCAAGGCCCGCATCCGCGACGCGGTCTCGCTCCCGCTGGTCGCCCCTCCTCCTCTCTCGTGCCGCCGGTAACAACGCCGCACGCCACACCTATGTTGCCCTTCTTCGTCTTTTACCGCCTCCACGACTTGCCATTTCTCTCTCTCTCTCTCTCTCTCTCTCTCTCTCTCTCTCTGGTGCAGCTTCCTGGCACGTAGAAGGGCTCCCCGGCAGAGCCCGCGGGGCCCTCAGAGGCTTATCCCTCCGCTCTTGTCGCCCCGGTCTACATTTGCATGCGTATTAAGACGCCACTGGCGTCGTCTGCTCGGCGCCCCACCTGGAGCCCAGCAGCCAATCAGTCGGCTCACGCTTGTCGGGCTGTGAGGGGTGCGGGAGTACAAGGACCCCCTCCGCGGCTCCGCGCCGCCTCAGCTTGACTCTGCGTGTCTCCAGGTGACATCGTGCCGGGACTGCCGCCGCTGCGCCTGCCCCCGCTGCAGACGGCCATCGGCAACCGCACGTACTCGTTCACGGAGATGGTGTCGGAGCTGGGCGGCGGCATCGTCGTGGTGCCCGTCGTCGGCGTGCTGGCCAACGTCGCCATCGCCAAGGCCTTCGGTGAGTATGCCGAGGAGTACATGCGCGCTGATGCGGTGGAGGTACAGATGGGGGGGTCCTAGTCCATCACATTTCAGAAAATTTCACAAATTTTCGGAAAATTTGGGGAATGTTTTGAAACTTGCAAAATTTTCTCATACACTCTGGATATTTTTTCTCGAAAATTTCTTTCAAAATTTCAGGACTAGAAACCCTAGAGACAGAGAGAGAGACAGAGGGAGGAGGAAAAAAGGTGAGGTCGGCGGTCAGTGGCTGAGACGCGAGTCGCCGCCGCCCGCCTGGCAGGCCCAATATCCCATTAGCCGCGCCCCCGTTGCGCTCCGTCCCCCCCCCCCCCCCTAAGGGCCCCCATGGCTCCCCAGGGACTCCCAGGGCCCCCAGGACCCCCGCAGGGGTCCACCGGGCCTCTCGGCTCCTCCGGGTGCCGGCTGCGGTTCGTACGAGCACCACAATGGCAGTGCACACCGCGTCCCACACGCGTCGCGCAGTGCAGCGGCCGGGGAGGGCCAGGCAGGGGGAGGCAGGGCCGCGGGGGACCCCGCAAAGACACTCCCCAACGGAGACCCTTCAGGGACCACACACCCAGGGAGGCAAAGGCACTGCCATTAATAACTGCTGTGCGAGAGAGAGAGAGAGAGAGAGAGAGAGAGAGAGAGAGCTCGCCGCGCTGTAAAGGTCAGATAATATTCCCTGTGCATGTGATCTACAGTCGCACCGCAGGCCGGCGCGCCCCGACCTCTCAACGCCACGCCCACCTCTACACGCCGCGCCCCTGTCCGACGGCCACATGTAATCCCCCTTCCCCCTGCAACGCTCTCGTCCGGAATATAATATTAATTGTCTGGAACGAAGAGGTGGATTCAATAGAAGGCTATTGTCGCCGCTGCGTGGCCGCATCCGCGCCGCCGCACTTCCGGCGCAAACAGAAGTACAAAGTTTCCCTGCTCGTGGTTTTCTCGCCAACTTCTTGATGCAATTGTTTCGGGAGAGTGGTTCCCTGCCAACACCGGGCGAGCGAAACAGGGGGGGGGGGGATCTGCTCGCTCTCTCTCTCCCTCTCTCTCTCTCTCTCTCTCTCTCTCTCTCTCTCGCCTCCCTTTCCCTCTCTCATACGCACACCAGCACCAGCACCATGCTGTGCCGCTCTGTGTCACGTCGTGTCTGTCAAACGTTTTTAATCATCGCCGCACCGCCAGGTTGCCCCCGGCACATCGCCGCCCCCTCGCTGCCCCACGGCACGCCCCCCCCCCCCCCTCCTCACCCACTCCTCTCCCCCGTTCCCCCGGTACGGGGAGAGCAAATAACAAAGGTGCGGCCCCGCCCCGCGGCCGCCCGCCTGCCGTGAGTCGGGGCAGCGCACGAATAATCCCCGTCGGATCACTAAAAGGCCCCTGAAATGTAAATTAAAGACATTCTCCTGCTTCTACTTGTCAGGTCACCGACCCCCAGCCGCAGCCGCCGCCGACAAGGGCCTGCTTGCAGGAGACCCCCCGGGGAGTCTCGTAGGGAGGGGGGGGGGCGCGACCACTGTAACCCGGCCGAGCGTGACGCGACCGCCTCATCCCGTTTAAAAAACACCGAATGCATAATGAAATAATATAGACCCCACCACCGCCGCCACCGCCGCAACGTGTCATTTGAATAAAAACAGGTCCGTTCCCCCTCCCTCCCCCCTCCACCCCCCCCTAAAAAAATAGGTGCGAGAGAGTTGGCGGTGACGGATGCGACACAGACGCGCAATGACGGACTGCTCCAGACCGGCGACGCCCGGGCAGCGCGCGAAGCGAGGGAAGGTTTAAACGAAGTACCCGGAACTGGAACACAATCGCGATGCAGCAGCAACTCCACCCACGGCAGCCGGCCACCATTTTCCCATGTATCTCTCCTTTCTCTCTTTCTCTTTTTTCCCTCCTTACACACACACACACACATACTAACTCCCTCTCACACACATAGCGACCTTGCCTCACTTCTCGCGGCAACTAATCGAGGTCTATACTCGCCCTTCGTCTTGCTCCGTCCCCATCTGTCCGTCTGTCTCTGTCTCTGTCTCTCTCGCTCTCTTGCTCTGTGTGCTTTTAGGCCGTTCTCCGTCCCCCTTCATCTGTCAGGGCGCGACAGAGACAGTTGCCGTGCGCGCCCGCAGGGTGGGGGAGGAGGGGGAGTCGGTGTCCGGCGGCGGCGGCGGCGTCAGCGGCGGGCCGCGGGCTCCTGCAGGAAATGAAAAGAAAACCCCCGGCGCCCAATCACACGTCCCGCCGGCCTCCGTCAGCCGTGCTGGTGCCGGTCCAGGCCGGCGTGATGGTGGTGTCGGGTGCGTCCTTGTGAAATCGGAGGCCCGGCGCCACCGAGCAATAACGGTGCCGCCGAGAAGGTGGCCGCCGACGTGGTGGCGTCGGCGGCAGTGCAGGCCCCTCTGCCCCGCGCCGTGCCCCCGTCGTGGCGCCCTCGCACCGCCCCCCCCCCCCTCTCCTCCCTCTCCAGTGACCACACCTTCATCATGGCCCAGGAAATGGCCTTCCAATTTTGTCCGCTTACGGCTGCTTGTGCTGCACGGCGGGAGAGCGGGTCGGAGAGGTGAGAGACTGCGGTTTCGAAGGCCTCCCCGCCCGGCTGGCGCGGCTGCTCGGCGCTCGGCTCGCCGTGCCTGGAAGTGTTGGGCGTGAAAGCGCGGGCGTCGGGTTGCGGTGCAGGCGGTAGGGCGGCACGGGGGAGGCAAGGGGAGGGATAGGTCGCGGACGACGCCGCCCGCCGGGTCGAAGGGCATCGAGCCAAAAGGGCCCGAAAGAACCCCACCCCCTGCCGCCGCCCCGCCGGCCGGCAGCGGAGGCGGAGGGCCAAGGGCCTGGCACAGCGGGCAGGGCAGGGCCCGGAGGGCCGCGGTAGGGTCAAGCCAAAGCGAGCCGAGGCGGGCCGAGAGGTGTGAGCGAGCGGCGCCAGCGGCGCCAGCGGCGCGCCCGCCAGGGGGGCACAGGGGTCGGCGGTCGCCGTCATGCAGTGACGTCCGTTCCGGCAAATTGCCACACACACACACACACACACGCGCGCGCGCCTCAGAGGCACGCGCACACGTACGCACACACGTACGCACGACCGCCGACGCCGACCCCTAGCTCGAAGCGAATGGTGGAGAGAAAGGGGAAAATAGCAGCCCCCTTTCCTTCCAGCTCGAGTTTTCCCGTTTTTCCTCGAGTGTGTATGTGTGTGTGTGTGGTGTCGGATTGCGGCAGGTTGCTCGGGGGAGTGGCTGCCGGGGTCCGCCGGTCAGGGGTCTGGCCCGGCAGTGCCTGGCGGACCGACACAGGGCGAGGGCGTTATAGATGACACTTTTGCGGGGGCCTGTGGGGGTGCGGCCAGGGGCGGGACTGGTGTGCAGGGAGGAGGGGGAATGAAAGTGTGGCCACAAGAAACACCTGTGGCCATGGGTGGGATGGCTCTGCCGGCTTCTCTCTCTCTCTCTCTCTCTCTCTCTCTCTCTCTCTCTCTCTCTCTCTCTCTCTCTCTCTCTCTCAGCAGCAGGTGCGCCCGCATGGCGAATGATGACTAACCCTCCTCTGTCGCCCGCAGCCTCGGACGGCGCGCTGGACGCTACGCAGGAGATGGTGGCGCTGGCCGCGTGCAACCTGCTGGGCTCGCTGGTGCAGGCCATGCCCGTGTGCGGCGCCTTCACGCGCTCCGCCGTCTCGCACGCGTCCGGCGTGCGCACGCCCATGGTGGGGCTGTACACGAGCTCGCTGGTGCTGCTGGCGCTCGCCTTCCTCACGCCCTACTTCTACTTCATCCCGCGGGCCTCGCTCGCCGCCGTGCTCTGCTGTGCCGTCGCCTTCCTCATCGACGCGGCCATCGTGCCGCAGCTGTGGCGGACCAGCAGTAAGTTGCGCGGCGCGGCCCCCCGGCGGCTCCCGGAGGCAGGGGCGGCGGGGGGCGGCTAACGGCCACACGGCTGCAGTACACCTGTAGGGCCAGGGGGCCCGGCGGGGGCCAGCCGGGGGCCGGCGCTCCTCGTGCGCCCCCACTCGAGTCTGTGCGCCGCAGCCACAGGTGGCGCCAGGGGGGCGGCAGAGGCGCCCTAACGAGCCTAACAAGCACCGCCTTATCATTCATCGTTATCAGCCCCCTCCCTCCCTGTCTAAGCACCTGAGCCGGAGGGGCCGCAGCGGCGGAGGCGCGGAGGCTCAGGCTCAGGCTCCTTCCCGCGGCCCTCAGGCCTCTGAATATGCATGCAATCCCCGCAGTTGTCACGGGGAGGTTTATTTCTACCAGCCTCAAGATTGTGCGGTCCTCCCGCGACGGCGGCGCCCTGCTGGGGCCGAGAGGGGGAGGGGGGGGGGTCCCATTCATTTCCTCACAGCGTTGGGAAATGCGAAATTTTCCAACTACGTCAAGTACACACAATTTCTCTCTCACTCTCTCTCCCTCTCTCCCAGTCTCTCTGTCCGTCTGTCTCTGTCTGTCCCCTCCCGCCCTTACCCAATGTCGTTGTTATGGCTCAGGCTTGCCATTGCCCACCATTTGCCCCCCCCCCCCCCCCCCCCCCGTCCCCCTCTCGCCTCCGCCGCGGCTGCTGTTCACTGCCCTTGAGTGCCGCCCGGCCCCGTCGGCTCGCCCGTCGGTCTCTACATAATGAGTTGTGCGTCTTGCTCAAACAGCGGCAGGCAGCGGCACCCCGCGAGCGATCGCGATAGCAATTTCTTTCGGCTTTGTCGGCGGCCGGCGGCCTCGTCTGCTGCGCCGCAAAGCCCGCGGTCCGCCGCTGTTGGAGCGCTGCTAGAGCGCTGCTGCTGCTGAACGCTGCTGACGAGCGCTGGCTGCTGTTTCTCGTCTCTCCGTAGTCTCTCTGGCATGGCTTCGCATCACGCTGCCGCCGCCCCGCCGCCGCCCCGCCGCGCTCCGCCACTGACTACGCCAGATACTCGCGTGCGCAGTTAGAAAGTTGTTACGGCCGCAGGGAAGGGAGGTGGAGGGAGAAGAGAGAGGGGGAGTGTGCCCGCGAGCCCTCGCGGACTGAACAGCGGCGTTGTTCATTTTAAAACGGCGTCCGCCTTAACAACAAGCGCCACGGAGCCAGGCCGCGACCGCGCAACAGGGCAAGTGAGAGAAAGATGGGGGGGGGGAGAGAGAGGGAAAGAGAGAGGGAGAGAGAGAGATAGAGAGAGAGGGATAGAGAGAGAGAGAGAGAGAGAGAGAGAGAGAGAGAGAGAGAGAGAGAGAGAAGCGCAATGTGCCGCCGCCGGCCGCTGGTGCACACGCCCCGAAAATGAACCACTCCGCGCACCCCACGGTGTAGAGAGATCTCTCTACACCGTGGCGTGCCCCCAAAGTGCGTGGTATTGTTGCACTTGAAAAGGGGGGAAGGCGAGTATAAGAAGAGCTTTTAGAAGACGCCGTCGCGCCGCGCTGCCGCCGGCGGGTTTCCTGCGAAACGTGATTTTCCCGCGGCTCGCCTGGCGCCCCCGGAGAGTATTGTCGCATTGTTCTCACCGCGCCGTCGTGGTTGTTGTTGCAGAGCGGGACCTGGTGACGCTGCTGGTGACCTTCGCGGCCTGCCTGTGCCTCGGCGTGGAGGTGGGCCTGGTGCTGGGCATGGCGCTGGACCTGACGCGGCTGCTGCACGTCTGGGCGCGGCCCCGGCTCACCATCACCATCTGCTGCGTGCGTACAGGGCGGCATCTCCCGCCTCCTCCCCCTCCTTGGGGATAATTATTTATCGTGGCCCAGGCAGCAGCAGCGGTGGCGGCGGCGGCGGCGGCGGCTGTTGCCACCAGCTTCCTCGCCATAAACTTTGCGTGCCGAGTTTCGCGTCGATATATCGATATATTGCCCGCCATTTGTACAAGTCTGGTGGGCAGGCAGGCCGCCGCCGCCGCCGTCGTCCCCCTTTCTCCTCACCCTCGCACCGCCCGGTCCACGTTCGCCTGTTTCGGCCGGCGGCGGCGGCGGCGGCGGCGGCGGCGGCGGCGGCCCGCGTCCCGCGTCAGATTAAAGTGTTTGTCAACTCGCGTGGGAAGGCGATGGCGAATCGCACTTCTTGTCCAAGTTTGGGGGCGTCGCCGCGTCGCTCGCTTTACGCGCCGGGGCGCGGCGTCCGGGAGGTGTCCGGGAGAGGCGGACGGGGCGCCCGTCAGCGCGCGAGGAGGGATCGAAGCGGCTTGACGGCGCGGGTACCTCGTCGTCGCTGCCCGGCCCGGGCTTTTATAAATTAATTGTGCGACAAACTCGAGCGCTTTGCCCAGCTCTTCGCTTCGCGCCGCCTCTTCCGCCCCCTGCGAGCGGCGCGTGGGGCGCCTGACGGACGGGACGGGACGGCGGTACCCGCCCGAGTTCCGGCCCCACCGTGCCGCGGCATTCTCCGAGCACAGTCCTCCACATTCGCGAGGCGCGCCTCTTATTGGAAGCACGTTTGCTCCGGGCAGCGCACTGCTTGGACGCCGGAACGGGACAGCACGGATGACAGAAGCTTACGTAAGCTTAGGTCATCCGTGCGGGACAGAACGCCCGCGCCGCCGGTGCTTGCTCGGCGGCGGTGGCGCCGGAGAGGCGCGGGCCTCCCCGGTATGCACGGAGGCCGCAGGGCCCGGAGGGGCCCGGAGGAGGGCGCGCGATGAGTCGTGAATAATGAAGCCCGTGCGCCCGGAAGTCCGGAGCCGGAAGCGGCTGCCCGGAACCCCCCGCGGAGCCGGAGGCCGCGGGGCTGCCGGGCCGGCCGGGACCCCCCGCGCTAACCGATGTTGTGTTTTACGAGTCCCCGGACACCTCTCCTCTCTCTCTCTCTCTCTCTCTCCGCTCCGGCGCATGTTTCCGGCGCGACGCGCGGGACCAGTGCGGTGGACCCGGGACACACACCCGACACACACACACACACACACACACACATACACACATTCCCGACGGCTTGGGTGACAGGGTCTCCGGAAGGGTTGACGCCGCCGCCCGCACAGCGCACAGCAACACCGTGCGGCGCAGGGGTGGGACTCGGGATACCTGAGCCACCGCTGCACTGCACGGGTGTGACGGTGTGTGGTGTGAGGTGTGTGGTGTGTGGTGTGCGATGTGAGGTGTGTGGTGTGAGGTGTGACGGTGTGACGGTGCGAGGTGTGACGGGGTGACGACGCCGTGCAGTGGACTGTGTCGGGGTCGCAGGAGAGCGGCGGCGAGTACATCCTGGTGCGCCCGTCCCTCGGCCTCCTCTTCCCCGGCGTGGACACGCTGCGGCAGCTCGTGGACGAGGCCGGCCTCACGGAGGGCCAGGGCACCCTGCCCGTCGTCGTCGACTGCGCGCCGATCCTCGCCATGGACTTCACGGGCATCAAGGTGGGTGCGAGAGGCTGTCGAGTTCACGTCTCCGGTCGGAGGCCTCGGCCGGACACCTCCTCACGCGTCCTGTCCCCCGCAGGCCTTCGAGGTGCTGGTCCGGGACTTCGAGAAGCGCGGCCAGCGGCTACTGTTCCTCGAGGTGGACCCGGACGTGCGGGGGATCCTGCAGCGCGCGGGGCTCTACAACGCGGTCAGCTTCTGCGAGGAGGAGGACGACCTGCCGGCCATGCTGTTCGGTGAGGACACGGCGCGCCCTCTGTGGGCCGAGCGGGAAACCAGGCGCCGCAGCACCGGCGGCACGCGCGGGGTATCGACACGGCGGGATGTATGCGATGACGTCACGGCGAAGGATGCTGTGGCAAAGTGTACACATCAGAGAGAGAGGGGGGGGGGAGACTGTTGACTTCCACCATCAATCAGAGTGCGCTTGAATTGCCGTGCTAATCGAATGAGCGTCAAGGCGGTACTTAAAGCGCCGGCGGCGCCCCCGCGCTCGATGCAAAGTTAACGGCTCAGAGGTAAACTGCGCCTAATTCGTGCAGAGTGGCGGTGGGCGTGGCCCGAGGCGGGTCCGGGGGCATCGTGAGGGAAGAGCACACCTCTGCTGCTTGTTGTCAGGCCAGATTTGTGTGTGCGTGTGGAGCGTGTCTATGTTTGTGTGTGTCAGAGAGAGAGAGAGAGAGAGAGAGAGAGAGCGTCAATCCGGTCGTCACGACGGTATACTCGATGCCAGCAGCGTCCACCGGAGCGGCGGCATGCGGCACGCGGCACGGTTCCCCAGGACGTCACCCTCTTCCTGAACCACTACCAGTGTGTTCTCAATCGAGCAGGCAAGAAGCGCCTTCTGCCTCCGTCACACTCGTCCTGGCCTTATAAGAGAACAGAGATAGAAGATTTCCCGGCGAAACTTTTTTTTTGACAGCCCAATTGAGAACGCGATCCTGAACAACGGCCTTCACGTCTCGTCGTCTTGTCGTTCCAGGGAACGCGCTCCGCTGCAGCCGGGACGAGGACCAGGACCTGGACCAGGCCGACGAGCGGAGCTCGCTGGCACTCTCCGCGTGGAGGGTGGCGCCCTCCGGCGGGGAGCCGGACAAGCATGCGTGGGGCGCCACCAGCGCGGCCGCCGCAGCCGGGCCCGGCCAGAGGCCCGGCGGGGCGCCGACGACAACGGAGAGCCCAGGCGCCGGCGGGCCGGGCCAGACCAGGAGCAGCATCTGACGTGCGAAATAACCGCGGACTCGTTCTGCTCACGAGCGAATTTAATAGCAATAAAAATTCATATAATAAATATAATACAACACATTATTTCACTGCCGTGTTTTGCGAAATTTGTACTGAACCAGCACGGCGTTCCTTGTGGGAGGCGTTCAGCTACACGAGTGGGTAGTTTCTCGTGGCGGAAACAGTTCAAAATATCACAGTGAGTACAACTAAGATAGGGCATGGAACATCGGTCATCTCACGTACAAAAATAAATAACTAACACTACGATTAGAAACCCGTACCGCGCCGGCGGCTGCCGCCCGGCGACACTCAAGCACTTCACGCGTTTTTGAGCGGCGTTCTCGAGCCCAGCAGCCCCGTGCTGAACGCCTTCTTGGCCTTGACGACGGCCGGCATCGGCTCCTCGCCGTTCTCCTGGCGCTGCTGGTGCTGCCGCTGGTGCTCCATGACCAGGCCGAGCGGGCCCTCCTCGGAGATGGTGGGCGTGCCGCCCTGGAAGGAGCTGCCCAGCGTCAGGCCCGAGAGCGAGAAGCCAGCGAGCGCGGCGCGGCCGGGGCTGCCGCCCAGGCTGCTGCCGAGGCTGCTGCTGAGCGTGCGCTCCAGGTCGGCGCCGGAGTCGTCCTCGGGGACGGTGATGGGCGTGGCGCCGTCGTACAGGGACGTCCTGGAAGAGAGGCGGCGCCGTTACGCTGTGTTACTCCTCACCACCGGCCCCATTACTCTACATTACACGTCATTTCTCCTCATTACGCTACGTTACGCCCAGTCACTAGTCCTCACTACGACACATGACGCATTACGCGGTACTACTCCTCGCCACGCTGCGTTACTCCAACCTCCCCGGCGCTTACCTGGACAGCGAGCGCTGGTACTGCACGCGGGACACGGACCGCACGAAGCTGTGACGGCGCGACAGGGTCCGCTTGAGGGACAACTTCTCCTTGAGCTCGGTGGGCGTGATGGGCTTGCGGACGACGGGTGACAGCGGCACCTCGTCCAGCAGGTCGGTGGCGTGCTCCGAGATGACCTCCCAGGCGTGCTCTGTGGGTCAGGGGTCGCGCGGTCAGGCGGGGCTTGACGCGGTACGACGACGACCACCACTCATCGGCCGGAGGCCGAACCCCGTCGTCGTACTCACCGATGTCGGCCTCGACGGCGTGCTCCGACACGACGCAGAACCGGATGACGTAGCGGCCGCGCACCATGGAGGGGATCATGTGCAGCTTGCCGGAGCCGTTGAGGGTGGCCAGGAGCTGCTGGTTGAGCCGGTCCGTGCCGCGGAGGCGGAAGCACACCAGACCCAGCTGCAAGAAGACGGGGTGCCGGGGTCAGGCGCCTGGAGGGCGGGTAGCGGCGCGCGCGGCCGCGCTGCGGGACTGCCTACCCTCGACTCGGCGGGCGCCCGCGAGGCGCCTGGCGCGCAGGCGACCGCCACGCGCCGCCGTGTGGCGGGACGGCCTACCCCCGACTCCACAGGCGCTCGGGGCGGCGCCGCCAGCAGGGCTCCTTACCTTGACATCGTTGCAGACCTCGAACCGGTGGTCGTCGCGGACCAGGGTCTCGAAGCTCTTGGCCAGCTTGATGTGGTTGCGGATGTACTGCTGCAGCCCCTTGATGCCGTAGGTCCGCAGCACGAACCAGAGCTTGAGCGCGCGGAAGCGGCGGCTCAGCGGGATGCCCCAGTGCCGGTAGTCGATGGTCTCGTCCATGTTGGAGTGGCGCAGGTACAGCGGGTCCACGATAAGGCCGGACGTGAGGCGGATGCGGTCGCGCACCCATAGGCAGGAGCAGTCGAAGGACGTGAGCAGCCACTTGTTGGTGTTGGTGTTGAACGAGTCGGCGTACTGCACGCCCTGCATCAGCGGCCGCAGCTCCGGGCAGACGAAGCCGCTGCCGGCGTAGGCAGCGTCTACGTGCAGCCAGACGTCCGGGAAGCGCCGGCACACGGGGCCGATCTCCATCAGGTTGTCGAAGGAGCAGCACGCCGTCGTGCCGAGCGTCGTGGACACGAAGAAGGGTACCAGGCCGCGCCGGACGTCGGCCTCCATCGCCTGCGGAGAGAGAGGAGGCGGGCGTTAGAACGGCGTTGAGGCACCGGCAGCAGCACCGCAGAGGTGGCTGCGGCTGCTCGCAGCACTCACCCGGGCCAGGGTGTCGCCGCGCAGGGAGCTGTGCTCGTCCGGCTCCAGGATGCGGAGGCGCACGAGGGCGATGCGTGCCGCCTTCTCCACGCACGAGTGCGCCTCCCGCGAGCAGTAGGCGACGAGGCGCGGCAGGTAGGTGCTGTCCGTGGCCGTCTCCTCGCCGGCGGCCTCGTTGTCCAGCGGCAGGCCGTCCTCCTCGTCGTCCTCCAGGTGGGCGTCCAGGGACGTGGGCGTGCCCGGCGGCTTCTCCTGGCGCCGCAGCTGGCGGATGGCGTGCGCGCGCGCGGCCAGCATGGCCACCAGGATGATCTCACTGGCCGAGCTCTGGATGACGCCGCCGCCTCGGCCCGAGCTCAGGAAGTCGTCCGGGAGGCCGATCGCCTTGCCGAACCAGTCCGTCACGATGGTCTCCAGCTCGGTGCAGGCGGGGCTCGCGGCCCAGGAGAAGCCGATGCAGCCGATGGCGTCCGACAGCATGTCGGCCAGGATGGACGGGAACGAGTTGCCGGACGGGAAGTACGCGTGGAACCGGGGGTGCTGCCAGTGCGTGATCTGCAAGCACAAGGGGCCGGTCAGGAACGCAGGCGGACAGGCGACAGCGCGGCGGAGGCGCTGGCCGCGTTGCTTCCCGCCCCGCCGTACCCCGGGCATGATCTTGGCGTCGATGTCGGAGAAGATCTGGTCCCAGCTCTCGGGCTCCTGCGGCGCCTCCCCGGGCAGCAGCGGCCGCAGGTAGCCGGGCTCCACGTCGGACACGACCCGCTTCTCGCCGAGGCCCTGCAGGTACCGGCAGATGTACTCCACCATCTCCTGGCCGCGCACTCGGAACTCGGCGGCGTCCATGGTGGTGTCCTGGGAGAGAGACAGAGACGATCGTGTCGATGTCAGTCGCTTGGCGGGCAACTGAGAAAGAGAGAGAGAGAGAGAGGCGTCACGTAAATTGTGATCGGCTTGTTCAGCAGAAAGACGAAAAAGTGTCATCAAACTGGAATAATGTGGTCGCATCGCGAGGGACTCGTCGTGTCGTGTGGTCTAGAGGACACCGTCACCACAAACGCTGCGGTGACGGTTGGGGGGGGGGGGGGGGGGGAGAGGAAGGGGGGGCGGGACACGCCGGAGGCGTCTCTCTTTCGACTCTTCCCTTCGATTGCCGCCGTAGAGCCACACGGAGTCAGAGAGAGAGAGAGAGAGAGAGAGAGAGAGAGAGAGGAAGCACTGCCGCAGCACTGCTTGGGGCCGTGTGGGCGCCCAGCACAACAGCATCGCAGGGGGCCGGCGGGGACCCCTCGCTTCTGCTTCTGCCCCCACAATGGGACACAACACAAAAAAAAAACGGGTCGAGGCGAGGAGGGGCACCTCACTTCTTTCGCCTCCGAGATGGTGCCGCCACTTTAGGTGTTTTTTTTTTATTATTTTTTACTTTTTTTTTGCGTACGCAGGTTTGTTATCCTCAAAGTCGCGCGGGAATAAACAAGGCGGGAGGTCCGTCAGGTGATGTGAGACGGTTTGAAACAGTTCACGCGTTGCTGCAGAGCCCAGTGGTCCCCTGCGGCCGCGCGGACCACAACGTATGTTAATTAAAGGACCTAAAACCCTGATTGTGTGATTCTGCCTCGTCTCTCCTGATCAGACGCAGGTATCGATTTTAATGGTAGATAATAATGATGTTCTCACTTTTTTTCGGAGGCCTGATCAAAACTATTTCGATTCATTACGAAACCCTAAATTAAAGCCGGTTGAGAGCTTGACCTTTCGATTTTATTTAGTCGGAGATTCCCGTGAGCCCACAGCCTTTAAGTCTCCGTCGTCGGTCGGGGGGGGGGGGGGGGGTCCAAGACTCGAAACCGACGGTGCCTTGGGCGCGGCGAAGAAGCGACGAAAGAAAGTTGTTGTGATGACAAGATCGTTTCGCACAATGGATGAGTATACCGTCAGTGCAGTGGGCGGGGCAGAGAGAGAGAGAGGGGGGGGGGGGCGTTCTATAATCACACACGAACTAACGGGCGCGGGCGTACTGAATCAGTTGTGTCATGCCGAAAGAAAACGTAAGCTCGAAAAAAATAGGTGATAATGGAGGGAAACCTTTCCACAAGGGAGTGACAGTAGACAAGGAGAGAAGTTAGCGAGCAGGGGCCTGCTGTGCGAGGAAGTGGGACGGGAAGTACTGGGGGAGCCGCGGCGGGTCACGGCGACACGACACACAGCGGAACGGGGTAACCACAGGCTTGTCCTGTCCCGGCTCCCAGCAGCGGACAGATGCCGAACACTGGCCTCTCGGACCTCTCTGTCGCTCTCTGATTGAGTGCCCCACGAGTGCGACAGAGATCCCGTGTTAGCACGCCGCCGCCGGCCCGCTGGCGTAGGGGCCCGCCGAGGGAGCACATTTAGTGGCAGTGTAACGACCGCTAAGCATACCGTGCCGTGCCGTGTCGCGCCGTGTCGCACCGCGTGCGTGCTTGACCGTGGGAGTTCCCAGGATGGCAATTTGCCATCATAGCAGTATGTCAATAATTATCCACTCTCCGAAACGCCGACCAGGCGCTAATCGTCCTCGCTTGACTAATGGTTAAATCGAATGTGGCCCGCCACTCACACACATATGTACTCGCCGTTCTTTAAGCGAGCGGCGCGAGTTTAAACTATACTCCTGCTGTCCCTGACTACGATGTGATTAACTAGTTGCAGACTCGGAACTGGTATTTGCCGGTGCGTTTCAACTGCCGTGCTCCCCGTGTGACTGCGCCGGTATAGTGTACAGCAGAAGCAGTCGACGCAGAGGACGAGGAGGAGGTGAAGGAGGAGGGCGAGGAGAACGAGGAGGAGGGGGGGGGGGGGGGGGAGGAGTTTTTGGGCCGGAGACTACATAAACGACACAATCGTTTCCATGTCCTTTCCGCCCCTTCCTCTTTTTCTAGCCTCCCCAGGCGCAACGTGTTTTTGTCGGCGTGCTCCTCCTCCTCCTCCTCCTCCTCCTCCTCCTCCTCCTCCTCCTCCTCCTCCTCCTCCTCCTCCTCCTCCTCCTCCTCCTCCTCCTCCTCCTCCTCCTCCTCCTCCTCCTCCTCCTCCTCCTCCTCCTCCTCGCCGAGACCACACTCTTCCCGCACCCCCCGCACCGCGCGGCATTCGCAAATATTGTCCCTCACTCTGTCGGACGTCCGCGTGCCGCGGCCGCTGCTTACCTCACGGTCGGAGTCACTCCCAAGGACACTATTAGCACTTATCACACGAAAATTGACACAAGGCGGCGCTATCCTGCTTTTCGTTTTCGTCTTGTCGTTGGTGTTGCCGCGGTGATGTCCAAGTCCGCGCCCGGCTCGGCTCGGTCCGGCTCGACTCGGTCCGGCTCGACTCGGCTCGGTCCGGCTCGGCTCCACGGGGGGACGCTATCGCGCTGTTCGCGGACGCGGCGCGGTGGACTCCGACGAACGTCTACAGAGACTGACGGCCGCGCACCTCCGCCTCTTGCTTATATCACGTTGGGCGTTACGGCCATTCCCGCCAATTCCGTCCTCCCTCCCTCCTCCCCTCCCTCTCCTCCCGCGCGGGCCTCTCTCAGACTCCCGGGGCCCCCCAGCCCCTCAACCTCCCCGGGCCGGGCGTCCCATGCCCGCGGGCACGGTGCGGGCCTGCGGGCCAGCGGGCCTCCTGGGCAGCTGCTACACCTCCGCCTGATACTGGCTGCTCGGCCTGCGGGCCTCCTGGGCAGCTGCTACACCTCCGCCTGATACTGGCTGCTCGGCCTGCGGACCTCCTGGGCAGCTGCTACACCTCCGCCTGATACTGGCTGCTCGGCCTGCGGGCCTCCTGGGCAGCTGCTACACCTCCGCCTGATACTGGCTGCTCGGCCTGCGGGCCTCCTGGGCAGCTGCTACACCTCCGCCTGATACTGGCTGCTCGGCCTGCGGACCTCCTGGGCAGCTGCTACACCTCCGCCTGATACTGGCTGCTCGGCCTGCGGACCTCCTGGGCAGCTGCTACACCTCCGCCTGATACTGGCTGCTCGGCCTGCGGGCCTCCTGGGCAGCTGCTACACCTCCGCCTGATACTGGCTGCTCGGCCTGCGGGCCTCCTGGGCAGCTGCTACACCTCCGCCTGATACTGGCTGCTCGGCCTGCGGACCTCCTGGGCAGCTGCTACACCTCCGCCTGATACTGGCTGCTCGGCCTGCGGGCCTCCTGGGCAGCTGCTACACCTCCGCCTGATACTGCTCGCTCTGCGGGCCTCCTGGGCAGCTGCTACACCTCCGCCTGATACTGGCTGCTCGGCCTGCGGGCCTCCTGGGCAGCTGCTACACCTCCGCCTGATACTGCTGGTCGGACGGCCCAGACTGGCGTTGCAGGAGACGGATGAACCTCGGCTGGCAGCGTCGTCGTCGGGGAGGTTGTGCCGATAAGAGATTTCAAACGACATAACGATTCTGCACGTCCATATGGCTCGTAAGAAAACTGTGAGTGTAGATGGGCATTTTTGTTACCTGCCATCGACAAAGTTTCCATTTGTCCACAGCAATGAGTGACAATGTTGTCTGTCTGGAGGCACAATTTTTGTTGCTTGCCTATGGACGTGCAGAATCGTCCCTAGCCATGGACTAGAGATGGAAAATTGGCCATTGAGATTTTGGGTGCGCCGCGCCCTTTTCGGACGCCGTTAGAGCCCAGCGCAGTCTCGGCACGGAATATTTCCCCTCCAGGAAGGCTCTCCTCTCCTCTCGGGCCGACGCACCTCTCTCTCCCTCTGTGTGCGCAGTCACTTGTCCAGGACGATCAGGCCGCAGGACCCTCGGCCGAACACTTTTTGTTCGCCTTTTTTGATTCGGCCGCGGCCGCACGCCCGTCTCGCGTCAAAGTCCACCTGGATTACATCTGACTGACAAGCGGGCGGCAGCAGTGGTGGCGGCGGCGGCAGCGCCGTCGACTCCGGCAAACCTTTTCCGTCGCAGCGTCCTTGAGCTGGGCTGCGCCCGTTGTGCCTGCGCCCCGCGTGGCGCCTGCGATACCAAAATTTCCCCTCACAGACATTTTTTTTTACAAAAAGAAAACATAAAAATAATAATAAAAGTTAGATGTATTGTGGAAAATGATTCTGGACCCATAAATTATGATTCTTCTGTATTCCCGAATTTACTGTCGCCGGTTCTACGAACCGCGGTGTTGCCCGAAGCGAGACTCGTGTGGCGGGCCGCGCTGCGATTGGCGCTCCGCCAGAGACGCGTGTGCGAGGCGTACAACACGGGCCGCGGTGAGTGTGCACGTCAGCTCCCAAGCTGCCCGAAAGACACCTATTGAACCGATCTCTCTCTCTCTGTCTCCCTCTCTTTCTGTCTCTCTCTCTCTCTCTCTCTCTCTCTCTCTCTCTCTTCCTCGATGGGGTCATATGACCTCTTCTGATAAAAACCGCTGAGATGAGGTGACCACGGTGAGGCTTGCTACTAAAACTCTTATCTGTAATCAAAAAAATTTCATTGTGACCCCATTTTCGGAATCCAGGGATCAATTTGAGACCATCTCTGGTCTCAAATCTGGAGACTGAGGTCGAATTCTTCAAAAAGCCTCTCCAGGCGCCTTATTGATGGTTATGACTCTGTCATTCTCAGTACGGACCCCGCACGAGGGCCCCCTGATTGGCAGAGGTGCTATCACTGTTAATGCCACAGGTGCCTCGGAGTACCTCAGGTGTGCACGCCGGCAGCGCGGAAGCCCTTTACGATGTGCCTCCGAGCGTTAATCGGGAGAAGATGAAGGGAGCAAGGGGGCGGGGGCACATCCTGGAGGGCGGTCCACAGCCCATAGCCGGCTGGGAAGCCCCCCGCGGCCGCGGCCCCCCCGGAGCGCGCTCCAATACCATGTACCATGACCAGTACTACTGTGTGCAATGATTCGGGACATTTTCGAGAGGGTCAGCTCCGCGAAGCACACAGTGCGGCCGTCGGTTAGTACCGGCCCGAGCTGGACGGAGTGAGTTATTCCCCCTCGGAGGCGAGCGAGCGCGCGCCGCGGCGGACGGGCGCCCTTTGCTTGGAAAAATCGCCTCTTTTGCGATACAGAGATGCATGACTAGACAGCAAATACACTACACAAAGCACACACACACACACGGCCGTGTGGCGGGATTTCCGATGGGCCAGTGTGCAGAGAGCGAGGAAGGCCGCCGCGGCGCGAACGCTGCGAGGAAGAAGAAGTTGGTCAGGCGAAATTCCGTGGACCGGCGGCGGTGGCGGCGCGCGAGTTGGCGGCCCCACCGCGGACCTGCGGCAGCAGCAGCAGCGGCAGGAGGACAGTGCGGCCGCGGGGCCGTGGGGCCGCGCGCACGGCGCTGTTGATGACGGCGCCGCCTGGCACACGGCACGGGCCCCGCTCGGCTCCGCGCACGGCCCGTCTGTTTGTTGTCTCTGCGAACGGATGTTGCTGTCGAGGGCGCGGCGCTCCGTTCGATCTCGCACATGGCTCTGGCCGGCACGGTCGGCACGGCTTTCCCCGGCAGTCACAATTGGAGTTTCCAGTCTCGAAATTTTCAACGACGTTTTCGGAAAATATCTAAAAATTTTCAAAAAAAGTCTCGAATTTTCGGAAAATTTGCAAAATTGTCTGATATATTATGGATTTTTTTCCCAAAAATTTTTGGCATTAGAAACTCAAGTCAATATGGCTACGCTACAACGCGGAGGCTGACTTTTGTGCCGAGGAAATTTTAGTCTTCTGAGAAGCGCGGCTGCTAAGTCTTTTCCCCTAAAAAAAAAACAACTACAGAAAGTCAGAAACAGACCGAAATGTCAAAAAAAATGGAAGGCAATAAAAGTCGAGAGAAGTAAAAACACAGTCAAAACAGCTGGTAGAGGTTAAAATTTTTGTGACCTGCAGGGCTAGATGGGACCCCCTCGGGTGCCGCCGCTCTCCCACACAGGCCGCCAAGCACTTTATTTTCTCCTCGCGGGCCAGAAAATCGATTCCGCTCGCGCGGCGTGAAGAGTCTCTCGTATTCATTTCATTTCCCCGCGCCGTCGCCACCGGAGGGACCGGAGAGGGCGCCGGAGAGGCCCATGCAAAAACGGGGGAGTCCCGGGGCTCTGGCCTCCCCGCGGACCTCCACGGCCGGACCCGGCCGGACCCGGGCGGGAAGCAAAAACCGAAGCGAAACCGAGCGGAGCGGCTGCGTCCTGCACTGTACCGGTGAGGGAAATGTTGGTAAAATAATATGCTCGCAGATACGGGAGCCCCCTACGGAAAAAAAAACCTTATCTGTATTGCTGAATCATTAGCAGCATATGGATAGCGAATTTTATTAGTTGTCGTAGCTCGCAAACGTATCGCGAATAACCCGGGCGGAAACGACCTCTTAAAGAGACTGAGAGCGGCTGCGTAGCGGCAAGGGAGCGGCCTCTGCGGAGGTCCTCCGCAGGACTGGAGAAAGGGATATCGAAAGCGAAATGAAAAATTCGGTTCTATCTGATGGTCTTGACCGCGCGCTCGGGAGCTACACCGGATGGACTCGGATCGACTTGACCGCCATCCGCGACCGGTTCCGGACTCATGACTCGATCGTACTGATGCGATCGGTACCAGGAAGTCGCTGGGATCAATGAGACCCCCCACGGCGCCGCGCGCCACGCGCCCCCACTCCTCGAGAGAGCTCCGGGGGGGGGGGGGGGGGGGCTCGTGGAGGCGCCTGCCGGAACCCCGCGGCCGCGTGGTACGACACCATTTAAATTTGGCGATTAGCGCGCTGCAGCGGGCCTTCCGAAAAATGTAACGCGTTGACTGTGCGTGCGTGTGCGGCTGTCTCCGCACTACGCGCACCCCTCTGTCCCCCCGCCGGTGACGTCAGGCTCCCCCCCCCCCCCCCCCCCCCCTCCCCCGGCGGCAGGTGCGCTGACGTCAGGCGCGCCGTCATTGGCCGGGACCAGCGGCTCCCGGAGCCAATGGGCGCGGCGGCGGCGCAGAGGTCTGCGGACCCGCTCGCTCCTGCCGTGCTGCGGCCGCCTGTACCGCACGCCGCACGGACCGCGTGGTTTGCGACCGCGACTTCTCGTGGCGCCGGCGCCTCTGCCTGCCGCGGTGCCGCGGGGCATGCAGGCGCCCCCCCCCCCCCTACCCCCTTCCCTACGCAGCCCGCGAACCGCAGTCAACTTTTACCATGTGGCTAAACGGCGTGCGGAAACGAAATAAACGTTTGTTCCCTCTAGCGGTAGCGCCAACTCGGTTTTTATGTTGTGTTTTTTTTTTTAGGTTTGGGGAGCGGCTGCGGGGTGCGGGGTGTGAATTCCTCTGGCGTTCTGCAGCGGCACACGCACCTTCTCCTCGGCCCTGACCCTGTGAGGGCGGCCGGGACCGGGGCGGCGGGATTGAGTGGCGGAGCCCCCCGGGGGGCTGCTGCCGCTGCTGCCGCTGCTGAGGTTCGCACACGGGGGGCCGCCAGCCGCGCGCCCACCTATGCCGTTTACAAAACGCTCGCCAGGAGGCCCCTCTTTTAATAGACTGGAGCGTAAACACTGCGGCGGTCTGTGCAAGGAAGGAAAGTGGGCGCGGCGAGTGCCTATGAGGAGGGAGCGAGAGAAAGAGAGCGTGGGGAGAGCATAGGGATGTGAAAGAGAAAGCGAGAGAAGGTTGAGGGAGCGACAGAGAGAAAGAAAGAGAGAGAGAGAGAGAGAGAGAGAGAGAAGCACCCGATGGTGTCAGTAGTACCGTACTGCTGTCCGACTCATTCCACCTGCTTCCCACGCTTCTCTCTCTCACTCGCACACACACACACACACACACATTCATACACTCACACAAACACACGGGTACACACAAGGGGATCCTCTATTTCTGCGCTTCCAGGCGAGAAAGAGAACCATATGACTGTCAGACAGCGCCTGCGGATGCCGGGGTAGGCCGGCCCGCACGGCACGGCCGAGCCGCACAGGCCGTTGTTGCCTACCAGATCGTTGACAGGCGCCAGAGAGAGCGAGAGAGCGAGAGAGAGAGAGAGAGAGAGAGAGAGAGAGAGAGAGAGATCAGAGAGAGAGAGAGATCAGGGAGAGAGAGAGGTAGGGGGGGGGGGGGGGGAGGCCACGCGGTCCGCCGTCATGAGTCATGTCCGCTCAGCTGGACCCGTGCCTCTACGTGTGACGTCGGCTCGGCGCGTCACGTCACGGGCGCACCGCACCGCGGAGGATCAAGCCTCTGACGTCAAGTTCTGGCGTGGCAGGGCATGGCGGGGCGTGGCGGGGCGTGGAGGGGCGTGGCGGGGCGTGGAGGGGCGTGCAGCGCGGAACGGAACGCAGCCGGCTGAGCAAGGCGTGGCAGTGGCAGGAGGCGGCGCGGCGTTTGGCAGCGCCCGGCGTGTCCACTCCGTGCCACGCGGCGCGGCTAACTCTTTCGGCGAAGTGCCCGGCCCGGCCGCCCCCACCTCTCGACGCGAACCGCGCGAACCCGCCAGCCACTTGCTGGTATTGCAGGTGTGCCGGTGTGTGCCGGCGTGTGCCGGCGTGTGCCGGCGTGTGCCGGCGTGTGTGCCGGCGTGTGCCGGTGTGTGCCGGCGTGTGCCGGCGACCCGCCGGGTCCCGCAGGCCGCAGGTACACGGCTCCGGCCCCAGCAGCAGCGCTCGCTACGGTCATGGATATGAGCGTCGCACAGTACATAATTGACGACCTCGTTTAATGACAGAGAGAGAGAGAGAGAGAGAGAGAGAGAGAGAGAAGGAGGGGCGAAGAGGGCGTTGGCCTGGAGTGACCTGTTTGTGGGAGGGGAGAGGGGGGGGGGGGCTCTATGGCCGGATCGGAGCTGCCGATTTCAGCGAAAGCGGAAGCGGAGCATCGGCCTCGGCCAGCTATGTCCGGCGGCAGCGGCAGCAGCGGCAGCAGCGGCGGCAGCGCCACCTTGGGCCGCCGCTGGCTGCCGTCCGGCTCCGGTCCGGCTCCGGCCGTTTGATGGTGTTGATTGATATCTCGCGCCGCGCTGGCAGGTCGGGTCGGGTCGGGTCGGCCCCGGGGAGCCCGCGCTGCTGCAGGGCCGGCGGGTCCGGCGGGCCGCGCCGCACCGCGCCGCTACAGCCACTGCCGCCTGCTCCTATTGTGCCGGCCGGGCGCTACACGCTCAGAGAGCAGCGCCGCCACGCGCGCCGCG
Source organism: Megalurothrips usitatus (assembly GCA_026979955.1). NCBI lineage: Eukaryota > Metazoa > Arthropoda > Insecta > Thysanoptera > Thripidae > Megalurothrips > Megalurothrips usitatus. The sequence continues at coordinate 7,234,835 of CM049596.1, forward strand.
CCAACATGACGAAAACGTTTTCTCATTTGGACCACGCTATGATGACGTGCAAAGTCAGCCGTGTAGGCAACCTTCGAGAGCTAAGCGAAAAACTCAGATTTGAATCTGGCGCCCTGCCGCGCCGAGCCGCGGCACTGGAGTGCGTTTGACAACGTCACCCGAGATAACTCGGTGGTTGGGGTAGAGTGGCCGTCGGGGCGGTCGGGATCGTTCTCGGACGGCACGGGTGAGCCGAGATGTGTCGTCTGCTTTGTTTACACCAGCGCGCCCGCTTGCCTGGAGGCCATGGAGGCGATGGAAAATCACTTAAATGTCACTTCCGATCGTTGGTGGGAGTGAGGATGAGCTTCCCCTTATCCCTCACGGGCTCCTCATGGTCCGTGCGTGCGTCCAAGTTAATTGATTGATCTCCATTTTTAATAATCACTCACAATGTGCCGGTGCACGGTGCACAGCCATTCGTCGGCTTCCCGCCTTCCCCATCGGGTGACGATGCACCTTGCTCCAAGGGGTGGGTGAGATTCCGCGTCGATCGGGTGCTTTCTGCGGAGTTTCTCGGACGCCCCAAACCGACACTCGCGAGTGCGGCCTTCGGGTGGCAGGGTGCACTCGGGGGGAGTCCTCGAACGCACTCCTGCCTTGCATCACGTTATTCAGGGCGCGACGGGCCCGCGGCGGGTCGGGGCCGGGAGCCTCCCTCCAGGACCGCGAGCAGGGCGTGCATGTTGTGTGTGTGCTCAGCACGCGCGCTGCACCGGCTGTCTACAACGTACGACGCCGCGGGCGGCGGGCCCGCCACCGCCAGCCCAGCGGTGTCATCGACACCGGTGCACACACAGCGTTGGTGTGCGCTGCTCGCCCGCGCCGAGAGCGCGCATGTACGCAGAGCGCGGTGCAGGCGATGCAGGCCGTGCCGGCCGTAACGTGCCGAACCGAACCGAGCCGAACCGAACCGAGCCGAACTCGGGGCGACGCCGCCGACGTCACCGCGTCGGGTCCCCCGGTCCCCCAGCCAGGGAGGGGCGGGGTGGGGGCTGCAATGCAATATCTGGCGTAATAAGCGGCCAGGACGCGTGTCGGCGCGCCAGGAATGGGAGACGGCACCGGCACGCCCCCCCCCCCCTCCTCCCCCTGTCCCGCCCCTGGACGCCGCCCCCGGGCCCCGCCCCCGGCACGTGTTGCACCACGGCGGCGGGAGGAGGCGGGCGCCCCCAGTCACGTGGATACTGGTCTCTTCCGAGCGACGCCGACCTTGGCGAACACCCGGGGAGGACCCGCGGAGGGCCCTGGAGGTCCCGGACGACGATGGCGACGGCAGACTGGAGTGGACTGGGCGTCGTCCCGGTGAACGACGACGGCGTGATGGGGCGCCGCACGACGGGGGTGGAGTGCGTGGGGGGCGGAGGGAGGGAGGGAGGGGGGGCGAGAGGGGCGGTGGGTCACATTTGAATACGAATGGGGCGACGAAACGACGGCGTTTTGCGGAAGGCAAGTGGGATGCTCTCTGTCAACAATATACCAGCGGCGGCAGCGACCACGGCCTCGGCCCCGGCCCCGGACCCGGACCCGCGGGCTCCGGACTCCGGCCTCCACCGGCCGGATCGTGAGCGCAACCCGAGAACCGGTGTTCGCCGCAATATCATGCCAATTTTCAAAGTTCCCCCGGAGAAATAAAATCCGGTGATTTTGGACCGCCGTGTGCTCGGACCTCTGTTAAGACCGACCCGTGTCTCGCAGTCAGTAGCGACGCCTCCCTAACGGAGGTCATGCTAAGCCGACTTTACTCTCCATTCACCTCACCTCGCCTCTCACCCTCGTCCACGCACGCCGCGGGCTGGGCTCTGCTCGGACGCACTTCAGGGCGGCGGAGGCAGCGGCAAGCCCACCCTCGTCACACACGCCCGCCTGCGCGCACGCACACACACTCAGAGAGAGAGAGAGAGAGAGAGAGCAGCTGCAGCGGACCGCGGGCAGGAGCGGGGCAATCCTCGCAAATTTATGGGTAAATGGCCGCCGAGCGTATGGAGTAGGGAAATGGAGGTGGGAGTAAGGGAGAGGGAGGGGAAGTGGATACCGGGATCACCCGATCCCGAGCGCAATACAGTACGAGTCCGCTCTCTCTCTCTCTCTTTCTGTCTCTCTCTCTCTCTCTCTCTCTCTTCCCTTCTTTCTCTCTCTCTCACTCACACACACTCGCCCGCCACACAGTGTCGATGAAGAGGGTGCGACGCCACACCGCTCCGCTCACTGCCCTGCCTCTCTCTCTCTCTCTCTCTCTCTCTCTCTCTCTCTCTCTCTCTCTCTCTCTCTCCCCCCGTGTCTTCCCCATAGCATCATAGGCGGCCGAGGCCGAGACCGGGGGGCCCGCTTGGTCTCAGCCTCGGCTTGGCCTCAGCCTCGGCTCGCCGAGCTCTGTGGTGTGGTGTGCTGTGATAATGGATTGGAAAGCAGACCGCAGTGCAGAGGGCCCCGGCCCCGAACCCCGTGATATGCTGATGGGCACGGCCGGGGCGTGTCGTGTCGTGTTGTGTCGTGTCGTGTCGTGTCGTGCCGTGCCGTGCCGTGCCGCAGGATGCATGGGGAGCAGACAGAGGCCCTCCTCAATCGATTCCCTCTCAGCCCGACTCCTGTCTGCACTGCCTCCCACGGCGCCGCCACCTCCACCGTCGCCCGCGACTGCCTCGCGCTTAATTGGAAATCTCTTTGAATTCCTTTTTTTTTCGCACCAGGCGCGTAATATTTTCCAGCGCCTGCACGGTAAATTCTTGTCGAGGACCGGCCGGGCTGCGGAAGATACGGCGGCAGCGGCCAAAGTCACCTGTCTCTCTGTCTGTCTGTCTCTCTCTTGTACAAGCTGCCTCTCTCTCTCTCCTCTCTCTCTCTCTCTCTCTCTCTCTCTCTCTCTCTCGCCGAGGAGGGGCCCACTCTAAGTGGGGATGTGGGTGTCATCCCTCAACGCAATTCAAGCTCTTCTCCTCTCGCCTCGCCTCTCCTGCTCGAGCTCTCCAGCCCCCCCCCCCTCCCCCGCCCCGCCGCGTCCTCTCTCGCCTTGCCGCCCTGAACGGTTCCCCGCGCTCCTGATGAGGGCAGGCTCTGAGGCCCCGCGCCGCGGGTCACGCGAGTTCGTCAAGGACGGGAGCAGAGGGACTCGTCCTTGAAGGACGCGGTGCGTGGCGCGGTTAGGAAGAGAGGACACGGTGTGAGACGCCGGTGGAAGCGATCCCTTTCGAACGGATTCACCACCTGAGGTGACGCCGAAACCGTGCAGAGAGGACTCGCCCGGAGGACACTGCGGCGGCGCGGACGGTGGCACGTCGTTTCTGCACGGCCCCCACGCGCCCCCGGGCGGGCCGCGCCGGGCCCGGCCGGGCCCGGCGCCTCGACTGCAATATGACCGGCGGTGCTGGGGCTCGGAGGCCTTGTGCTCCGGGGGCCCCGGGCTCCTCCGGGGTGGAGTGCGCGGCGCCTCGCGGCACGCCTTGCCCCGGCCGTGACGCGGGGGGTCGTGCGGCGCCGGGGACCCCAGAGCCCCCGGAGCCCCCGGAGCAGCCCGTACCGGAGCCGGCAGCGGCGCAGGCCCACCACCAGTCTGATTCCGAGCAGTGCCTCGTCGCCCTCGCTCTCTCGCTCACGCCCGTGGAGGGCGTCCCCCGTAGGGGTGCGGGTGAGACAGCGCCACGTGAAAGCAGTGCTGCTCGGAGTCTGGCTGCGGCGGCGGCCCGGCCCGCGCCAGGATTGGTATGTCAGGGCCAGAAGTCGGCGTCGGCAGGTCAACAAGCCTCGCTATGCGAAGGCGTCGGCGTCGCGGGGGCGGCTGCCGGGCTGCCGGGCTGCCTGCGCAGCCGCCCCCGCCCCCCGCCTCCACTGCAAATGAGCGCGGAGGGCGGCAGTGAGGGCGGCGGCGGCACCACTGCGATCAACAGGCAACATCGCGCGCCCTGCCAGGTCTGACCTGGTCTGGCCGTTCCGCCGACACTGACGCACTCCTGCCGACGTTACGGCCTGCGGGGCCCGCGGCGCCTGCGGCGCCTGCGGGCTCGTGCTGCCATGAAAGAGATCCAAATGAGTCTCCTCCCCTCCCCGTCTCCTCCCTCCCTCCCTCCCCCTCCCCCCTCCCTCCGTCCTAGTGTCCGGGGCCGGCGGCTTTTGCCTGTGGCCGCCCCCCACCCTCCCCCTCTCCACCCCGTGTGCAGCAACAGTTGTCGTCTGAGGAGGGAGGAGACGAGTGGGGTGGCGGCCGGGCACGGCACCCCCGCGGGACGCGGCCGACGCGGCGGGGTGCCGCACGGACCAGGACGAGGATGTGGACGGCCAGCCGGCCGAGCCCTTTGGAGGCCGCCGGGCTCCAGCCCTGGTTAATCCGTGCTAAGTGGAGGGGAGGTGGTTGGCGGGGGCGCGAGCGCCGCCGCGCTGCCCGGCCCCTGGCGCTGCTCATGGCACTGCCCATGGCGCCCGTTGTCTGGATACTCCCGGCGCTCCCGCCGCCGCTGCTGGCGGCCTGTGCTGCCGCCGCCCGGCGCGTGGCGTGGCGTGGCCGGAGTTCCAGAGGCCCCAGTGTCCCCCGAGAGGGAGCGCGGGAGGGCTCTCCATTCAGCAAAAGGAATTTGGGTCGAATGCCAACGGCTTCATCCCCTCCGGTCCCCCAGCCGCCCCCGGCCGCACCCACCCCACGGCCACCCCTTCCCGCCATCCCTTAATTTCATTTTTCCCCGGCTTCGAAGTCATGCCGTGCGGAGCCACACAATTGCAGCCGGTGGAAAGTGGGGGGGGGGGGGGGGGAGCGTCACATGCAGCAGTCGCTCCCCTCCCCCCTCCCCCAGCTCTGCCACAGGTACGATAACACGATAACGTATAACCAGGAGGCGGTCTCCCCTTATACCTGTTGCCGCGGCCGCTGGGATTATTACACACCTCATTGGGGAGGGGGGAGGGAGGTATGAGAAATGCTGCATAAGTATCGTGAGAGAGATGGGAGAGAAGAGAAGAGAAGAGAAGAGAAGAGAAGAGAAGAGAAGAGAAGAGAAGAGAAGAGAAGAGAAGAGAAGAGAAGAGAAGAGAAGAGAAGAGAAGAGAAGAGAAGAGAAGAGAAGAGAAGAGAAGAGAAGAGAAGAGAAGAGAAGAGAGAGAGAAGAGAAGAGAGAAGAAGAGAAGAGAGAAAGAGAAGAGAAGAGAAGAGAAGAGAGAGAAGAGAAGAGAAGAGAAGAGAAGAGAAGAGAAGAGAAGAGAAGAGAAGAGAAGAGAAGAGAAGAGAAGAGAAGAGAAGAGAAGAGAAGAGAAGAGAAGAGAAGAGAAGAGAAGAGAAGAGAAGAGAAGAGAAGAGAAGAGAAGAGAAGAGAAGAGAGAGAAGAGAGAACAGAACAGAACAGAACAGAACAGAACAGAACAGAACAGAACAGAACAGAACAGAACAGAACAGAGAGGGGAGGCACTATTGTCCCATCTCTGTCGCACACGCCCTGGAGCGTGGTGCGGTGCCGTGCGAGCGACAGGGACAGAGCGATGTCGATGCGCATGCCTGCCCACGCCCTGCTGCTCCGGTCCTCCCCGCCGCCCCCCGCCCCCGCCGCCCCGGAGCACGGAGCCTCGAGTCGGGGGAGGCTCGGCGGGTGCGTCGGTGCCGGACCAGTCATATTCGGAGTAAAGACGCGGGCACAGGCGGGTCGGGCCGAGCAGGGACGGGGCTGCCGCCATGCAGCACACCTGCACCTGCACCCCTACCTGCACCTGCAGCCCCCGGCCCCCGGCCCAGTGCCAGTGCGAGTAATTCAGCGGGAGCCCCCCTTCGCGTCGCTCCTCGAAGTGGCCGACTGCGCTGTGCTGGAGGAGAGACGAGCCGCGCTGGGAGGAGCGGTCGCAGCGCCACGAACGTCACAGGTGAGGGCCAGCGGCCGACGGTGGCGGGTGCGCGTCCCGATTCAGGGGTTCGACGGATTGTCTTTACTAGCTTAAACCAGGATTTTTAAAAAATTAGATTTTGAATGATTTCATTTTATATTTCGGGCAAAAATCCCACCTCGTCGGTATCAACACGAATCATTCATGGTCGGTTTATACGTATGCGTATTACTGTTGGGAACGGAGGACATTTGAAGAGCGGTGTGGGAACCCTGGTGGGTAGGCCATGCGGACTGTTGCAGTCACGCGTGCTGTGCGGGCCGGCCTACCCCGGCACTTGCAGGCGCTCGGTGTCACCCTACCCGCTGGTGTCTCGTCACCGAAACGCGGCTTTTCAAAAAGAATATTTTTCACTTTTTAACAAACATTTTTTTTCCGCTTTGACCAAACGCGGCACCTCGTATTCCATCTCACTCTCCTCCATCACACAAACGCAACGCGAGCGAGCGCCGCCCTCCCCCGCGCACAATTTGATCCATGCTGCAAAACGTGCTCGGTTTTTATTTTGTCTGTCGTTGTTCCATTCTATTCCGATCGAATATCCTCGCTGAGCCAGGCGCCAGCCAGCCAGCCCCACGTCCGACTAATGAATCTCCACGCGGCACCCCACAGGCGACACGGCCTCCCGAAGAGCCACAGGCCGACCAAAAGCTTTGCGTCACTTCAATACGCCCTTTTTTTCAAACGTTCTGCTCCGCGAGGCGATATAAAACTGAAATTTAATAATTTACTTTTGGCACACTGCCCCGCATAAGCGTTCGTCTCTACCGCGGCCGCGGGATTCTCTCGTCACACGTTAATTCTCTTTGCCCGAGAATTTTCCTTACGAACGGCGGGAATTAAAATATGCCGTCACAAAGCGGGCGGCGGGCGCTCCGGGGGCGCAGCCACGCGGCTGCCGCTGGGCTGATGGCGGCACCAGCCGGCGCGGCCCCTCCGGACCCCTCCGGACCCTCCCGTCCGCCCCCGCGCCCCCCGCCCCACACCCCGCCCGCGCAGGTTCACGCGGAATCGTCCATTCGGAACGAGTTGTCGTGTGCTCGAAGCAAGCAGAGCACAGCTAGCTCTACTCGAGAAAGGTAATGGCGGCACTTAAAAGTCAGTCCGGCTCAAGGGATATCGCTGTCAAGCACCGCCCGCCGCCCCCGCCGCTCCCGCCGCCCCCGCCGCCCCCGCCGCTCCCGCCGCCCCCGCCGCTCCCGCCGCTCCCGCCGCTCCCGCCGCTCCCGCCGCCCCCGCCTCCGGTGGCGCCCTTCACAGCCAATAGTGCGGCCCGCACCTTCTCCCCCCCCCCCCCCCCCCCGGTGCCGGGGGTGGCGCCGAGGGGCGCCTCAAACACCTTGGACCTGCCTGGATCGGGCCAGAGCCGCGTGTTGACTCAAGTGGGAGCGAGAAAGCAAATACGGCAGTTGGGCTGGCGTCAAAGTGAGATGACTTCACGGGCGCCGGCAGGCGGCAGCGCGCTTCCTCCGCCAGGATCTCGCCGCGGGTGTGGTCAGACAAACAGGAGAGGGGATCGCCACGGGAATAATCCTTCCTTGGGGGCGCGGGGGGGGGGGGGGGGGCTCCCTCACGGCCCGAAAAACGCTAGCCGCAGAGCTACAGAAGATGCGAGAGAGGGTCCCTCCTGCACGCCGACTGTGTGAGGGTGCCGCGACGCCTGCCAACAAAACAAAGTTTCATCTCGCTAATAGTGCCTTGTCGCTGCTTCCCGCGCCAGCAGTTGCGGTGGTGGTGGTAGTGGTAGAGGTAGTGGTAGAGGTGGAAGGAGCGGGCGGCAAGCGGTGGTGGAGGTAGCAGCCGGTCGCCAAGCACCGCCGCGGCCATCGCATCGTTTAGGGTGGCCAGTTAACGGTCCCGGCCCCCGCGGTGATCGCTGCTTCCCGCGCGCAGCCCTCTCAGCCGCAGCCCGCCCGCGATCCGAACCGTGATGGCGTTTTAACGGCCTTCTATCCATTCATAAGTCGTGAGGGCTGATCGCGCCGCGCCCCGGGCCGTGACGGTGCAGCCCCACACGCCAGCAGCAGCGCAGCGCTGCGCTGTACCGCAGAGCACACGGAGCGCTCTCCGCCGCGGTCCGATGGCTCAGTGGGTTGGCACGTGAGCCGCCGACCGAGAGGTCCGAGGTTCGAACCCCGTCGGTGTTGTGCACCTGACTCGGGAGGACAGGCCCCGTATGTTGATGAGCGTCCCGACTGTCGTCCGCGGCGCGGCGGCGACGCTGCTGACGAGACTCATCATCTTCACGCCCGTCTCCCTCCCACGTCCCACGTCCCACGCCCTGCGCCGCACCGCCGCCCCCTTCCTTCCGCCCTCTCGCACCCCTTAACCGGATCGAGCCCGCTGCCCCGCTCGCACCCGCATCCCGCGCGGCCCCTCGGCGGCGGGGCGGCGGCCTCTCTCGGTAGAGTAGAGTTCCGGCGTGTCTGTCTGCTCGAATCTCGGCATTTGGCCCAACAGTCGCGGTGGCGCACCGCGCACCGCCTTCTCCTTCTTCCTCCAGTCCGCCCTCTGCTCCGAGTCGACCGCACCGTGCTTGACGCGGCCGCGGCGGTGATGGGCACTGACAACCCCCCGGCCGCCCCCGCCGGCGCCACCACACCTCCTCACGTCTTATGCCTCTCTCGGCAAAGACCGGTAGCTCAGTGGCCAGCGTGCCGGCGACTGGAGCTGCTGGTCCCGAAGCCGAGGTTCGTCTACCGCACCGGACCAGAGATTTCTCGGGCGACCGGCAGGACCGGATTTCAACCCTTGTCGGATGCTCTTGTGGCTCGGCTCGGAGGGCCGTGCATTTACCTCCGACATAATTCAATTACTACATTCATCATTTTGAGCTCGACAACATCGGGTGCGGAGTGCGTCACATATCGCCTCCCGCCGAGAGATCCCCCCCCTCTTGCCTCTCTGAGGGGGCGGCGACCCATCAAACAGATACGTCACGACTTCGACACGCTCCAGCAACGAGGGAATCATTTGTGTGAGAGACGCGACGCGGAGCGCGCTGCGACTCTTGCCCGCGAGGCACGCTGGTGTTGGTGGTGGCGGCTGTGGCGGTTGTGGCGGTGGAGGTAGTGACGCCGAAGAAAGGAGTTTGCGGGCGTTGTCCAGGATAATGAGCAATGGCAGACAACGGGGCGGTCTTTTCACTCGGAGTGTGGCTGGCTGGGGAGAGAGAGAGAGAGAGAGAGAGAGAGAGAGAGAGAGAGAGAGAGAGAGAGAGAGAGAGACATAGGGGGGGGGTGTGAGTACGAGAGAGAGAGAGAGAGAGAGGGGGGGGAGAGTAAGAGAGAGAGACTAGAGCAGAGTAGGAGGTAAAACAGCTCTGAAAGGGACCGTGATTCCATTTAGGTAAGCCGCACGCCACACCCCGTCGCGCCGTGCCCACCGTGTTGTGGGGCGTTTACTTCGCTCCCCCCACCCCACCCCTCCACCCCCGCACGCGGCCCAGACACCCCATCTTTTGTGTCCGTTTCGCGACAAAGGCTTGCCCGATGACTGACCGCCCCGCCCTGCCCTGCCCTGTCGACGCCCAGGGTGGCCGTGACCTTATGACCTCTTGACGACCCGAGCCGCACCGCCGAGGCCGAGATGGACAACGACGAGTTCCGCGTCCGCGGCCGGGAGATGGTGGAGTTCATCTGCCGCTACCTCGAGTGCCTGCCCGAGCGGAGGGTCGTCCCGAGCGTGGAGCCCGGCTACCTCAAGCACCTCATCCCCAAGGAGGCACCCGAGCAGGGCGAGTCCTGGGACGACATCATGGCCGACGTGGAGAGCAAGATCATGCCCGGGGTGAGAGCGACCGCCTGCTGTCGGAGGGCCGTCGCCGCCCCCGCGGGTGACGCCGTCGTGGGGCGGCCCGGCCCGGCCCGCCTCGTGAGCACCGCCAGTAACGCCGCGCGGTGTGCCCCAACAGGTGACGCACTGGCAGCACCCCCGCTTCCACGCGTACTTCCCGTCGGGGAACTCGTTCCCGTCCATCCTCGGGGACATGCTGTCCGACGCCATCGGCTGCATCGGCTTCTCGTGGGTGAGTGAGATGAGACGAGTGACACCGTCCCTGTCAAACGACAGAGCAAAATAATAATAATAACAATAATAATGATAGCGGTTGTGTGAGGGTCCTGTGAAACCTACGCCACGCCACACACACCCTGTAAACGTTTCCACGTGTCGCTTTTCAGGCCGCGAGCCCTGCTTGCACAGAGCTAGAAACCATAGTTGTCGATTGGCTAGGTAAGAAAAACATCACTACCTATTTTTTACGCATCGGAAAATAATTACACGGTAAAGAATTGTCAAGCTTTATAAAGAGAATATACAATGGTTTTGAAGCCGTTTCCTCCGTTTTCACCCCAACACCCGGGTGATGGTCAATTAAAAATACAAAAACCACTTAATTTCTGCAGGTAAAGCCATAGGCCTCCCAGTAGACTTCTTAGCGTTCGCAGAAGGAAGCAAAGGCGGAGGAGTCATACAGGTAAGCGACTGTCCCCATCTCATCTCTCTGTATCGGTCCGCTCCGAGGTTTTCTCTCAGATTATTATTTTTCTTTAAACATTTCCGTCTTGTGCAGACGTCCGCGAGCGAGTGCGTGCTGGTGTGCATGCTGGCGGCGCGCGCGCAGGCCATCAAGCGCCTCAAGCAGCAGGAGCCGGGCGCGGAGGAGGGCCTGCTGCTGGGCCGCCTGATGGCGTACTGCTCCAAAGAGTCGCACTCGTGCGTGGAGAAGGCCGCCATGATCAGCTTCGTCAAGCTGCGCATCCTGGAGCCCGACCACCGCTGCAGCCTGCGCGGCCACACGCTGCGCCAGGCCATGGAGGAGGACGAGGCGGCCGGCCTGGTGCCCTTCTTCGTGTCCACGACGCTCGGCACCACGTCATGCTGCTCCTTCGACAACCTGATGGAGATCGGCCCCGTGTGCCGGCGCTTCCCCTGCGTCTGGCTGCACGTGGACGGCGCGTACGCGGGGAACTCGTTCATCTGCCCCGAGCTCAAGGTAGGCGGGCTCCCGGGCTCCCCCTCACCTCCCCGCTGTCGGAGTGGTGGTGCTCACGCTCGCCCCCAACCCCTGTCCGCAGCCACTCATGCAGGGCGTGCAGTACGCCGACTCGTTCAACACCAACCCCAACAAGTGGCTGCTCACCTCCTTCGACTGCTCCTGCCTGTGGGTGCGCGACCGGCTGCGGCTCACGTCCGCGCTGGTCGTGGACCCGCTTTACCTCCAGCACGGCTACTCCGAGGCCACCATCGACTACCGGCACTGGGGGGTGCCGCTGAGCCGCCGCTTCCGCGCGCTCAAACTCTGGTTCGTCATGCGGACCTACGGCATCGAGGGCCTGCGCCAGTACATCCGCCACCACATCAAGCTGGCCAAGATTTTCGAGGCCAAGGTGCTCAAGGATCCGCGCTTCGAGGTCTGCAACGAGGTGAAGGTATGTGTCGGGTTGCCGGCGCGGTGCCCCCCGCGGTGACCCCGCGGTGACCCCGCGGTGGTCCCGCGGTGACCCGCGGTGCCCCCCGCGGCACGGCGGCGCGCCCGCCCCGCTCACGCTGTCCGTGCCGCAGCTCGGCCTCGTCTGCTTCCGCCTCCGCGGCTCGGACCAGCTCAACATGAAGCTGCTGAGCAGCATCAACGCCTCGGGCCGGCTGCACATGGTGCCCGCCACCGTGCTCGACAAGTACATCATCCGGTTCTGCGTCACCGCCCAGAACGCCACGGAGGAGGACGTCGGTGAGTCGGGGGGTCCGCGGGGTGGGGCCGGTGCGCGGCCGGCGCTCTGCCAGCTGCCGCTCTTGATCTGCTGCTGTGCCCGCAGACCACGCCTGGGCCGTGATCACCGAGGTGGCGGCCGGACTGCTGGGGGAGCTCAACGGGGAGGCGCAGGTGGGTGGCAGTCGGTGGCAGCGGAGGAGGCTGCCGTGCTGCCGGAGGCCCAACTAACCCGACCCGCTCCGCCCCCCACAGGAGGTCATGGACGACCGCAAGCGGCGCGAGACGCTCGCCTACAAGCGCTCCTTCTTCGTGCGGATGGTGTCCGACCCCAAGATCTACAACCCCAAGATCGCCAAGGCCGTGCCGGGCCAGCGGCGGCACGTCTCGTCCGAGGCCGACATCGAGGACATCGAGGAGGTGGACAACGACGAGCCCGAGATCGAGAGCACCAGCAACATCACGATACAGAAGCCCATGTAAGTAAGAGGCTGCCCGCAACGTTATACCGTCACCCGAGACCCGGCCTAAAGTGCGCCCCTCTCCTCTCCAGCGCGTCGTGGATAAGCTGGCCGCTGGAGTTCCTGTTCCAGGGCGTGTTCGACGAGGCCCACCACGCCGAGGTGCCCGTAAGGTGAGGGTTGGCGCCGCTGGCGCGGGCGTGCGCGGGGCGCGGCGCGGCGCTGGCGGCGTCACAGTCATGGTAGCCTCGGCCTCTGCGGCAGGTTCCGCCACCTGGATACGATGGTGCGGCTCAAGGCGCGACGCGGCAGCTCCTCGCCGTCGCCGGAGAACGAGTCTGGGAGGGACGACGGCGGCAGCGGGGGCAGCAACAGCGGCAGCGTGTCGCCCACCATGCTGCAGCAGGCCATCCTGGCCCACTCCCCCGTGTTCGTCAACGCCCCCGCGCCCCCGTCGTCGTCGTCGGCCACTTCCTCCCCGCGGAGGTCGCCGGCCTTCCCGCGGAAGCTGCACTTCGGGCGATCGGCCGCGGTCGGCAGCGGCGACCCGGACAAGGACAAGAAGAAGGGCAAGTCGGACAAGGGTCAGTCGCCGATGCCATAGAAGCGCCTTCCCCTGCCGCAGCAGCAGCAGGGGGTAGCGGCAGCGCGGCGGGGAGTCCGGGCCCCGCCCGCGGCCCCAGTCCTAGCCCCCACCACCCCCGCAGCCGCGCCGGCCGTGCCGACGGAGGCGGGCTCCGCGCTCACACGCTTAGCTCGCAGGCTTCGGCAGGCGTTCACCCAGTGACAATAGCCACTCTCACACCCGCACGCATCCGTACGCACAGCCAAGTGCCGAAGCCGATACTGGCGTGGGTGCAGCACGGCGCATGGCATGGCGCACCGAGCCTGCTGCTGCCGCTGCTGCTGCTGCTGCTGCTGCTGCTGCTGCCATACCGCGGTGCCACCCGCCGCCGGCCACGCGGGCGCACCTGCAGCTGCGAGCAGTGACAGCTTCGCAGATCCATTCTCATCGGTGCGTTCCTCTTCCAATGCGATGCTTTCCCATTAAACCGCAGCCGGGCTAATTTGAAATGGTCCGCGCCCTATGTGAAGAGTGCGTAGAGTAGAGTGCGGGCCTCCCGTCACAACACTCCAACACTTCTCGCCGCAACCTCCGAACGGCCCTGTCTTTGTTCCAACGTGTTTAGACGCTATATGAATTTTCAATCTGTCGCTATTAGTTTCCTTCAACGAGACGAGTAAGCTGAAAACTACATTAGATAAATTTAGGTCCATTCACAAATTGTCTTGTCTATTTAATGCACCTATACCTATCTGTATTTTCAAACTCATGAATTATAAGTAGCAGATAAAAATTGCAATTTTTGTTTGTAGCATATGGTAAGATTCGTAATGTACAGACAGATTTTCAAGTTCTTCACTGTTCATTTCAAGTATTGAGAGTAATCAAAAGTGTAGATTCTCCACCATGCCGGACAGCCCAAGCCCCGATAAATCGGTGGTAGACTAAGCGGCAGGTGATGAAAAACCATTTGATTAGTGAACGCCATCGCAGTTCACATGGAAATGCCGTATTCACACGACTATAAGGCGCACTCTGATTTTTAAGTCCCAGAAACCTACACTCGCGACATGCCCACATTGGTCCAGAGCTCCCGCCGGTGCGCTTGGTCAGCGGCTGTGAGAGATGACGGAGCGCCCTTCCAGCAATCCTCTCCGGACCCTTCGGCCTCCCACGCGCGCTCCAGGGCGCTGCGGTCTAGGAACGTTGTTCTGCCGTCGGACGGAGCCGGAGCACCCTACACAGCTACGTCATCACAACGCCTGCACGTTGGCAACAAGCGCACATGGCTGTAGTGTTGTTGCCTACATACAGGCGCCGTGGAGATCGCATCCCCCCCCCCCTCCCCCCTCGTGGATGTGTGGACGTGGTGCGACTTATAACCGCGCAAATACGGTACTGCATGTGTGCAGAACAAGTTGAGGAATGTATAGGTCCTCTGATTATATGAGTGTATGTGTGTGAGGTTGATCGGAAAATAATAACTAGAAATACATAAATTTCACATTTTTATTCCAAAGAACTTACATTGCACATGGTGGGTATGATTGTACAAAGTGGCTGACCTCACCTACACAAAAACACTGTCTAACCTTAGGGAAAGGGAACAGGACTGTGAAAGCAATAAGTACTAATTTGTTGATCAATTTAATTTAATCTTTTAAAATTATGAATTCCAGTATGCCACATGGAATGTTAGATTGGCTACTAGGTACTTTCCAAAAGGATTCAAAGCATGTGATTGCTTATATGCTACTTCAACTCTGGTACAAAAGATCAGAACACAAGAACTATAACAAAACTTTATCACCCATTGCACAACATGTCTTTTAATGTTAGCAAAAGAAGCCTCTTTCCTGATTGAAAAAGTCTCCATTGCTTGCGTTTGAGAGGCAACTTGACATGCATGTACATTATGTGGCAGACTGCCAACAGGAATCTCACTCTTCAAAAATATCATGTATAAAAATACATCATACAAGAAACACTTCTTTAAGTACTACAAAAGTTATGCACACTGATGAAATGAAGCCAAATTTTCTTTGATAATCCAATGTTCCAACAGAACGCATTCACATTACACCAGCAAATAGAAGTTCAAATAAGTAAGAAGAGACATCGCTGTAAATCTGAAGGGGGGAAAATCACCAGATCAAGTGCCAACTTCTCCTTTGCACCACCACCTTGGGGGCAAAAAGAAAACGAAATGCTAAGCTATGGTGCAGCATAGCTATGTAAAATTTGTTAATGCGGGGTTCATTCTACAGTTTAAATAGTCATTTACGACCCGAGAGGGCAATATAAATATCACCCCAAAAATGTGTAATTTTTGATTGAAGACAATTTAGTACGGTACAGTATTGAAGTAAAATCTTTGCCTTGAAGTTACACAAACAGTAATTTAAAATATTATCACACATAATAGTAACTTAAACTAATGCAAGTCCAAGTGAATAAAACTTATATGAAACTTAAATAGGGGGCATGAAAAGATGAAAAGAAGTACAGCGTAATGTAACAAAGTGATATCAGAGGCAATCGAAGTTTTAAAGATAAAAAAACATTTTCTGCAGAACAAAGTATTGAATGACATTTTTCTTTAAGGTAAAGTACAAGGGATATATACATCCCCCAGGTTGATCAAATCAGATTGGAGATCTTCAACGAACTTGTCACCTAACTAGTTTTACAAGTCGTCAAAACAAAAACGGGGAAACAAAGGAAACTACTGGCATAAAAATTTCATCCTAAGATTAAACAAACCTGCACTCTTTCCATTTTTTGTTCTATTCTAGACCTACCAGCCCCACACTAGCCTTCCAACTTACATAAATAAAACTTTTGGTATGGGAAAACAGACAATGAAAAAGTTAAAAGTAACAAAACAAGAAATAAATAAAACACTTGATTGATTGATCATACAGAGTAATGACAGAGTCATTTGTAGAATACAAAAACCAACATTACATCAGTGAGATTTTATGTACACTATTATACAAATATTTATCAACAAATAACAGTATCTTCCTTCAAATTACAATCCTTAAGGAAATTGAACTGTGACTCTGGCTGTAGTGCTCTCAGTTGCCAAAATAAAGCTCAACAAAACAAAGATTTAAAAAATTAAGCATTCATGTAACGGACAAATAAAATTTTGAAATGTACATTTGGTATAGAACTTGAGTACCTCCTATGATCTTATATAATTCTGTATAGTGGGTGTTGAAGCTCCACGATTCAGTCTCCGGCCCCTTCAAAGAGAGTACAACAAAGTGAACATTTTTGGTATCACAGGCAAACTGCTTAATAAAGGTATGCAAAACTTACGAAAAGGAATTGTGCCTGGGGTAGTCATGGAACGATTCATTTCCATTCTCACCCACCAAAGGACTATCTCTATACGGATTGCGGCATGATGCTATTTTAGACTCCAAAGCCTGTAACAAAAATACTGCATCTGAGTACAAATACGTACAAGCACTCATACACCGTGAATTCCAAGGACTCATTGATTCAAATTAGAAGCTGTTAAGGACAATATGGGTGTGCAAAAAATATCTGTTTTCATAAAAACAACATTAAAGACTTCTAACAATACAGAGTGCTTTCCCAAGAACTCTGTGAGGGGTGTTCCAATATACTGGAAAACAATGAATGGAACAGATAAATAATACAAGATCTCAACTAAGATGCTTAATAGTACACGGGAGTACTAAAAACAGTAAGAAAGAAAAGCTAAAAAGTACAAGAAAAACAAAGACAGAAACTCATTTGTGAACAACCTCGATAGAATAAAAAATTAAACCCTATCACCTTCCACAATAACAGAAAACACACACTGTTTCAAAGAAATGAAGAGAAATTGTCAGAAAACTTTACAAGCAGCTGAGAAATATATCCAATTCTCATTTATATATAAGGTACTATAGAGCTACCCTGGGATGCAGCAAGCTAATAGATGCATTACAGTTACCAGCACAGAAGCCAAAGTTTGATAATAGCATTTTTTAATGAAGAAAGTAAAATAAATAAATACTGAGCTTTGGCAAATGTAATGCAGATACAATACCGTACTTTTAACATATGTGTTAGAAGTTCTCTCCACAAAATTGTAGATCTTTGAAAGCCAAAGATGAAAAAGCATATGAGCAAGAGCACAAACAAGCAAGCAAAAATTACACAAAATGAGCATTCACAATTTGACAGTGGCAGAAGGGTTTACCAGACTTGACCGGAATTTTTTAGAAATGGAAGCATATAGCCGGTGCTGTTCACCAGGCCATAGAAGGCAAAAGGAAAGGTACATAGCCATCACAAAGCCCCCAAAACAAAAAGGCAAAATAAAAGAGAACGGACCTGAGGGTTTGCAGATGTGCAGATGATTCAACTGAAGATCAACCAGAGGGATCTATTGGTTCAAGACTAGGATTGAGCAGTGATTTGTACAGTCATTTATAAAGCATACTACCACAATTCAAAATAAAATATAAAGTATGTAAAATGGCACATCACAGAGCCAAGAGCTCAAATTATACAAAACAATCTTATGGAAATATCTTAAAAGTATAAAAGTTGGTTCAATTAACCAAAGGCAACTTCAAAACATACTTCACTTTGACTGTACAACGGGATAAGAGGACAGGATATGGGTCATGGATTTTGTGGTAGACAAGACTCGGCTCCGGAGAAGGCACTTAAAGAAAGACTGTTTCGGAGCTGTTGAAAGAAAGGCCGGGGCTGAAATTTAGGTGACGTTGGTGGAGAGAAGCGAGGTCGAGTGGGCCGAGGAAGGGTATCTGGGTGAGGGAACGGACGTTCTGGTTCCACGTTGCCAGCTGCTGCACAGCAGCACTTGACCCTGCTACATCCGGGGCATAACCACTTCTCAAGCTGCAGACAAACAATATAGCCCCGTCATTTGCTGCTCATTAGTTTACCTTTTTAGATACTGTTCAACTTGCCCTTTCCATTTTGAAATTATCTTTTAAAATGTGCCAAAGTGCTTAAAACCAGAAAAATGCTCATTTTAAAAATGTAAACTGAATTTGCCACAAGTGCCACATATGGTATGCTGGGGTTGTATTGGGCGAGGCAGCACAGATCACAATCCAAAAGTAGTCTCATAATTATGACTATTGTTAATGAGCAACAAATGAATTAAATCTTGACACCAAACAAACAAAATACAACGCAAAGCTAATATCATGCTGCACCAACAAAAGTTATTCTATGGGAGTGCCCAATAAGCATACCAATATCAGCACACTGACATACACGTCAGACCAAGGCTAGATTCATTGAACAAATTTAATGGGCGATTTTCAAGCTTTAAAAAGCAAAGAATAAGAAACTTTTTAAAATAGTTCTAAATCACGAATCATGCCAAAAAGTACCTACAACAAAACAGTAAAATGGATAAAAACAAATAAAACAAAAACTGAAAGGTTTGAGCCTTCCCACCAAGTTCAGAAAATCGTTCAAGAAACCCTACACCACAATAGTAGTGCACCGTTATGTGCTTTGGCTTCATGTTATGTTACCAATTTCAACAAAGTGATGTAGGATCCTAAAATATTTTGAATTGTAAGATCACATATAAACAAAAAACTGGCATCTAGTTCACGTTGCTAAGCTTGGTCAGTTATAACACTCAAAATGTGATTAAAATGATATTATTGATATTTAATATCCAACTCCAGCACATTACAGAGCAAATACCTTTAAAAATAATAAAAAGAAAATCTGCATTGTCTATATACAGTGCTTCTTAGAAAAACATTTAGAATAGGTATATAGTGGACTGAAGCAAAATATTCTAGAACCATGTATTGTCTGCATGCAACCCATACTTACTCCAACTTTCCGCAGGAGGTCACCAACAATGTTCATAGCCGATATCCTTGTGGGTGGCGGGAGAGCATTGTTGTTAGGTCCGAGAGCTGTAGAGAAGAAACAACATGGTTGAATACCAGGTTTCTCATCTCAAACTGTCATGTTAGGCAATACTGCTCCCATCCAGAGCAATGCTCATCTTTAGAGCATTCAATGAATGAAAACACCTCCCTAACAAAAACTTGTATACACTACTCGGACAAAGTTTAGTATCTCTGCCAAGATGAGGAGATACTTAAACCGTACCATCCAAATGGCAGATATTATGTTCAATAGTGGTACTAGGAAGTGTCTGCTAAACTACCAATAAAATGTAATAATTTTTAAAAAACAACAAAAAAACAGGTAAAAATCTCTTTTATTGTGATTGTTTGTCAAAAAAATAAAACTTGGGTCCAACACAAAAAACTAATTGGTGCACTTATTCTTGGAGACCTTCATTGACAAGCGCTTGAAATTAATCCAAATAGGGCTTGTATTCTTCTACATCAAGTGAAGCATATGTGAAGCAAATACACACTAGCCTGCACTACTTCGATGTACATAGAAGAACAATGACCACAATCACGCAGCACCTTTGTGCTCTGTAGAGACAAAAGATAATAGACAATGGAGAAACAATTAAATAAGGGACAGGGTAAGAAATAAAAAAATCTCATTTATTCGAAGAATGAGCATAACAGGTTTGCCAATGTCATGCAGGCAAACTATAATAGAAAACTATAAATACAAAGAGCAGTAAAAAGAATACTAATAAGGCAAAGCAATGATCATGCACATTTCAGAATTGGTAAAATAAAGCCATACTCACAATAAATGCATGTTACTAACATATGGGTAAAACAAATATAGCACGCAATACCAAAGAAAAACTTAGTGGAGAACAAACATCAAATGCCAATTGAAGATTGAGCAATGGCTGGAAAAGTATTTGGCAAAGGTAACTTTACGAAACCACGGATCACTGCCTAATTGTATAACAGTAAAAGGTTAAGCAAGAAGACAAAGGCATGTTTGTTTGAAAATTGAAGTCCCCCATCAAAACATCAAGAGCCAATGATTTCAATTTCATGGAAAGTCAACAGGAAAATAAAAGTATTTTGCAATAAGTTTCCCAATATTTCAAACGCATGCATTTATACTGCGTTCAAACTAGCAGTCATTTGAGGGAGAAAAAGAAGGCAGTGTAAACCTTGAAGAACATACTTATTAATCATTTCGTACAAAGCAAAAACATGACATTTGAATTCTATATATTTCATCTAAGTATTATAACACTAGCAATGAAAAATTGGTAAGAACTAATATTGGCAGAACCAAAACCACAATAGAAACAGAATCATGCATTACAGTTCTAGATTTAAAAAATCTAGGCAACAAGTATAAATGTTTAAGTAGGTAATACTTGGCATGCAAGCTAATAAGCAGATTAAGTGCATTGTTTTAATTCTGAGAATTTATGCCGAGGGAGCGGCGGTGAACGAGGCGCTCTCAAGCAGTGCATCACAAAGGCATTCCGCAATAATTTTTGCTTACTTTTGATTGGTGAAGGTGAGGTAATTGTTTGAGTTTCCATCTCGGCAGTAACAAGTTTATTAGAGTCAACAGGAGAACTTCTTCTTAATTCCACACATTTTTCGTTGTCATTTTTTTCTTGACGCTTGTGGATTACAATTTCCTGTTTCATATCTGAAGAACAAAAGTCAATGAGTTGTTGAGAGAATGAGGTAAGTGAGACAGTCTGAGTCAATATATCATCAGTTTGTGAGAAGTCTTGCTTACCTCTCGCTTCATCTTTAAGCCGTTGAACCATTGCTTGCAGTGACTCCTTTTCATCTAATTCTGATTCTAAAAGAGCATTGCGTTCAATAGCTGAATTCATTTTTGTTTCAAATTCTCCTAATGACACATACATGGCTCTGTAAAATAATGAATTTGATGAGCCACAATCCAATACCCACTACATTTTCAATACAACAGAAATGTGACCGAGGCGATAAATACCTTTGTGTCCTTTCCATGTCGTCATTCTTCTGCTCAAGTTCTCTAATATATTTAACATACTTTTCTTCTCGACTTCGGCACTGAGTCAGTTCCTCTTGAAGGTTATTGATTTGTGAAGCACTCTCTTTTGTGACCTGTTCCAATTTATCCTATATAACAGAGACAACAAAAATACAATAGGGTATATGGTTCTAACTGGGTATCATAAGAGTCAACAAAGGAGTACCTTTAGTGTGTCATTTTCCAGTTGAAGCTTATTACATCGAACTCTATAATCACGAGCGATTTTCTCCGATTGTTCTAATGAGGCCTCAAGTTCTTTCTCCAAGTCTTGTGATTGTTCTCGGAAGTCTTCAAGCTCACGCTCAAGCTCTTCTGCCCTGTTTTTCCAGTAAAGTTCTGGATCATCTGAACTCCTTGACTGTGACATCTGCAAATCCATATAGAACATAAAAAAACTAAATCACACAATAAGATGGCTAGCATTCACTTATTTTCAACATTAAGTAGATGGCATTAAACTGAATGTTAGGCTCCGAAAAGAATATTTAACATTAGATGACAAGATCAAGAGGAAACTACATAGGTCAGCAATAAAGTAAATAAAAAGTTACAAAAGCTGTCAAGGAGTTGGGGGCCTTGAAATTCAAATTAAACGCTCAACGATACAAAAACCAGAGGGTAACAAGGCAACCAAGGGAGGAAAAAGTTAAAGGCACTGCGAAATAGCGAAAAACGTCAAAACAGGTTACCACTCCCGAATCTGAGTATGTCAACCATGAAGAATTGACTAGTGTCCTGTCACAAGATTATCCACAAGTACCATAACCTACAGGTTAAAGCAGCTTTGGGACGATAGTTAGACAGATATTTCATGTGAACAAACGCACGATTCCGCAAATGACAATAAGATGTTTCGACCACACAAAATGTGAATGAAACTGACGAAGAAGGATGCAGTATGCACCATGAGCAGTGCCAAAGCCACTGTGTTACAGGCCAAGAGCCCGGAACAAAAAAAGGGTGCGCGCAATTATGAGCATACGACATCAAGGTAACACAGACATCAGAAGCACCACTAGCAATATACTAACTTCCGACGACTTCCAGAAAACTACTAAAGGAAAGGAATTCCAAGATGGCGAAGTATCTGCGAGATGAAATGGGATGAAAACACCAAACACGCGACTGTCGTTTGTTCTTTGAGCTGGCGCTTGCGCAGTGAGACATGTTGATTCTTGTGGCACCATGTGTGTATTTTTCATGCTTTACAAAAATGTGGAGCAAAACTAGAGAAAAAAAACTGATAAATTGAGGGGAAAATCTGGAGTTTTGAAAGTCAGAATCGTTAATACTCCCTTCCACGGATTTAATCTTAAACTACTACCTCGCACAGACTGCTGGTTTTTGAGACAGTGTTTTGTTACGTACAAGAGCAGACGACATAGGAATAAAACCGAACTAAACAAATAATGAAAACCAAAAAACATCCCCTTAAACGGTGAAATTTTTGCAATGGCGTTTAGGACAACCAGAGTTTTTAGAAAAAGAAGTTGCTTGCACAGGCATCTCGCTATTATTAGGTCAAAGAATTCTGAAGCTTTTAATGATAAACCCCTACGCATTCACTCATGGAAGGTTATGTTCTTCGGTACCGATGACTTCTCTATCGGGAGTTTAACAAAGCTTAAAAATGAATTGTGAGAAAATGTGATATCCATCTACATGACTGCGCTGCTCAAGTTGTACTTCTTGTCGTATTTGTTATTCATGACACTATGTTACAGGAAATCAAATCAAATGATATCAAAGTTGGAGATAGTGACATCCAAGTGGCATTTAAATCCTGTGAAATTATTTGGTCAGAAGGAAGGTCTTGTGGTTCATGATTGGCCCATCGCGCAGCATGCACTTCAAGGTTTTGACATCGGGGTTGTAGCCTCCTTTGGTCATCTCATACCAAAACGTGTCATCGAAGCATTTCCATTGTAAGCAAGTTGTACCCTAATATAGCAGAATACTTAGAATATAAACAAGTAACTAATTATTCCAAACGAATTGGTTTCAGAGGAATGGTAAATGTTCATGGCAGCCTTCTACCAAGGTGGCGTGGTGCTGCTCCTGTCAACTATGCCATCATGCATGGAGATACCGTCACTGGTGTTTCTATCATGCGGATCCGCCCTCACACGTAATTCATAAAATCATATTTCAACTAAGAAATTTTTTTATCTATTACTTACTGCAGTTATTGCTTCAGCTTTGATAAAGGTGAAGTCTTGAGCAGGCAAGAAGTCAGCATTCACCCCAATGAGACAGCACTGGAGTTACGTGCCCGGCTGAGCGAAGTAGGAGGGAAAGAATTAATTTCTTGTATGCAGAGACTTCCAGAATGTCTTGAAGATGCTCATCCACAACCAGAAGAGGGAATATGCTATGGTAAAATTTATTTTTTTGTTAATATAGAAATGTTTTTGCGCTACCCTTTTGCAAACTCATGGTTTACTTAAATGTTTAACTTCAGCTCCAAAATTGACACCAGAACTCGGTGTAATCGACTTCAAGAAGATGACAGCGAAATGTATCTTTGATCGATTTAGAGCTTTGTATGGCATTATTCCCATTGTAACTACATGGATGGATCTAAAACTTATCCTGCATGAAGTTTCACTCAACAATGAAACTCACAGCGACCACACTACTCCTAACCCTTCAACCAAGTTTACTTTTGGAGAAGGAAGTGTTCCAGGTAATGTTCAAGTTTGCAAAAGGAGTAAATCTTTGGTAATCAAGTGTTGTGATAATTCACTCCTAATTGTTAAAAGAATAGCACCATTCAGAAAAAAACCCATCAGTGCAATTGAATTTTATAACGGTTATCTGTCAAAAAAAAGTAAAACTTGTTGGAATTTTGGTGAATAAATTATAAAACAAATTCTACTGTGCGTGCCCACTCTCAAATGAAATTATCATCCTGATGTTGGGCTGAACCCAAATGGCATGTGTAAGACAGTGAGAATGAAGGCGAGACGGTCTCTGCAGGTACATTTTATTCTACTGAGTGCGTAACTGGATATAACGCATGATGAGTCATGTACCTGACCTATATAATTGAAAACTGTACAGTATTCACAGATTATCTTCTGTACAAAATAGAAAGATAAATACAGGGTCAATTCTTCCTCCATTTCCTAATCACAAGCATCATTTCTCTTCCCACCCAGTAAAAAGAAAGGGAAAAAAAAAGTAACAAACTCTGGAACACCATGTGCAGGCTCAGAATTTGGAAAAGTGAAAATGTACGCACACAAAATACAAGATGTAGAACCGAATAGAGAGAAGTTAACTTTGGAGGCTATTTGTATGTCTTGCTGTTAACTTGGCCTTAAGGCCGATAAGATAGATGCCACAGCAATCCAGGGAGAATCTTGAGGAAAGTTGGAGGGACAAAGGCACTCAAGCTAATACCTTGATATGGATATCTCACAAACAATGGCTAGGTGAAATAATTTGAAGGGATAAATTAGTAAACCAATGCCATCAAATACTATACGCTGCAGAATGGATGGAATATTTCGGTTAGGATGATCAAAATGTTGAAAGTGTGATGTTGCACATTTCCTTATTTAACACATTGAGCAGCAGAATCACATCTATCACAAATACTCAGAAATCATTTTCTAATGACATGCAACTGTGGCAAAGTAAAAACCAGTATAAACTCTTTCTTATATTTTTTTCTAAAAAAAAAAGAGGAGAGAACTTACAGGAAACAAATTAAATTGTGCAATCTCTTATGCAAGTTCACCATAGAGCTCTTTCAAATTTTCAGCGGAATGCTCAATTATGCTCCTCAGGGGGAGATTGCAAAGATTCACCAATCAAAAAATTTATCACTGGCAAAAGTGGAAAGGAACAGAAACTATATGTCAAAGACACATCAGCAACACAATGAAAAGGCTCCACTGAGATTATTTGAGCAATATAGAACCCTTGACAATTCCTGAGCATGATCAACATGCTATAATAGTAGTAGTAGTAGTTTAGGCAGAAAATAAACACATATTGTCACATGAAGACAGCACTTGATTAAATGCTAGAGTTGAATTCGACATAAATTTTGTAAGTTTCCATTCTCCTTCCATGACTACTGACAAACTGGCAGTCAAGTGCAAATTCCCTTCATAACATAATCAGAGCGTAAGTACAGAACTGTTATCTTCAGTACAGAACACCACACATTTACAACCATAATATAAAATAACAAAATGTATGCATCAACAGTTACTTTATATAAATATATCACATGTTTGTAACAAAAATGACCCTTCCTTTCCCCCCCTCCCCACTTGTCTTTAAGTGCGCAACTTTCATGTAAATAATTTTTATATATATGAATATAAAAAAAAGAAGATTGGACCAGATCAAGTAACAAAAGAAAAGTTATAAAAGATTCCAAACAAACTTAAAAATACAAACTATATTTGTTTGTACCGCAGAATTTGTCCCTCCTTTTCTTTGCAAGGAATCCGCAGGATGGTGTTGCACTCGCTAACTTTCCACACAGGTATTCTTGTAATGGTTAACAGTTAACATATTTCCATATGTGGACACCGATTCAAAAGTACACAAAGAACAGTGTACAAAATCAGCATTTTGGCACTAGGATGGATCCGTTAACTGCGAGAAAAACGATCTAAAGCATCAGTAGCAGCCAAAGTGGAGGGAAAGATTTAAAATAACCTTCTTCTCAACTGAACACAAATTCAGTGAAACTTTTGAATCCAGGAAAAGGGAATCGGTCAATTTACAAAGAAAAAAACAACTTTCAGAAAATTAAGTTCAAAGAGTTTGAACAATTTTACACTTGATGCCGAAGTTCTTCAACAAATGGAAAATACCACAACTGGCAGGAAGGAATTTCCTGTTTCAGCTGCCACTTCAAATCCGTCTATGCAGAAATTACAACACTTTTTTTTTTAGGTAGGATTGATTGCCAGGAACGAGATATTGTTATGGGCCACAAGTTACTGCACAAAGCTGGAAAAAATAAAATAAAACTGAACTGCAGACCGCCATGAACAGAAAACCACAGTTGATGCTATGAATTCCAAGATGAGTTCAGATTTGGTGAAGGTACAAGGTGATTCACCATAGACAAAATGTGTCCAAGAACATCACTCCACAATTTTTACAGGTGCCAACGGTTTCAAGTGAAACAATTCATATGCAGAGAATATTGCCAGCACCAAAATTGCTTGTCCTAACTTCTGTGAGATACTTCAATAGTGTTCATGGTACATGCAGTCATTGTTCCATTTCGGTTAAATAATACCTCAAACTTCAGAGAAAAACATAACAATGATGACACCTCTTTATTCCAAAGCCACCTTGCATTAAATACAATAATTTCTTTAAAAGTATTGAATGCTATGTATAAAAATAAAATTCGAAGTGACAAGTCTGGAAAAAGAAGAAAAATTTGTTTCTTTCAACAGTCAAAAGTAATATGTACAAGAGAAAAATGCACCGATCCTATTCAAGTGTGATTGCCCGCACATATGTCTTGCAAAGTGAACATGATGACTTCTCACTTAGTTTGAAATGAAACTATAAGAAGAAATCCCTGTATAAACTCCCTCCTGCCTAGCAGGGAAATGTGCATGCATTTGCTTGGTATTAGAATGTCTCGACTAGATGCTTCCCGGCACCCCATGCATTTGGAGGAGTGAAGGTGGCAAATGAGGCCTTCCTTCCAATTTACTGTAATCCAAATGAAATTCCTTTGCAACTCTTCTCCAGTTTTGAGGATCAAAGTAGTAATATGTGCCACGTTCATAAGTTGATGTCTTTTCTTGAACTTGCATGCCAGGGGCCTGCGTAATCCACACTTTTTCCTCCATATGATACCGCCACTCTCTGTTATATCTGCAAGCAAATATAGTAGACATCAAGAGTTTGTAGACCTATGATTGGTTGGCCCATATCTGAAGTACACTTACAATTCTGCAGCTGCTGCGATTTGTAAGACATCACCAGGATTCGTGTAAAAGAGGTAGAATAGTAGGTCATCTTTATACCGGTTCAGTCTTATAGGAGGTAGCTTCTCTCTGCAGAAAAACATTATCAATCAAATTAGATCAGAACATGAAAAAACTGGAGGTTTGCCAAATTAGAGAAAAAAAACTGGACATATCCAAAAAGAAAATCAAAGCCATAAAAATTATGAGTCTTACCTGATGCTTGCATTGACAAGGTACTCTGGTGGAACATGGAAATCAATATCCTGAGGTCTGCAAGGAGTATCTGCCCATGGACCTCCAAATGTAGGATAGAGATTATCAGGAGAATTGAGGTTAAGTCCTAATGCAGTCAGATCCTGCCCTAGCGCTAGTGATACCAAATTAGGATCTGTCTCAGCTGCCCGGATGAATGTTAAGAGACCAACCATACCAAATTGATCTTTTACCATACTAGCAGGGACATTAGTTACTTTACCTATAAGAAACAATGAAATGATTTATGTTCAAAGCAATAAATATTTTTTAAATAATGACATGTGTTTTTGAAATATGAAGTCCTACCATCCGGCGACGTCTGTATCCCTCTTTTAGTTGCTTTTTCAACAGCCGTTCCTCGCCCTGTTGAAGAATCAAGACCACTTATTTCACTGCCTATGACACCTGGTAAGCCTTTTTCCCCAGTTACACTTCCACCAGAGGAAGGTCCTTCTTGGTTTTGGGTGCCAGGTAGGGCTGGAAAGTCTTCTGAACTCATTGTGAATTCACTTGCTTCATTAGGAGGTTGTTTCACCATTCCAACTGTGGAAAAAAAGAATAGGTAGATATAAAGCAAATGTGAAGTGAACACCATTTCAGCACAGAAGACTTCAACACACAATTTTTAATATTTTTCTCTGTATTGCAGCTTTAGAAAGTGATGGGATGGGCACATAATCACCCAAACCATCCTAAAGTACTACAAAACGGAGAACTTTATGAATCAAATACAATTTTGATGTATGGAAAAATCAGAAAAATGTCGAACAGAAATGTCTGAAAAAGTTGCAGAGACAAAGGGAAACCACAATATTTACTGGCATTAGGCAGCACCATAGTCAAATTATTGAAAAAGAGTAAAGAAATAAGCTCAAACACAACCACAAAATAGAATAAGGAAGAAAGAAAAACCCTGAAAAATGGATTCCACACTTTTAAGGGCCTTCAATGAACTAACCTTGCACTTTTTCTAAATTTCGTTGATGCAGGTGAGTAAGGGACGCTGTTAGGGACAGATAAAAAACATAATAAACAATGAATCTGGGAGATAGGCTGACGGTACAAAATGAAAATGAATGTTTGCTTCATCAAATGGGCAAGACATTCACCCGCACATATCATGAAAACTGTGATACTGACAATAAATTATGTTCATTGCCATTTTTATGGATTTAAAGGAAGGCAGGCAAATGAAACAGCATTTATCTTTTGTCTTTAAGCCCTTGTTCTCATAAGGAGTCTTCAGATTCAAGGAAGGATCAGCGGTAAGGCCATATATAAAACAATAAAATACAATGTACGTAATCAATTCTGCCTCACACCCATCAGGTGGCAGTTTTTTTAATACAAATACATATCTTTTTTAGATTTCTTAGACTAATAGACAGTAGAAAAATTAAAAAAAAAACAACACAAAAACAGACATG
Source organism: Megalurothrips usitatus (assembly GCA_026979955.1). NCBI lineage: Eukaryota > Metazoa > Arthropoda > Insecta > Thysanoptera > Thripidae > Megalurothrips > Megalurothrips usitatus. The sequence continues at coordinate 7,263,067 of CM049596.1, forward strand.
GTTTTCTTTTAACTGCAGAAGAAATTCAAGTTCTATAGGTACGGATATGTAAGGGAGTTTCCACTTCACTCACCATAAGGCTGCTTGCCAGGCATTGGTGGATTGGGCTGTGGCATGGCATCCCCTTGCCCCCGATTCAGTGAAGGGAACTCAGATAAGTCTAGTAATGGTGGAGTGCTAGTGTCTCCACCACCACCACTACCACCAAATACTGAGTGAAAGCTGTTAATCGTCCCTTGTGATCCGTAATTTCGGTTTGGAGGGATACCAAAACTACCCATGCTTCCCATTGAATTTGAATTACTGAAAAGTTTAAAAAATATATATATATTAGAAAATATAGAGCAGCTGGAGAAAAACTACACAAATCGTTGCAGCAGAGGAATGTGGTCTACATATCAAATTCAACACAGCCTCACATCTATGCCACCCATGTAAAGGATCCGTGTGAATAGAGCAACCCTCCACTAGACTGAATACTGCAGTAAATGTGGACATGCCCACGGGCCAAACATAGACGACTGTAACACATGTTCTCACCTCAGACCAGGCATTGTGCGTCGATCTGAAAAACTTCGTTGTCCACCAAACATTCGACTTCCCATATTAATAGATCGGTTGGGGGACAATTGTTGAGGTGTGAAGGATGACGGGAACATGCCCGACGTGGGCGTAACATGGCCAGAGAGGGAGTTCATGCCAAAACCTCCACGTGACAAGCTAGGATTTGGTGCACTGCGTGGAGGTTGGGATGCAGGCTGCAGCTGCTGAAAACTGTTGGACATGACCCGCTAACCTGTAAGTGAAGCAAGTGATGTGATCAGTCTGAACGTGGAATTCATCCTAATTGAAAATAAAGTAAAGTGGAAGAATAATTTTATAACTAAATATGAACAAAGGGCATAAAAAAAGGAATTAAGAGGAAAAGATGCCAATTCTCTCAAATGAAAGAATTTCTAACAAATTCTAATAAAAGATAAGATGAATGGCCAGTCAATGCTGTCAATAAGTATCACGCAACTGGAGGATCTCCTCACCATCAAAACCAAACTTTAAAAAAATGAAGAGGAAAAATATGATAAATAGAATTGGTAATGTGACTAAAGAAAAAGTTTACTTTCTGTTGCCTAGCACTGCCTCAATAAGTCAACAATGAATTAGTATGTGGCAACAGCCCAAACCAGACAAACAATTAAACTGAAACCCTTGTACATTATACAGTGAAGTATGGCTATCTGAAATGAAGAGGAAGAAGAATCTGTACTAGTAGACCAATGTATGGTCTTTGGAAATAATATTAAAATATTTTGGGACCTGCCAAGGTAAATGGGGGATAAAATTGGGGATAAATTTTGAAAAACCTCTTAAGACCTAATACAGTGACTGAAATGTAACAAGAAATACAAAATGAGGAATGTTTGAAAGACTACCATGAAGATAACTTCAGTCCAAATCTAGAATCACACCCTCATGAAAGGAAAAGTGAGCACACAGAAAGAACTTCAGGCAAAGTTATTTGTTGAGTACAAGGGACTGTTTCTATATAAAACCCTAACTTAAGCCAATGGAAAGTTCGAGCCACGTAACCCCTACAATAACCCCATTTCTTCCGAATTACATCAAGTCGTACGATCAAACGCCTAAAATAGAATGCATTGAAGTAAAATATCAATTGGTTATGTTTGACAACCTCTTAACAGGCGTTTAGGGTTATGTGCACCAGTCAGGTAAACAATAACTTCGTCCAGGGTTAGAGTTGCCAGATCGATACAATATAAAGGAAATCAATGGCAGCGGAGAAAACGATTGTAGAGAAGAATAATTGTTGGATAGAGGAGAATGAATGAAGTGAATTTAAACAGACTGCAAGCTTGGCTGGAAGCGGCACACCGATCAAAGGGGGGGTTTGCTGATTTCTCCAAAATATACTCACAGACTATTCCTGAAGATAAGTATCTCATAAAGACAACGATGAGAATAATAATCATCCACTATATTTGCAAAATGTTCGTTAGGTCGCTAAGACTCGACCTTCCAAGTCAAGGTACGCTCAAAGTTGTTTTCTTCTTTGCGCTTACGATATGAAGCCATTATTTTTGCAATTACTCGCCAACACAAGATCAAATCCCCATACAAATCTTAGGAGGACAGAAAAGACTTCATAGAGAAGTTCCATACACGTTCACAACTGGTTCAAACTAAACCAAATGGTATGTATTTCGAACACCAAATAACTCAACGTCATTCCGAAAACTCGGTTCTGGAGCCTGGAGTGGCTGAGGATGCCTTTCCGAAACTACCCTAGGCACTGCTTCAGTCAACTGATCAAAATATGTCAAAACTTCAAAATGCGTAAAAAAAAAACTCGTCTTATTTCTCGTTGACATTTTACTGTGTGCTAAATAAGTTTTACCATTTCAAATGAATTCAAAAATATATTTTTTTATGCAGAAGGATTATTCAAGTAGTAGTTGACTACCGATGTCAGCAGACAGTCATATGATCTTTGTGGGCCAGCAGCTCACAGAAATCGACCGTCCGTCGCAGTGCTTCAATTTTCGGCTTTAAACCAAGAAGTCGCTTGCTACGAGCGAATTTTTATCTATTTGGAGTGAGAAAGCGTGAAGCAGCATCAAAATGGCGCTCTCCGACGCAGACGTTCAGAAACAGGTAAAGTATGTCGTGTGGGAGAGGTTCTGGCAGTTGTGTCCTGTTTGGTACTTCACGTGATTTACCAACCAACGGCTCAATCATTTGACACATTCCATTCTCTTACGTTCATTGTTTCTACGTTCAATTGGCGCATTGTCAATCTGCAGTTGGCTGCTTGATTTTTCTCACCAATACAATTTATGATAATTACCCAACTAAAATAAGCACCTGATAAAATCATTTTGGATGCAATTTGTTGTCAAATCCTCTGAAAGCTAATAAATTCAGACTCATCTATTCTCAAATCACTCTGGGAGTCTCAATTATTCACCAAGTCAGTCCACATTGTCTCAGTCGGATTGCTGAAATGTATCACACATCTGCCCATTGCGACCCAGGGCGTTGTTCCGGACCGTAGAAAATTTGTGGTTCACTTTAGCTTGCTATTTTAAGTATGTTCAGAGAAGCCTTGGCAATTTGAAAACTGCACTATTTTTGCTTGCTTGTGGTTTGCTGGGCACCTATTTTTCCGTTTCGAGAGGTCACATGATAAGATCTGCTACCTGCAACTTTGTCGGCTAAGACCCAATAGAAAAATAATTAAAATGGCAGGAACAGTGTTCTTGCAATACCTGTGATGGTTTGAAGTAAATTGTTCTTGCTTTGGCCTTCACATAAAAGCACGTTTGTCATTTCAATAGACAATTTTACTAACAAGTTTCTCTGAGGTGTTCCACACTTCATTGAATTGTATATTTATTGCATTGATGTAGTCGTTCACTTCCATTTATTTGTTCTTTTATTCTTTCATTATTTTACCTGTTTCTAGTCTCTTCTGATACTAATGAGATTTATTTTTTTGCTTTTTTGCAATAGATCAAACACATGATGGCCTTCATTGAGCAAGAAGCCAATGAAAAAGCCGAGGAAATTGATGCCAAAGCTGAAGAAGAGTTCAACATTGAAAAGGGGCGCTTGGTCCAACAGCAGCGTCTTAAAATCATGGAATACTTTGAGAAGAAAGAGAAACAGGTGGAACTGCAGAAGAAGATGTATGTACATGTGTGTTATGTCTCTCGAATAATTTGTTAGTTCCTCCACAAATTTTTTTCATTTTGTTCCGAAATTTTTAGCCAATCATCTAACATGCTGAACCAAGCTCGTCTCCGGGCCTTGAAGGTGCGAGAAGACCATATTCGCAGTGTGTTAGATGAGGCCAGGAGACGTTTGGGAGAGGTTACTCGCAATCAGCAGCAGTACACTAATATTCTTCAACAGCTGATCATCCAGGGTCTCTATCAGGTCTGTTTTACATTTATGCTCTTGTTCTCTTCTACAATAGTAATTTTGCCATGGGCTTCCAGGCAGAGGAAAACACACATTCTTCATGACTTCTTGTTTCTTTCAGCTTTTGGAGCCTGCTGTAACTATAAGAGTCCGTGAAGTTGATCAGAACTTGGTCAAAGGTATTCTCGAAAACTGTGTTGCGGAGTACAAGAACAACACTAACAAGGAAGTTACCTTGAAGCTGGACAGCGAGTCCTTTTTGCCAGTGGATTCTGTCGGAGGTATTGAATTACTGGCCAACCGTGGCAGAATTAAGATCAGCAACACTCTTGAAGCTCGACTTGACCTGATTGCTCAGCAGCTTGTGCCAGAAGTCCGTATTGCTCTGTTCGGACGCAATGCCAACCGCAAATTCCTCGACTAAGGAGAAATTTCTGCCTTTCACACTTATATGCCATAATGTGGCCACAAGCTGTTACTTCACCTTTAAAATGTAGCAATTCAGTATTTTCGATCAAATTTAAAATTCTGTAGGCTTGTGTGTTAACTTTATTTTGTAAATAAAATGATGTGAACTGCTTCTCTTCTTAAACTTGTTTTTATTCGAATGAGTATGAATTGTACAGTTCAGAATGTTAAATTTTTACAGCTTTATCTTTGTTGGTGATTTATCAGTATTTTCAGGTCTGTCCTTGATTGTTTTGATTTTTAACCCTTTTAACCCAGCTTCTTAATTAAATTCTCAATGTCACCTCAACGTTTGCTGTTCGATTTTTAAGAAAAGGGGAGGGCATATCGACCCCTTTCATCTGCTCCTGGCACTTTCAGAATTGTCTTCTGCGAATAGGAAGTGGACATTTCGAACCTACTCCTTTTCAAGACAAAAATCAAGGTGTCGAACAATTTAATTCTTTGGCTGATTGCTTTACTTGGGTTACATCAAATTAATGTAAAGTTTGAGATTTGTTTTCCTTTAGTGTTTGCCATGTATATACATTGTTGTAGCTACACTTGTAAGTGCTTTTACCTAAACATTCCTTCCATATGAAGCTCGTGGGATTTGGTGTATGATGTGTATTAAGATATGACAAGGTACTGTATATTGTCAGATGCAGAGCAATAAATGATGGAATTAGATAATGTACTCAGGATTACAGCATTGTCCCTTTATTTCCCTGAATGTTCAAGTGAAACCATAAGCAAAGCTGCATTGCGCGTTATCAGGCCGAAGGTCAATACCCATACTATCTGTAAGACTTCTTAGCTCTCCAGTCCAAATACTCATCGTATTCATCTTCACCACTACTGACATCATCATCAACTTCCATTCTTGTCTTCTCCGCTGCAATCAAAGCCTCTTTTCTTCGTTCCAATTCAAGCACCCTGCAAGACAGGAAATCTGATGAACTGCAATACAAACTGCAGCATCTGATATCTGAGACAGAAGAGATTATTCATTATATAGTACCTATTCCAATGACGAAGCTGCTCATCAATTTCTTCAATTTGTCTTTCCGCTGTAGCTTCTTCGTGATCTTCTTCAATTATTTGTGAAGAGACTGTTACCTCCTCCTTAATTTCCTTTTGAAATCTATCCCATTCCTCTTCAATTGGATCCTTGTACTCAACATGTCGAGCCTGACAGAGAAACCGTCACAGATATAATAACTTGAGTACACAAAATACTAGATAAATATGAGGAGATTTCTCGTTTTTATCTATGAAAACCGTTGCTTCATGCATCAGAATGATCACCAAATATATGTAAAAGACAAAATCACATCAGGCTTTTAGAGGTGAAATTACCTTGGCATCCATAATAGGGTCATCAAAGAAACCCTCAGGTAGAGTTTCTGATTTACTATCTTCATGGGATGATGCGTCTCCATTTGTATTAATTTCACCAATATCTACAATGTCAGGTGGATTTGAAACAAAAGCTGATTCTCTTGCACTTTCATCTAATTTGCTGGATGATGCACTATTTGAATCAAAAAAGTCGCTGGGTAAATTGGTAGACACTGGTTTTGATGGGGCATTTTTCAGAATACCTGAAACGTCATAAAAATTGCTGTAGAATATAATTGGGATATATGTGAAATATTGGCAGATGAAAAGCTAATTTTTTTGAGTACAAGGTAAACAAACCCTTTATCTTTTTAGCTGGAACAACATCTACTTTAGGGGGCTCCAGGGTCCGTTTCAAAGCTGACGGAGCCGCTATAGGTGGGGGAGCTTTAAATTCAGGTGCAAGCTTTTTTTGTTTAGCTAGTTGAATATTTTCTCTGTGTGCTTTGGAATTTAGATGCACATTCCAAACAGCTTCACTGCGGACAATGTTATTACAAATAACGCACATGAGTGTGCCATCACTGGTATACGTAAAATTTTATTAAGGAAAAATGGCAGGTATTAAAGATTGTCAAACAAAAAGACACACAAGCAATGCACACATTGAGCATTTCCTGCATTAGCACATGGCAAAAATAATAATCCCCACAAGAAACTCAAGAAAATGTGAGGGTATCTCTGCCTTTGACCTAATGCACAATCAGACGCATGAAAGAATAAGACTCGCCCTATAATTTAATGACAGGATTAAATACGGCATTACAGAACCAGATAATAAGAGTAGCTGACAGCTGCAGTAAAAGGATATTTTGCTAGTGGAGAATCAATCTTCTTGACGTTTTCGACAAAGTTGTCCTTGTGTTTATTCATCAACCGACGCAGCTCTACCTGTGAAACTTTCTTCTTTGCGTTCCTTAGCGACGCCATGATTTTAGTATTTTTTTAAAAAATGGGTGCTTGCCCAGTAACCTCCGGGTTTTAAAAAAAAATCAGCCCGAATACGGTGAGAATAAATAAATGTGACAAGGAAACTCTAACCTCTTCTGCTAACGTCGTCGTGTTTACAACAGTTTACAACCACCATAAGTTTCAGAACTTGCCACAAGACAGCGCTCCGGTCGTGGTGTCGACGGGACGGAAAGGGCGCGAAAATCCGAAAATCTGAGAAACCCATAACAGTAGCTGAAGTCCAAGACTTTCACGCTGAGTGCACAACATTCTATTATCCTGGGGCTGTCCTGTTAGTGCGGACCCTGCCTCCTCTCACGGAACTTGTATCTGCGTGCGGAACCTACCTTCCACCCAGGAAGACGGACCATCAATTAGGTCGCGCGGGGTGCTTCGTAGGAAAGTGACCTGCACTCTCCTCAACCCGAAAATATGCAGATGCATGCCGCTTTCGTGTGAAATACGTTAGCCGCGCTAAGTCTGCACCAGGGAGGACGGAATTCCGTCCTCCCTGGTCTGCACGTCGGCGCAAGTTTCGTGCGTGATCCGCTCTAACTGGACAGCACCCCTCTCTACTCGCTGCCAATCAATTTTGAAAAACATTATTTTGAGAATTTTTGTTTTATTGTCCGATTTTGTTTTTGACATAGTTCTGCACTAGCTTGTTTGCCTAGTAACTATGGATTCACATTCCTTGAGTACTTGATTCTGTACAGATCTTCATGTTCATGTAGTGCAGCTCTGCTTATAACTTACTGTAGGCTCAATTTTGTTTGAGCAAAAACCATTGTTATCTTCTACTCTTTGCAAAAAGCATAAGTTGTCCATATAATAAGAGACATGTCTTCACGGCCATATATTTTATTTCAAACTTCTACTGATGACACAAAACTCGCTAGCTTCGTCTCACTTGAGAATGGATCAGCAAGAAAGCACAAGGTTCAATGAAGTTGTGATGATAAAATTTGATAGACATATCACACATATTCACTGTCAGATTAGTCACTTTAGAGTTAAGTTTTATAAAAAACAAACAAACGGGAGACTGATCGATATATTTCTACCATTAATATTTGTTTTGTAAAGTTTAGGGAGAACATTCATTACGTACCTCTACAGTTGCCCCAGAGGACAATAAGTAGAAGCTTTTTAAATTTCAATCACCAACGTTCATAATCCTGCATGTTATCTGAATACATGGGAAAAGTAAGTGAGCATTGGGAGCAAAGTCCGCAAACCATTCGTCAGCTCCTCTACCATACAAATTGCGTACATCAATTTTAACTAAAATATGAATGGTCCCAACCTCTAGGGAAATAACTCTGCATAGAGGATCAACAAGGTACTACTAACGCTAACAAACCACTGCCTTACAGATTACACAGCTGTGAACAAAATTCCAGATATAAGGAAAATTCTCGATTACATTTCAGAGTATTCTGTAGGAAAAATATAATAGGCCTCCATTAGTAACATCTAAGAATTAACATTCAGTTCAAATTCAAACACTATGGGGGAGAGAAGTTCAGGAGGTACAATGGCATTCTTAACATCACAGACAATGAGCAAGAACAAGCTCTCTTACCTGAAAGCATTTGAGCTGGATTCATCACAATTTATCGGTATTTACATGACATATTCATAGCCCACAGAGCGCGAGGGTAGAATGGGTTTGGGAGGTACGATTTCAGACATAATTCTGCAGACAATAAATTATAAACAATTATAGCATATGAAATAAAATACACTAGAGTTCTTAACATGTCAGGAAGAGATAGTTTACTTTCAGCAAAGGCTAGAGAACACAGAAAGAGTTCTGGAAAATAACCAAAACATTTTTAACACAAACGAAACACTGCTGTAAGAAATTCACAAAAATCAAAGTATCCCTTGGCCTACGCATTGCTCATCACAAAAGGCCACAAAATAAATGAATTCTTCAATTAACAACTTAACAAGAGATAAAAGAAATTAAAACAAGTATTTGAAAGGGGTACCCCTTAAACAGGCACATAGAACATAAAAAGATCAAAAAACAACAAAAACAAATCTAGATGCTGAAAACAAGTGTACCTGTCCGCTAAGAGAACATTTTGTTTTTGTACTGGTGCCAGTAAGTTGACAAATTGTTGAGATTCAATTACCACTTCACCCATCTTTAACAGTTATTGTGAGCAATCGCTCTCTGAAATCTTTCCCCCTTTGGACCTAAGTACAGTACTAGTAAATATTTTTCCTTTTATTCCTTGAGTCAAAGAAGGAGCCTGGAAAAAGTCTCTGATTCCAGTGAGCACAACCACAAAATGAAGCCCTTTCAGTTTCAAATAAAATATGAAAGAACACCTTCACTGCAGCTGATTGGCACTTTACCTAACAGAGAGACATATTGGAACCAGGATTATGACCGCCCTCCTTTTGAACCCAAGCACAACCAACTTTCCCCTGGAGAAAGAGTAGACAAACTAAAGAAGATTATTAAAACTGAACTTATGATACATAGCAGAATAGACTTGGACTTTCCTGGCACATTGTAGGACTGACTACATGCTTCATTTGGCATTGGTATAGGCCTGAGAGAACAAAACTGTCCATTTCTCAAAATATTGGCACAATGACGCAATAAAACAACTATTTCTTCACAACCATAAAACCACAATATTCTTGGTGTCTATTTGGAAAGACAAAATCACTAAAACACTCTTAGCACACACCTTTGGTTTGGATATAAAACTGAAATAATAAAACTGACGGAATTACCAGAGAAAATTGTATAGGGATTACAGAAAAGCAACTGGACTGGTAGGATTAGACAGTTTACATGGACTTAAAGAAACAGATACATCATCATCATCATATGCCAACTTCTCTTTGGCAAGGACAAATATCAAAGCACTTTGCTTATTGTCACAAACCTTAAATGACAAATCATTAATATCAGAACAAGAACGGTTCCATAGATTTTCAATTACAAAGGTTTCTTTTCAGATCTTAAAACAAGTGTAATACTACTCTAAGGGAGCACAAGATTTGATCAAGTCACCTGGCACACTACAGAACATTTTAAACACTTTTCTAAAGAAGATTGTTGGCTGGACATAAGGTAGAAAGAGATCACAACCATGAGAGACCATGTTTCAAATTTCAAACATCTCATAGCTTTCAGTACCTTTAGCTTGGCATCAAATGAAGTTGTGTCATGGTTCTGCTATGAAAAAAAAACACTTATGCCCACCTTATATGGTAACTAAGTAAAAATGAACCTTTATAAAATTAATTATTAAAATTAATTAAATCTAATTCATTTCATTCCACATTGTTCAACTAGACTAATACCACAGGGAATGATAACAATTATAGTTGTAGGATAACACCACAAATACATATTTTCTTTTTAAAAGATTGATGTGTTTGGCAACAATGATTTATACTTATCAAAATGACAAAGAGAGCACTGAAATTCAATCACCCAAAACATGGCAATATTTAAAATACCGCTAGCAAAGTTAGAGAGCTGTATCCTGCGATGGGTAAAGGTATTTTTGGATAGCATTGTAATGTGTAGCAGCAGCCAAAGCAACCATTAAATGCCAGATTGCATGGGCACAGGGGATCCGACCATCACACTTGAAAAATGATACGCCAATCATATAAATCAAACCACCATATTTCAGTTCAGTGAGCCCATGAAAATCATCCTGGAATAATAAAAATAATTAAAGGTTAAAACAAAAACTAGTATAAAAATGCTTTAAAATAAGAGAAAATATAGACATGCCTCTGGAATGATGGTTAATGCTGGGGCGATGGCCATGAAACAATAGAATATGGTTTCAAGCGTCTTGTATCGCTCATGGAAAAGTTGTTGGTACAAAATCCCACATAAAGCAAGGACCCAGATGAGCCACCACAGTTGAGATCCCACACCCTCTTCAGCTAATGGACCAAGCATCAACCAGGGAAAATATGACGCAGCGATAAAGACATAAATCATGGCTCGATCAGTGCGATGAAGAATGTCCTTCAGATATCTAAAAATAACATTGCACTCATTACAATTATGAAACAAGGATCCAAAATTGGAGAGCACACCCTCACGCAATAGATGAAAAGATAATAAAAAAGAGCTCACCTGCTAAGCCCACAAAAATGAACTGTGTGGAAAGATGTAGACATAAAGAACAAAAGAACAAGGGACGATCCATACACCAGTGCAGAAACATACTGTGCTCCAGTTTTGGAGCGATCCATTAAGTCACGTGAAGCCCACGCACTTGGTATTATTAATATCTGAGAGAGGAGAACATGGATATTCAGAAATTGAGTAACATGATAAAAATAGGAAAATGAGTAAAATTAAAGGATCTTACCCCATGGGTTATAATATTTGCAATGTGTTCCACAGTAGTGGGCACATATGCTTGATTTGAGAGTGCTGGAGCATTCCGCCATTTTACACTGGAAAACATTTAAAAAAAGATTTACTGCAAAATGTGAGACAATGACCACACTAGATAAAATTAATGAGATGGAACAACTTTAGAGAGCATTGAGTGGTACTTACCAGTTCATTGTTTTTGAAACCCAATCCATTGTGTCCCACAACACACCAAACAGAATGTCAAAGTTTTGTGGTGGATCCAATGCAGAGTTGTGTTTACATGATGGCATTGTCATGCATCACAACCAGCCATATAGAGACTCTTCTCTTGACGTGCTGCCATATCTTAAGGGAAGAGAAATAATGAGGTTATCAAAGACTGGAGTGTGTAAGACAGACTAAGTATTAAAAAACCATTATGAGAAGAGTGGACACCAATTCAAGATTGGAAATAAAGCGGTCTAGAGACAGATAACATCAATATCAAATAACACAAACATCAACAACAACAAAGTGAGAAAGTAAAATTCCACATTTCTGAGCTTATGCTAGAGCCTTGTATGCTCTGATAAGCCACTTCCTGCACGACAAACTATTCAGAAGTAACTTAAGTGATAACGACCTTTCAGTATTTTATCTTCCTTTGGAGCAAGAAACGCCAGCAGACGCTATTTCACTGCTCCCTGGCGACGCGTCGTGGCTCTCTCTTTCTCGCCCTGGCCCCTCGTCTTGCCCTGACAGTCCACTTGCTCCAACCCAATTGAGGCCATTAAGGACCCCGCCACACTCCGACCATCGCCAGGTCCTGCCCTATCCCGAGTTTCCTGGACCTTGGTCAATCGACTATTTTGCAACGCGAGACAAAACTTTCACTTGCACACTCACCCAGAACCCGCCGTTCGCCTCATTGTGTGGAAATTTTCTGAGTGACCGAGTCGGAAACCCCTCCCAGAAACGGCCGCCCGTGCGAACGCCGACGCAGGCCCGCCCAGCCGATTCAGGCGATCGGATAAAGATATTTTCGTCAATTAGGTTCTTGAAACTCTGTAGTGGCGAGAGGCTGTCTGCCTCCTGCCCCAAGCAGACGACGCGACGCGGTCACAGCCCTCGCCGACGGCCGCTTTACGCCCTCCTCATTGACGATCACGTCTGCCAACTTGTTTGCATTAGCGGTTTGCAGCACCACGCGCGGCACGCGCCGCGCGACGCGGTCCTCTCGACTAGCTCTCGCAGCTTGCAGCCTGGCGGGGGTTCCGGCCGTCACGCCTCCTCGTGGACAACTGGTCAGCCCAAGCCCCCGCGCCCTGCCGCCGAGTCTCTAGAACCTCTGGCTGCTAACGTGATTACGGGAAGGCTGAAAAAGAGTTGCTCCCGCCCAATGGCGGAGTGGAAGGGAAAAGATGAGGCCGACTCCCACCCCCTGGACGAGGTCGGCGCATGTGTGTGCCTTCTAGGCCCCCCCCCCCCCCCCCCCCATAGTACCCTGGTACCCCGTGACGGTTACTTAATCTACGTGAGTAGAGATTTCGTATGACCCACTTAGTGTCTCCCTCCCCTCCCCCTTTTCAAAAAAAAAAAGAAGAAATGGGTGGAAAACTCGTCGGATTCTAAATATCTATTTTGGACCCTCCCCGTCGCGCAGGTGCGCCTCCAGGTCGCCATGGCAACGGGGATCACAGTCCCCTCTTTCACAATCTGAAACATGTCGCGTGGGAATGGGAATTTGAAGAGAGCTCGGTCATCGGAGGACGAGGAGGACACGTCCCCCCGGTAAAGCACCGCCGTCTTTTGAGTTTCATGGAGTATTGACGAACTGAGGAGACGAAGCAGTTATTAGCAGTTATTGCACTGGATGACGCCGTGACGGAGGCGCGAGTTGTGGGGGCTTGTTCTACACGAAGGTGACGTTTCTTCTCCAGGATGACCAAGGAGTCACTGAGGCGCGTGTGCAAGGAGACCAAAGGCTGCTACGTCACGCCCCACCTCAACGACATCCTCTACCTCCACTACAAAGGTGCGCAACACGGCACACAGGACAGCGCGGCCAAATGTTACGCTGTTACGCGTTTTCGTTGTTTTTTTTTAAATTCCCATGCACACGGGAAAAAATAAGACTAAGGCTGTCAAGTGAGTACGCGTCGTGATTCTGTTGCAGGCTACGCGAAGATCGAGAACCTGGACGAGTACACGGGACTCAAGTGCCTCTGGTTGGAGAGCAACGGTATCAGCTGCATCGAGAACCTGGGCGCGCAGCTCGAGCTGCGCAGCCTGTACCTGCACCACAACCTCATCAGCTGCATCGAGAACCTGGACCACCTGCGGCACCTGGACACGCTCAACCTGTCGCACAACAACCTGCACCAGCTTCAGAACCTGGGTGAGGGCAGGGCTGCGCCCGCCTCGACCGATGGCGCCCGCCGTGTAGGCAACCGTGGCTGCGGCGTGCACGCGTGTCGTGCGGGCCGGCCTGCCCTCGCCCTCGCAGGCGCTTTCGCAAATGCATCCCCCAGCTTGACGTGACGCGGTGCTCCCGCCCGCAGGCTCGCTGCCGTCGCTGAACACGCTCAACGTGTCGCACAACCGCCTCCGCGCCGCTGAGGACGTCCAGGAACTACGGCGGTGCGCGTCGCTGGGCGTGCTGGACGTGTCGCACAACGCCCTCGAGGAGCCCGCCGTGCTGGACGTGCTGGCCGGCATGCCCAGCCTCCGGGTGCTCACCCTCACCGGCAACCCCGTCATCAAGGCCATCCCGCACTACAGGAAGGCCGTCACGCTGGCCTGTGTAAGGGACGCGACCCCTAAGGGGAGGGGGGGGGGGGCAGAATCGAAATAAGACAACTTTTCTTTTCAGTGGCGTGATTTTTCAAAACGTGTCTTTTTCTGTGCAGAAGAACTTGACCTACCTCGACGCACGGCCCGTATTCGACAGAGACAGACGCTGCGCCGAGGCCTGGTGAGAGGGAGCGAGATAGACTATACTGTACGCGCCTGCCGGAGAGGGACTAGATATTCCAGTAATATAAATGCGGCTCGTATGTCCTTCGACAGGGAGGAGGGCGGCATCGAGGCGGAGCGCGCCATGAGGAAGGAGCTGCAGGACGCGGAGCACAAGAGGATCTCCGACAGCGTCAACGGTGAGGGTGTGATAAGATAAGGTGGCAGCGAACCCGAGACAATTACCCAATAACGAAAATGGGGCACGACGGGACGGCCGGCCGCCGTCCCGCCACGCGGCCTCACCTCTTGCTTCTAGACTGAGATAGACCTCTCGGCCGAGCCACAACTCCCTGAAGGTGTCTGTTCCTAAAAATGTTTCTTGGGTCATATTCTTAAAAAAAAAATTGGGCCTAGCAGCTACACGTACTACCTGTTATTTTAAGTTAAAAGAAAAACTCTAAAATTGTTTAAAATGTTGTTTGAAAAATAATATTTTGACCTTTTTTTACGCCTTTGGAAACCCATTTGGAGCTCAAGTGTATTCGGAAGGTCAAAAAAACTTTCTGAACCTTTGGCAGGCAGATATTAGAGTTACCCGCGGTTCGGCTATGAGAGGTCCGTAGAATAGAGCAGATAGCCGCTTCTGGCCCTCACCCCCGTGCCCGTTGTCTACTTGCAGCGAGTGAGTACCCCCGCCCGGCCCCTCACGTGTCGTCCGGGGCGCGTGGAGCGTGACGGCTGCCGTTGTGTTGCAGCGCTGCTGCGGGTGCGGCGCTCGCGCGAGGAGTCCAACAACAAGGTCACCGAGGAGGCCGACCACGACGCCGGGGTCGGCCAACCGGAGGCCGGGGACGCCACCGCCTCGGCGGTGAAGCTGGTGAGTCTCGACAGAACCAGAGGGGCGAGCGCCGTGCAGGGTAGGCCGTGCCGCAGCGCATGGGCGCGCGACGGGCCGGTAGCCCCGGGCGCTCGCCCGCCCCGCCGGCCCCGCCCTGCCTTGACCATGCCCCCGATCACTTTCACTTCGGCACGTTCCCTTTCTCTCCCCCCCCCCCCTCCCCTCTGCCTCATCCCCTCGTGTTCCGCCCCGTAAAGGGATTTGCCCGCATGACGGCGCAGAGCGGCCGAGCCTCCCGGGGTTTCGTCGTCGCCGGTTTTGCGGTGTACGTCGTGTAATTGTCTCTCGTCGGTCTATACGCGATGATTCACGTCGAGGGGGTTTGTGTATCGCCAGCACGTGGAGGCCCCGGACGATGCACCCGGGTCGTCGTCGTCGTCGACGAGAGCGGCGTGGAGGCGGGTGGCGGGGCGGGGGACGTCCAGTGCTGTCCGCCGCGCGACAAGGTACTAATAACGAGAGTAGTCACCCATCCCGCACGCTCCGTCGTAGCGCCGGCCGCAGCGGCTGCGGCCTACGCCCGCTCCGAAACGCGACCTTCAACTTGACCCAGTTTCAGGTGCACGTGTTCGCGGACCGGCAGCCGCAGCCCCCGCCAGACCTCCGCGGCAAACTCGTCGAGGAAATCGGAGGAGACGGCCCGCCGGTCGGGCAGCCGCAGGAGCCGCAGCAGCCGCAGCAGCAGCAGCAGCAGCGCGAGGAGGAGAGCGACTGCTCACTCCTCGCATTGGAAGGCACGCTATCGGGGCTACGCCGTGGTGAGGCCGCGGGGGCGGCCGAGGCTACGGCCGCGCCGCACCGGCCGCGCGTCCTCATCGAGGAGATCGCAGACGCCCCCTCCGAGGATCCCGTCGACACGGCCGCCGAGGCCGTTGCTGAGGTCCTCAGCGGGGAGATCACCGACGCCTCCACCGCGGTCGCCGTCGACGCCGCGATCGAGTCCGCTGACGCCACCACGGAGGATCCCGTCGCCGCACCCACCGAGGTCACCGTCGACGTCCCCATCGAGAACGCCCCCGCCGAGCTCGTCATTGACGTCGTCAGCGAGATCGCTGAGGCTCCCACCGAGGTCGTCGTCGAAGCTCCGATCGAGGAGATCGCTGATATCCCCGCTCAGGACTCCGTCGGCGTCCCCACCGAGGTCGCCGTCGGCCCTCCCGTCGAGGTCGCTGACGCCCCTGCCGAGGACCCCGTCGATGGTCCCACCGGGCAGGGCGCTGGCGCTGCCTCTGACGACGAGCGGCTCGCTTTGGCGAGACTGCACTCGCTGGTTCTGGAGGCGCCGCAGACTGAGCGAATCGTGCCGGAGTACGAGTGGATCCGCGGGAAGCTGCCGCGCTCCTCGGCGGAGGCGGAGGGAGCCTCGCCCATCCTCGACCACCGCACGATAGCGCAGCGATTCCTGGACGAGCTCAAGGCCACGGGGGGGCTCACGGATGAGGAGAGGGCCATCATGGACTGTATTCAGAGAATGGCATGGGACTCGGACGACGAAGAGAGAGCAAGCGCGGTCGCCTCCGACAGCGAGGGCGAAGATGCGCACGACGTGGTGGTTGCTGGTGTACTACGACACTTCCCCGACGAGCCCAAAGAGGAGAAAGGGGAGCAGCGGTGCCCAGAGGACGACGACACACACCGCGACGCCGGCGTCTGTGTGGACGAGCAGGGGCCGCCGGAGAAGCCTCGGGAGGTCCAAGAAAACACCCAAACTAGCGAGGGCCGGCTCACACAGATACCGAATCGCAGTGCCAAGATCAAAAGCTTGCTGGATCAGCATGCTGGCATTCTGTCAATGCCTCCGGCGGCGCGGAAAGTGCTGTCGGATCAGCTACTCCACCACTTAAAAGCATGGGAGAGACAGGACAAAAGTATGAAAGGAAAGTTGAGGATCAGTGGGGACAGATCTGTGGCAAACGCGGCAGGTGGTGAAGAAACGGCTGCAACCAGCGGCAAGGATCAAAGACATGAGGGGCATAAAGGAAAGGTTGTGAATAATAGTTCCTCCGATTGTGAAAGTTGTGGTGATGAGTTCGATGAGAGCGATACACTGATAATAAGGCATGTCTCACAGACTTTAGAAATGCAAATAGCATCACTAGAGTGATCATGAAATAATTTATGTAAGTGTTTTTGAAACTTTTAGTGTATAAATATAATTTGCATCGCAATTTTTAACAAAACAAGTCAACACCAATTTATACAAATAATCATACAGAATATGTCATCACAGTGATATGCAATCATGGATATATAATCTATAGTCATTCAAACAAACAGAATTAATCATTGTGGAAGGATTTATAACTATATGCACTTAAAGGGCTCAACGTGCCCAATGGGCTCATAGGATTACTAAGAGGAGATGACATCTGTCTCCTACCACTCAGATTGCTTCGGTCAACATAGGGACTAATGCGGTCACGACCATGGTGCCGTCTCTCTATCACTTTGTCAAAAAATCTGCTGAGCTTCACAGATGAACTGCTTCCTGCGGCCATGGAGCGCACTTCTGTATTGTCCTGCAAACAAAGCGACAGGTAAAATAATTATGCCACAAGTGGAAAGCTCAAAATGATACCCAAAGGTAAAGGAAGAATGGACCTCACCACAGCTATTTCATCAGCACCACATTCTTCAGCAATGGTGGCTGATCTCCTTTGAGCATGAGCACGAGATGCTTCCAGCATGTCCACTTTTGTCCCAATAACCAGGATAGGAATCTGGAATCATGATACATACTTGTTACATATGGACCAAAAGTGCCATAAAAATAAGAGCATTAAAAAAATAAACATACTTGGGTCGAGCCAACAAATTGTTCAGGGTCAAAATCATCAAAAGTGGTATTCTTAAACTTTGAACTCCCTTCTCTATTTAAAACTTCTGCTAACCATTTTTGTAGGTTCTGCTCAGATTTGCGATTGGTTAAATCATGAACTAGGATAATTCCTGTAATAGAAACCAGAAATAGTAACAGAAGCCAAAAGAACAGGACATTATTATAACTGAGACAACCACTTACCATGAGTAGGATTATAAAAGACTGATCTTGTATTACGGTGACTACTGCTGCCTCCAACATCCCACAGTTCAACAAAGTATGTCTTTTGACTGGCAGTTCCTTCACGATACTCATGAAGCTTCATTTCTACAGAACATCCTACAGTCCACGATGGATTGCTAATTGTTTGTCCATGACATATCAAATGAACTAGGGACGATTTACCAACTCCTATACAAAACAGAAACAACACATTCATGACAACAAAATCGGGAATGACAGTTCATTGAATTCGCAGCCATAACCCCAGATGTCAAATTACCTGAATCACCGACAACTATAACTTTGACTTTATCTATCGCTGCCATCATTTTAGGACACAAAATCATGCACGAAGTAACTCAAGCAACCTCTTTCTTGAGGCTTCTTTGGATGGCAAAATCCTGATAATCCACAAGTACAACCATGTAACGTACGTTACATGGTACAACGGTACAACCAACCAGCCAACTTAGGTTTTTTTTCCAAAACACAACACAGGGGAGGTACGATTCAACGCAAGCAGACAGAAGGGACAGCAGACACAAGTTTTGACTTTGTACCGCATTTACACCTGAGGGGCGGTAGTGTATTCCGCTCCCATTCGGGAGGGCGGTGGCCGGGCGAACACAGGATTTTGTTGTTATGATCATGTGATCAACCTAACCTAGACGTAGCCAAAACATTTTGGATTCTGCTTTCAAACTGACAAATTCCGCTCAGAGATTTACTCACGAGGAACTAATGAGAGAATGACAGTATCCTCACGATATGTTATCAATTAGTAAAAATGGCGAATCACCTAATTTTCTTGCCGTGCTGTATTCATGAAAAGAAAAGCGGCCTTCTTTACGGTGTTATCAAAAAGTCCGAATGTGTCAAAGATGAGGACGCCGCTTTATGTTACTTTATATTAGATATTGAACCGGCTAAGCCCCAAGAGACTGTCAAAAGAGAAAATGATTTCATACTCATGGGGGAATGCTCGGAAAGCGATGGCATGGTATCTTTAAAGCTAGAAGCTCCAAGTTTCAATAGAAATGGAATTGTCATTCTCATGAACGATGATGGTTTTCGAATTTCCCAGTCAACCAACACACAGGATCTTAGTTCTGTTGTTATGATAGTGTATGATGATGAAGTATTCAAGCACTCTGAGCTTATCTTACAACAACCAGAGGGAAGTTCTAGTCACTACAACCATTTCATAGTGCTTGCTAATCTGTTAAAGCAGGAACAGGAACGGAAAAGGAATAAAATCTGGAATTTTCTTCTATATTTATGGGCACTGCTCTATTATATTCCCCAAGCATCCCTCCTTTGTGTTTCCAAAGCAAATCCTGTTCTTCAATATTCAGCATTAGGATCACGCCTTCATGGGTTTCTGGAATCACTGAATTGGTGTATGGAATCTCTAAAATCTGAAAGAAAGGTAGAACTTCTTGTCTATTAATGTATATGACTGTTAGAGTTCTTTTATGGCAAATCAGTAAATATCATCTAGCATTTTGTTTTTTACAGGTCTCTCTGAAAGTTGGAAACTATTTATTGGCAACAGTTGTTGACATTTGTGCAGGGATTTTGGTATTACATTTCCTGGATTACCTGGGCGTTACATCTCCCCTCTCTAATTACCTTCTTAAAATTGCCAAAGTATGACTGATTTGTAAAGTTCAACTTTATTTCTTTTTTTTTTTTTTTTATTAATGCTATTGCTTGCTATTTAATCCTAGGATGTCGTCCATACCCTTCAACAACTACTTCAGTGGCTGTCTGGGTCACCAGCTGGTCTAAAACTTAATGGTCCATTCAATTTAATGATGGGACAATTTTTCATGTACCATATAAAGCTTTGGTGGATTTTTCTGTGTAAGTTAAACCGGTATTCAGTATGTGTGTCATACAGCACTCATGTAAGTCTTATCTGGAGCATGCGTAAAATCTTACAGCTGTGGCACAACCTGTTTTGGAATTTCTCTTTACCATATTCCTTATCTTTGGAAGACTGGGAGTGACATTTCAAGCTGCAATTCTCTCGGATCTTCTAGCTCTTGTGAGCTTTCACATTTATTGCATCTATGTGTATGCAGCACGGTGAGTTAATCTGTAATCTGTGTATTTTTAGCAGATTTGTGAACTTGTCCTTCTGCCATGCCTTTATCATTAATATTATTCTATTTGAACTTGCAGAGTATACTATCTACAACTCTCAGGATTAAGAGCTTTGTGGAGGCTCTTCTTGGGCCGCAAACACAATCCACTGCGTGAACGAGTAGACTCTTGCGAGTATTCTCTTGACCAATTATTTGTCGGAACACTGGCATTTACAATACTTCTGTTTCTGCTACCAACAACTCTTATGTATTATGTAGTTTTCACAACGGTGAGCAAGCTTTTACACATTCTTCAAAATTTGACAAAAGCACCAATATCTCACCGTATCTACTTTTTCTAGATGCGACTGATTTTACTCTGTCTTTCGGGCATCTTAACTCAAGCATGCTTTGTTTTCCATGCTCTGCCATTGTTTGCAACTATTCACTGGATATTTCGTTCCAAAAGAGTTTGCCGTATGTATCAGTGGTACTAGTTGGGCTCTTGCATTGGTAGCATCACCGTTATTTGTGCTCTTTCTCTTACTTCTTTCTTTCATTTTCAGGATCTGTTTATGTTACTGCTAAGACCTGCAACAAGGATAGCCCTGTGGTACTATACGTCACTCCTGTTGCCGATACCTGGTGGAATACTGTGAACTGTTGTTTGCCAGACACAGTACTTTGTCCGCCACGTGTACAATTTGGACAGCTGGTCCACAAGTTACTGGTTGGTGAACTTGTGTATCCAGTTTAAGTTGAGGGTGTCATGAAGAAGGCAACCAAGAAAATAAATTTCTACAAGTATATATTTATTCGTTGAATTTTCATCTGCATTTCTGTACATTAAAACTATTTACATTTATACACAATATAAGCAATAACATTAACTTTGCTTTATACAATGAGCTTTAACTACCAACATAAAATTGTGTAACTACAATTGCATTTAAATCACATTTCATCACATTAAGTGCATTCCCATATTATGTAAATTTGCAGTCTCTTGTGATGAAAAAAACATGGATACGGACCAACGCCCCCACCCATCCCCTCCCATAACTTAATGACCATAACAATACAAATCCATGCAGTTTTCATCACAATATAAGCATTTGCCCATTTACATAAAAGCCATTTGCCATTTTGGACCTGCCTGGTACAAAGTATTCTGGGCAGAATGGATGTACCGGCTGGAATTATAGATTTCATATGCCAACAACCGAGAAGTATGCATGACCATACCAAGTTTTAGCAGAACCAAACTCGTATTTAACATTGAGGCCCGTTCAATTTACAGTGGGCAGTTGACAAGCTATTTACATTTTCACATGTGAACATAGATCATCGCACCTCAAGAGTTATTCAGTCTGCTGAAGATGAAGAACATTGTAAGGGTATGGATTAATACATCAGTTGGTTGACAGGAGTTCATGATTTAAAACTATTGAACTTGAAGGAGAGCCTTCTGGAAGTCAAAGCAAGGTGAGGAGACAAACTAAGACACTTCATTAAATTTGATACATCTCCTCTAAACATTCAAATTATAAAAACATTGGGAAAACAATGAAGATTTTAAATTTTATAATGGGGTCAAGGGACAAATGAAAACTGTAACTTTGTTGAACATCAATGAAAAATGTAATAGAAAATGATAATATACAGATGATCGAATTCAGAGCATTTCCCAATATGACGACTATACTGATAAGATTTTTTCTAGCAATGCAAAAATGATACATTATCCACGATTAACAACAACACGTTTCAGAAGCGGACATGATGTTTTATGAATGAACTTTATGTTTTGGACCTACATAAGATTGACATAAATACTTCAACTTATAAGTTAAAATTATGTTACAAATATTTACAAACAGAATGCACAAGCATAATGTAGTTTGGAACATCAAAGGTTACAACAATGTGTCCCCTCTCGTTATAACAAAAGTACATAGCTAAAATGTAATGTTCACACAGGTTACTAAATTAAAAACAAGAAATTTCTAATCACAGGCGGATTAAAGAGAAAGTTGATGAGATCTTTGGCCACAAAGTATAGGCATAGTTGTGATGTGATGAGTTGTAGAACAAAGCATTTGGTGGTTGGTGGGTCTTCAGTTCTGCGAGGTAAGCGCCCCTACTCAAATACTACAACAATAATAATAATAATAATAAACTTCATATAAATAAATAAATCTCTTTTCTTACAAACAACATACACATATACAGGATTTGGCAAACAGTCACTGGTGGACAAGAAGACTCCTGCTCGCTTCCAACAACTTTTCATTTCCTCCTCACTAAAGTCCATGTAGCTAGCATTAAGTTCCTCTACCCACCCACCTTCACACACATACACAAACACACACACACACACACATACACACACACGCACGCACAGCGATAAACAGTCTTTACTTACAAGGTGCTATCAATACAGGACTCGGGAGGTGGAGGGGGAGGGGTGCAGGGAGCCCCTCAGAGACCCCTCCATTAGTACGGCAGGAACTTTTAGTGTTACGGCATGGGCGTTGGCCTGAGCCTCAGCCACGGCAGGGACGGCACAGAGTGTCATCAGAGTCACCACTCTCTACCCCGCCGGTGGGAGGTGCCCGAGGAGCCCCTGTGCACATGGGAGGAGCTGGAGCCCGAGCCAGAGCCAGAGCCAGAGCCCCCGCGGTGGTGGTGCAGGTGCGAGTGCGACAGCGTCCGTCGCAGGGCCTGGCTGCCCTCCGAGGATGACGATGAAGAGGATTGGGACGATGACGACGAGGAGGAGCCGCCGCCACTGGAGGGGAGTCCGTTGAGCCGCGACGGCATCCGCGACCAGTACCGGTAGTGCAGGGCCGGCGCCCGGCTGCCGCCGCCCGCGCCGGGGCCCGCCTGCAGCGTCAGCGGTCTGGTGCGGGTCTGCTCCAGGCCCCAGTAAGGGGCGGGCGGCAGCGGCGGCCACCACACGCTCGCCTTGTCGTCCTTGGGGAAGACGAGGGGCTTGTCGACGAGCAGGCGGTTCGCGTCGCCGCCGACAACGCCGTTGCCGCTGCCGCCGGCGCTGGTCGGGAACGTCACGTCGATGGAGGGGAAGCGCACGTTGGCGGAGGGGCTCCGGAACAGCGTGGGGCGCTCGGTGGGCGACGCAGACGGAAACCGCACCAGGGCTATTGCGTCGGGGTCCGGCGCGATGACCGGCAACGGGATCCTGGACGACGGCGACGGAAGGTTGGGCCGCAGGAGGTTGCTGCTCGAGGGCCGGCTGTCGTCGCTCGAGTCCGCCGACGCGGTGCTCAGAGGCTCGCTCGTCGTTGACGGCGTCGGCGGTGGTATCGTCGGGGTCGACGTGGAAGACGATACCTCGACGGGGACCGCCGTGGTGGCGACCGCCTCATCCGCGTCGGAGACACTCGCCGACGTGGCCGACGACGTCAAGGGGGACGCCGTCGGTAGTTCTGATGCCGGCGTGGGGGTGGGTGCCGCCGTCGACGTCGAGACTGCGTCCTTGTCGACCTCCGGACCACTGGTGGTGGTCGACGGCGTCCCCAGGGCCGCGGCCAGCAGCTGCTGCAGCTCCGCCGACGAGAGGCGGGTGGGGCTGCCGGGGACCTCCTGCACAAGGGACTCGCCCGTCACCAGCGGCGAGTTGTTGACCTGTCGGGGCAAATGCAACCGTTAGCGGGGCGAAGCAGTGAAACTGGACCAGAAGGTCGCCGGGAGACACGGCGGGGGACACTCACGGTGTTTATGATGGGGTTGGAGTCCCTGTCGGGCTGCGGCCTGCTGCTGGCCAAGGGGGCCTTCGGCTGCTCGACGCTGTCGAGCCCCGCCTCCACGCTGACTAGATAGGCGCCGCCCTGGGCCGCGGGGTCGGGGGCGGGCACCGCGTTGGGGTGCTCCACGATGTGGGGCTGTTCCTCCGAGGTGAGCATCACCACCTCGGGCACCAGGTTCGCATCCTCCTCGGGGGCCGGGGTCTCGGTCTCCTCGTCGGCGGGGCCGGCAGTCGTGGTGACCTCCTCCGGCCCCGTGGCCGTCTCCGCCTCCGTCGTCTGCTCCACGACGGCGGGGGCCGGGTCCCCGCCGACAGCGCCGGACGGCGACGACGCGGGCTGGTCGGGAGAGGCAGCGGGGGGCGCGGGCGCGGCCGGCGGGGCCACCCCCGCGATGGGGATGGCGAGCTGGAACGGCCCCGGCGGCGGCCCCGGCGGCGGCGTCGGCTCCGACGGCTTGGGGGCCGCCGGCTGGTTGCCGAACTGGCTGTTGAGCTTCTCCAGCAGCAGGTCCCACGAGGCGGTGGCGTTCACCTTGAGCACCTTCATGCAGCGGCCCTGGTTGTCCTGCTGGTACCCTGCAACACGACAAGCAACGCCTCGTCAGCAACAACGCCGCACGACCCCGCCGAGCCACGCTCTCGGGCAACACGGTGGTGGTGTACGCACCGTCGGCACAAGGGTCCCCGTCGATGCTGGGCGCGATGAAGACGGACTTGGGGGTGATGCGGCGCGTCACGGCGCCCGCGGCCGCCGAGTCGGAGCTCGACATGATGAGGGCGTACCGCTCCAGCTCCGCGTTGAGCTGCGCGTTCAGCTGGGGCTCGTCCAGCTCGCCCAGCGTGCGCCCGCCGCCGCCGCCACCCCGCCTCACGGCGCCGCGGGGGGACGACCACACGGGGGCGGCGAGGGCGGCGCTGGCGGTCATGGGGGCGGCCGAGCAGGCGAGCGCGGTCACTACCAGCGGCAGCAGGAGCGGCAGCAGCGGCGGCAGCACAGTCATAGCAGCAGCCGAGTCACTCGACCGCCGCGGCAGCCTCGGCAGCCTCGCCATACGGGGAGCTCGTCGCCACCTGCAACACGGAGCAGAGCAGCCACGGTCAGGGAGGGAGTGAGAGAGTGAGACGAGAAGCGGGCCAAACGGGGAGACACGCCAGCGAGCGCCCGCGCGGTAGGCAGCCCATCCGACACCGGCGCCGCCGCGGCGTCCTCTTGTCCCGACTGGAGAAGTAACAGGATTTCCAGCGCATGGTAAGGGTTCTCCAGACGCGGCGTGGGCTTGCCCGTGGTACGGGCTGAGGTTCAGGACCGGTAGGCGTATTTCCCCTAATCGGTACCAAAATCGGCCGGATTTGGCCGCCACCTTGATTTTGAGCTTGGTCCCGGCCCCCAGGTCTGGGAGCCGAGTCGCCACCGGCTGACAGGCCGAACCGAAACGGGACCGTCATACCGGCGCACCGCGGCGGCGCAGTCGCAGTCGCAGTCGCAGCGGCAGCGGCAATGGCAGCCCCGATCCCGAGGCGAGGACACGGACGAGAACAATGCTGCGTCCGCGCCACCGTAAACCGCAGCGGGGACGGCGGCGGCGGCGGCGCACACACGCGCACACACACGCACACACACACACACATGCACGCAAACGCTCCTGCGCCAAAATGTAAACGGATATGAAAGTCACGACGCCAGGCCGGCGGCGGCGGTGGTACTCGTGCCCCTCCCTCCGCTCTCCCGCACTCTTCCGGCCGTAGTAGCAATCAACTCATTGTACGTAAGAGGGGCGGGAGGAGTGCGGGGTGGGGGGGGGGGGGGGTGAATAAAGAGCGAGGACCGCGCGACGATTAGTCCGCAATCACCAACAACAATACACCCAATCGCCCGTGAAGATAAAAACGGTCCGCGGCGGCGGCGGCCTCGCCAAGAAAGGGGTGGCGTGGCGTGGCGTGGCGTGGCGTGGCGTGGCGTGGCGTGGCGTGGCGTGGCGTGGCGTGGCGTGGCGTGGCGGCGGCCTGGGAGAGCACGAGGCATGTAATTGTGGGAGGAGAGAAAGAAGAGTGCCGCGCCGCACCACGCGCTCATCGCCTCCGTCACGTCAAGCATCAGGCCCTCCCAATGCGATTCCCTCGTCGTGCCGTGCCGTTGCGGCGGCGGCGGCAGTACAGTATCGGCCCCAACCAGTCACTCCCTCCCTCTCTATCTACCAATATCAGTCTCTCTCTCCCTCCCTCTCTCTCTCTCTCTCTCTCTCTCTCTCTCTCTCTCTCTCTCTCTCTCTCTCTCTCTACCGCCTGCGCTTCTGCCCGGGGCGTAAGTGCAATTATTCTACCTCCTCCCCCTCTCCCTCCTTCCCAGATCGAGTGCGGCGGCCGCTGCAGCGGCGGCGGGTTTGTTCTTGGTTCGCGCCACGGCGCCGAGGTGTGCCGGGTTCCGGGGCCGCCTCGCCTCTCCTCACCTCACCCACCCCGCGCTGCACTGCCGGCCCCCCGATGCTCATGCCCACGGGTGCGTGCAGTCGTGCAGCAACAGTGTGGCAGCCCCGCCTCCCGCGGTCCGCCGCCGCCCCCTCGTCTCGCCTCGCCTTCTTCTAAAATTAATTTTTCCGCTTGGGGCCCGCGACCGAGCAGCCCGACGACGCGGCGCGCCCCGCAGCCGGGCGTGGCGCGGCGTGGCGTGGCGCGGCGCGGCAGGACGCTCTCGGACTTCGGCTGCTGCACCGACGCGCCCCGCTCCATCCAACGGCGCCAACTGGGCCGAGAGCCCCCAAGGCCCAAGGTAGCGGGCGGCGAGAGAACGCGACGCCGCCGGCCACACCGCCTGACGATGCGGGTGGCGACGGCGCGGACAGGCGCGGCCCACACCTCGCACCGCGCCGCGGGCCCAGGCCCAGAGCACGCGACTCGGGAGGCGGCGGCAGCGTGGCGAGCCCATATTCCTTTTATCGGTCAGTGGACTTGCATTACCCGCCCGACGCCGTCCCTCCCGCACCCCGCCCGGCCCGCAGTGTGGTGTGGCGCGGTGCGGTGTGGCGAGCACGACCGGCCCGCCGTGCACCGGGCTGTGTGTGGGTCGAAATGTCAATCCCCAGGCGCCCCGCCGCTCTGCCCCGCTCTGCGGCTGCGGCTCGGCTCCACCCTTGCCCCCTTCCTCCACGGCTGCGTGCACCTAAGCGCGCCTTTCAGCGTATGTGTGTTTGGGCCGTATTTTCTCTGGGCAGCGCGGGCAGAGCAGTGGGATCTATCTGTTGACCACACACCACTGCCACCACTGCTGCTGCTACCACCACCACTACCACCTGCCGAAACAAACACCCCCCCCCCCCTTTCTCCCGCTCCTCTCCTAAATCCCTTCACGTTTTCCCACCATCCTTCTTCCTGGCGCTGCGTTTGCATTCCACAGTGAGGCGCGCGCGCGCTGCAGGGCGATTCCGAACACAGCCCACTCGGACCTCTCTCTCTCCCTCTCTTACGGAGCAGCACACGAGTGCGACAGAGTCGAAAGGCAGTGTTCGGTGGCCGGCAGCCGCGCTGCGCTCTCCTATTGGGCTCCGGCGGTTTTGTCCTCGGCTTCTCATTGGACGGTAATTTATGGGGGACGGGGAGCAAAAGGCAAGAAGGCAAGTCTCGAGGTGCTGAGCCCTCCGCTGAGCGGATCGGACGGCGGCGGCCTGACGCCCGCATGACAGGTGGCGCGCCGCTTCCCACGCGCGGCCAGGGGGACCCGGGGGGGGGGGGGGGGGGGGGGGGGGGGACCCACCGTAAACACCCACCGCCACCGGGTCCGCGTGCACAAACGAGATGGTGACGCGGGCCGTCCACGCAGGACGACAGTCCGCGAGCACGCCGCCTGCGGGTGCCGGGGTCGGCCACCCGCACGACACGCGTGCAGCGCACGGGCCGCGGCTGCCCACCCGGCAGGCGTCACCAGTGAACGACATGGATGCTGTGGCGGCCGCCGCGGTGCACGCGACCCGACGACAAGACCCCTCTCCTTTCGGAGGGCCGCCCCGGGTCTTATCAACGGCGGGCCGAGCCGCTGATGCAGCTGGCGCCAGGCGCGGGACCGGCCGGCCGCCGTCTGGCGGGGAGAGGGAGATGCCTAACCTTCGCGATAACGCGCCGTTCTCGGCCCGATGGATTGCTGAAAGGGGCGAAATGCCGTCGCTGCGATATTAGCAAACGCAGGGGGAGGAAGAAGAGGGAGGAAGGAGGAGGAGGAAGGAGGAGGGAGGAGGAAGGAGGAGGAGTTAGAGGAGGAGGAGGAGGAGGAGGAGGAGGAGGAGGAGGAGGGAGGAGAAGGAGGAAGAGGAGGAGGAGAGGAGGAGGAGGAGAAGGAGGAAGAGAGAAGGAGGAAGAGGAGAAGGAGGAAGAGGAGAAGGAGGAAGAGGAGAAGGAGGAAGAGGAGAAGGAGGAAGAGAAGGAGTGCGAACGGCAGAGCGATACCAGGCTGCTGCCGCCGCCACCGGCAGGCAGCCAGGCAGGCAGCCAGGCCAAAGGCCGAGAATGGGCAGGGCAAGCCCAGGGATTACCGCCGCCCCCACCCGCACCACACAACGCCCACCGGACAGGACAGCAGGGTACACGGCAGGCCCGGCCGGCCCGTACCGCCGTGCCGCCTCGCTGTGGACATCAATCAGACCGTATTATATCCCCTCCCCCCCTCCTCTCCCACCATTTGTGCATGGCTCTCGCATACTTTCCCACAGAGTTTACCCCCTCCTCCTTCCCCTCCCCTTCCCTGGCGATTGTCTCTTCCATGCTGTCACCCCCCCCCCCCCCTCCTCCTCACACCCTTTTGCTGCCTGTCCAACTTAGTACATAGTAAGTCCCACGGTGTGTCCGACCGACGTCCTCTTCACACCGGGGCATCAGGCCGGACCAGGGCTAGGCTGGCTCTTCGTTTGACACTCATTGTACCAGCGCGTGCCTACCCCTTTCTCTCCGACCGGGGCCGGCCCGACGGCGCGGCGAGATATCCAACTGTAAGATGTCCAACTGCAAGAAGTCCAGCTGCAAGATATCCAGCGGCCAAGCATGTCATCCGACGCATGGTCAGCGGCGGAGATCGCTCCCCCGCGAAGCGTCACGTCACGTCACGTCACGTCACGTCACGTCACGTCACGTCACGTCGGTCGGGTCAGCGTGCGTGCAAGCGAGCGAGGATCACGCACACACCGGCTCCGGCCGCGGCCGAGGCCGAGGCCGGGCCGGGATGGCAGATCCCACGGCAGAATTACAAAGCCGGGTGGTGGGGAGGGGAAGTCCGCGTAGTGTTGTGCTTATGGACAGGCGTATTGATTCGCTCCACAAGAAAGGGAGGAGGTGGAGGAGGACTGGCGGCAGCAGATATCCGCACGCGCCGCGGCCCCGTCCCCACACGATCACAACCACACTAATCACAGCAATGACGATATCACCACCGCCCAGTGATCGGCGGCGGCGGCGGCGGCTTTCGTATCCCTCATACGTTGAATATTTCCCAGACACACGACACGTTGGTGCTGTGAAAGCCCACCAAGGCCGCCGTCGCGGCGTGTCTCGTCTCGTCTGCCTCCCGTCGCGCCGCCGCCGTCGTCGTCGTTGTTGTTGTTGTTGTGCGCCCTGAGAGACCGGAGCCGGGGGGACGCGGCTCGGCATTATGTCACGTGGCCAACGATCACCCATCCATCAATGCCGCACGCGGCCGCAATAACTTTCTCATACGGCGGCGGCGATGCGCGGCGCAGCGGTGCACGCGACACGCCCCCCCCCCCCCCCCCCCCTCTGGCCGCTCGCCGCTTCCTCGCAGACACCGACCACCAGAACGATCCCTGGCTGCTGCTGCTGCTATCGCCGCATGCATAACCGAATTAGATTATGCGGCACAAACGCGTCAAAACATCGCAAACCGAACCGCGGCTGCCGCCCGGCTGACATCTTCATTAATTACCACACTGTTTCGCCTTTTTCTTATTCTCTCTCGGGTTTCTGCGCACCAAGCGGCGGCGGCGGCGGCGCGCGGCGCGCGACCGGCCTGCAGTGCAGCCTTATTCGGGTCAACGCCGCCGCCGCCGCCGCTCGTATTGGGAGAAGTTCATCATCTCACCGCTCGTCCGCGGCGTGTCCGGGGGGCGGAGGGGCGTCCTCAGGCCGGGAGGGGGGGGGGGGGGGGGAGCTTTATGCCGGGCCGGCTCAGCAGCGGCAGCCGCCGCTCCACGTCACCGGGGCACGCGTACCCGGATCATGATATCACAGCGGCGTTCGCGGCAGCCGCGGCAGCGCCAATAATAGAAGTGACGCCGGTGTGGGTTTCTCTCCTGCGCTCTTCCTCCCTCATGCTCTCTCTCTCTCCCTTCCTCATACTCCCCCCCCCCTCTCTCTCTCTCTATCCCTCATGCTCTCGCCGCCCCACGCCGCCGGAATTCCATCCCCCCCCCCCCCCCCCCCGCAGTGCATGGCCACACCACACCCCATTGACGGCGGCGCCGGCAGCCGTCACTGACCACTCTCAACGGCGGCGGGGTCCGGGAGGACGCCGAGCGGGACGGGGGCCGCCGCCGGGGCGCAGCGGAGCTGTCCTGACCCCCCCGCACACAAGCTCGCTCGCTCACTCACACACACACGCACGCACACAGACACTCACAGTCACGCACGCACACAAGCGAGTAAGCAGCCTCTGCTGCTTACAGTTTTCGCGCAGATTCACATCTCACTTTCAAATGTTTGCCGCCGCGATTTAGGAGGTCCGCACCGACCGTGCCGTACACGTGAACAAAGTTCGGGAGATAAGCAGGCAAACACGCAAGCAGGCAGGCGGCGCGCAGCGAAGGGCCGCGGGCGTGTCGCGGCCAAACACGCGCGTCGACGCGGCACAGGCGCGCCCCGCCGCCCGCCGCGCCCCGGACAGTTGCGTGGCTGTGGTTTGGGTCCGGCGGGGACCACACCGCAGCAGGAGGAAAACGCGGACCTGGCAGTCGGTCGGAGTCGGAGCGGAGCGTTGTGTAACGACGCAACGCATCGCCTTCTGTCTGTCTGCCCGCGCGCCTCTCTGCTGGCTGCCGCCCGCCGCTGGGCCCGCCGCCACCGCCGCCTTTGCCTTTTCCATTTCTCCGCACAGTTTTTGGTCCGTGGCGGGGCGTGGCGGGGGGGGCGTGGCCGGTCGGCCGGGGCACCCGGAACTTTGGCCTTGAAGGAGCCCAAAGTGACGTCGGCGACGGCTGCCGGCCGCCGCGCCGCCGGGGCCCCACGGCTGTCCGTCGGGTTGAGGTGGCGGGGCGTAGTGCACGGCGGCGGCGGCGCCGCAGTATATCTATATATAGTCGGCATGCGTGGTGTAATCCCGTGGTGTAACTCTGAAATCCCGACGCGGCGGCGGCGGCGATGACCCGAACCAAGGCGAAAGGGGTGGAGGAGGAGGAGGCGATGGGAGGAGGATGAGTGGGAGAAGACCCACAGATAGCCACCCTCCGGGGCCTCCGGGGCCTGCGGGCGCTGCCTGTGCGTGCCCCGCTGCTCTGCTGCCCCCTCTTATCAACGCCCGTCACCACCGACCGCCACCAAACACCTCCGCCCGGGGACCGCTCGTAAATCACGTAACCCGATATCACCAGATCGACACAGACTGCACAGACCCCGCGCTCGAGCGCCTCGCGGGACAGCGTCGCCGCCGTGCTCCTCCCGCGGCTCGGCCCGAGCTCTCTCGCAAACGGCAGCCCCGAGGGCGGCGTCACTCCGGTGCCGCGTGGTAGGGCGCTCCACTGCAGCCAACCAGGAACCCAAGGAAAGCATCGCCACGCGGGGACGTGCGCCCGGCGTGACAGTGTGCGGCGGCCCCCTCGGCTCCGGCCCGGATGTGCGAGTGGAGTGGCCCGTTCCTGGCCGCCCTCCCCCACCGCGGTGAATGGTGAATGGCGCACACAGGCGGCGGGGAGGCGGGCAGCAAGCGTCGTCTCCGCCCTACGTAAGGCCGATAACCGAGCGTGCACGCTTCGTGTCCATGCCTCTCTCTCTCGCACCCGTGAAGAGGCGTCGGCGTCCGTTCGGGGGGTGCAGGCGGTGCAAGCGAGACAGAGCACCGCTCGGAGCCGGACAGCTGTGGAGACGACCCCCGTCCTCTCTCTCCGGTCCGGGTCCGGCTGCATGGCCAGACGACGGCAAGTGAACATTGAATAATGGCCATGGCCCTCCGTCGCCTTAACAACTCGCGATAACTGCTTCTGACATATTTATTAATCCCCCCCCCTTCCCCCTTTCCCCGGCGCCGTACCCCGTTAGAACCACCTTCTGTGTGCCAAAAGCGCTTTATATTTTCCACAGAGTAGTAGTAGCCGGCGGGGACGGCGGCGGGGCGGCCGGGCCGAGGAGCATTCCACTGCTGTGAAGCTGGTGGCCCAGTGCAGCGCCGCCGCTGTCGCAGTGCGCTGCGGCTGCGGCAGCTGAGCTGAGCACGCGCGACTGCCCAGGTATACACTGTGGGAACAGACGGCTGCACAAAGAGTTGGTGCGCGTTGCCACAAATTTGAAGAAAAAACGCCAATAAATAAAAAAAAATACATAAAAGTAAGTAATCTACGTGTGGAAAACCATGGATTGTAGGAAGTATCGCGTAGGGGGTGGGGTCGGAGGTCCATGTGGACGGTGCTCATGTGCACCAAGACACTTCCGCCGCCAGAGATCTCAACGCACGAAACCGGTAAAGCCCCCACCCGAGCAGCAGCAGCAGCAGCAGCGGCGGCGGCGGCAGGACAAGTAGTGCCTGCGGGAGCGGGCCGGCAGGCCCAGGCCAGCCCAGGCCAGCCCAGGCCCAGAAGTGTGTCACTAATCACTGCCCGGGTAATCATGAAGCGCGCGCGCACTCACAGAGCAGCTAGGGCGACACGCATACGGAATGGAGGGGGCCCTCTCATGCCAACGTCCGGCTAAAAATATTATAACACACACCGACAGAAGTACAGGGAAAATACAGACCGGCAGCGAGCCTGCTTGTGCAGAGGGGGAAGAGGAGGGTGAAGACGACGAGGAGGACGCGTGTTCAAAACTGAAACTGCCGCCGCCGCCGGGACAAGTAAAGGAGGACGGCGAACAGGAACACGGCGGGCAGGGGGGAGCAGAGCGGGGCCAGCGGGGCCCCGGGCGCGAGGGCGAGGAGGAGCCGGGAGGAGCGGGCCGAGCGAGGCGGCCGGCCGAGCGGCCGATTACCGGCACAAAACGACTTAGTTGCAGCCACACAAAAACTGTCATTACCAGGTAGGCAGTGGCTGCCGTGGCGCTGCGGGGCCCGGGGGCTTCGGCTCCCGCCCCGAGGCCCCCGGGGCCCCCGGGGCCCCCGCCGGGGACCGACGACAACACGGCAGGGCGGCGCCCAACTGGCAGGGATCTGCATGCGAGTTGCGGGGCTCTGGCCGCGAACCCGCACGGCAAAAGCTACTTAATGTGAGACAAGAAGGTAATGTGCCTGGGCGCGCACACACATACACACACACGCACGCACGGCCCACGTACGGACAACAGGTTCAGACTCGCACCGTGTGTGCCGGGCAAGATCGATCGGGCCGATAGACACACGACGTGTTTGTTCATTTTTCTTACACTAAAAAAATCATTGCGGCTCGTTGACAACCATCTTCTTTGCAGACATTTTCTTTAGACTTCAGTCGAGTGTCGCGTTATTGCGTCTTCCGGAGGAGCTCCTCTGCCACTCATTGCAGCGGATGGCGAAATGTACTGATTCTCTTAAAGACTTGATCTGAGTGCGGGATGACGGAGCAGTTCCGAGAGAGGTGAGCGGCTCGGCTCAGCTGCTCGGCCCAAATGCGCGCGTTTGTCTCTAATGACCAAAACAGTGGGCCTTAATCTTCCGGCCGGGCCGCAAAAGCAAGGCACGCGCACCCGCCCGCCCTCGAGGCCCCACGCCCACGCCCCCTCCTCGCAGCAAAACTGTATCCCGTATTTTGTTGACACTTAGCGGGAATGGAGAAAGGGGGTGGTCTTCCCGTCCTGCAGCTGATACCCGTCGGGCAGGGCGGCGGCCGGGTCCAGCGCTGGAGAGCGGGGGTGGGGGAGGGGGGGGGGGGGGGTACGGCCCTCCTCAGTTCAACGCACCGACCTTTCTGCTCCGGGCGGCCGGCGCTTGCTGACCCCCCGCCCCGCCCCCACCTTACGGGACGATCCAGGAGGCGTCACACCTCAAGCGTCACATCACGACGCGCAGGTGCCCCGAAGCGCCACGGCGGCTGCACACGGCGCGGAGGCGGGGGCCGCGGCCAGGACAGGTGTCGGCGCCGCGCCTGGCCGCACGACGCACCTGCCCGCCGACGCCGCGGTCGCGGTGTGGGACACGCGCCGCCGCACACAGAGCGCCGAGCCCTGCCGCCCCCGCCCCCTCCCGCCCGGGGCCGCCCCCTCGCCCGGAGCAGCGCGGCGCAGGGGGTGGCGGTGACGGCCCCGCCCCCGCCCCCGCCCCCGCCGCCGGCCGGCTCGTGGCCCCCGCCTCCGTCGGTGGACCGGCACGGCGGCGGGCTGCGACAGCGCAGCGTGGAAAATCACGCGGCGAGAAGAAGGGAGTGAGTCTCCGCCGTGCCGCCGTACGGGTCGTACGGCAGATAGGCCGACCGGCCCCGACCAGATACATGTTAGGCACCACCGCGCTATCGCGGGTCACCCGGGGCTGGCCAGGGTGGCCCGGGGGTCTCCCCCTGACGTCGGCGGCGCGATCCGCCCCGCCGTCCTGCGTCCTGCACCTCGCACTAGTTGAGCCCGGCGGTCGTGGTGCCACACGGGCGCCGCCGACTCCCTCACTCGGTCCCGCGCCCACGTCACTCACTGTCACGTATCCGCGGTTTTCACCTGCGCACACACACACACACGGCGCGGTCCGCGCGGCTCGCTCTCTCTCTCTCTCTCTCTCCTCTCTCTCTCTCGCTTGCGCTCTCTCTCTCTCTCTCTCTCTCTCTCTCTGCCTCCCGCGCTGCAGCACTATACGGTGACACTCACACATGAAAGGACAGCACACTGAGGGGGGGTTAATCCAGGTTGGCGTTGTTGCTGATGATGATGACGATGAGGGTAATGATGAATCACTGGGTGCACGGCGATGCACATAGTCATACTACGAGTCCCGCTACGCTAGCCCGCACTGCGCGACGAGGACGAGGACGGCGACGACGGCGGAGGCCTCGGCGGCCTCGGTGCAACGACGACAGGCCAGCAGGGCGATGCTGCCCGGTCCCGTGCCCATACGGAACTGAACGAGCCGCCGGCAGCGGCGGCAGCGGCAGCCCGCCTCGGAGCACGGCGCTCGCCTCGTTCTCGCTCGCCTCGCCGTCGAGCATCGCCCCTCCCCGGCCCCCGCCCGCCCCCTGCCCGCCCCCGCCCCCGCCTCCGCCGCTGCCGCCGCACCCAGCACCAGAGCAGGGACGACCACGACGGCCGGGCGGCACTGGGCGGCCGGCAGCAGGCGGCTGCCGCTCCCGCTCCCGGTCGCAACCTACCGGTAGAGTCAGTCGGCATAGAGCCCCCGAGCCAAGCCCCCCCCCCCCCCCCCCCGCGGCAAGACCTGCTGAGTCGGTACCGGGTACCCGCGCACTCTTCTCTACTCCGGCGTCGCCGCACCGCCGCACGACCCGCATCATCCGAGGGAGTGCCAAAAAGAGCTACGGACGGTCCGCGCTCGACCACGACTTCACAGATTTCACGATTTTGAGGGATTTAAATATCGCAATCTTTTATGACCGTTTCTGACCAAATTATGATCGCCCTTCGCATGCCTGAAACGTTCTTCACATCCGGCCGGAACGTACACTGTATGTTGTTCAGTGCGTTAATGTGACTTATGTAAAAGTAATTTTCAAATTAAAAAAAAATTGCGAGCAGGATCTCACGGATAATTTGCCCCCTTTAGCGCCAAAGAGAGAGAGAGAGAGAGAGAGAGAGAGAGAGAGAGAGAGGGGGAGAGAGACTGTAAGGGCTTGTGGGACCACGCGACAGTGGCAGCTGCCGCAGCTGCCAGACAGCGGCGGCGCCCAGTCATTGTGTAAGTAGTACTTCCACGGGGAGCGTTGGCACCCCTGACGCCTGGCGGTTCGCGCCGGGGAAGGACGAACAGAAGCGCGGGCGCGCGCGCACACACGAGACCACGTGACACCGCGTGACGCAGGCGCAGGCAGCTGATCACACACCGCCGGACCGGAGCACCGCTGAGCCTAACCTGCTCTCTTCGGTTGACTCACCCGCGCCCCTAGCATATTGTACGTCAACGGATTTTGCGAAATGTATTTGGTGCGTAGCGAAATCGGGGGACTATAACGCGGCAGTGAGCCGCGGGTAGAGATACTGGAGCAGTCTAGGTGTGAAGCTGGGAAGTGCGAATTTCACGGGAGCAGCCGGGCAGCAGGCGGCGGCGGCTTGCGGTTCAGGACAGGAGTCGTGTGTCGCGGGTGCAGACTTTGGCCGGCCACCGCACCACCGCACCACCGGACCCGCCGAAGAGGGCAGGCGGCCGGTTCCGTGCTGTACTACCGACTGACTGGCCGCTTTTGCGATTGCTTCTGGAAGATCAAGATCAAGGTTCGGCGGTTGGCCCCCGCTCGCCTCACCTGTCGGCCCGGGTGGCCGGGGCGGCGTCAGGCAGAGAGTCAGGAGGCCGCGGGTCGGGTTCTCTCAGTTCGCTGCCCGGTAACTCAACTAGAGCGGCTCCCTCTCGTGTGTGTGTGTGTGTGTGTGTGTGTGTGTGTGTCCTTGGCAGAGTGATGTGGTGACCGTTCTGTGGACTGCGTGTGTGTGCGTTGTCCAGCGACAGCCGCAGCCTCCAGTCCCACACAACAGCATCCGCTCCCCCCCTCCCCCCCCCCCCACACACACATGCGTAAAGAAATGCCATCGTTTAGTACTGATCGCCGGCCCTTACATTCACTCTTCGTTACATTTTTCACTATGCTTAATGAACCAGTCACCTTCCCCGTCCTTGTTGTGCCATAGGCTCCGGGGTACCTTCCTCCCCCTATACAGTTTCCCTTTTCGCACACTTTGGTGAGCACAGCCTACCCTACCGCAGCCCAACCCCGCTCTGGCGAAGCTACACGCCACTATTTCATTCCCATTCTCTGAAATATGTTTACGATCAAGTGTGTGTGTGTGTGTGTGTGTGAGAGAGAGAGAGAGAGAGAGAGAGAGAGAGAGGCTGCGGCCGGTGGCGGCGGCGCGGCACACACGTGCACGGGCACCGCCACACGTGTCCGCACTGCGCGTGGGGGCGGTGCGGTGGCGGCACGCAGCACACGGCCTCGCGGCATTTTGTTGGGGTGGGCCTCGGCCCGGGCGGCGGCGGCGGCGGCGGCGGCGGCGGCGGCGGCGCGGCGGCGGCGGCGGCGGCGGCGGCGGCTCGACTCACAGTCAGCCCGGCAGGCCGGCAGGCACAGGCACGGCCTGCACCTGACAGCCGACTCCCGGCTGGCTGCCTGACGGACGTACAAGCAGCGCGGCAGGCGGACTCACTGACTGACTGGCCGACCGACCGACTTGTTCTCCCCCCCCCCCCCCCCCCCCCCCCCCCCCCCCCCCCCCGCGGTGAAGGGCGCGCTCCCCGAGCCTCACCACCGGAACACGCGCGTGCCGAACGGCCCGGGGAAGAGCCCTTTCACCTCACGAAAGACGCCGCCGCCGCCGCCGCCGCCGCGCTGCCGCCGTTTCAAGACGCAGATTTATATTTCACACATTTGAGACTCTCTAGGGCGGACGCGGACGCGGGATCGTTCGAGAGCAGAGAAGGCGTGCCCCCTCCCCCTAAAAAAAATAATCCTTCCGCAAACGTTGCATTGAGGTTTCTAACTTCTGACGTCTCTCTAATGCCCCGCGCTCTATTTTATCGCACACTCGCGGCGGTGACTGCCGCGCTGCTGTCGCTGCCGAGGGGGACACGGTTTTGCCCGCCGAGGTGGCGGGGCGTGGCGGCGAGGCGGCCGGGCGGTGGTGTCTGTGCCGTGGTGACAGGTGCAAGTGCACGGCCCCTGATGTCCCCTCTGCCGTCCTGAGGGGGCTGGGCTGGTTACGAACCTCCCCCCCCCCCTCACCCCTTGCTTGAATCGCCCTTCCTGTGTGCGCGCGCGTGTGTGTGT
The DNA here is from genome assembly GCA_026979955.1 of Megalurothrips usitatus. Lineage (NCBI taxonomy): Eukaryota > Metazoa > Arthropoda > Insecta > Thysanoptera > Thripidae > Megalurothrips > Megalurothrips usitatus. The sequence goes on from CM049596.1 coordinate 7,301,001, forward strand.
ATATATATATATATATGTGTGTGAGAGAGAGAGACCACTCAACACACCGCTCTGCATCCGCACGACACACGTAACCTTAGCCTAAATGTCACGGGGGAGCACCGTCCCAAACCCGCAGACGTCCGCGGGGAGGGAGGCCGAGGGGAGTGCAGGGGGGGGGGGGGGGGCACGGGAAGAGCGAGAGGGAAGAGCGAGAGGGAAGAGCGAGAGGGAAGGAGGAAGAAGAAACATGACAGAATACTGGACGGGGACGGGACGCCGCCGTACCTCACCTCACCTCACCGCGCCTTCCCATTCAAAAGTTTCTAGGTCTGGAAAAAGGACCAAGGAGAAGGGTCAGGGCGGTCAGGGCTGCCGCTACATGCTACACTCCAAGTGTGTGTCCGTTAGTACAGTACGGCGGCACGTCAGGCCCCGCCGCCGCTGCCGCCGCTGCCACCGCCGCTACAGTACTGCATCCGCCCCGCGCCGCCTCCGGAGGCCGGTTTGTTTTATTTCTCAGGGCTTTATAAAGGCCGTGTGTGTGTGTGTGTCCCAATTTCACTTTTGTTCCCGAGACGGGGATTCCAGAGATTTTGGGTCCCCCCGTAATGCCCACGCACACACACACACACACACACACACACTCTCACACAGAGGCACAGGTGTGTAGTTCGGTACGGCGCCCGCCGCCGCCGGCCCTGGCCCTGACCCCGACCAAGGTCCCCATAATCGTCCCCGACGCGCACTCACACTCACACATCACACTCACACTCACACTCACACTCACACTCACACATCACACTCACACATCACACACGTGCCGCGGGCTAACATTGATTGATATGTCAGAGGGAAAGGTGCGGCGGCGGCGGCGGCGGCGCGACGACGAAGCGAGCGGAAACGCGCGGGGAGGAAAAGTGGAGGCGACGCCGCCGGAGCGGGATTCGAACCCGCGGCCGCGCCGCGGAGGCGGTGCGGGATAGCGGCGGCCGGGAGAAAGTCCGCACGGGCGGATGGCGGATGGGATCACACGCTAAACCTGTAATCTCGGCAGCGCCGGCAGCGCGCGGGCTGACCGGCCGTGACCTTCAGGCTGGGTGGCGGCAGGCGGCACCTCGCGCTAGAGTGGGTACCGCCAGGTGCCGCCAGGTACCACCACCCCTACCGCTAGCTGGCACTGGAGTGCGTTACTGGCGGGAGAGGCGAGCAGCACGGAGCTAAAAGGCACCGCACCCGTCCCGCGTTCCGCGTGTCCGCCGCCGCGTCGAGGGCGGTCCCTCACTCCCAGGAACAGTGGGCGCAGGCGATTGTGAGATCGTGATGTAGAATTGCCTCAGATCGGCCCGGATTCCTTGAGCATAGTGTCACCAATTTCTCCCTCAGGTGTATCGACTTTTTTTTGGGGGGGGCGATGATCTTTTCTTAAAAAAGTAAAATGTGGCTCACCTACCCCAGGGCCATAGAAGACAGATTTTGGAGTAATTTTCAGCCATTTTAGAAGGATTGTGGATTGCCAAGGATTGTGTTGATTGTCAAGGGTTGTGTGGGAGGCGTGTGCTCTGATTGTCTCCAGTGCCGTGCTGAATCAGATGCAGTCCGCGCCAAAGGAGGGGCGGGGTGGGCACGCGCTATGCCAGCGGCTCGCTAACGGGGATTAGCGGATTACGAGGGCGGAGAGGAAGAGAGAGAGAGAGAGAGAGAGAGAGAGAGAGAGAGAGAGAGAGAGAGAGAGAGAGAGAGAGAGAGAGAGAGAGAGAGAGAGAGAGAGAGAGAGAGAGAGAGAGAGAGAGAGAGAGAGAGAGAGAGAGAGAGATCATCCCCCACCACCGTGCGCCACCGCCGCCGCGGTCTTTTGAAACTTTCCATGTGTACGTTTTATCAAGGTATTATAGATTTGGAACATAAAAAAATTAAGGCTCTTGTTGCCGGGTCGTTTTTCCCGCGCCGGCCCGTTTCTGGCGCTCATAACCACCCAGTACAAAACAACCACGACCGCCATAGGGTTCCTATAATGCGGATAACTCATTAGTTGTCCACCCATCACCGTTACACAGATGGGAAAAAAATCGCAGCCGTTAAAAAATACAGCAGGAAAAACACATTTTATTTTTGCGTTGAAAAAAAACACACAGGAGCCCTTCACCCCGCCCCCTCTCCCCCGCCAAACAACCTACTCTCCAAGATAAGCTAAACCGGTAGCAGAGGGCTTTGGCTTATTTTGACAGGACGAGAGAGAGAGAGAGAGAGAGAGAGAGAGAGAGAGAGAGAGAGAAGGGGGGATGTTGTGAAAAAGAGGAAACTTACTCTCTACGCGCGCGCGGAGCTCTAAATTTTTCCTCGGCGCCCTCTTCGCGCGCGGTAAACAGCCGCGGCGGCGTCACCACACACTATAAATGTAAATGTACAAATTTGTACATAATTACGTACAGTATTGCGCACACATAATTTATTTACAATTTTAGGTATGTACAAATTTGTACAGCAGATGAACATTTTGGCGCGTAATGATTCACACTTTTGTCCATAAAATATGTATGTATACGCAATTCTGTAACTGCACTGTAAGGGATTGTCGTAACGACGTTTTGGAGAAACTTAGTAAAATAACGATATTTTCTTATGTACGATATGTGGTCATCAGGCATGTGATAAGCTAAATTGCGTTCCTCATAGTTGGGATGCAATACAGAAAACATATCGCAGCGTTATCCTCTAAAATTAAGGCTATTTTCCATCTGTATTATTGAAGGAACCTGCAAATTCCTCATGTTTTTCGTTAGAAAACGAGGAAAGCTTCGTAAAAATATTCGTTTAAAAACGAAGGTCTTCAGTTCCCAATCAATCAAACTATCTTCGTTTTTAAACGACTGAACTTTTTACAGTGTGTACAAATTTGTTCACGTACATTTGGTGTGGTACAAACGCGGCGGATTGCGCGTGGCGTCGCGCGTGGGGGCCCCGCGCGTCAGTCCTGCGCCCCCCGCGATAAGATAGCCGCGTTGTTGCGCTTGGTTTGTTTATTGGCCGAGGCCGGCGCACACGGCGCTGCGTGCGTTATGCACCTGGTACGCGACATAACGCGGCTGCATGACGGCATGGCCGCTTTACGACGCCACCCGGGCAGCGGGGCGCCGCCGCCGCCGTGGAAGACTTTTGTTTCCGCAGGCGGCGGCGGCGGAGGAAGAGGAAGAGGAGGAGGAGGAGGAGGAGGAGGAGGAGGAGGAGGAGGAGGAGGAGGAGGAGGAGGAGGAGGAGGAGGAGGAGGAGGAGGAGGAGGAGGAGGAGGAGGGGGAGGAGGAGGAGGAGGAGGAGGAGGAGGAGGAGGAGGAGGAGGAGTTGCAGGAGTAGTTCAAAGTGTACGCCGTCGTACGGGTGTGGATAACAGCCTATGGATTTATATTGCAGCTGTGCCGCCGCCGCCGGCTGAACCTTGATCCTAATGATCTCATGTTAAAGAGCATAGGGGCACGGCGTAGTATGTAGTACTCGTCGCAGTACATCGCTGTACGCCGACGCGGATCCGAAATCTTCCGAACAACACGGCATGACAACACAACCTCTAAACTCTCTGCATTCTCACGTTCTCGCGTGTCACATTTTTTTATGAGTGCTTGTGCCGCACTTTGGCATTTGAACTGTTTTAAATGATTATTTTTTCGATTACTTTGATTTCTTAAAGGAAGTGGGGGAAGGGGGTTGGGGGTCGAATTCCTTCAGTGAACTGCATTACATTATGGTGCTTACACTCAGAATCGCGGAGTCCCTGCCTAGAGACGGTCTCCCGCGCAGATTTCGCAAAAACAAGACACGGCAGGGGTGGGCGGCAGGCCGCCGCCGGCCCCGACAGACACTGGCTGAATGCATTACACCGGATGCATTGAACTGACGCGACGGCGGCGGCCGGCGGCCTCGAGGCGCTTCGTATACTAGCAATGCCGCGCCCCACATCCAATTCATTCATCACAGGGGGGAAACAATAAGGTTTCTGCGGAATGGGCGCGCGCGGGCCGGCGGCGGGGCAGCAGGCTGTCGTCCCGGCCGGGCGCCGCGGGTGATGGCCGGAGCCGAGGAGGAGCAGTCGCAGCCGGCCGTCCTGGGGGAAATGCAATTTCATCCGCACTGGCGCTGCCCCGGCCGCTGCCCACGCCATTCACAGCGCGGTCTTGCAGTTTGGAATGCAGACGGCCAGAGAGAGAGAGAGAGAGAGAGAGAGAGAGAGAGAGAGAGAGAGAGAGAGAGAGAGAGAGAGAGAGAGAGAGAGAGAGAGACCCCCTCGGGACACCCCGGCTTGCTTCCTGTGGGACTGCGAGCGCACCCCCCGGGGGGACGCCCCCCGCACGCCCCCCGCACGCCCCCCGCACGCCCTGCCTGCCTGCTACCCTCGCGGCCGGGACTCGGGCCGCACACAAGCGACCCATTTTATTCGCCGCCAGTAGTAGGTGTCCGGTCCGGCGGCCACCAGGAATGTCCCGGCCGGCCGGCGTCTGTGCGGCCGCGCCGCGCGCCAGGCAGCCGAGTGGCGAGCGAAAATCATTTCCATTCATACAGTGACCCGGGGGAGGGCGGCCGGGGCAGCCTAGGAGGGCGGCCTAGCCGAGGACCCCGTCAGCCGGCGCACCTCCACGTCAATGACGCCCTGTCGTCCTAGGCAGGTCCGCTGCACGCGGCGGCGCCCGTAATGCGAGCGCTATCGGGCCGGCGGCGAACACAACGCCGCGTGACGCCAGCGCCAAAGAATTCCGTGGGCAAGAAAAAAAAATTGCAAAAGGGAAAAAAAAGTATAAAGAAAAATCAAAGAAGAGGGAGAAAAGGTGGCAAAAGGTCCTGGATCAGCATTGCAGCACGTGACTGACTGACTGACTTTTTAATTTTTTTTTCTCGGTGCGCGGGAGGCTGAGGTGATTTATGCGCGCGGTCGTTTCAAAAGTGGCCAACTGTTGGCGCCTTTGCGGCGAACGTGCGACTGAGACTCGGAAGGCGGCGGTGACCCGACCCAGCGCAGGCCGGCGGCGGCAGAGCAAGGCGGTGCCATGCCGCCCTTGGAATGTGTTGTTGCATAAGTCTCCCGGATGATGGCGATGACGTTCTGTGCCGCCGTTCACAGACGCCGCCGCCGCCGCCGCCGCTGATGGCACCTCAGGGGAGGCGGCGCGGCGAAGGATCCCCTGCATTCTTCATTTTACAACTGTCTCTCCTCGGTGCGCGGCGCTCGGAAAGTCAACCGGTCGGCCGGCGGCTGCAGGGGCTGCGGGGGCTGCGGGCCGCCGCGCCGCTGCTGCATGCCGTGCAAAAACAACTCACACCGGTTCCATAACAAATACGCACCGGCGGAACGTCCTTAGACGTGGACCCCTCTCAGTCCAGGACAGACCCCGCGCCGCCGCCGTCGCCGCCCTCCTCAAAGTCATGGGGGCGCTCGAGCGCGGGGTATCCGCAGACGTCTCGGCCCCAAAGCTGCACCACGTGACGCAGTGACGGCACCTGCGTGACCACAGTGACGGCGCAGCGCAAGGTGCCCAGTGCATACACTTCCGCACCTTTTCGCACGCTCAACCTTTTTATATTTTTTTTTTAAAAAAAAGTCGGATTTTTTTTGGCCTCTCTGCGTCCCGCATAAAAGACGGCGTTTTTCACCAAGAGTTGACGAAAACTTTCCTCTTTAGGGAAAGTGAAAAAGTCCATCAAGGTGGCGGCGCAGCGAGCCCTGCCCCTCCCCCTACCCCCCGTCGGCCCTCGTCTACCTGGGCGGTGCCGTCCGACCCCACCCCCACCTGGCCGTGCATTTCGTGGTGTAAACAAGCCATTCCCATATAATATGACGATCACCTTTGCGACCGGGTTGCTGCGTCTTGCGCTCTGCGAAGTTTCTCTCTCTCTCTCTCTCTCTCTCTCTCGCCTTAGAGGGGTACGGCGACAGATGACTGACAGTACCCCTCTAAGGCAAGAGAGAGAGAGAGAGAGAGAGAGAGAGAGAGAGAGAGAGAGAGAGAGAGAGAGAGAAGACGTGATTTCGTCATTCCTCCACTCACTCAATGGCATATCGACTCTCGTCCCTCGACTCTATCCAGTCGGAGCGACTGCCTCCCCCTTATGAATCTGCTTTGATGCAGCAGTAGCAGCCTCCGTTTGGCGGTGGCAGCATGCGCCCCCTACTCGTGTGCACCGGCGTGGAGAGCACTGAGTTCGAGCCCCGCCTGCCGTGCCGGCCGGAGCCGCGACCCCCGCAGCCGCAGCCGCAGCCCGCAGCTACCGCCGCGCCCAATGCCAACTGAGCGCCCATTAGTACATTTCCTACTCCAGTGACCGTCCGGACTCTCATGGAGGGGCCGCGCGCGTCCACCAAGACGCACTGCTTTGTGAGCGCAGGAGGCGCGGTGAGTGCCCCATAGTGCTGACTGACCCCGGGCCCACTGGGGCCCCGTGACGGAGGGGCAGCCGGCGGGCTGCTGTCTCTGTCCCCCTCGCACCACTCCTAAGGGACCACGCAGTGCGAGAGAGACAGTGCGGAGGATAGGACGCGCCCGCTCGGAACCAGCCTGCCTGCGGTGTGGTGGTAAACAGCTACAGGGGCTGACGGCCGCGGCCGCACCGCCGCACGCGGCACGTGCTGGCGCGTCTCTCCCCGTGATCAGACGGCGCCCCACACAGACACCCACTCACGCGGGCACCTGGCACTGTCACGTGACACATATCCGCGCCCGTCCTGATAGAGTTGTAAACAGAACCGTCGCCAGCGCCGAGCAGAATAATATGTGTAAGCAGAGCGCGCGGTACGTGTTCATGCTGCCAGGACGTTTCCGTCAACTCTTAAAAGGAGGAAGATGATGATGACAACGATTATGATGATGTTGATGATAATGACAATGTTGATGACGTTGATATGATGATGCTGACGATTGTGACAATGATGGTGACAATGATGGTGACAATGACGGTGTCGAGTATGATGATACTGGTGACGATGATAACGACGTTAGTGATGATGATGCTGTTGGTGACGATGATGACGGTGTTGATGATGATGATGGCAGTGATGATGTGGTTGCGCATGCTTTGGCGTTGTGGTGCAGCAGGGAACGTTCCCCAGCAGCACGAGGAGGCCGGCATTGTGGCAACAGGTTTTTGTGGATGCGGCCGTCTGCATGCGCGCGGCGCGCCACCACTTTTACTCTCGTTGCCCAAGTGCAGCGCCACGCCGCGCCACGCCGCGCCACGACCGGGCAGGCGGCAGGCGAAAGGGAGAGCCGCCGACTTACTGGCCAGTCAACCCCTGGGCGGGGCGGGGCCGGCCCGGGCCCACTCCGGATGGCGGTGGCGGTCTAGACCCGATCTGCATTCTGCTCATGATCAAGGTCAGCCCCACGTCGGGCGGCGGCCCCAGCGGCAGCAGCGGCGGCGGCAGCAGCGGCGGCAGCGGCCCCAGCGACCTCAGCGGCGGCGGCCCGGATTCAAGATCACTACCATCGGGACCGTCGGGCCGGCCGCTGCGCAGCGCTGCGCCGTCGTCGGGAGGGGTGCGGTGGGGCCACCCGGTCCGCCTCGCAGCCGCTCCGCTCGCGACAACAAGATTGCCATCGATCCGCAAGCCATTAAGCAGCAGCGGCCCACAAACGAGCGATTATCATTATTGCGATTGAATGAAAATGAAAGTAAGAGGCAGCAGCTCGCCGCACCACACCGGGCTGCTGTGGGTTGCTGCCGTGGGCCGCTGTGAGCCGCGGGGCCGGCGCGCCACGCAGACTGCGGTGCTGCCTGCCTCCTCCCGGGCCATATGGCCACGGCAACCCTTCCGTCTCTCTCCGACGCCGCAGTAACGTACAGAGCCCCGTGTGTGCGAGAGAGAGAGAGAGAGAGGGGGGGGGGGGGGGGGGGAGGGAGGGAGGGACTGAGGAGGGCGGGGAGCAGGGCCCATGGGGGACTCATCGCAAGGTTCGAAATAACTCCCCCCGCGCTGCGCCGCTGCGCCGCGCTTTCAAGCTAGTGGGTCCCGCCGCCCCGCCGCCGCCACGTCCCCTTCCGTGTCCACCACCGCTGCACCGGCTGCACCGGCACGCACGTGTGCGGGGTGCACCTCTCCCTCAGCATCCAGGCCTCCAGGCCTCCAGGACTCCAGGCCTCCAGGCCTCCAGGCCTCCAGGCCTCCAGGCCTCCAGGCCTCCAGGCCTCCAGGCCTCCAGGCCTCCAGGCCTCCAGGCCTCCAGGCCTCCAGGCCTCCAGGCCTCCAGGCCTCCAGGCCTCCAGGCCTCCAGGCCTCTAGGCCCCCCGGCCTCCAGGCCTCCAGGCCTCCAGGCCTCCAGGCTTCCAGGCCCCCAGGCCTCCAGGCCTGCGCGCACGTGAAGATCGCGGAGTGGTGCGGTGAGTGTGCGCTGACCGTCGTGCGTGGGGGCAGACAGTGTATATGCACACCCTTTTGCCCTCTCGGGTTGTTGTTCGACGAAAGCTCGATAGGAATATTCCTCGACCCATACTCTCTCTCTCTCTCGCTCACTTCTCCCCACTCACAGGATGACGTCCGTCGCTACTCTACTCGTCTTCAACGGCACGCCTGCCCGCCAGCGCGGCCTCTGTCGCGAAAAACAGAGATCGCGAAACTTTTAACGGCAGCGAAACACTCCACTCTCCTTCACTTTGGCACTTGTGTGTGATAGGATGCGAGCCACCTGCTTGTGTCTGGCTGAGAGAGGGGAGAGAGTGTAAGAGAGAGAAAGAGAGAGAGAGAGAGAGAGGGGGGGGGGGGGGGGAGTTGGTAGGAGATGCATGACGCTACCGCGCCGGCTCTAGAAAATTATTATGGTGCAGCTTCTGCATGCCAAAAAGCCCTTGAGGGCACACAACGCCTGTCTGCTGGGCGGCCGCCTGGTCGGCCGGCTGGGCGGACCCATTTAACCACAGTGGACGGCTCTGGCCTACGGGAGGTGAAATTTTCGCTGCTTGAACTCGGCCGACCCCCGCACCGCGGCTCGACGTAGCAGGATACAGCGGCGGCGGGGCCAGGCGGGGCCCGAGCACACGCCGCGGCAAACACGAATGTGAATGTGAATGTGTTGCAGCGGGCTGCGGCCGGCCTCCGGGGTCGTCATGCGCACCACTTATTGCGGTTGGACCCCTGTTCGCGCGGCGGCGACGGGCAGCGCTGTTTATACAAAAATCAGCAAACCAGCGCGTGAGGCATGGTAACGCAGGTCAGCCGCTTTGCCCCCCCCCCCCGAAAAAAAAAATCTCTCTCTCTCTCTCTCTCTTCCCCTCTCTGCCTCTATCACTCCTCCGTCATTTCCCCCTCTGCCTTTGACTTTGTTCTATACGGGGCGGTGCGGTGCTGAGACTAGGACACAGCAGCTGCCCCCCCTGCCCCCCTACTGTTTTAATTTTGCATTTACGCAGGGAAAAAATATGCAAAAAATGAATAAATTAAGATGAATTATTGCATCGCTGGCGCGGGTCGTTGCCTCCACTGCTGCACACGGAAAAAGGGAAAAAAGGGAGCGCGTCGACGCCGCCTGTGTTTTAATTGTATTTTTTGGGGAGAGAGAGAGAGAGAGAGAGAGAGAGAGAGAGAGAGAGAGAGAGATGGGGGCGATCCTAGCGGTCGGTGTGTCAGAGAGAGAGAGAGAGAGAGAGAGAGAGAGAGAGAACTTGCCAGGTATAGGAGTCGTATAAGAGGCTTGACTCTGGTTATCCGAAAATATGACGGCGAGTTGTAAAAAGGCGAAAGAAAGCGAAGGCGCCAATAAACGGAGGAGAGGGAGGAGAGGGCCGTCGGCTGCAGTCCGCAGCGCGGGGCCCCGAGGCGGCCGGCGGAGGCCGGCGCACCGCACCGGTCCCATAATGGTCTTCCGCAGGGAATGAGAATGGCGGGAGAAGAAAACGATTCAAATCCTCCCGCCACCGGCGGTCACGCAGAGAGGGCAGCCGCCCCGACCCCGCGCCACGTTTCCGAATGGGAGAGTCGGCCACTCGCTTAGAAAGCACACGATATTTCTCTCCGTGCCGTGCCGCGCCGTGCCGTGCCGCCCCCGTTCGGCCCCTCTCGGCCGGGTTCGGCTTTGGTTCGCACAGCGGCAGCGTCGTGCCGCCATTCCACACCTCAGCAGTCATTTGATTTGTTGAAGGGGAAAAAGTGTGATAAGGCCGTGCGTTATCGCGCACCATCGCGGTCTGAGAGTTGGTTCACCTCGCGGCCCAAACCACAGGGGCGTAACTGGTGCGTTCGGTAAAAAAAAAAGACTTAAAAAGTTTCAAAACTTTGATTGTCCGTAAGAATGTTCTGTCCAAAGAACACATTTCACGGGACAAATTTTTCTCATGACATTTAGTGCGAAACTCATCTTCTTAGAAAAATTGTATAGGACTTAATGGAGTGAAATGCGCGGGGAACTATCAAGTGAGAGAGAGAGAGAGAGAGAGAGAGAGAGACAGACAGACAGACAGACAGACAGACAGACAGACAGACAGACAGAGAGGGAGGATAAAATTGCCCGCTTTTAGCGGGTTCTCTATATACGCTCGTTTCTTTTCAGCCGATCAAACGTCATCGGTGCGCGTTTGCGCCGTGAACGTCAATACGAATATGCAGATGTCCCTGATTACGACGGCAAGAGCAACGCAACAGCTGACGAGAGATTGCGGTTCCGAGCGAGGATTTGAAACGGCGCCGGGTCCGCCGTGCGTCCGTGCGCGCGGTTCCCTTCCGCCTGCGTCCGTCCGTGGAGGGCGGGGGGTTGTTGTTGCGTCCCGCCGTTCCTCATATACCTCCAGGGTCTTGCGGGTTCAAATCCCACGCAATAAAAGTTTTGACAACGCCAAGCCCAAAGTTGATGGCCGCTGTGACGTGAGTTTCAAAACTCGCGTAAGGCTCTTCGGGAGTGCTTCGGGGGGCCCAGAGGCGGCCAGGAGGCTCGGGGCTTTGCATTGGTCAACGAGCCCGACTGCATGACATGCGCGAGCATTTGTCAGAAGATGCCCGCCCGAGTAACGCCCCACAAATTCGGTTAATGCTGCGGGGCTTAGGCAGGTGGGCGACACGGCGCCCCCCCCCCTCCTTCCCCCCCTGGTCCCGGGCCCCGGTGCCGCGCACCTATAACCTAACCTCACTCCTTTCCATTCATTTGGAGCCCGATCGTGCGCGAACACAGACGAGGGGAGGAGGCCGCGGGAGTTTCCCCGCCTCGCCGCTCCGCGCCGCAACTTTTCAGCACGCCTGCATTCCTAATGCTCATTAAGGCCCACCTTATTGTATTGATTTTTCCCCCCTTAAAACATGGCCGAAATGAATGAATATTGAGATGGGCCTCACGGCGTGTGTATCCACCACCTCTTGCGGTGGCCCGGCGGCCCTCTCGGCTGGAAACTTTTCCCGCCCCGCCCCCTCACTATGCCTTCTTAGTGGGCGGCGTTCACGATTCCTCTGTTTCAGAAATTAATAAATCAGAGGGAGCAGAGCCAGAGGCCGCTCGTGTTTACTTACGGTGTTGCTTTCCAAGGGGACCGCGGCTCGGGCCGCTGGCATCGCTACAGTCCGCTACAGCCTCGGCTACAGCCCGCGGGGCGGCATCGCAGCGCCGGCACGAACGCCGCCCACCTGTCAACACAGTAAACAGGAGGTCACACCATCCGGCGTCTTCGGCGGGGCGGCCACGGAGCACCACTTCTGTCCTCGCTATTTCTCATTACGTGATCGACCACCACCACCACCACCACCACCACCACCACCACCACCACCACCACAACCACAGTACTTCTGCAGAATCAGAGAAACCTAACCACGTCTGCACGATACCAACGGCATACAGGTTCCTGAAACACCGCACCTTGGCATAACAATCTCTCGTCTCCAGGGTATACGTACATACTTTACAAAGAGTAGAGGAAGGTTACACACACACACACACACACACACACACACACACACACACACACACACACAAACACACACAGACATTCCATTCTGCACACCACCGACCCCCGGCCCTCCCCGCGCGCACCACGTCCACCCCTGCAGCCCGATCTTTTCTTTCAGCCATGTTTGCGAACCCGACTTCAATCATCGTGCTTCCAGGAGGAGGGGGAGGGAGGGGGAGGGAGGGGGGGGGGGGGGGGGGGGGAGGGGCCTGGGCGGCGGCGTATTGGGCCCCTGAAAGGACACAGCGGACACGGTATGGGTCGGCTTGCGGGGGCGGCGGCGGGCGACGGCGGGCGGCGGCGCGGGGCCTCCGTCGGCCTCCCTGCCCCGGGCCTGCGCCGGCGCTTATAAGACAAGACACACATACTAGGCCGGCGGGCGGCCGATGGCGGCACTGGATGCCAAAGAGGCTCCAGACGGCGGCTCCAGCGGCGGCTACCACGGACCATCGACCGTGAAGAATGCACAGCATGCCTCCATACAGTCTGTGTGTGTGTGTGTGTCGATTTGAAAAATTTTCATACCGCCCGAACACACACACACACACACACACTGTCAGGAAAATGCGCGCACCCGGCTAGACAACGTTATGTGTGTCACGACTCGGAGAGGGCGGGCAGAGACGCGCCGCCGCGCCGCGGACCTGACAGTCACGGACAACAAGGCGATAAGGAACAGGGGGGAGGAAGAAGGAGGTCGGCACATGATCGGTTCGGCAGCGCGGCAAGTGAAAGTGAGACAGAGAGAGACGACGTTCTGCATGTACGCGTTACCGCTGACTGTTCTCATACCGCCGCGGCACACAGCGTGGCGGCGTATCTGCGAGGGCGCAAACACACCCTCACACTCACACACACACATACCCCGTACACAATAACCCTCTCTCTCTCTCTCTCTCTCTCTCTCTCTCTCTCTCTCTCTGCCGCCCTGTCTCACAGGCGCGGGTGCGCGCGCGCGCACAAGCCACTAAATTAATTTGGGCCCTGGCGTTGGCGATATCGTCAGACGGAGCAGCGAGAGAGAGACAGAGAGAGATAGAGAGAGAGAGGTCGTCCCGCCCTGGCAGCGGGGGGGGGGGGGGGGGGGGGGACCGGGAGAGGGAGGGAGGGGGGGGGGGAGGGTGTAATCTGCGCAACAGCTGCTCTTCTAGTTGTAGTGCTGACGAGACCCCGGCCGGGCGGCGGCAGGGCGGCGGCAGGGCACGCGCGCGACGTCGCCTGCTCTGCATGTGGTCTATCGGGTTAGTAGTGGAGGAGTAGTACCCGACACGGGCCGGTGGGGCACAAAGTGGAGGAGGCAGGCGGCTGTAATGTGCACGGCGGGGGAGGGTTGCTCCTGTTCATACGGTGGGTGGGTCGTGTCCCACTTCGGCGCATGTTTCTCTGGGCCAAGGGCCGCTGGTGGGGCCCCTGCTTCGTAGCGTGTGCGCGGGGCGGGGACCCGTGGGGCTGTGTGTGTGTGTGTGTGTGAGGGACTGGGGCACGAGTGTCGGTGTGTGTGTGTGGGGGGGGGGGGGGGGCAGCAGGGCGCCAGGAACGGCACGCGGGGGTTTCCCGGACTCGACGCTATAAGCGCCAACGTGATTGTCTTTATCCACTCGCGTTCGGAAACTGCACGCGCCGCGCTGCCCACCGGCTACTGTGTGGGGATCCCATTGGGGAGAGAGAGGGAGAGAGAGATAAAGAGAGAGAGAGGTAGATAGAGAGAGACAGAGAGAGAGAGAGAGAGAGAGAGAGAGAGAGAGAGAGAGAGAGAGAGAGAGAGAGGGGTTGCACCGTTCTACCGTCGACACTCTCAACAAACTGACCTGACTTTTAAGCTTAGTGTAAATATTACTGCAGTACGCTTCTAAATAATCCGATAAATAAAATTAACAAACTTTCTTGCGCTATTCGTTACACACGCGCTGTCAGTCAGTTACACTTCAGTACATACTTTGTTTGGCCGACAGAAACAAAACCTTACTTGTTTGTGTCTTTTGCGTTTTCACTTCCGCTCCGGCGCGGCGCGCCTCTTTCCCCGGAACACTGTGCTGTTTCAGAGGGGCGCTGCGGCACTGCTGCCACGACTGCACGTCGGCGGGCGCGCCCGGAGCAGCGGGTGCAGCGGCAGCCGCAGCGGCAGCGGGTGCGGCAACGGGTGCGTTTCTTTCGCCTCTTCCCCGGTCATCTCCCTGACTCTGGCGCGGCGTGAGGTTGTTTTCAGCATTGACGATACGGACGGCGACAGCGAGAGGAAAATACGGGACTGTATACTGCCTGAGCTGAGCGTCCGAACGCTGTCCGAAGAAAAACCCGATAATGTTTCAGAAAATTTCACAACTTTCTCGAAAATTTTGTTTTCATTCTCTAAATTTTGATTTTTTTCCGAAAAATTCTGGATTTTTTTCCCGAAAATTTCATTGAAAATTTCGGGACTAGGAACTCTATAGAGTTATAAGTGGAAGTGTCCATCGGAGCGGGAGCGTTTCGGTGGTCCGCGTTGTGCCGGGCGGGGTAACGTGTGTGTAACGCCTTTCAGCCACGCACGACTCGAGCGGCAAAAACGTGTGGGAATGAATCCCCGTTCCGATCCGACGTCGTCGCGGCGGGGCGCCGTGCGGCGAGTTTAGGCGTAGCGGCGCAGGCGGCGGTGTGGTTTATTCCTGCGGGCGGGCTCGGTGTTGGTCTTCCTCCCTGTCATCGCCCCCACTAAGCGCGCGCCCGCTGCTCCTGCTGTTCAGGGCCGTGGCCGTGCAGGCCGTGTGACTGTCTGTACGGGCGCCGCCGGCGGCCACCGCCCTCGAGAGGCCCTCTCCTCCCATCGTCGCCCCGAAGCAACCTGTGGCCGCCGTGAGAGTGCCGTCCCGGGGGCCCCCGAGGCCCCCGTGGCCCCCGCCGAGTGTTCGGCTGCCAACATCAACACGCGCTCGCCTCGGCATTTGCCGCATCGACGAAAATCTCGCGCGCGGGCGGCAATAACACATTCCGGCCGATTGCTTTGATTGGTTTGCAGAGTTTTATGAAACACTTGGGTAACGATATGTACAGCATACACACACATCCGGGGCGATGGGCGCGCGGGATGTAGAAGGTAGAAAAAAATATAGACACGATATATAATATCATCTTGCTGTACCCACATATGAGAGTCAATAACATTGTATTTAAAATTTTAAAATTTACTGATTTTTCGTAAATGGGTCCAAATTTTCAAAATTACAAAGGGACAAAAATACATCGATCTTGGCAATCCGTCCACATGGCTGCGCGCTTTCTGGACAAGCCCCGAATCTGTAGCGAATTTTGTATGGACGGGTCCCCGGCTCCCCTTTTCCCTTCACAGTGCTTTCCCTTTTTTACTCCCCCCCCCTCTCTCTCTCTCTCTCTCTCTCTCTCTCTCTCTCTCTCTCTCTCCCGGGCAGCACATCGCACCCCTGCTAGTTCCGGGCGATCGCCACACGCACCCTCCGCCCCTCCCGCTTCCTCCGCGGCCCGCCTCCGCTTTGTGAGATCGAACCCCCGCAGCCACCCGCCGCCCCGCCGCCCTGGTCAAACCCCCCGAGCTCGTTGCTTTGTGAAGGGTCGCAACAGAACAGACTCCTTCCCTTCCTCCCTCTCGCTCTTCCTATCCCTTTCACTCCAGAAACAGCAGCAGGCAGCGAGCGCGGCCGCCGCCGCCGCTGCAGCAGCAGCACTTCCACTTGAGGGGCAACTGCCCAGACGGACTTCACTGTACTCCAATCCGATGGTTCGGCACGGCTATAAACGCGTGCGTTGCGGCGGCGTGCACGCGGACTCGCCCCCGATGCCCCGCCGGCCCCCGCCGGCCCCCGCGCCGCGCCGTGGGGTGAGCGAGCGGGCTGCGCCGCCTGCGCCGCCTGCGCCCGGCAGCGGACCAGCCCGCTGGGCCCGCCCCCGCCACTCCACGGCGACCACTAGGCCGCGCGGCCGCGGCCACCAACGACCCTGCGCCGAAACGGCCAACTTATTTGCAGGCCTCCGAGCCGACCTGCACATAACTCAAAGGAAAAGTCCGCGCGCGCGCGCGCTTTCCCGTTCTTTTATTATTACGATTTCCATTACTAGTCCGCTGCCCGAGTGGTGCGGCACGGCTGTCGAGAGCCTGCGTTCGCCGCCGCAGCGCCGCAGTTCCGGGCCGGCGGGGGTCAGACGCCGCGCGGGGAGTTGCAGTTGACTTTGACGCGCCGGGTGGCCCCGGGCTCCGGGGTGGCAAGGAGAGAGGGGAGAGGGGGGGGGGGGGGTCTTTGCCGAGAAATACGTGAGGGTCAGTTCAGCTGAGTTCCGTCCCCGACTGTAGTAATTAGGCGTTCTATCGGAAACGGAACGGCGGCGGCGAGGACTTCCATGTTCCTGACCAGTTCGGGACCGGGTCCGCGTGGAGCGCTTTTCCGCGTCGTCGACGCTCCGTCCTTGACGCACCTCGTGGAACGTTGGAACGTATACGGGAAAGGGAGAGGGAGAGGGAGAGAGAGAGACAGAGAGAGAGAGAGATTCGGAGCGTTACGAAGCAAGTGCGCAGCCCCTCATGTCAAGAGGGTGCCGCAGCCCGGCACGTCCCTTCATGACGACGTGCAGCCGGCAGCGGCAGCAAATTCGTCATGAAACCGGCCGGCCGTCGCTGCCAGGATTGGTGCGGGACAGCGGGGCGGACCCTTTGCCGTGACAATTAACGGCCTGAACCCTCGGCGCCACTATGTGGTCGCCATGAGGCCGCTATGAGTCCACCATGAGGCCAACATGAGGCCGCTTTGAGGCCACCGTGAGGCCCCCACGAGGCCGACAAGAGTCCACCATGAGGCCGCCATAAGGCCACCATGAGGCCGCCATGAGTCCAACATGAGGCCGCCATGGAGGCGCGCTCTGCCTCCATGCCGCCGGACAGCCACCCATTATCGCCGCGGCATTTCGCCGACACGCCCGAAATCCCCGGCCGTCAGCGTCCAGATCTCGGGGGGCGCCACAATGCCGCGGGGGAGGCGCCATGAGGCGCCATGAGGCGCCATGAGGCAGCGCCGCCGCCACGCCACCATGAGGAGAAGGGGTCGCCGCGCCATAGGTACGCCAGATGGGCGAAAGCTTATATAGCAGTAAAGGACGCACATTACCGACATGATAAATGTGGCCCTCCGTGTTCGGGGCAGGTCGGCGGGGCCGCGGGGGCCGCGGGGGCCGCGGGGGACGCGGGGGACGCGGGGGCGCGCGGACACGCTGCGGCCGCCGTGGGGATCGTGGGGGGATCCTCGCCCGGGCCCGGCGACACAGCCAGAGCAAGCCCAGCTGGCTCACTTTCATCCCTCATTGTAATTGACATTGAAATGTATGAGCGCATAAGATGCCGTGTGTACAGCGGGCGGCATGGCACCGCGCCCCTGGAGCAGTCTGTGACCCTAATAAGACGGGAAAGCGAACACCGCTCCTCACGATGCATCACCGTCAGCCACACTGCCGCCGTTTACACGCCATGAATTTCATGGGATGTGATGTTCTGCTGTGAGAGCTTGCTGGGGGCGGTGCGGGCTGCCATGACGGCTGCTGTATGTGTTACCGTCCCGGTGAGGGGGTAGAAAAATGGCGATCCCAGAAGTCAGCGCCGGAAGCGAAGCAACATACAATCCGACGTACGAACACTCTTCTGCTCTCGCTCGGGGCTCGGGGCGCTGCGCTGCCTAGGGGCGGTGAGCACGCAGTGAGCGCGCAGTGAGCCACCCTCCTGGGAATGGGGGATTCCTCATTCACTGCCCCGCTGTCAGTAGTGGCACGGAGTGGAGTCGCGGTGGTGGTGGGGCTCCACGAGCCGCGGGGCTGCGGGGTCAGCGCTGCGCCGCGGTCGGCGCTTGCACTCACAAAGCCTTGATGAGCCGAGCACCGAGCCGAGCCGGGCCAGTCAGCCGCGCCGCCGGCGCCCCTCGGTCTGCTTTTCATTTCACCGTTTCCGGACTGAAATGGCATTCTTGTCAACCGGAGCACCACGTCGGCCCCCGGGAGCCTCCGGCTGCCTGTGGCTGCCTCCGGGCAGGGGCGGGACAGGTGCACACTACGGGGGGTGTCGCCACAGCCGCACTCGCTGGCGGGCGGTGCGGTGCAGTGCGAGCCCATTCATTAGCGAGCGCTGCTGCAGCACGTGAGCCGTGAGGAGTAGGGTATTCCGCTCCAACTCGGACCGGATGTCGAGAAGAGTTCAAGAATCACAATAGCGGATCCAGTATGGGCGGGAACCGCAGCATCTACGCCGCAGGCGCCGCCCACGAGCCGACTGAAAAATTTTGCGGGCCTTAGCTCTCGCTGACGATGGGTCACACGGCACATGTCACCGCACGGCCTGAAGAGGTGTCTCTCCGGGCCGCGCGGGAACGCTCCGCGGTGACCTGACCTTACCAAATGGTCGTGACACATCATCAGCGAGAGCTAAGGCCCGCAAAATTTTTCAGTCAGCTCGTGGCCGGCGCCTGCGGGAGATATACTCGACATCCGGTCTGAGCTTTAGCGGAGTACCCTATCGTCCCTCTCGACGACGACACGACACGACGTCGGCCACGAGGAGGCCGACCGAGCGGGACAACATGTTGATGATCGAACACGTCAAAAATAGAGAACAAAAATCGTCATTTGTATCGTCGGTTTTTGATCACCTGCCGCTTAGCCTACCACCGATTCATCGGGGCTTGGGCTGTCCGGCTGTATCGTCGGTATAGAAACTAAACTTTGGGGCGCCCAACTACTATTGAACTCGCCCCGCGGTGCTGAATCACGCCGAAGGCTTTTCCGCGCGGGGCTGCGGGCTGTGGGGGCGACTGACAGTGCTGACAGCTGGCCACGCGCGCCGAGAAGACACTCTCTTATGCACTCTCGCTTCTGCCGTACGGTATGCCGCTGCTGGTGCTGCTGCTGCTGCTGCTGCTACTGCTGGTGGAGGTGGCGGCGGCGGCAGACGAAAAGACTTGCTTTCTTGCATGGCAGCGGGCGGACCGCTCCCCGTTGCGTCATGGGGGCGGCCGGCCGAGGGGCGCGCACCGTGCGGTAGTACTACGCAGTCGGACACGGCCGAGCAATACCGGATGCTGAGTGACACGCACACACACACACACACACACACACACACACACACACACACACACGGGCCCCCCTCCCCTTTCGCCCTCCCGGGGGACGTCCACGAGCCACGTCACATTTTGTTTCTCCTTCCTCTCCCTTTTCAGTTTCAACTTAGGAATGTCTGTATATTGCGGTTATTTCAGACACCGCCGCGCCGTGCCGGCCCGACCCGGCCGACTCCCCAAACTCCCCCGGAGTCCGACTGGAACGGTCATCAGCGGCAGCGGGGCCGGGGCCGGCCGGGGGCTGCCGAGAGGCGGGCCCGTATCAGAGGGGCCGGAGCCGTCGTCGCGTTTGTTCTCTTTCTCGTCTCATCTCCTCTCTGTCTTGTCACGTTATGGCGCGCGCGCGCGCTGCTTCTGTCACCCCGCGGGAGAAAGAAGGAGAGAGAGAGAGAGAGAGAGAGAGAGAGAGAGAGAGAGAGAGAGAGAGAGAGAGGGTGAAGGGTCCGTCCGGCAGGGAAGAGGATTAGCAGCCAGCTTGGTGCATGCCGCTGTGCCCCGGCTGTGCTGCTCGCTGACCCAGTTCGGGCCGCCGGGGGTGCCGCCGCCGCGGTCGTCGCCCAGGTCCCCGGACCCCCGGATGGTCCCCGCGGCGGCTGCATTCGGAATCGTCGTCATCGTCCCGCCGCCGCTGCGATGCTTTGGCAGTGCTTTGGCAGTGCTTTGGCAGTGCTTTGGCAGTGCTTTGGCAGTGCTTTGGCAGTGCTTTGGCAGTGGCCCGGGGTCAGCAGCAGCGCGGGCACTCTGCAGCCGCACCGCACTGCTGACCCACATCCCACATCCCCGCACTTGACGCCATCCTCTCACCCGGCGGCAGCGGCGGCAGCGGCGGCAGCGGCGGCCATGCACGCCCCCGAGTGAGTCATGCAGCGCAGCGGCGAGCAGTAAACACCAGCAATGCGCAGCAGCAGGAACCACCTCCTCCTTGTGCACCCCGACAATACCTCCTCGTGTCTCATTATCACAGCTGCACTCCGAGTGAGTGAGAGAGAGAAAGAGAAGAGAGAGAGAGAGGGGGGGGGGGGAGACCAGGGTGTGAGTATGTATGAGAGAGAGAGAGACACACGTGGCGCTGCGCCCTCTCGCGTGTAGGGTGGCTGCTGGGTAGTGAGGGTGGTCAGGGGGAAGAGGGAGGGAGAGGGACAGAATGAGTGGAAAGTCCTCAGGGACGGCGGGCCGCGGCGGGCGGGCGGGCGGGGTGGTGATGGGGACGGGGCAATAACGAAGCCTACTGTCTGACGCACGGAGGGGGCGGGCCGGAGCCAGCGCGGCTGTGCTTCGGACTGCAAAACAAATGTGTACATTTAACACGCGCGGCCCTGGGCTTTGTATATGGATCGTCCTGACCTGCTGAAAATAATGAATTCCGGATTAATCCGTCAGGATTTGCCATGCATTCCACGCGTTGCGCAAAACGCTCCCGCCTCCCCATCTCCGGGGGTCTGCGTCCTCCGGGAGGGGAGGGGGGGCGGGGGGCGTTTCCAGTCGCCGCCGGATCGCACACTGCTGTCACCCCCTCCGGCTCCAAGCGGAACAGCGTTGGTCAGGCACACGCGCATGACTCACAAGGGGATGCCCCGAGGTGTCAGACTCAGAATTCGATGAAACTTTTTTTGCAGTATACTGCCCACAAGACCCTCAGATACAAAATTTTAGCTGCCCCTATCGGCTAGTTCCGGAGATATTAATTTTTAAAGCATTAAAACGGGCTTAATTTGAATGAAACTGGTGTCAATAGGAATTTCCAAAAAAATCAAAATACTCTCCTAAGGTCAATGTGGCAACAGTAGGATCTTAAAGGCTGAAATGTCAAGGAAAACGCCGTAACCCTGGCCGTTTTCGAGAGCCGAATTCTGAGTCTGCGACACCTCGGGGCACCCCTTGTTAGGAACCATCGAAAAATCACTCACACCAACACACATCAAGGGGCGTTATCCGAAATACGCACTGTAGGCCCGCGATCCGGACGGGGGGAGGGGAGGGGTTCGGGCAGTTCGGGTTCAGCGCGGCGCAGTGAGCCGGACCGCAGCCGCCGGCGCGGCTCAGCAGCTGTGAACAAACAGACCTCATGGCATCAAAGGGCGCTCATGGCAGCCCATGGCAGCCCATGGCTCGGCGGCTCGGCCCACGGTGGCGCGGCTCCAGACAACCCGCGCTCCGCTCCAGGCGCCTTGGGCTGCCATGGGCTGCCATGGCCTCCATGGGCCCGCCCGTAAGATTCTGCTCGCCTCCCTCGCCTCCTGCGTCGTGCACGCCCGATGAGACCCAGCCCCATTGATGTCGTGCGGCTACGCCCTGCGGTGAGCCTGAGCGCTTCGCTGCTCCGCTACTCGGCTGTGAGCTTCAGCTTCACTGCTTGGCTGTGGGCTTCGCTATACTTGGCTGTGGGCTTCGCTACCTGGCTGTGAGCTTCGCTACCCGGCTGTGCGCTTCGCCCCGTGGCCGCGGGCTCTCCCGCCCGCTACACCTTCGGCTTGTCACCCGGGTCACGTGCACGTCTCTTGCCCCGCGGCCGGCCGCCCGGAGGCGTACACGCGTTCTCTGTCCGAAAATAGTGGGCACTCGGTGTCCGTCCGGGGCGGCTGCGGGCGGCGGGCTGCGGGCGGCGGGCTGCCGCGCAACCTTCTCGGCACGACGTAACGCACAGCTGCTGTCGATCAGCGCTGACGCCGCGCTCCGCCGCGCTCGGTCGCCGCACGCCTCTTTCTCCGGCCTTGAGACGCACTTCTTCTCCGGCACGCCGCCGCCGCCGCCGCCGCCGCCGCCGCCGCCGCCACCTCTCTTCCGATGACGACGATGTTCATCTCACTGTCCGCGAGTGGTCTTTTACACGCTCAGAAGGCTCGGGCAATCGTCACATCTTTTCCTTAAACGAGGACCCTGTCCTGAATTGAGTAGGGTAAAACGCTTGCTCAGAAGAAAGAGAAAAAAAATCGCAAGCATGTGAATTACCGTTCATTTACATTCAAAACCTGATAGTTGTTTGACTTTTTGGAGTGTGAATGTGTTTACTATGCACACATACGCTATTTAGATTTTTTTTTCTTTCTAGATAAGATTCTAGTTTGGATGCCGGATCGCGCGCCGTCTGCAATGCAAAGTGGCGGCGGCGGCCCGTCTGATGGCGGCGCGAGACGGAATATGGCATGACATTTCTCTCAGCTGAATATATAAACCGCCAGGCGTCACTCATTCGCGCCTGCCAGCAAGAGTATTCCCGACTGCGAATAACTACTCCCAGCTTCAGACTGCACCGCTACTTTTCTGCGTGTGTATACGCGAGCGAGAAAATCTTTCCAATCGCGGCGCGGCCCCTACTGATAAACCGCACACCAACACGCAGGCACGCACGCGCACGCACGCGTGCGCACGGATGGAGCACGTGCCGGCAGCAGGCGGCACAGGCCGCGCGCAAGCCGCCGCGACAAGGCCGATAGGCTACCGGCTGCCCCTCCACCTGGTCAACACAGGTGTTAGTTAGGCGAACACAAACAAAATTCCGCAAAGTCTCGTTATTTTCTTTTTTTCCCTTTGTCATTGTATGTGTGTGTGTCGATGAGGGAATGTGTTGCACGTCGAACACGAGCCGCAGAAGCAGTGGGGCCTGCGGCTGTGGCACAGCCAGGTGCCCCGGGGCGGACGCGGGCGGACCCGCCGTCGGGGCCCCCGCAGGGGTTGACTTGACCACGCACTGTGGCGGATCAGTGTTTGGCCTTGGATTGCGCCACGCCTACCAAAAAAGAAAGACAGATTTTTTTTTTTAGAAAAGTAAGGTCCGTTCCACTTGTTCACATTTACTGAAACGATCGCGTGCGATTACGCCGTACTGTATGGATGCCAACGAGGTGAGTTCCACCGGAACCACCATGATCCCCGTCCCACCTCCCCACCTGCGGACGCTCTGCGAACCCGCGGGCACCGGGCACCCCGCACCGAACTCCTCCAACACCGCAAGCAGCGCTCAGGAGAGCGGAGGGGCGGGGGCGGCCGGGGCGCATTCAAGTTCGGGCCGTGCGGTGCGCGGGGGCGGCGCGGGGGCGGCGCGGGGGCGGCGCGGGGGCGGCGCGGGGGCGGCGCGGGGGCGGCGCGGGTCCTCCGCGGTCAGAGCACGGCCGCTACCGCGGCTGAGAGCGGCCGAGACCGGGTCCTAAGTGTATTATCCGACTATCAACTGCACCCCAGTGACTATCCGCAGATATCCGGCCGGTCATTGTGGCCGCCGCGCTGGAAGGAGGCCGGATGTTTCTCCCGGTCCCAATAGGGTACTCCGGAGGGGGCAATTGAGAAGCAGCACACGGGAATCACAAAACCTCTGCGACTCAGATGGACCGGGATCTAAATACACATTCGCCATCTGGAAATGGAGCAGTAACTTCGTTTTATTTACAGTGCCCTCGGTTATATATCACTCCTCCTATATCCCAGCGGCGGTTCGTTCGCCAAGTTTTTCCAGGGCGGTCGCGTACGTATTTTTTGTCGCGCGGGCGGAGGTCTCAGGTGTGGCTTTTTCCGAACAAGTGCGGCTCTTCTCTGCAGTCCACCCCATACCGCCCCCCCCTTTCCCCTTCAATCCCGCCACTCTCCAGCGCCAAGTCTAAGTCTTGCTACGATATTGTTTTAGAGGAGGTCTAAATGATGGATGCATCTAAAAATAACAGCTGAGCACCTGTATTTATGCACTATTAAGATCCATTTATTAGAGGAAGACAAAATATTTCGTTTTTTTTTCAGCACAGTGAACATCTTACGTCAAAATAAGCCCGTCGAGCCCTGCCAAAGCTAACTGAGAACATCCAGTCGGATGCTCTCTACGTTGCGGCCCCGCAGCCGCCGGCCGCCGCCGGCCGCCGCCGGCCGCCGCTGTACTCCGACGTACTCCCCTCGTCGGGCACCCTCCGGCGGCACCCTCCTAGGTCTCCTGGTCCGCGCCGCGCCCCCGAGCCGCACGCCGCCGGCCGCACCGAACTAGAAAATCGCTGAGATAAAAACCCGCGCGGGCGGCAGCGGCGGCGGCGGCCATGCGTGCGGCCACCACCTTTCGGTCCCCATATGCTCGCCGAACGACAAATTGCGCCCCCAAAACGCCGAGAATGGATGGCTGCTGAACGGGGGCGCGGCGGCGGCGCACATGCGCGCGCGTCGAGGGGGACCGTCCGTGAGCGCTGTCACGCTCATAGCGCGTTTCGTCACTTCTTGACCGGCCCCGCACACGAGGGTGGAGGCGGAGGGGACTACCCCTTTCTCACATCTGGACCGGCTGGTAGACACCACAGACAGACACACACTCACAGCATGCCTTTCTGAGAACGCTGGCAGTCTGCGCCCTGCACATGCGTCGTGCCACGGCCCTATGGGCGGGCATCGCCCCTCACCCCTTCTCTCTCTCTCTCCCTCTCACCCCCCTCACCCTCTCTCTCTCTCTCTCTCTCTCTCTCTCTCTCTCTCTCTCTCCCCCCCCCCCCCCTCACAGCCACCCCACTGCTAATCCCTCCACTTAGGCCCCGGGCTGGCGGCGCACAAGCGTCTACGTGATTGATTGGACCAAAGGCAGACCAAAGAGGCAGAGCTACAGGCCGACACACACACACACACACACACACACACACACACACACACACACACACACACACACACACGCACACGCACAAAGCAGTAGTCGTCTGCCCTCCAGCGGCCTTGTGCGCTGCTCGCCGGCTGCTGGACGCGGCGGCGGCGCCACAGCCGCGTACGCGGATGGGCCCGGGCCGGGGAACCTGCTGGAAACGGCCTGGAATTCCGTCGTGGCAGTCGTCGCAGCCAGGCCGGGGCGCTGGAGTGCAGCGATTAGTGCGATGAGTGGGTGGTGGACGCCCGGACCGGGGCCCGTGGCCCGGGGCTATCGCCGGGGGCACTGACTGCGCCGACGGCCACGTCTCCACGTGCAGGGTACCGCGGGGGGGGGGGGGGGGGGGGGAGTGAGGTCGCCGGCCAGTGCAGCGGAAGTGGGCAAGCACTTCGAAATTTCCTAAAATGTAATAGAAACTCTCCTCGGAGTTTTAGGAACTAGAAACGCCATGTTTATGAAGTGCACTGCACGTGCGGTGCACGTGTCTGGGCCGCGGGCCGGCCTCTGGCTCGTCACGCGGGGATGCCCGGCCGTGGCCGTGATGTACACGACGTTGAGGCGGCCGATAAATACAGAGCAGACACGGGGCCGCGGCCGGGGCCGGGGCAGCGACAGCCATTAGTCGGGGGTCCGGGGGTGATAGCGGCAGCGGCCTTTGATTTCATCACGCAGCCTGCACTTCCCCTGGCCGGCGGGGCGGCGGGGCGGCTGACGGCGCTCGCCCGGCGGCATCGTCCCCCCCGGCATCAACAGGGCAGGGACGTCGTCAAAGGGTGACCCGACCGGCCAGAGCCGCCGCCGCCGGGCCGCGGCGGGGTGCACTGTCGTCGTGACGGCCTCCACCGCGTCCAGCGAGGCGTTCTCGGATCCCTGCGAATCCCGCCTGTGACAGCGACTGTGCGAAACAGTGCGAACGGCAACGGCGAGCGTGTGGTGCGGGTGGGAGGCGACGCCGGGCACGCGGGCACGCCGCCTGCGAGCGCCGGGGTAGGCCAGCCCGCACGACACGCGTGCAGCGCACGGGCCGGGGCTGCCTACCCGCCAGGCGCCATGACCAACAGCCCTCGTAGTTCAGAGCACCAACATTTTTTTTTGTTGAACTCCTCATCGCTTTGCCACAGTCGAAACTCAGTCAAAACTATGGAAATATGTTTTAAAGTTCAAAACAAATTTTTCAAGTCTCTGATCGTGTAAAGAAAAGGCCACAAATGTAGTGTTTAATTTTTTCTTGTCAATCAAGCCATTAGTTTAAATAGAGGAGGGGCAGCGATGGCTCCCTCGGCGCACCGCGTCCCGGTCCCCGGTGGGCCCCGGTGGGCCCCGGCTCCCGGCTCAGCCCTCGCCGCACGGCATCAGCCCCGCACGGCTTTGCTTGCTTTGGTCCCCTGCATTGGTGCCAGGTGGTCTGCTGCTGGTGTTCAAACTGCTGCTCCGGAAACAATGCGGAGATGCGCCATTGCCGCAGCAAGCGTGCGGGCGGCGGGCGCGCGCGCGCGCGTGTGTGTGTGTGTGTATGTGGGGGGGGGGGGGCGCTGCGGTTGTGTGTGGGCTAGAACCGCCGCACACCGCACGACAGGACGGATATCGAGATTTCGATTTATAGCCCGGTCTGGAGAGCGGCTCAGCGCTGCTGACCGGTCGCGACGTTCTCTCCCCGGACAGAGTGTATTTACTTATGCTGCATTCAAGAGTGCGGCAGGAAAAAAAATGGAAGGTGACAAAAAAAAAAAACAACTAAATCCGCACATAGAAAAACGAATTTCATCTTTAGCTAGTTTTATGTCTGGCTTGACCCAAAAATACCGTGATCAGCAGCCAAGACACATGATGGTTCACTTTGTTGTCGCTTTGTATATAGTAGTAAATGCATACATTTATTTACTCCCCATGGGACTGCACTCACTTCAGCGGCGTAGGCCATTGCTGGAACATTTGATGAAAAACGGCAAAAAAAAACAGGAACTCCGACTCGACGGCATTCGCGCGCGTACCTGCGCGGCGCGGTCCGCCTCCGTTTTCCTTGTTAGGCGGTGTTACAATTTCTCGCGTCGCCGCTGCGTTTCGCCGCAACGACAGCGCGTGGCGCCGGGGCTCTCTGCGGTAAACGCAATGCGGTAACGCGCTCCGCTGTTCTGTTCTGTTCCGAGCCGCGTCCACCGACCGATGGAACAGAACGGTCATAGAATGGGATGGAGGATCGTTGGCGAGGTGAAGGAGGAGCCCGAGGAGCGAGGAGCCCGCGTCCGCTATAGCAGCCAAGGCCAGCCCGCCCGCCTCGCCGCCGGCGCTGCCTCCAGCCGCAGCTCCAGCCGCCGCTCCAGCCGCCGCTCCAGCCACCGCTCCAGCCGTAGCTCTAGCCGCCGCTCCAGCCACCGCTCCAGCCACCGCTCCAGCCACCGCTCCAGCCACCGCTCCAGCCACCGCTCCAGCCACCGCTCCAGCCACCGCTCCAGCCACCGCTCCAGCCACCGCTCCAGCCACCGCTCCAGCCACCGCTCCAGCCACCGCTCCAGTCACCGCTCCAGCCGTAGCTCTAGCCGCCGCTCCAGCCACCGCTCCAGCCACCGCTCCAGCCACCGCTCCAGCCGTAGCACTAGCCGCCGCTCCAGCTGCCGCTCCAGCCCACGCTCCAGCCGCCGCTCCAGCCGCCGCTCCAGCCGCAGCTCCCACGCCAAGGGCCAGCACGTGACAGACGAGGCGCGCTGTCGTCCATACTCAGAGGGACCCTAGAACACGCGTATTGCTGGTTGCATACCCAGCCAGTGGCTCGGCGCTCCGGCGAGTTTGAGACGACTGGGATAGTCGGTGGCGCTGGGAGTGGGACTTGACGGCGGAGCGGCTAGGGGCGTCTGCTGAGGGCTGCAACAGCGCGGCCGGTGGTTCGAAACCCGTCAGCGCGGTCTCTTTTTGGACCGACCATTTTCCAGGACCCGTAACGTAGTGACTGTTCGACTTTTTCATGAAATATAGAAGCCGATTATAGAGTAATTGAAGAATTGGAATTCTTCAGTCCGTCCTACTAAGAGAGTGGTCCAAGCCTAGGGTTGAGCTGAGAAACCATTTCTCTGAGTGCGGTCGGCACGCGAGGGGGCATTTCCGGCGGGCGTCGCGATCGGCGCGCGGGAGACCGGTTCGGCAGAGCAACAAGTTATTGGAGACGCACGCGACACGACACGGCGGCGGCTGTGAGTCGGTGGACCCCGGCAGGATCACTGCGGGGGGTCACTGCGGGGGTCACTGCGGGGGTCACTGCGGGGGTCACTGCGGGGGTCACTGCGGGGGGCACTGCGGGGGGTCACTGCCAAGTCACTGCCCGGCTAGGTCTACCGGGGGAGTCCCCGCTGGAGCTGGAATCGCGCGTGGGCCTGTAGACTGGGGTTAGTATTGAATCAGCAAGCGCTCCACCGCCGCTGCGCCGTGCCGTGCGGGGGCATGTCGTGTGTGCGGCGCGTCCACGGCGCGTGCCGGTGGGCGGCGGCCTGCCGGGGGTGACGCAGTGTGGCGTGTCCGGTGGGGTAGGTCAGGCCGGGCTGTCCGGGCTGGTCAGGCGCGCGCGGGCGGAAGGGCGCGGCCCCGGCGGGGCCCCAGAGCCCCCATCGGTGCCCTCCCTGCCGGTGCCCCAGGCGGGGTCAAACTGATTCCAGGAAAGTGCATTACCAGTACGCCGTCCGTGCCCGTCCGTGCCCGCCCGGTGATTCAGCCACCCCCGACAGGGCCGGGCGGGGCGGGGCAGGGCCGGCGGCAAGAGGGCTCGGTGTTCCGGAGCGGTCAGGGAGGAGTCGAGACGAGTGACAGAGACGGAACCGGACGAGGAGGGAGCCAGGCGTTGGCAGCGGCGGCAGCGGCGGCAGCGGCGGCAGCGGGGGAGGAGACTTCTCGGCACCGCGGCACACCGCGGCCACTCCCCGGCGCACAGTTTCCCCATAACTCACGCAACGCAACGAATCTCCCCCGGCAGCGGTGCCCGCGCGCGGTGCGTCACTGCACTGGAGGCCACTGGAGGCCACTGGAGGCCGGGCGAGACTCCAGCGCCCCGGCAGCGAGCCGCACACACCGCTCGTCAGGACATAACAAAGTGTGCAGCGGGGAATGTGACTAGCATGATGGCCACACTAAGCGTTTGGTCAACGTCTCGGCCCGCTCCTCCCCCTCCTCCCCTCTTCCTCCGGGAGTAATCGGATCACATTACCAAATAGGACACACGCGGCAGCGGGGCAGAGCCAGGGACCACTGAGAACGTGTCATGATCGTCGCCCAATTTTGGGAAATGAGGGCAAGGGGTGGTTTTCTCACCTTATTAACAAGCATTAACGAGAAATTAAAAAAAAAAAACATTAACCAAAAAACGTCAAATATAAATCAAAAATGTAAAAAAAACGGAAAATTAAATTTTGATATCAAATCATATGGGACGCAGTTTTTACGAGTGGGGGGCCCCTCGCACGCCCCCCAGTGCCGCCGCCACCCTGCACGTCCTGCAGACTCTGCCCACCTCACAAAGAGGCTCCCCAAGCCCAGCAGCGAACAGCAGCCAGCCAGACCCACACAGCAGCAACAGCAGCAGCTACAGCAGCAGCAGCTACAGCACCAAGCTAGAAGTCCTGATGCGGTAATTTTTCCTCCCGCCGTGGTGGAAGCCGAATTGGAAGTGGCAGTGCGGCGGCGGCGGAGCGGCGCAGAGGCCGGGCCAGAGGCGTCTGAAAGGCACGGGCTCACTGATCCGCCGCCGCCCCCGCCGCCGCAGAGCTCGGGCTCCCCGCTCTGCGTCTTCCAACCCCCCCCCCCTCCCCCTCACGCTTCGTCCCCGCCCCCGCACTACGATAAATGTGTTCCCGGCCCCGTGAGTGACCCCCACGCGCTTCATTATACCCTTTAAGGGCCCGTCCGTAATGTACGTGGACGTGTCGGGCGACCGCCGCGCGTTGTGCGGCGGCCCGGTGAGAAGGATGCGAGTTCTGCGCGGATGATCCGCTGCAAGGAGTGCAGTGCACGCGGCTCTTGGCGGGCGCGGCGCGGGCCGCTAAGCTGGCGGAGCCTCCCTCTCCCGCGCCCTCCTTCCCTCCCACCCCTCCCCTGCGCGCGTCATGTTAGAGAGGGTTTGGGGCGGGAGTGCCTGTGAAGTCCGCGTGTGAGGCTGGAGGGGGAGGGGGGGGGGGGGGCTGCTTCCACACGACTGGACCCTGATTGGCTCGTTACAGGATTTCGGTTTGGCGTACAGCCTGGTAGCGTAGCCCAGCAGGGCGCGACGGCCGCGGCGGCAGCAGCAGCAGCGGCAGCACGGGTATGGATTCAGACAGCCGCGAGGACGACGAAGAGGAGGAGGAGGAGGAGGAAGAGGAGGAAGAGGAGGAGGAGGAGGAGGAGGAGGAGGAGGAGGAGGAGGAGGAGGAGGAGGAGGAGGAGGAGGAAGAGGAGGAAGAGGAGGAGGAGGAGGAGGAGGAGGAGGAGGAGGAGGAGGAGGAGGAGGAGGAGGAGGAGGAGGAGGAGGAGGAGAGAGGAGGAGGAGGAGGAGGAGGAGGAGGGAGGAGGGAGGAGGAGGAGGAGGAGGAGGAGGAGGGAGGGAGGAGGAAGGGAGGCAGGCGGTCGGCGGCGCGGCAGCCTACGAGACGCACAGATGGGCCCGGAGGCGGAGCAGGCGGAGCGCGCCCCCCAGCGCTGCAATCAGTTGTGGCAAACGACCCGCGCGCCGCCGCCGCCGACCCCGCGGGGGGCGGGAAATCGGATCGTGGCAGCGATATAAACACGATGAACGTGTGCGCTACGGACACTATAAATCGGTGACAGCATTGGGGCTGATCCCCCATACCGGCGGCGTGTGGACGGGGCGGGACGGGGCGAGCGACGGACACCCCTGGAGGACGCGGTGCGACGCGGTACTGGTACCGGGGCGCCAGCGCTGCCACGGCTTAGCGTGGCGTTGCGCGTGGCGTGTCGTGGGGGCGGGGGCGGGGGCGAATCCCACCATTCGCATGCTCGTCACGCATTCACTTGTTTGGTCTTGCATCGCCCACGCCAAGCACACATACACACACACACACACACACACACACGCACACACCAACACCAGCACAGCAGTGTAACAAACGCTGGTCTTTTTGTGGTTCATGTTAGGGGCGCGTTTCCGCCTGGGAGGGGATAAAGGAAAGCGTTCAGAAAAGCCCCCCGCAAAACTCACTGTAAATACATGATGACGTGGGGAAACGTTTCCAATCCCACCAAAGGACAAGGTACGTTTGGTGAGACTGGCGACAGCGTGGCGGGGCACTCCAACATGTTATTTAGCCCCGCACACTGAATGTCAAAGGACAATATTGAAACTAGCCTGTACACGTCCTTGTGCACGACTAGCCAAGAAACAAAATTGCATATACCTTTGATACAATTTAACAATAAAACAATATCGTCATACTTGTACAATATTTTATCTAGAATGGCTGTAATTGTGCATCTAGCTCGTAACGCACGTTTCTAAGGGCAGTAACAAAATAATCCCTTTACATGTAGTGTGTAGGTGTGTGTAACAAACCCTATTTCTCTGCCAGCCTCTCTGACTCCGCTCTCTCTCTCTCTCTCTCTCTCTCTCTCTCTCTCTCTCTCTCTCTCTCTCTCTCTCTCTCCCTCCCTCTCTCTCTCTCTCTCTCTCTCTCTCTCTCTCTCTCTCTCTCTCTCTCTCTCTCTCTCTCTCTCTCTCTCTCTCTCCCTCTGACCGGAGCCGGCCGGGTGAAGGGTCCGGAGGAGACCTGAGAGGTGTCCGCGTTGTCCGCACACAGATCGCCCCCTCCTCCATACCCGGCGGTCCGCCCCGGCACCGTAACAAAGGGAATAAGTACTGACTGCGACCATTGCACTCGAAGCACCCCGCTCCGCTGCTTTACTCCTCATTCACTCTCACTTTTCCCCGCTCCTCGCTGGCGGGGCGGCGGCGGGGCGGCGGCGGGGCGGCGGCGGTGGGTGGGGTGCGAGGCGAAGCAGCAGCGGCAGGAGCAGCACAACGATACGACGGAACGGTCAAACCGAAAAACGACGGCCGAGACCCAAATCCAATTCCTGGGCAGCGCGGCGGGCGGGGCGGCGGAGGCGGGAGTCGCCTCTGTTATGGCACCGGGAGGCCCCCGCCGGCCCCGCCTCACGGGGGGAGGGGGGCGGCGGGGCGGCGGCTTATTGCAGGCGTTACTGATTGCCCTTAGAAAGGAAGAGTGCCTTACCGCGCCGGCTTACGGAGGGCCTGAGGGTCTTACGGAGAGAGGCGCGGCCCGCGGGCCCTTACGGTGGCAGAGCGGTAGCGGTGGGATGGGGGGGGGGGGGGTGCCCCGGGAGGGCGTTGCGTAATTGTTTTATGATTGCCCATTAATAGCGATTAGATGGGAGTAGACGCACGCACACGGTAATCACTGCACCAGGACCCCCCCCCCCCCCCCGCAACACAACGCCACGTCGATGTACTGTGCACACCCATACCACACCACAACGGCCGAGATCTCAGTTACGCAAGCTGTCACTAATGTGTGGCCCCACGCACGCGTGTGTGTCCGAGTATGAAACAACACGTCACTGCTACGGTGGCGTGGTCCTTCGTGCAGCGGAGCGCACGGCCGCATCACCATCAGAGGGCCCTACCCGGTCCTCACGCACTCACGCCTCGCCCGGCCGCACCTTCGTCTCGCGTTTCAATCGTTTTCAATTACTATTCATTCAAACTACCACGGCGGGGTGATCCCCTTGGTGATGAGGCGGCGTCGTGGGGTTGTAAAAGTTTACAGCGGCGGCGGCCGGCCGGGCCGTGCCGGGCCGACGGCGGCGCACGCCGACACTGTGGTTACAGACGATTAAAACGAAAACAGCCCGGCGGGACCAGCCCCCCAAAACGACTGCCGCCTCGGCCGCCGCTCCGGAAAGTAAACTGCTTATTTGGGTCCCCGTCGCCGTGGTGCACCGCCAGGCCCAGCCGGATCGTCGCCGCCGCACGCGCGCGCCGTCAGGGGGCCACGTCGCGCGTTGAACGGCGCGAGTCGCGACACGGCATGTCAGTGCCGCGTCGAGGAGCTGAGGGCAGAAGATGAACCTCCTCGGCATCACACCGACCTCCTCCCCCGGCACCCCCAGCAGGTCCCCATCATGTCCGAAGAATTTCCGATGAGATCGGCACGGCGTCCGTCGCGGCGGCTCGTCCTCGATCCTCTCGAGACGCATCGGGACCGGCGTTCCGTGCGATGACGGGGGGGATGATAGGGGAAAGGGGAGGGGGGAGGTAGTTCACAGCGCATTCCGGGGGCTCAAATATTCGCGCCCGACTCATCAGCACTTTTCTCGCTGCCACGGAGGAAATAAACGAGAGGAAAGACAGTTCCTCTATTCCCCGCCCCCTCCCCCCTCCCCCTCAGGCGCCCCACCGTCCCCCTAGCCGTCCGGCCTGACGGCGGCGTCTCGGCTCTGCCGCAGCGTCCCGACCCGGCCCCCGCCGCGCACTCTGTCGCCCCGCATTGGAAATCTTTCAGCCGAAATCGACTTATTTTCCGGCCCAATATCTGTAATTGTTCTCGCCTCTAACTAGGGCCATTCATCCTCCCCCGCCTCTTCCACCCCGACCGCTCTCGCATCCTCCCCCTCCCTTCCGCCCCCTCCCCCCTCTCTCTCTCTCGCTCTCTCTGCTCTCTGTCCCTCTCTCTATGTCTCTCGTACGCGCCCCCCTCTCGGAAACATCTCCCGATCTACGCGGCGCGCGCGCTTCATTTTTAATTACCTCTCGCAGCGCCAGAAATCCAGGCTGAAAGTTAAGTACTAGCTGCCCGGAGTCATCATGACATAAAATACGGACGGGGGCCGGCGCGCGACACTCTTTAAAAACTCGCAGCGGCGGCAGCAGCGGCGAGAGAGACTGAGAGAGAGAGAGATAAAGAGAGGGAGGCTGAGAGAGAGCAAGAGAGAGAGAGAGAGAGAAAGAGAGAGAGCGGCAAATTTTTGCTGCTTGTCTCTTTCGCTCCTTTGGCCTTGATATGCGACACAACGAGAGAGGCGGGCGGGCGGAGGGCACCTGAGGACACGGTAGGGCACGGGGCCGGCGGCGGGGGCCAGGGGCCAGCAGCGGCCGGGCCAGAGGGGGGGGGGGGGGGGGCGCCGGGGCCGCCTCTGCTGTCCGAGTTCTCTAGCGTCTGGCGGCGGCGGCGCAGCTCCGCGCAGCGACGGCAACGGAATTGAATTAGCGACGGCCATGTCAAATTTGGAGCTTGACTCTCGCCGCTCGCCTGGCTCGGGTCGGCTCGGCGCGGGCGGCGGCCTCCCCTCCGATGCGGGTGCGGCGGGGCGCAACGCGCTCGGCTTTGGGGGCGGCCGGGCTGACGCGCTCAGAGACGTCGGCGGCTCGGCACGGGGAGACCAATTTCAACTTTGGCGCTCGCGCGCGCACGCGCACACTCATCCGAAACTTTTGTGGATTTTAAACCAATTTCGCACGCGTTGCCGCCCACGGCTTACGGGGCACGGCCGCCGTGCCGGCACGCGTAGAGCCCCGCGGGAGACGCGCAGCGGGTCCGATGCAGCAGCACGGCCTCGGCCTCCTCCCGGGCCCGGGCCGGAACCGGGAGCAGGAATCGGGTGTCCGCCCGCAAGGGCAGAGGCGGGGGCCGCGGCGCGGGCGGCGGGCGGCGGGGCGGCGGGGCGGCGGGGCGGCGGCCGAGGGAGGACGACGTCGGCAGTGACAGCCGGGGGCAGCCGGGGGCGGCGGAGTGCCGCGCCGAGAAAACTTCGCCACTCATTAGCCGAGAGTTTTGGGACTGGCCGGGGGTCGGTCCCCGCCGCCCCTCCACTCTCCGCGCCGCGCCGCACCGCTCCGCACCGGACAGGACAGGGACGTCAGCTCCGAGCCAGCCCCGTCCCGCGTGTCGGCAGCCCGGGCTCAGACACACGCCGCCTCGGCTTTAAATCAATGAACGCCGATCCCATCAAACCCCCTCCCTCCCCCTTTTTTGTCTTTCTCTATTTATTTTTTCTTGTCGCCAACGCCACGAGCGCTCGCGCTCACGCGGCCCCCGCGAGCCGTCGCGTCGCGGGGTTGTCTGTCGGCGTGGAACTTTTTTTTCTCGCCGCTGCCGCCGTTGGGGACGGAGTCGTCGGGGGGTGGGCTGACACGGAAAGACAAACGCCGGGTAAACTTCTTTTGACGCGGCCCTGTCCGGGGCCGTCGTGCGCCGTGTCGGGCGGCAAATGTATGACAACGCTAGTCGTGCCGCCGCCGTGCCGCCGCCGTGCCGCCGCCGTGCCGACGCCGAGCCGCCGCTGTGTAGCCAGCAGTCTGTTCCGGCAGACCACCAGTCAATGATTACTTCCCCAGCGGGGCCCGTGCCCCGGCCGCCCTGCCCCGCCCCCTTGGGGTTGCTGCTGCGAACAGAGGCCTCAGGCCGGGGGGTGCCGCGGGGGACCGAGGGGGACCGAGGGGGCAAGGCCAGGGCAGCAGTGTGACCTTCCGGGAGCTTTCTAGTTACGGAGGGGATGGGAGAGGGACCACCAAGTTGGGCCCGGCGGGGCGCGGCGGGCGCGGTGCGGTGCGGCGGCCTCTGGGCTAGCCGGCGCGGCGCGCCTAGCGGCACAGCATCGCAAACTTGAGCCTATATTTCAAGTTCCAGAAACTAACGCAGCGGCGGCGGCGGGTGGCGGCCGAGGGGCGGCCGGACTTGGGACGGGCGGCGGCCGGGGACTGGAGTGCGAATAGCGACGCTGCGGCACGGCACAGCACAGCGCGGCGCGGGGGCCGTCAAGCGGCGCCGTTGACGCGGACCTGACATTACCGGCAAGGACACGCGAAACATCACTTGGGCGACTGACCGACCGCGGGCTGCCGCGGCTGCCGCAGGCCCCGGAGCCCTGGCGGCAGGCCAGACCACGTGACCCCATAATCTCCCCTCCCACCTCCCCACCACCACCACCACCCCAATCAAATTCCCCGCGAGATAGGCTCTGCGATGTGATTGGCGCCGCGGCTCTGCGACCGCGTGCGGTCGGACAGACGCGCGCTGCTGCTGCGGTCGTGGCGGCGCGTGGTGGCGCGTGGCGGCGCGTGGCGGCGCGTGGCGGCGCGTGGCCCGCTGCGGGGATGCGTCAGCAACAGGTGAACTCAGAGGGTGGCTTCCTGTTTCCTTGAGAGCACGCGGACCGGTCCGTGGCCATTCCCCCCCCCCCCAAAAAAAAAAAATAAAAAATAAAATCGCAGCTCTGACGTGTCCAGGAGAAGAGGATTGCGCTTTAAACTAACCCTGCTCAAGTTAAACCCTATTGGAACCCTTGCAGCTAACCCGCTCGGGTTCGGCCGAGGGTCGCACGACAGGATCCTAACGACGGAGCGACAGTGGCACTGAAGGGGATCTCCACGCACCCCCGGCCACCCCTGGGGGGCGGCGGCTTCACAACCAGTTGCACAACCTCCCTCCTCCTCGCCAGATTTTGAAAAATAAAAATAGTCTATTAAACTGAAGGGGTGGACATTATGCTTTCAAGCCTCGAAATTTTCAAATAAATTTTCGGAAAATTCCCCAAGTATTATTGATTTTTACCGTAGACCATGTTAAGACCATGCACCATAGTCCGTGCTGCGCTCGCCGGCTCCGGCTGCCGCTGCCGCGGGCTCCCGGCCGGTGATAGGAGATAAGACACGCCGGTAATCATGCCGTAATCAGTGGTAATCACCCATAGGGTAATCATCCGTAATCTGCGGTAATCACCGTAATCAGTCGGTAATCGCCCGTGATCGGTCGGTAATTATTCGTAATCGGTCGGCACCCGGTAGGTAATCACCCGTAATCAACAGGTAATCACCCGTAATCGATCGGTTATCACCCGTAATCAGTAATTGCGCCGGGTCCGGGATGCACCGCGGCCGTCGTGGCGCCGCAGCGTCACCGGCCGCTGCCGGGGCTGCCGCCGTGCCGCGCCGTGCCGGCCGGCCGATTGCTGCTCTAACTCGATTGCCGTCGAGCGCTGGCGCCAACGGCGCCTCTTACGCCCATGCGAGCACGCCGGTGACTCCACCGCCCAGACTCTGCCAGATGCCAAGCTCTTGCCAGGCTTTGTCATACTCTGTCAGCCCCTGTCCTACGCTCTGGCAGCAAACTCTACCAGACTTTGCCAGACTCTGACAAGACCCGCCAGAGAGGCTCTACCAATATGCTCCGCCGGTCTGGCAAGCAGGCACCCGTATGACGCGAACCGCAAACGTTTCGGCCCGACACCGTCGTCGG
The DNA here is from genome assembly GCA_026979955.1 of Megalurothrips usitatus. Classification (NCBI taxonomy): domain Eukaryota; kingdom Metazoa; phylum Arthropoda; class Insecta; order Thysanoptera; family Thripidae; genus Megalurothrips; species Megalurothrips usitatus. The sequence goes on from CM049596.1 coordinate 7,337,810, forward strand.
TGGTCAGGCGCATCCCCTCCGGATCCTCCTGGGGACGCTGGGGTCCTCGTCGGACCGTCTGACTCAACGGGTGACGTCACCGGGGGAGGAGCCGCCGCTGCCTCCGCTGCCGCCGTCGCCATGGGAGGCCGCTACTATCCTAACGAATGGGACAGAAGACGCCGCCGCCACCGCCGGGCCGCCGCCGGGCCGGCGCGGCATGCGGCCCGTGGTTATGGCCTGTAAGTAAGTGTACGTCGGCAGAGCCCCGGGACCGGCCGGCTCGAGCCCACAGCCACAGCCCGCGGGCGCGCCGCGGGTCATCAGCGACCGTCATCGGGGACCGTCCGGGTCCGCCAGATGGGAGCGTCCCGTCGGGTGACGTCATCCCCGGAGGGCCGGCCAGGACTCCGACGGTCTTTAGGGGGCGGGCAGCCGTACTCCAAACCCATTCATCGCTGTGAACGACGCTCCTCGGAGGACGGACAGAGGAGAAGGTTCACACACGCCCCGTGGTACCTGCCGTCGTCTACCGTTCCGGAGGGGCGCGCTCCTGAAAGCGAGAGTTTTATGTAGCAGTGATTCTGACCATTCCGACCCCCCCCCCCCCCACATCCTTTCTGCGCCCCCTGTCCCCGTCAGGCGGGAGATCGGGGCCCGGGATCCAGCCAGCCATGCCCCCAGGACCCGCCAAGGACCCGCCAAGGACCCGCAAAGGACCCGCCAGGACCCCGCCGTCGCGCCCTGTAACTTACTCTGCGCTTCGCCCTTTCTTTCTCTCCTTTCCCTTTCTCCGGCGGCTGGCCTTGCCCAGCCTTGCCCAGCCTTGCCTGTCCCGGCGGACGGCCCTTTTTTTTGGCCCCATTACACATGATCGTGATCCCTCGTGTTCCCCCCGCCAGCCGAGTCGAAACCGAAAGTGACTTCAATGAGACGGCGGCGGGGCCCCCTAGGGGGGCACCCTAGGGGGTGCGCTGTGCCCGGAGCCGGATGCGTGACAGACCGGGGAGGGCGTGGCGCTGGGGGCGGCGGGGCGGCGGGGCGGCGGGGCGCGTCCAGACCCACTGCACACACGGCGGCGGTGTGTGGCCTGCTGTAATCTCTGCCGCCCCCATCACTACCTGTCCGCTGTCACGGCTCGCGGAGTGCCGCCGCCAGTGGTAGCCGGGTGACGCTGACGAGGCCACAGGGCCGCTCGGACACGTCGGGGCGACAACACTTTCGCCGTGCTGCCGTGGTCATGTTCGACGCTCAGCCAATTATGTCGATACACGCACACACGCACGCACGCACACATTACCCTTGAGGCCGGCGGTGGGCCGCTGGGGATACGCGGGGTGACGCACCGGGGACTCTGAGTGAGTCACGGCCAACGGCCGCCGCCGGCTGACCCGCGGACGGCCCGCCGGACCGGACTACCCCCTGCGGAGGGAGCCGGCCGGGGGGGGGGGGGGGGGGCAGTGCAGAGGACGAAAAGAACGGCAGCCGGCGGTGCCACACAATCCTCTGGCCGCGTAGGCATTTCCGATTATCCACAACGCGGAAGCTGCTGTCGGACGGAAACGCTCTACAATGTTGTTCCCGAGTGGAGCGAGAGGGGGAGGAGGCCGGCCACTGACCGCACAAACTTGTAGAGACGGCGGCGATAACTCGTGCCCCAGTTCGTCACGGCGACGGGGCAGCACTCCGGCGTCGGAAACGTAGTTTAATCCGGCCTCGCCTCCTGCTCCCCGCGGGACCTGGCCTCAGACCCGCACTGCTTCTTCTGCTGGCAGCGCTGGCCGTGGCGCGGTGTGACATCGCAGGGGCGGGTCCGGCCGGGTCCGGAGGCAGGCGGGGCGCGGCGCGCGGCGGCACCGGCACCCGCAGCCCGTGGCGCCACGCCGCCAGGGTCCCCATTGTCACCGACGTGCCGTGCCGCACCCCCAGCCTGCTTTAGCGACGCCGTGAGGAGCAGCAAGGCGGGCAGGGCCGGCTGAGCGGCTCAGCTCCGTAGGCTGACAAAAAGGCGGAACGGGCCGGCGGCGGTATGGAGGCAGATCAGTGAAAGTGGCCCGGGCGCGGCTGCTGCAGCTGCATTGTGCTCGGCCCGGCCCACGCGGAACGAAACCGAATGAATGATTGAATGAATAAATCGAATGCGGGGTCCCCAGGGAGGGGGGGGGGGGGGGGGGCGGCCGCGTGACGCGGTGGCGCCTGCACCCCCTCCCACTCTACCCGTCCCCCATCCTCTCTCCACCCTCCAACCTTTTGGCAACCCCGCTGTACTACCCGCTGTTCAATGTTTCAACTTTCCGTAAAAATGTCCGGCGCGACTACAGGTGGAAAGTCAATATTTTAAAACATAGTTTTCTTTTTTTTTTGGGGGGGGGGGGAGGGCGTGAGAGAGAAAGGAGAAAAACAATAATATCAAACAAGGACACAGGTCTGTTTTTGCCAGCCTCCACGAGCAGGTGCTGGCGGGTAATATCCCCCCCCTCCCCTCGCCTCCCCCCCCCCTACACAGTTTATTTTCCTAATTAATACGTCCAGGCAGAGAGCAACGGCTCTACGCTCATAAATTTGTCCAAAAGTTTAAGAGGGATCAGAATGGCGTGTGATGGCAAAGGGGAGAGGCAAGGGGGAGGTTTGAGGAATGAGAGGGGAGGGGGGGGGGTCAAGGGTTGCGGTTTGGTTGCCGGGAGGGTTGCCGCTCCCCAACCCCCCCCCCCCCCCCCCCCCCCCCCCCCCGCCGACAACTCGCGCTGGCCGGACTTGCTGTATCAGGGTGGCGGAAAAGAGGCGAGGCAAGAGGGAAGTACACTTCAGGAGGGGGAGGATGGGGGGGGGGGGGGGGAAGGTCCTGGGCCGGTCGCTAAGGGCGCGGCCTAGGCGCACGCTGCTCGTATCGCAACGAGGGAAGCGAAACCCGAAAGCGACAACGGCGGCAGCGCCGGTAAGAGGAGCAAGGCGGTGGGCCCGGGAGCGAGAGAGACAGACAGACAGAGAGAAAGAGAGAGAGAGAGAGAGAGAGAGAGAGAGAGAGAGAGAGAGAGAGAGGGGGCGCGGGAGCTTTTAAAAGCATTCGCGTGGCAGCATCGCGCCGTCCTGCGGCGCGGCAGGGTGTGGTGGTGCGCCGTATCGCCAGGACAGCCAGGCGGCGCTCGCTGCTCGCTTCGACTCTGCTCTCGCGGCAGGTTTTCGTCCGGGGACCATCGGGGACCATCGGGGACATGATGACGACGTCCGCCCCCCTCCCGCTGTGTGCTGCCAAATCTCTTCAAGAAAGCATTTTCTTTTTCTCACGAAAATTTTCGTCTGTGCAGAGGGCAGTATTGCAGTATCGCAAAATGTGTGTTTCAAGTGCACACATATTTTCCCCTCCGAGAAGCAGATGATGCACGCCTGCCATCATTATGCCGCTGTGCGAGCCGCTGCACTTACTCTCCGAGCGGTGCGGTTATTGTGAACGACCCCACCGAGACAGAGAGAGAGAGAGAGAGAGAGAGAGAGAGAGAGAGAGAGAGAGAGAGAGGGGGGCTCTTATCATTACCTGTCAATTACCGACACTCTTGCCGCCTCCGGCGTTATGCATGGTCTTATCTGGCTAGTGCCCCTCCTCCCCCCCCCCCTTCTAGTGCCAGTTCCGCACCTCGGTCGGTGCTTTGGAAAACAACGCTCGTCTTGATCAGGTGACGGGTGGAAGTCGCAAGGTTTTGAACAGGACAATTGATTTCTGTTACGACTGTGCAGCCCAGACTTGAGCCGACCTGGTGGAGCCGACTGTGGAGAGCTGTACCCACCACCGACCACACCCTGCCGCGCTTAATAATGCAAAACGTTTTCCTCCTTTTGTGTCTCCCCGCTTCATCGTCAGAGAGACGACAAACCACGTAAAAACACATTTAACATCTCCGCCGCGGCGCTGCTGCTAGCTGCTGCCGCGCGGGAGCGCCTGCCAAAACGGAGAGTTGACCTGCTCGTTTTACAGACTGATCAGCAGGCAAAAGAAATACAATATTAGCATGTCGCCGAAAAACCCGAACCTGACCAGGCCAGGTCGGGGGAGGAGGGGCGTCTGGGGTGTCTGGAGCCGGTCAGCCCGCGGTGCGGCAGGGGCGGGCAGGGGCGGGCAGGGGCGCGGAGGCGTCAGCAACAGCCACACACACACGCGCGCGCGCGACACGTCCGATCGTCCGTGACATTTGTGGAGGTGAGGGGCCACCGCGGCCGCCGCCGCGGCTCCCGCCCCTTCCCGGCGGATCGCCTTGGCGAGGCCCCTCGAGGGGCCCGGCGTGGAGGTCCCCGTGGCGGGGCTCCGAGCAGGGGCTCTCCGCGGCGCTATCAGATGGGAAGAAAGAAGGAGAAGAAGGAGGAGAAATTGATGGATGGATTCGCGCCGCCGTCGTGACTTTTACCGAGCATCACTCCCCGGTAGAGGCGATCGCGAGCTTCGCGGCGGGCTTCGCGGCGAGCTTCACGAGGCGGAGAGGAGGCCTTGACCGGGGCAGACAAGGCACCGCCGTCCGGGGCAAAAACTTACGGAGCAAGTGCGTGTAATTAGATCACGCCATGAGAACATGACCTTCTCATTTAGAGGTAAACATTTCATTTCACCCAAAACGTTCAGCAACAGAGATTTCTTCTTGTTCCGTACGTGCAGGACCCGTCTGATTTTACCTGTCATCACCATATGCTTGTTTGGACACATCAGTTTGGACTGGTCTGAGAGAGAGAGAGAGAGAGAGAGAGAGGAGAGAGAGAACATTTTGAAACGAATATACATAAACTTGACACAAGGCCTGCTGGATACGTAGCAGGCTGCTGTGGTATGGGGATGAATTCTGAGGGGATAGGAGGAGAGAGAGAGAGAGAGAGAGAGAGAGAGAGAGAGAGAGAGAGAGGAGGAGGAGGAGGGGGAGGGGGCGGTATGAGTGAAATGGAGCGGTGGGAACGAGGGCAACCAACTTATGCAAATTTTGCAAGTGTGCGCGAGAAACATTGGTTTACATGTAAATTATTTTATCGAAAACGGAGCCCTCCCCCCACCTCCACTCTTCCTTTCTCCTCCCTCCTCTCAACTCGACATGAGGGTGGAGGGAGGGGTCGGGGGTTCGCGTTGACGGAAGCGAGAGGAAGGCGCGACCAAAGCACACCCCGACACATCCGGAAGGAGTGAGTGAGAGGGCAGAGGCCCGTCGAGCACGGCGCCGTGCGGCGCTCGCGCCTGCCACAGTTTTACACGCAAAAAGCTTACACCGCCCACTGCTGCCAAACGCTAAAGAAAAGGAAACAAAACGCCGCAAGCAAAAATAAAAACAAAAACAATAAACACAAAACAAAGAGGACAGCCTGGCAATATCCTCCTCATCGTATACTGTGTACAAGGAACATTATACACGACATTTCATGACCTTAGGGTTTCGGTCACGAGTCCACACGCGAACAAAATACCCGCCAGGGACACCGGCCGCCACACAGATCCATCTCGGGGGTTTTGAATGGAATACAAACACGTTAAGCGCATCACATCAATATAAAAGCAACTCGATTTGCTTCTCGTTCTCCTGACGGAAAATACTAATGAGCGGGAGCTGCTAATGGCGGCGCTCACGCGGACCGGCTCTGCTCTCGCACACAGGGTGCGACACGGCTCCTGTCTGCTGGGATGCGGGCCTCCGAGGCGGGAGCGTTGCCTCGGCGCGTTTTACACCGGTCGTCCCCGCATCCACATCCATACATCCACATCCGTACATCCACATCCATACATCCACATTCATACATCCACATCCGCATCCGCATCCACATCCACATCCACATCCACATCCACATCCACATCCACATCCACATCCACATCCACATCCACATCCACATCCACATCCACATCCACATCCACATCCACATCCACATCCACATCCACATCCACATCCACATCCACATCCACATCCACATCTCCACATCTACATCTACATCTACATCTACATCTACATCCACATCCACATCCACATCCACATCCACATCCACATCCACATCCACATCCACATCCACATCCACATCCACATCCACATCCACATCCACATCCACATCCACATCCACATCCACAACCGCGGCACGGCAGTCGGGAGTGAGTGTATCCGGGCACACAAACGCATTACGAGAACCGCGCGCCGAGCAGACGACTTTACGGTTCCAGAGGCCGCATGCGGAGGGGAGGGGAGGACGAGGGGTGTGGGATATCAGCGTCAGGGAAGATGCATTAGCACCGTACTTTAAACACACACACACGCACACATGCGCACACGCAAGCCCCGAGTCCGGAGCACACACACACACGCACTGTGCATTCACTCACGCGAGTCGCAAACTACTTATTCGGGTGCCATCAGCGGAGCAGAGCGGAGGCTTGTCTGCGGCTTGGCGAAGGCTTGGCGAGGCTTGGCACCGCGGAGACAGCCATCACCGCCTCCGCGAGGAGCCGGTGCGAGACCCCGAGCGCGCGGCAGCGGCAGCAGCGGCAGCACCGCACCGCACCGCAGCGCCGCCATGCACTCAGGAGGGATGCGCACCACATTGGCTGTCGGCGAGCCCTCAACTTTCCGCGCCGCGCCCCGGCCCACGCCGCACTTAGGGGGCCGCGCCGTTGTTGGCACTGCAATCCGTGAACAGCGCGTGTGTACTTGCCGATGTCAAACTTCGAATTTCCCGCTCGGCACCACTTCCGGTTTAGACTTTCCCCGGAAAATCCTATGCTGCGCATATCGCGCGGCCTGATTGCGTTTTGAAAATATGCCAGATAAATACGTTGGCTTGTATAATGTGGGAGAGTGTGGCGGCCGGAACCCAAGCGACGTGCTCGGGTGGGTACGCTTCAGGGATGCTGCTTTAGGGATGACACTTTAGGCATGTAGACGGATGCAGGTGAGAAGGCTGTGACTACGGCACAGCCGGGCGTAAGCCAGTGTTCTCGTAACGGGACGCCCCATGAGTGCGAGGGAGACGGAGCTACTGCTCGGGCCGCAGCACAGGGCAAGGCTGGTCGGGCGGACGAGTCTGGACTGGCTGGGGGCCCCGTGCGCGTCCGGGCAAGTCAGATGAGCGGTGCCCACTGTCAGTGCCCTCCGTGGGGTGCGGGGGCCCACGGGGCCGCCACGGGGACCGCAGGTCAAACAAAGAGTTCAGCTGCTAATACTCGTCCCTCCCCCTACTCCATCATCCTCGGACACACCTTCCCTCTCCCTCTCTTTGTCTCTCTCGAGGTCTCTCTCGCAGTCCCTCCCCCCCCCCCTCTCGCTCTCCCTCTCTCTCTCTCTCTCTCTCTCTCTCTCTCTCTCCCTCCCCCCCCCCTCCCTCGCTCTCGTTCTCTCTCTCTCCCTCCCACTAAGCCCCGTGCCCCGCTGCTGGATCAGAGGGTTCAGTCGGGAGGAGGGGTTCGCTGTCCTCGCAAAGGGACCGCCGAGCGCCGCTAAGTGACAGAACTACAACTTTTGCCACGAGGAAGATGACAACGACACGGGACCTGATGACTGCCGTTGTCTAAGACACGAGCAAAAAAAAAAGGAAAAAAGAGTGGTCTTGAGGTAACAACAGGTGAACAAGCTACAGCTATTGACTGCTAAAGCACCGAACCACATTAAAATATGACACACGTTCAGAAATCAATATCAATTTGAGAAAAAGAAATAAACGTTAATAGTAGGGCGGGACCAAAACAAATACCTAGAGAGAACGGAGAGCGAGAGAGAGAGAGAGAGAGAGAGAGAGAAAGAGAGGCCAGAGGACTGACGCCTCCTGGAGGCCCCCGCGGCTGGAGCTGGAGGCCGCAGGCCGGCAGCATCGGCAGCCCGCCGGGGGAACGGCCGCCGCTGAACTGGAGAGGACCGGCGGAGGCTCAGAAGGGCAGCGCTGGAGTACGTACTACACGCTGTTGAATACGGGCGCGCGGCGGCGGCCTACCCGCTGCCTCAGGTCAGGTGCCCGCCCCGCCGCGGACGCGCCCCTCGACCTTTGACCCCGCGCCGCTACCAAGGGCAACGGACCCGACCTTCCGTCCTTCCGCGGGGAGCGCAGAACGCGCGTGTCGCCTGTCCGGTAATAAACCCGAGGTGTGTGTGTGTGTGTGTGTGTGTGTGTGTGTGTGTGTGTGTGAGTGAGCGCGATGGGGCTTACCTGGCATGGCCCACCCCGGCCGGGACTTCAGGAGCACTCCATGACGCCGCCCCTAGAAAAAAAACAACGGAAAGGCGCTCTGTCAGTCCATGAGCATGGTCGGGGCGGAAAGGAGAGAGAGAGAGAGAGAGAGAGAGAGAGAGAGAGAGAGAGAGAGAGAGAGACTTGTGCATTCGGGAGCCGCCGAGGCACACATAAGCGACCGATCGCACATCTCATGTCCCGAAAGGAGAGAGAGAAAAAGAGAGTGAGAGAGAGAGGAGGGGCGAGAGGGAGAGGCCATGGGATTCCATTGACCGGCACTTTCTCACGAAGAGACCTGCCGCTTCTGCGAATGCAACGGCACCGGTGTAAAGGCCAGCCCCGGCCCTGGCCCGGCCCACTGCATGTCCTCTCGCCCGCCCCGCTCGGCTCCGGCCCCTGCGCGGCGGCCCCGCCCAGCTGCAGGCTGCAGGCCGCAGGACGGCTCTGCAGCAAGACCTGTAGCAGGGCAGCCGAGCCGTGCCGTGCCGGGGCTCCGGGGCCGACCCCTTCGGAACGGCCGGAGGCAGTGACACCTCGGACTTTGGACCGTCGTCCGAGCGCGAGAGGGGGCGGGGCTGTGTGTGGGCGGGGCCGGCGCGGCCGGCGGGCGGCGGGGCCTCGGCGGCGCTGCCTGTGGCCGACCGTGCCCGCCGAGGTGCGCTGCCGCGGCCGCCGGCCGACACGGGCAGCCCGCCAGCGACACGATGGTGTTCGGGGAGGAGACGCGAGGAAGAGAAGTCTCCCGCTGCTGCCGCTACAACTTTGCTAATTTTATTAGCCCCGTGACTGACACCGGCGCGCACGCACGCGGAGCCCCTCCCCCGGAGTTACGGCAGCTCCGCCCGCGCCGCCCGCGCCGCGCCCCGCGGGAGACGGCCGTGTTCGTTCACCCTGGCGGAACGGCACGGGGCCTCGCCGGGCGGCGCCCCGGCGGCTGCTGCCCCGCAAATCGATGGATGGTCACGTCAAAAGCTGCCTCCGCCCGCCCCTCTCGCCCCCCCCCCCCACCCGCCCCTCGCGGAACTTGACTCGCGCGCCGCCCGGCGTCAGCAGTGTAAAGCCTCCCGCCTTCCCTCCCCCTTTGGAGTGAAGTTAAAGTAGTTCCAGTGTTTGCCGAGCCCGGGCGCGCTGAATAAGACCGAAAGGCCACCAACCCTTCTACGCGGTCGACTTGTGCGCGGCCCGCACGCCGTTGACGCCGTGGTGGTGGTGCACAGACAGCCGAGCAGCTCCACCCGGGCTTCCCTCTGCCGCCACCGCCGCCGCCGGACGCCCGGGAGGTAGGCCGCCCATCGCACGCGTCGCGCGCGGTCCGGCGTGTCGAATGGGTTGCCTACCTCCCCGGCGCGGGGCGCCCCGGCCCCGACGGCACGGCGCTGCGCTCTGCGCTGTGTCGGGGAGGAGATGGGACTGCTGCGGGACACTGGAGCGTGGCGTCGGCGGTCGCCGGGGCAGCCCGGCCGCTCTCTTTGGCCGAGTTCTCTCTCCGGAACACCCGACCGCGACCGCCGCCCTCTCCCGTTCCAGCCAGGTAGCCGACGTCCGAACTGCCGCCGCTGCCGCCGCCAACCCGACGGACCCCAACAGCAGTGGCAGCGGCAGGGAGGGAGGCCGCGCGCCCGGCAGACACTCTTGCCGTCTCCGTCACACGCAATCAGCCGGGCGGGACGCGAGTGGTGGCGACAGAGACGAGGCGAGACGGCGCGGTGCGGCGCGCGTTTCGGAGGCGGCCCCGGCGGCGAGGAGCCCCGTCCTGTCCCGCCCCGTCCGTCCTGACCCGTCCTGCCGACCCCAGGGAAGGCGGGCGGCTTGTGGGCGCCCAGCGCACGGCCACGCGCACGCACCGTCACTTCTTGATAGGTTTCTCCGGAAAAGCATCCAGGCCGGAAGCGCAGATCGTACGCAGAGATACCTGCAGCCCAACCTCCGAAATTGCAGCTCGGCTCGCGGCCGTGGTCGCGGCCTCGGCGATGCTCCTGACTCGACCCTTGCCGTGGTTCCGGTGTTCTCAATCTTCTGTCCTCGTCACACTCGCGCCAGCCTTACGAGACGACAGAGACAGAACATTCCCGGGCTAGGCCTTGTTTCCCGCCCGATCGAGTACACTGTGTGCGTGGCTCCCCTCCTCCTTACCGCTCCGCGGATCCGCTTTCGTGGTTCTTGATTTTCGTCCGAACGACGTCCGTTCCGGGTTTTCTCCGCGGAGAACCCTATTCTGCGTGCGCAGCGGCGCGTGCGTGTCGCGTCCCCGCCGCCGGCCCCGCGGCGCCCGCGGCCCCCGCGGCCCCCGCGCACAGGTTGGTTGGCGCTGCTGCTGCTGTTGTCCCACGGCGCGGCGGCGGTCTGTCTCCTTCCGTCGTGCTGTGTGTGCGCTGTGCGCTGCCAGGCCCTTCGAGCGGGGGCGCCGCGACGCCCTCCCGGACGGCCGAGCACAACGCTCAACACCGAGCCTCGTCTGTTGACGGTGAAATTAGCACATCACGTTCGCCCTAGCAGCAGCACCACCACCACCACCGCACCATCGTCATCATCATCATCATCATCATCATCATCATCATCATCATCATCATCATCATCATCATCATCATCATCATCATCATCATCATCATCATCATCATCTTCATTGTCATCAACGCCATTGCCATCATCTTCATTGTCATCAACGCCATTGCCATCATCTTCATTGTCATCAACGCCATTGACATCATCTTCATTGTCGTCAACGCCATTGCCATCATCTTCATGTCATCATCGCCATTGCCATCATCAGCATCATCATTATCGTTGATGATCATAATCATCCCCATTGTAATGACGCTCTCCGCCATGTAAACCTGCCCCGACGCACTGTCGCGCCCGGTCCTTCTTCTCTTCACTCCCCTATTAATTTGTTTTTGTTTTTTTTTGTCGCACCTCGCTTAGGGGCGAAAAGCAGCGCTGACGCGGCGTTCACTCAGGTGCACCGAGCCATCCCTCCGCCGGCAGCACAGCAGCGCGGACCCACACAAGCGACGCGGCGGAGCGGCGGAGCGGAGCCGAGGGGCCTTGTTGTTGTTATTTGCACTACCAATCCCATGTGTGCGCTGCACTGTGTGCGGGCCTGAGACAATGCGGTCGGCACCGGCGTGTGCGTGCACGTGCACGCGGCGCCCCCTGACGTGTGTTCGGGGGCGCTGCAGCGCACGCAGCGCACGCAGCCGGCTCGCCGCCCCCGCCAGGGCGCCTGCAGCTCTCGGGGTAGGCCGGCCGCACAGCGCGCGCGTCGCGCGGGGGCCGACGGTGTAAGCTTGCAGGATTACCCCCTTACCCCCGGTAATAAATCCCTAGGGACCCAAAACCCCCCGGTAAACCATCCCTTGGGATCCTTTACCCCCCCCCCCCCCCCCCGGGGTAGGGGGTACAGGATCCCTGGGGCTGGTTTACCGGGGGTAAAGGGGCCCTAGTAATCGATTACCCCCCCCCCCCCTACATTTGAAGCCCAGGGGGTAACGGGTTCCTAGGGGGGGGTCACAGTGGGGTAAATGGTCTCGAGAAACCTAAGCCAACCTAAACTAACCTAACCTTGTGTCCCAGGGGGGTACTAAATCCCTAGTGACCCTTTAACCCCGGTAAACCAACCCTGAGGATCCTTTACCCCCACGCGGGTGGTAAAGGATCCCTAGGTTTGGTATACCGGGGGTAAAGGATCCCTAGGGATTTGGTACCGGGGGTAAGGGGGTACTCCTGCACGCTGACACCGGCCGCCAGACCTCAGCCTGCCTGCCTTGCGGGAGCCGAGTCCACATGCGTCGCCAGGCGTGCCGCAGTGCCAGTGCCGCCCCGCGCTGCCCGCCGAGCCCAGTCACTGGGCGGTGCCGATCCCCCGCGAGCCCCGCACAATAAAGCGGGCGCGAGGCGCGGCCGCTGGACGGCGTGACCTCTTTGGCACGGCCGCTAGAGCAGGCCGCTAGCAGCAGCGGCAGCAGCAGATGGAAAAGGAAATCAAGCAGCGTGCGAGAGAGACCGATAGGAACAGGACGAAGATAGAGGGGAAAAGAAGGGGAAGGGGGGGGGGGGGGCAGGGAAATGGCCTACGCGACGCCTTGTACTAGCTTCCGTGCCCAATCTGCATCTGGTGATAAAAGGGCGATGGTGTGTCGATTCGAAGGAGGGAGGGGAAGGGGGGGGGGATGGGCGTCCGAAGTGGGACGTGCCCGTGCATCAGGGCGCGAGCCGAGCCTCCAGAGAGGAGAGGTCATCACCCCGAGGTTTTCTGGTGTGTATGACGTGACCACGTGACTCGTGTGTCCGCCCGCGGGGGTTATCGCGCCGCTCTGCGAGCGCGCGACCCCTCCTCCACCCCCGAACCCCCCGCGATATAAGCATAATCAAAACTTACATTCCTAAATTTTTCAGCTGACTCTCTGATCCTGAGTGAAAAGAAATTTTTGAGATGCATACACCAAGTGGAGAGAGCGTCAATTTGTCACCATCTCGAGATCATACCTTTCAATGACATCAATCCCCCCCCCCCCGCCCCTAACTCTCTTTCACTACGTATAATTCCCGCGCACATCACTAACCGATATACATCCGTGCCCACGGGAGATGGAGTGTATCGTGCCGCTGTGCGGAATATGATAAAGCACAAGGCCAAACTAATGGGCCGATGCACACACACACACACACACACACACACACACACACACCTGGTGCGGCGCCGCGGCAGTGTCTCTTAGAGGGGGGGGGGGTACAGTTATCGCAAGGTCCCCACCCCCCCACCCCCCCTCCATCAGCTCGCGCATCCGAACCAAAGCACTTTTGGTATCGCCCGCATATTGACCTTGTATAATACAAGACACGGCAGCGGCGGCGGCGGCGGCGGTGCGGAGGGCGGCGTTCGCAAACAGGGCTTAATGGCGGCGAGTCTCCCTGTTTGTTCAACACCGTCATGTATAATGCAGGCGGCCGCTTTACCGCGCTGCTGAATTTTCAAATACATGAACAGTAATTCATTAAGGCTTTTGCTCCTGCCGCTGCCGCCGGCCGCGGCGCGGTTTGGTCGCGGAGCGCGGAGGAAGAGGAAGAGGCGGAGGAAGAAGAGGAAGAAGAAGAAGGACAATAAGAAGGAGAAGAAGAGCGTTTTTAATTTGCGGCGAAAGGGGAAGGAAGGTGGAAGGGAAGAAGAGGGGGAGAGCAGGGGTGCTTTTCGACCTGTGGCGTGGCGCGGCGTGGCCCTATACAGGGGGTTTGATGGGGCTGTTGGCGGATTCGGGGGGGTCTGGCCGAGTAACTTGTTGTGGCATAAGTTTGATGGAAACCCGGGGCACACCGCCGCCGCCTTGGATCCGCTGCTGGCAGTGGTGCGGTAGCGGCGGCGGCGGCGGCGGCGGCGGTGGCGGCGGCGGTAGCGGCGGCGGTAGCGGCGGCGGTAGCGGCGGCGGTAGCGGCGGCGGTAGCGGCGGCGGTAGCAGACGACGCTCCCCGCGAGGTACTACCATCGGGAAATGGCCCGATACCGGCGCTGCGCGACCAGCCGCGCGCCCGAAGGCCTCGTTCACTATTTAATTGAGCCCGCGCGCTGCACTTGTCATTGTCCCTTTTTGCGTGAGAACGGGGCGGGGGGCCTCCACACCGGAGCCCCGCGCGGGGCCCTTGCGGACCCTTGGGGAGGGGCCCTCCCCGGCGCCCTTGGGGAGCCCTTCGGTGACGGTCGCATGGCTCGCGCCTCGCAAAGGCGCGAATAAATGTTTAATTGAAATGATCAGGGAGAGAAAGAAAAAAAGCGGCGGTCTGTTTATACAATCCGGATGGGATGGGACATTGCAGCAGCGGAACCACTACACTCTAAATGTACTGTAAATGTACAAATTGGATTAGATGTTAGAAATACAAAGCTGTGATTTTCTCACCCACTTGCCCGGTGCGATAGGCTGCGCTGACCCTAGCATGTATCAGCCGCATTTTGGTCAGAGTCGGCGAGGAGGACCTCAACAAACACCTCACATGTCGCCTCATCACCGAGTCGGTTCCCGGGTCACTGCTGCGCGGGAACGGCTCTACTGAATGGCGCCGAGACGCGACGGAAGCGGATAACAACTCTTCCCTCGCTGCCGTACGGCTTCCTGCTTCTGCCGGGCGAGGGAAAGGGGAGAGGGGTGAGGAGGCGGGGGAGAGGCGAAATCAGGAGCGGGCCGCTTTTAAATCCGAGCTTGATTTTAGCGCCCTCGCGGACGTGGTCCCCGCGCAGGCGGGCTTAGCCAGTCCGCTCTTCGGCGCACCGCTCTGGCCGGTCCGGCGAGCGGGGCGGAGCCTGGCTGATGCTGATTATTCATTGAAAAGGGAAATGAACCATTTAAGCTTGAGCAGGACAGCCGTGATGAGTAGAGCGGGCAAGACACGGCGGGAGGCCGGGCCACGCTCAAGTGCGAGATCGGGGACGGAGTGCGAGAAGGAGAGAGGGAGAGAGAGAGAGAGAGAGAGAGAGAGAGAGAGAGAGAGGGGAGGGGGGGGGGGAGGGACTCGTTCGACGCGAAATTAAATTTCCGTTCCAAACGCGCATCATCAGTTTGTTAAAGGGACCCGCCTCCTCCCCTAACGGAGCCCATACCGCACGCCCCCTCCCCCTCCCCCTCCCCCCCCCCCCCCCCCTCCCCCCCCCCCCCTCCCCCCGGACGAGTAGTCCTCTCGCCATGATGACTGCCCTCCGCCGCCACCACCATTCTTTGCCGCGCTCCGTTCCCATTTCTTTTTTCAAAGTCCCTTCTTCTCCAGTCCGCGGCAGTCATACAAACCCTTTCAGCACCGACGGAGAGGGAATCAAATCAGACGAGCCAACCAAACCCCGCGCTGCGAGTCACGCGGCGGCGTGGTCGGCACGGCGCTTTACATGGTCACGTGGTTTACGGATGCCCCCCCCCCCCCCCCGGGTGCTGACCCGGAGGGAAGCTCACGAGGGCGCGAGCAGGCCAGCCGAATCAAAACAACATGAGCAGCAGCAGACGAGAAGGCGCGCGGGCGGGCAGACGGGCAGGCAGACAGGAGACGGGCAGACAGACCGGCAGCCGACAGCGCTACGGGCGGAGCGGCGGCACGGCGGCAGGGCCTGGTCCTGCAGATAAGGGCACAGGGCGACCGCCGAAAGGGTAGGGTTGAATGGGACATGCTAGCAACAGCCACTGGGCCCTAGATTGGCAGCGCCTGCGTGGGGGGGGGGGGGAGGGGCGCAGCTGGCCGGCAAGGACAACGACACCAGCAGCGTCCTTACATTAGTCCTGCGGGGATTTTTTTTTTCGTATTCGTGGGCGGCCGCCGCTGACGGCCAGAGAAGAGGTCCGACGACAAGCTGTGTGCGTCTTCCTTCACCAGAGCAGGGGGCCCTCGGTGCCCCGCCGCCGGCCGCCGCCGCCCGCTGCGGTCCTCGTCATATCTCGGCGGCACAGCGGGGCAGATGGCCGCACCCGGCTGCCCGAGGCCTCGCCGGGCACAGCCAGGGGCGTCAGAGGCGCCAGAGGAGCAGTCGGCAAGCGGATTTGCGCCGCCGCCACTCCCTCTCACCTCAAATCCGGAAGGGCGGGCCGCCCGGGCGGTGCCGCGGCGCCAGGCAAGTGCTGCTGCACGCCGAGGGGCCGGGCGTAAAGCAGATCGAAACAAACTCCGCCCGCCACCGCCACTTTGGAGCCCCTCGCCGCTCCACGCCGGAAACGCGGAGCAGGCGATAAAAAGCAGTAGGCCGACGTCTTCGTTTTCGAGATCCCGCGAGGCGTGGCGCGGCGCGGCGTGTTGGGCGACCACCACCGCCTCCCCGCTGCCGCTAAAAACAAGGAACCGCAGGTTTTTTCCCTTCTTTTCTTTTTCATAGGGGTGATGCCGGAGCAGCGGGCGCACCCGGCGAGCACCCGAGTACTCTCCGCCCTCCCCCTCCCCCTTCCCCTCTCCCCTCCCCCTCCCCCCTCCCCCTCTCCGCCCTCCCCCTCTCCCCTCCCCCTCTCCGCCCTCCCCCTCTCCCCTCCCCCTCTCCCCTCCCCCTCCCCCCTCCCCCTCTCCCTCCCTCCCCCTACCCGTGCTGTTGGTGGTGTTGCCCGTGGCGTTGCGGAAACAATCAATGGTCAGGAGGGACGGGGCGGGACGGCCTTGGCAGCGCCAGACATTTCGGAATCTATTCTTGTTCCCACTCCTCCCTCCCGGCCTAGAGGGCGACAATGACTTTAAATTTTCTTTAAATCTTCACTTAACTCATAATTATAAATAAATTAATAGAGAACAGATGTTATAATTGGAAGTCTGCTTTCAATGTTTCCCGATGCAGCGTCGACACATTTTTTTTCGTTAAAATTTTCGAGCTTTTGGCTCTTTCTTTCAAAAAAAAGGAAAAAAAGGAAGCGTTTCGAAAATATACAGTTCGATCTGAAAATCGGAGAAGAATTGTGCAGTCCCTTCTCATGTGAGGGAGAACCACGCGTCGGGTCTCGGAAGAGAAACAAGAAGTGGGGAGAAATAAAAGCAAGAAAACACAACCAAATTGTAACGGCGGGGCCTCCCGCAGATACGTGTGTCTGTGAGCGGGGCGGGAGCGTGCGGCACTCATGTGATTGGCTCTGGGGCCCTTCCCGGCTGTGTGTGTGTGTGTGTGTGTGCGGGTGTGGCGGGCGCGCGCCCCGTGATCCGATAGGGAATCGACGCCCCCAAGATGCTGCTGTCGCTGCTGTCCCTTTCCGACGCCCCCCCTCCCCCCGCTATACAACCCTGCGAACTGGAGGAGGACGGCGAGAGACAACGACGGTCAGCAGGCGGGCCCGGGCCGACCGGGCGGCGCCAGCCATCACGGCCATCCGCCCTCCGCTTGCAGCGGCCGTTTCGTTTTGGTGCGCCAAAAGCGCCGGCGCGGGAACCGTTCTGCCGCTGCTGTGCCGAGCCGCCGAAGAAACAAAACGGCACGGGAACCGGAAAAATCATCGCTCAACGCGCGGCGCACTTCACACACACACACACACACACACACACACACACACACACACACCGCGCGGTGTATGGCGGCGTGCGGTCTGAAACCTCGCGGATGAAACAATACGAGGATGGCAGACCGGCGGCGGTGTACACACACAGCACAGAGGAGCGGGGTGCGTGTGTGCGTGTGTGCGTGTGGCGCTTGTGCACACGTCAGACATCGACACGTCGACGGATGTACAAAGCGGCGGCGGCGGCGTGCCAGCCTCACGGCTCGCTGTCTCATCGGCGCCCGGCCTCGGCCGCCTCCCCCTCGGCCGCCGCGGGCAGCGCCACACGGCCGGCCGCGGCCACGACCCCCGCGCCTCTCATCACCACGCTGAATTCGCCACCGCCACCACCACCGCCACCTCACTGGCTTTCTGTACATTTTGGGGTCACGCGAATGGGAGATGGGGCCGGCGGCAGGCACGGCGCCGACCGCGCTGTGTGATACCCTCCCGGCACGGCGTTGCTCGGCACCTCTCTCTCTCTTTCTCTCTCTCTCTCTCTTCCTCTCTTTCCCACCGCAGCCCCCCCCCCCCTCTCTCTCTCTTTTCTCTGGCGCGCTCCGAGCTTTGATCATTCATACTTCTATCCATCTATATATATACATATATACCCGTATAAATGTGAGGGCCGCGCCGCCGCCGGCCGCACCCTGCCGGTCGCTCTTCTCTCTGCCTCGCCGACTCACACGCACACACACGCACGGTGGCGGTGACCGTGGGAGCGCCCTAAACAGGACCGGTTTGTGGGACCTCAGCATCGGTCCCGCCCGGCGTGGCGGCGGCCGTACCGGACCGGTATACGATTGGACGTCGCCGTCGCTCCGCTGGCGTCCAGCAGTCTGCGGCCGAGACGGCGCATCCCCCCCCCCCCCAAAGCCCCACGCAAACACGTCCCGCTCAGGAAGCGTAACTTTGCCGCTTGGTGATGGCGTCGTGTGTGGACGGCGAAGCGCCTGCGATCGCCAGGATAGGCCATCCCGCAGCGCACGCGTGCGTGGAGGAGCACCGGGGCTGCCTACCCGACGGGCGTCCCGCGGCCCACCTCCCGCCCGCGTGGAGCGCACCGCCACAACCCGATACCATCCTCGACGGCCCCGAGGAGTAAGGGGAGGGTGGGGGGGGGGGCTTTCTCAGGGCCTTCCTTCCTGTAGGACTGGAGGACCTGCACCTGCGGTCCGGCTTATGGCACCGGGGGAGGAGGGAGTGGGGGGGGGGGGGGGGGGGGGGGGGGGGCGGAGGGAGGGGGGCACTTTTGCTGATGGCTCAGGCGGGCGGTGCGGCGGTCCCACGGCAGCCCGGTGCAAGGTTACAGTCCACAGCCGATGCCGCCGCCGCCGCAGCTCCGAAAACGTTTCCCACCGGGCTAACGCAGTCATTAAGGGGCCCCCTCATTTATACTTTGTAAATTAGCGATAAAGATGTACTTAAAGTCCACCGTCGACGCCCTAAACAAAGCGTTCCACGCGACAAAAATAGAATACCGCGATGATTGACTTTCTCCCCCGGACCGTGTGAGGAGGGGAAGGGGTAGGAGTTCGAGGACATTTTAAGAATAAAAATTCTGTTTTAGCAAACGTCACAAGCTTTCCAAAAATTTCGGATGTTTTTTCCTGAAGAATTCTTTGACCATTTCGGGACTAGAAAGAGGGGGCGGTGCATTGCGCCGTGTGACCGGCATCGTCAGAGTCCGCCAGTGCGGCCGGGGGGCACCCCGAAGCTAGAGAGACTCACTGAGTCTCTCTACCCGAAGCATTAGCAGGCGGAGCGCGTGCCTCCACCGGCCGGCCGCAGACCCCCTCTCTAAGAGATGTCCGGTCCGGTCCGCGGGGGGCGTGCGGGGCGTGCGAGCGCACAGCCGCCGCGTAGCGGAAGAGGGCCGCGGCGGCGGGGCCGGAAGCGGGCCGCGGCGGCAGCGGGGCAGACGTGTCTCCAGTCCGCTGCCCGGCGCTGCCCCCCGGGGGAGCTGCAGTGGCAGCGTCGCGGCGGCTTACGGGGCCTAAGTGCCCGGGGCGCACCTGGGACCGCCGCCGCGGTGCGACGCGATCGGCTCGGGGACCAAATTAACGGGGGAGACACGCAGAACCGGGCAGAGCAGCAAAGCTTGGCAGCCGCAGTTGTGTTAAACGGGTTGTGTATGGATTTTATATGACATGTATATAATCGTGTACGATCGTCGTTAACACATTGCATGGGCCGTACGGTATTGTGTATGAGTTTGCTTATTTTTACACAGTTTTATACAGGTCTGTGTACAGCCTTATATGGTTTCGAAAATGGTCGTATATGACTCCACAATTCTATAAACACTGTATACGGATCGTATAAATGCCGTCTATGGTGTACCATGAAGTCATAGGCCGCATACAGTTTTGTGTACAATTTGTATACAAAGACATACGAACAGTATACAATTCCACATAAATCGTATGCAGGACCGCACAACACAACTCGCTTTGGCCTGTAGCGGCCGACCGGGCACCGCAGCAGCGCCGCTGTACTTTGGACATCTCCTCCCGCAGCCACCGACGCGGAGACGCGGGAGTGGGCGAGGCGGCTCGCAGGTGCTGCAGTGCCACGGGTACTCCACTCACTCACACCTTAAAAGCGCAGCAAAAACAAAAGAGAGAGAACGACCGAGAGAGCGAGAGAGAGAGAGAGAGAGAAGAGAGAAACGCCACGCATACAAAAGATTAAGCGATATACGGAAATGGTAAAATCTGCCTCGCCTTAGCATCTTCGCAAAACAACTTCATAGAACAGTTTTATTCTAAAAGGAGTGTAAGTGCTTGTTGGTACGAGGCCACACGCCGCAAAGGCGCGCGGCGAGTACCGTAGTCGCGTTGTCGCATTTCGAGTCACAGTAGTCGCCGCCGCGGCGGCAAGGCCTACTTCGGCTGCAAGTGGCACAGACCACCAGCAGCACCACCAGCAGCAGCAGCAGCAGCCCGAGGCCCGGCCTGAGAGGCCCGGCCCAGCACAGTGGTGGCGGTGCGGGGCGGGGCGGGGCGGGGCGGGGCGGGGCGGGGCCGATCCCAGCGACTCCGGTCCAGTCAGGCAGCAGCAGCAGCAGCACCGGCAGCGCGGAGCCCGGAGGGTCCGGGGGCCCGCCGGGCCAAAAACAATGACAACCCATTGATCCCCTCCCCGCCTCCCGTGCGGCTGCCAGTGAAAGTCAGCGGGCGCGGGAGGGGGGCCTCCACGGGGCGGCTCGGTCTGGGGGACACATCAGCGGGGGCCGCGGGGGCCGCGGGGGCCTCACCTCGCCTCGTCGAGTTACTTGCGGATGTTGATAGGACCGGCCGGGCGGGCCAGCAGGCCATGGTCAGCCCGGGGCGGGGCGGCGGCGCGGCCGCTGGCGCAGCGGCTTGTGCCGCCCGGGGCCGCCCCGGGCCCCGCCGGGGGTGCACACTACAGTACTGATAAGGGCGTCGCGGCCGCACTGACAGCGCGCCGCCACACCTACGCGGCACCGCGGCCAAGACCTCGCGCTACGTCTCCATGAAGGGCAGCGCGTGTCGGCGCGGCAACACGGCTGGCCAGCCGGGCCGGTGGCGGCGGGCGGGGCACGGGGGCCGCGGAGACCACGCTGAAAAATGAGTAGTTGTGGCACGACTAATTTGTTAGTTGATTTTCAGACAGAAACGGATTCTTAGTTACCGGTGCGAAATGTGCCACTTGTCGCTTGCGCTACCGTACCGTAATTAATACCGTACCGTATGAATTAGTTGCCCGAACGTACTTCGATCAGAACATAGTTCCCGTAACTAAATTTCGTGCTTGTTTCGAAATCACCTCACAAATTAGTTGTGCCAACAAATCATTTTCCTTTTGTCGTCGCCGCGGTGGCCGTCCTATGGCCTTATCGGGGAGGTGCACGGAGCGGGGGAGGATGTGGGGCGAGGCCCTGCTGCTGTCAAGGCCCGCGACGACACGGGGAGCGCCGCCCTGGCCGGCAGAGGAAGGCGACGGCGTCCTGGAGGGGCGGCCTGGAGAGGCGGCCTGGAGAGGCGGCCTGGAGAGGCGTCCTGGAGAGGCGGCCTGGAGAGGCGGCACGACGAGCCGCAGGCCGAGACCGCAGAGCCGTGGCGAGGCAGAATCCACTGCGGCGGCGTGCGGCACGCCCCCCGCCACGCGCCGTGACACGCGCCCAGCACGCGCCACGCCACGCGCCTCACAAAGCCGCACGCGCGGGGATGGCATCTCAATTGAGGTATTGGTGTCAGCGTGCGGCTCGGAGCCG
The DNA here is from genome assembly GCA_026979955.1 of Megalurothrips usitatus. Classification (NCBI taxonomy): domain Eukaryota; kingdom Metazoa; phylum Arthropoda; class Insecta; order Thysanoptera; family Thripidae; genus Megalurothrips; species Megalurothrips usitatus. The sequence continues at coordinate 7,359,173 of CM049596.1, forward strand.
GCTGCTGTGCTGCTGTGCTGCTGTGCTGCAGCGGGCTCTCCGCGGCCGCGCTGCACCTCTGGCTGCTGCACCGCCGACAGCCGCGCTCCGAAGTCACACACACACAAACACACTCCATACACAATGTGGACACACGGAATAGGAACGTCGCAAAGAGAAACTGTCCGCTCTGCTCCGCTGAACAAACTCTAGTAAAATGCAAAGGTAAAGAAAAGCCGTGCATGCTAGGCACTGCTAGGCAATAATTTTGGTATTATGGACAATTTTGGGACACTAAACACAATGGCGACACAACACGGCGACACTACACGGCGACACTACACAGGCGAACACGGCCGGGCGCGTCACAGTGCCACGCAGTGCCGCTGGAAACGTCGTCCTCTGCCGCGGCCGCCTGGTTAATTCATTCCCGAAAAAAAAAAACACACGCTCACACACGCAACAAAAACGATACGACGCCGGGCACGCGGCGCGGATAGTGTTGACTCTGGCGGCCGTGTCCAGCAGGCAGGCACGCGGTGCGCCCCGCTCGGCCGCACGCAAAAAAGAAATCTTGTACCCCGTTCTCAATTTTCAAAATGCGGGCGCAGCTACTGATTTTAGCGAGGCGGCTAAATTTTTAGCGGTGGTGCTAAAAATTTATACTATGCCAAATAACAGGTGTCCGATAGGTGGTCGACAGGTGCAGCACAATTATAAAGCTAAAATTTTATCTTTATAATATCAAATTTTTACTACGGTGCAATCCTTTTTTTTTTGGGGGGGGGGGGGGGGGGTGCGGCCCGCCTGCAGGACGGCTCTTGATTAGAGCTCACCGAGCCGATGAGGGCTCGGCCGGGCCGCGGGCTCTGTGACACTGACCCAAGGGGAGGAGCGGGCGGGCCGCCCGGGGCGGCCCCCATCGCCAGGGCACGCTGGTGCTGCCCTCCGCCACCCTCATGCCGGACACCCCGCAGGGACGCCCCCCCCCCCCCCCCCCCCCCGCAGGGCCCCCGCAGGGCCCCTCAGAGCCCCCGCAGAGCCCCCGCGGCGGTCCGCCACCAGGTGCCAACGTGTCGTATTACGTATTCCCCCCGCAATCACGGCCGCACCGCACCGCCACCAGGGCGCGCCGGGGCGCCGCGGGGCCGGCGGCCGCCTCTGTGACGGCCAGCCGCCGCACCGTTAGGCACGCCGACGTTACGTGGCCGTCCAGCGAGCCGGACGTCGTCAGCTGAGCAGATGTCAGCCAGGCAGATGTCAGCCAGGCAGATGTCAGCTAGGCAGATGTCAGCTGGGCAGATGTCAGCTACGCAGATGTCAGCCAGGCAGATGTCAGCCAGGCAGATGTCAGCCAGGCAGATGTCAGCTAGGCAGATGTCAGCTGGGCAGATGTCAGCTACGCAGATGCCAGCCAGGCAGACGTCGTCAAAACAGCTGCGGGCGGTCGTCAGTCGTCAGCTACGCGAGCGTCGTCGTCGGCTGGGCACAGCAAGCAACGGCCGCCGCCGCTCTGCTCCGGCTCCGCACTATTACGTGCGGTGCACTGCGCGCGACGAGCCGCATAGTCTAAACGCCGGGTGTAGTGTGTGGGCGCCGCCGCCGCAGGTGGGCGTAACTGACCACACACACACACACACACACACACACACACACACACACGCCGCGGCGGTGGCGTAAAGCGGGGCGTATTGCCGTGCGTGCGGAACCCGGACACCTCCGCGCTGACGCCGCTGACGTTGCTGACGCGGCAGGGCCGTTCCAGATATGCAACACGGCCGTGCCAGCCGTGCCCCCCCCCCCCCCCCTGGGGCCCTGTGACGTCGTGCGTTGACCTTGGAGATTCGGCTAGTTTGGCGTGCGCGACGCTTTTTCTGGAGGTGCGCGCGGACTGCGGGCGCGGCGACAGTCAGACCCGCCGTGTCCGCGTCCACACGTAACGCACTGCGCTGCCCCCCCCCCCCTCCCCCCGCCCGCCACGCCCCGCCCTGCCACGCCCACGCACTGCCAAACAGGATGCGGTGCGGTGCGGCCGGTGCAACGACGTGCAACTGCACCTAGCAAACAAGGGTCGGTAGTGCTCGGTGTGCGTCTGGGAAAGATTCACGTGTCTGTTGCTGAATTAAAAAAAAAACATCCCTAGACCTGCTAATAATTTTAATTTGTTTTTATGGGCACCCGCTGTATTTTTTATTTTTGTGTATTTTTTTAAGGCAGGATGTATAGCGCCTCGTTCAGTCATTTTGAAAGATTCGGATCATCGGGGTGACGGGAAGGGGGGGGGGGGGGGGGGGGGGGGGGGGGGGGGCGTGCTCATTGGTCCAGGGTGTTTTCTGTGAGAGGGCCGCGGGCCGCGGGCCCCACGCCGCCTAGCACCGCGCCGCCGAGCGCCGCCCGCGCCGGACCACGCACGGCATGCTACCCCCGGCAGCGCCGCACTGCACCGGGTGACTCACGGCGACAAACACGGAGCGCGGCGGCGGCCGGCACTGCTGCTTCTTTTCCATACACACGGGCAGCAGCCCGGCAGCAGCCCGGCAGCAGCAGTAGGCCAGTAGGCTAGCTGCGGCTAACGGGCCCGCCGCAGCCGCAGCACGGCACGGCACGGCCAGCTGCCATGGCCATGCTGCCGGCGGCGGCGGCGGCGGCGCGGCGGCCTCCCGCACTGCACGGGACCGTGCCGTGCCGAGCGGCCCGGGTGCACTATGGCAATTTGGTGGTCCCCGCACCGACCACCCCTCCCGGCGGAGGGAGGGAGGGAGGGGGCGGGGGAGGAGCTGATAAGCAGCGCTGACGAGGCGGGGCGGCGCGGGGCGGGGAGCGGCATAACAGATATTGAACCGTGACGGGCGCCGCCCCCCGGCACGGCCGTTAAATACTCTTGCCGCCGGTTAACGGCCGCGGCTCGATCGCCTCTCCAACACGCGCCGCGTCCTGCGTCCTGCGCCCTCCACCGGCTGCGTTAGGAATTGCACAAACCGCGCGCCCTCCTCTTCTTCTCCGTCTTCCTCCTCGCGCCGCTTCCGGCCCCGGCCCGCCCCGCCACCCCGCGCGCACGGCCACGCCCAGCGCGGCCCGATTGGCCTCGTAATATTTTATGTGCCATTTCAGAGGGAGTGTCATAAACCGTCCTCGTCGTCTGCCGCTGCCCTCCGCCCCCCCCCCCTCTCTCTCTCTCTCTCCTCACAAACACACCTTTCCTTTATCATTTTAATTTTTTTTTCCTTCGGGTGTAAAGGAAGACGATACGGACGCCGCAGGGCTCTTGGGTTCGTTACTGGGTTTGTGACGCGACGTGCGGGAAATCAGGGCGCCGCGCCTGGGGCTGGGTGCCCACTGGCGGTTGTCCATTGGTGGGTGTCCACTGGTGGGTGTCCACTGGTGGGTGTCCACTGGTGGGTGTCCACTGGCGGGTGCCCACTGTTGGGTGTCCATGCTGACGAGCGGCCGCCGACGCGCTGCTCACGGGCACTCGGCACGCTCAGGCCGCCGGGCGGTCCGGTCCACCCGCCGCCAACCAGTCAGTCCGCCGTCGTCACGTGACTTCTTTCACTTTTGCCTCTCGCCGTGCTCCTCCCTGTGTGAGGAGGCTCCGACGAGGCCCTCCTCCGCGAGACGGCCGGAGAAGCGTGTGAACATGGCCGGCATGGGAAGGCGGGTGGGGGCCCGGCCGGCGGCAGTCCAAACATTAGTTTATTTATAAGACACAACGAGAGTTTCCGTGGAACTCCCACATCGGTGTGCCGCGCCGGTTATCTGCCGCGAACGAGATCAGGCGGTCAGCGGGGCACGCGGAGCACTGCCCCGTGCCGCATACGGTCGACATTCCCACCCGAAACAAAAAAGAAAGTGAATAGGTATTCGATAAAAAGTGGACAAAACCCGGCCTCTTTCAAAACGCCAAGAAAAGAATTGGTGGCGGTGCCGACGGCGACCGGAATCTCTGGCTGATGCGCCCTAGCAAATGAGACACGTTCTTGCTGCAGAAGTTCCGCAGCAGTCGCCGCTAGCGGTCACGGCGCACAGACATGTGGCTGCGCGGCGCGAGTATTTGAACCCGGGGCCGCGGCCGCCGCGCTTACCGCGCTCGCTTCCATGGCGTCCGCGTGCGGCGCGGGACGTCTCTCCTTTCCCTTTCGAACCGGAATTGAACACGAGAGGCGCGCGCTGCTCCTCCCCGCACTTCCTGCGCCGCCTGAAAATGGGCTGGAAATGGGCCTTAATTAGCCTTTAGAGCCACACGTCTTCTCAGGCCGACCGCGAACCGCTGGTGGTGGCACTGGCCGGGTGGGTCCTTGCCGCTCTCACAGCCAACAGCGGTGCGTATGTCTGTCAAGTCACCTACTTCCCACGGGCCGCCGTGCCCACTTTATACGCCGGAAAAGCAAGCGAAAGGCTAAGCGAGGGTGGCGGGCCCCGCTGCGGCCCCGCTGCGGCCCTCGTGCCCGGCCGGCGGCGTGGCTCCGCGGCCTCCCGGTACAGTGTGGGAGGCGCAGGTCTCGGCGCTCGGTGCGGCTCACTGGGACCGCTCGCAGCTCATCCGTTTAAGCCATTTGGAGAGGAAACCCGCCGCGGGCCGATCTGTACCGTCCCATCAATGACCACTCAAAAGACTGTACTACAGTACTGTACTGTAGTATGAAAACATTCTAAAATTGTATTATACTTTCAAGAAAGGCGCACTGGGTGCAAAACGTTTGCGACGGGGTTTGAGTCCCCCCCCCCCCCCCCCAAGTGCAACACATAGGCCTTTTCCATCGACCTTCACTGTTTACGTCCTTACTTGTTAAGCAGTTTGTCTCATGTATTTGACTTTTGTATCTTTATTTCTAGTACTGTTTTTTCGATGTAGAATTTCTTTTTTTTTTACCACGCTGCGTGCAGTGATTCCCTGAAGTGATGACCCCCTCGGGGCGCTAGCGGCACCCCGGCCGCGCTGGGTCCAACGCCGCGGCCCGCGGCTAGGTCTCCGGCCCCGCGCCTCAACAAGAGCCGGCACTAGGCACGGCGGCACGGCACGGGGGGCTGGGCTGAGCAGGCTGAGCAGGCTGAGCAGGCTGAGCGGGCTGAGCGGGCTGAGCTACCGAGCGGAGGAACTCGCTCCGGCCGGGCGCCGCCGCCGGCATGTCCGCACGGCCACAGCGCAGCCGAGCCGCACCGCGAGGCACAGGTCAGGTCTCTGGGGAGGCGGGGCGGAGGGGGGAAGGCCTCACCTGTTGTGCCCCCGCGGGGCCTAGCGGGGCGTGGCGGCGGGGGGTCTCCTGCCGCGGCGGCGGCGGTGGTCGACCCGGAGCCCGGAGGAGCAGAAGAAGTGGCGGCAGACGTGTGTATCCGCTCGCGCTGCACTTCACCTTAATGTCACTCTTCTTGACGTCACTCACACTGCACTTGCTCACTCAGCCGACGGTGTCGGAGCATCCCGACGTCTTCCCCGTCCGCCGGGGAGAAGGTGCACATCGGGGGCCTCGCGCGCGGCGGCCCCGGCGGCGGGCCACTTGGGTGAAGGTGGTGCCGTCGACGGCGTGCTGCGGAGGGCGACGACTCCCGAGCTGCCGGTCAGGAACACGGCGGTGTCGACGGCGGCGCGGCGGACCACAGTGACAGGAAGGCGCCGCCGACGGCCTCCTCTGCGGACCGCTTGAAGCTTAAGCTTCCGCACAAACAACGGAACCCCGCGAGCAGCGCGGCAACGGGAACGGAGCGGCGCGCACCCCGCCGAAGTGCACTCTACCGACGAGCGCAGCGCCGGGCGCGCACGTGCACGGGCGCGGGCACCGCGACGCGGACGAACACGCACACGCGGCGTCGTGCGGGCAGCCTCAGCGGCGCAGACCTTAGCGACTGACTGGCTGGCGGTGCTGGCGGCCGCCGGGGGGCCGCGCTGGGCTGACTGCTGCGGCGGCCCGGGACCCGCGGGCCGGCCGGACGTGACGAGCGGACGGCAAGCAGGCGGACAGGCGGGCCGCGGAGCGGCGCGGCGCCGAGCCGGCTGGAGGGCACTGGAGGGCTGGAGACGCGCGAGCCGCGGCTCTGCTGCAGCTCGCGGGCACGGCAACACTCGAGCGAGCACTTCACCTGACTGACTGAGTGACTGACTGACTGGAGCACAGACAGACAGACGGACGGACAGACAGACAGACAGGCAAGATGGCGGCCCTGCAGCCAGCAGCAGCAGCAGCAGTCTGATCCCTTGCCTCCGCCAACGCTGAGCCGCTGCCGGAGCAAGACGTACCACGGCACGAACCGCGAACTGAACGCGCGGCCGGGGCCGAGCCCTCCGCTCCGCCGTGCACGTTCATCCTCCTCCTCCTCCTCTGCCCTTCCCCTCCCCTCTCCTTCGCTACATCTCTCTCTCCCTCTCTTTCTCTCTCTCTCTACCTCTCACTGCATCTCCACCTGCCTCGCGCGGGCCCCTCTCAGCAGGCCTGCTTGCACCGTCGCCGCCGCCGCTGAGCCGAGTTCCGTTGGCTCGCGGAGCGTGGAGCGGCACCGGAGAACGTCGCCATCACCGCGGCCCCCGCAGCCCCCGCGGCCCCCGCACTCCTCACAGTTCTCCGCCAGCTTTGCGGCGATGTATGGGGTGTGCGGCCGCACCGCAGCCGCCGTGCCGCCGCACCGCCGAGCCGCCCCGGTCCAGCAGGGAATTTCACTTTGGCGCGGCGCAGAGCGGCTCCTCTCGGAATGATTAATTCCTATTGGGCCCGATGACGATATGATCGGCTCTGAACGGTGGTGGCTCTCCTTGGCGGCCAGCAACGCCGCGCCACGCCGCGCACCGATGCCATCATCAGCCAGAGAACCCCCTCGCTCATTCCGTATGCCGGCCAGGCACTACTGGTCAGGCACTGCGAGAGCGAGATGGATCGGCGGCCCGCGCGCCTCTAACCTCTCTCCCTTCCTCCCTCTCCGTCTCTCTCTCTCTCTCTCTTCTTTCTCTTTCTCTCTCTCTCTCCCTTCCTACACACACACACACACACACAAATTCTAAGGGAGACAGAGACATGTCACGGCAGCCTGCGGGCCGATCGAACTGAAGGACCTCTCACTCTCGCACACACACACACACACACACACACACACAACTCGCCTCCTAACCTTCTATCCTTGTCACTCACCCGCATCGACACCAGTGGCCCGGGCGAGCCGCTTGCTTGCTAGCTTCTCCCTGAGAGAGAGAGAGAGAGAGAGAGAGAGAGAGAGAGAGAGAGAGAGAGAGAGAGAGAGAGAGAGAGAGAGAGGGGGCCAGTCGTCCGCGCACTAGATTAAGACCTCCTGTGCGAAACGCGGTGGTACGGGAATAAAATCGCCTTCGTGGCCCGAGGCGAGCAAAAGCCTTCGGGCGCGCAGGAGAGCCGCGGGGCGACGTGACGTGACATCGGCACGCGCCAGCTTTACAGGGACTTTCACTTTCACCGGGATCGATTATTTATGTAGCGAAAAATAGCTACTGTACTCCTTTCAGGCTTATCTATTTCTTTTCTTTCGTCCTAAAAGTACCCCAAAAATTTGGTAAACAGACATAACATATGCAAATTAACCGCAGGGCCAAGGGGCTATACGGGAAGGGACACGTTGACGAATCCAAGCGCCCCCCCCCCCACACACACACGCACACACACATACACACACACCACATAGATACACATACGAGAATAGGGTCAGTGGGTGAAGAAGGCGTTGGTGGCCGTCAGAGTTTTGTTTGACAACATTGTGATGGTCGGGGAAGTGCTGAGTACGGCGACGTGCCTCTATCATCACCGGAGCTGCGCGCGCGGGAGGGAAGCGCCGCGCCGACGCCGCCGGACGCACACACACACACACACACACACACACACACACACACACACACACACACACACACACACTGGGAGGGACAATCCGGTTTTCGTTCAAATGTTCCAGTTCAGCGCATGAGCTTGTTCTTTAGCGTTTGATTTTTTTTTGTCCGTGTGACATATAAAGTGGAAACTGCTGGAAGTTGCTCCGGGTCAGAGTAATTTCTAGTCCCGAAATTTTCCAAAAATTTCCAAAATTTTCTGAACTATTATGGATTCTATCCGAAAATTTCCTCGGCGGCGGCGGCGGCGGCGGCGACGGAGCTATAGAGTCCGAAAACAAACAAAACGCGCGAAAACCAAACACGCATCGTGTGCGGCGGTTCCTATTTCGCACGCGCCGCCGCCGCAGTGCCGTGCGGTGCCAGCGGTCCGCGTGTGGCCCTGCGCTGCGCTGCATCGGCGGCGGCGTCTGATGCGTCAGGCGGGGACGGGGAGGCCGCCGGCGCGGACCTCACAAACGCCTCGGCCGTCGTGGTCCCCATTCGGGCCAAGGTTAAGGTTGTCGTCCACCACGGATGGTCCTCGCTGGGAAGTGGGTGCGCCACCGGTGGTGTTAAGACATCACCGAGGCACGCGGGGGCACTGGAATATTCAGTGTTCTAATGTCGGCGCCGGTTCAGCAACAGGCGCCACACACACTATCCCAGCCCGGACCCCTGCGAACCCGGGGCCCGAGCCTCCGCGCAGTGCACCTGCCCCACCAGCAACCCTCCCCCCCCCCCCCCCCCCCCATCATCTCGTTTCTCTCATTACCGTCTCCCGGCAACGACTTTTTTCATACTTTTTCCTTTCCCCCTCAGCCGTCCGATTTTTAATATCCGGCGTCCGCGCGGGGCGCGGCCGACCGCGGCGGTCTGGTCCGCGGGAGGCCGACGCCGACGGCGTCCTCGGCTCGCCGCCGTGCCGTCCCCCGCGCGCGCCGGCCTGCCGGCCTACACGCCGCCGCCCTGGCCGCTGCTCCGCTATGCTCCGCCCGCCGCAGTATCTTTCAATTTCTCCCCTCCCCGCACCACCCGCCCTCCGCCGCGTCCTAACCGTCTTTTAATCTTTCACGTATTTCAATTAGGCCGGTATTACAAAGGCGAGGCGCCCGGGAGCGGGCATGCAGGCGGCTGCGGCGGCGGCGGCGGCGGCGGCGGCGGCGGCGGCGACCAGGAGGCCCTAATTTCTTGTTTGCCGATCTCATTACGCGCGATGCGACCCGCGACACACCCGCGTATCTGCGCCCCGGCCGCGGGGCACCTGCCGGCCCGCGGCCCGCGGCCGTGCGGCTCCTAACGGCCGTGTTTACGTAACGCTACCAGGTAACGAACGGGCCCCGCACGGCCCGGCTCGGCCACCTCCGGTCTCAGCGTGCCGAGTATCGCGAGTTATCGGTGTAAACCCGAATGCGGTTGGCTCAGCACTATAAATAGGAACTCGGCGCTTTGTGCAGAAACGCAAAGAAAAAGGATAGTCCACCTCCCCCGCCCCTGGTTTGAGAAGCCCACAGCCGAGTTTGTGGCACCCGGGACCGGGAGGGGCCGCCATCGTGCTCGGACGGAATGTTGAGCCGCTGTCCCGCGAAACGAGTCAGAGGAAAAGGCAGGCGACGGGGACCGAACCTCGGACCCTTCTGTCGTCGGCCGCCCGCTAGCCTTGCCGCTAGCCCACTGAGCTACCGACCCACGTCAGTTGAGGCCCCACAGCAGGTGCTGGTCCTGCTGGTCCCGCCGTGGTGCCGGTGCCGCGGGGCTCCGGGAGGGTCGTGGCGGCGCGGCGCAGCGCCCAGGGGGTAGGCCTCCCATCGGGCGCGGGCCGCGGACTCCGGCGGGGGGACGGCACAGGCACGGCACTGCACGGGCTTGCCGTCGTCGCCAGCCCGACGCCCCCGTCGGCGTGGCCGCTGTGAGGCTTGTGAGAGGGGGGCTGTCCTTGGCTCTACGCAGGGTGCTGTTCACAGCCACTCGAGGCCCCCAAGGCCATCGGTGTCATGGCGTCACACGGATAACACTGCGTAACCCGCGAAAAGCCTTTCAATGAAGATCCACAAGCAAGCAGAGAGACCTCAAAGACACGGGGCAAACTGGACACTGCGGAAACGGCCGCGAGGTTTCGCGCTCCCTGAAACGGAACCATCTATTGATGGGCCGATCTGTCGGCGGCATGGGGTAGGGCATGGCGGGGCGGGGCGCAGGCGCAGGGCTCAACGGAGGCGGCCGTGTGCGAGGCCGACCCGGGGCTGGAGTCGGGCTGGGCGACCCGCCAGAACTGGGGCGTGAAAATGTGAGCTGCTGACATTTCATAAATGCCGGACGAGCTGCGCTCCGTGCGCGGCGCGGCGAGACCCTCCGGGCGGATAGCTGGACAAAAACGTGGATCCGACTCCCTCCCCTCCGCTCCTCACCTATTATGCCCTTCTCTCTCTCTCTCTCTCTCTCTCTCTCTCTCTCTCTCTTTCTATCTCTCTCTCACACCCTCTCTACAACGACTGACGCTTTCCTCCTCTCTTCCCTTTTGCCCCCGCGCGCCCACGAACGAATAGTCACCCATAAAACGTCAATACTGACAATCATCACTCTTTTCCAGCGACGCCCCGACCGGCCTCGGCTCCGGTCAGACCAGACAAAACTGTTTTCTAGAGTCTGCGCACCCTCCTTTCTATTCGCAACGGCCCACACCCTTTTATCGCAGAACAATGAAACGTGGGGAAGGGAAGGGGGGGGGGGGGGTGCGCCCCCCTCCCCGAACCGTCCATTAAAATCGGACTAGAAAACGCAGAACGGAATAGGGACCGTACCTGGCAGCGGCCGCACAACTGCTTCGCATTAGCATGACAGCTGCGTGGGTTCTGGTGGTTTGGCCTGGCCGGGGGGGGGGGGGGGGGGGCGGACCGAGGAAGGGGAAGGGGGGGGGGGAGGCAGAAGCGCGGGGGCGTCCGGCACACCATCTGCAAAGCTCGCACTTTTCAGCCCCGACGTAGTTAGGCCCCAGCCAGCTATTGTCTGTGCTGCACATCCGTTGGCTTGGGCCGGACCCGGATAGAAGGGGAAAGGGGAGAGAGAGAGAGAGAGAGAGAGAGAGAGAGAGAGAGAGAGAGAGAGAGAGGGGGGTACGGGCAACGCACTCACAATGAGCGGCGGCAGGGCGAAGACCACACTGGCTGACTCTCTCAGTCTCTCTCGCTCCCTGTTTCTCTTTCACGCACTCTCTCGTCTATTTCTCTCGCTCCCACATACCATTCCCTTTTTTTCTATTTCAAGGTGAAATTTACATGTATAGAAAGAAAAATGGGTACGCCAATATTTTAGCCCCAAATCAAATGAAGACCCTCCCCCCACCCTCCTTCATGTTTCCCCTCTTTCCCATCTCCTCCAAAAAGGAAAGAAGGCTCATCGGACTGACTTGTGCTCTGTGTCCGAGCGGCCGCACAGCCAAGTCGACTGGAGAAAATATAGGAACAGAAAAGACGGAGAGGGGGGGGGGGGGCAGGGGTTGAAAAGCAGGGTGGGTCCTTTAGAGGGGGATGGGTGGGGGGGGGGGGTGTTGCCCTCGTCGCCGTCGTCGCAGCGGAGGCGGAAAATGTAAGCGGCCGCTCGGACAAGTCAAGTGCGAAAATGAGGACGTAGTCGGCAAACCCTTTCCTGTCCCCCTCGCGGGTCCTCGCGGCGTCCTCGCTGGCCCCACAGTCACCGCGGCGGCGGCCTCCTCTCCGCGCACCGCTGCGGGGGGCGGCACGGTGCCCCCCTCCGCCCCTCTCCGCCCCCCCTCCCTCCCTCCCTCCCTCCCTCCCTCCCTCCCTCCCTCCTCCCACTCCACTCCCGGCGGGTCTGACCGCGCTACTCACGCCGCCGCCACCCGTGCGCCAAATGGTGCGTGAAACCCTACAAAAGAGAAGAGTGAGAGAAAGAGCGAGAGAGAGAGAGAGAGAGAGAGAAGAGAGAGAGAAAGAGAGAGACAGAGAGAGAGAGAGAGAGAGTACAGCGAGGCAAGGGAAATCAGTGAAAAGATGAGGAGCGGTAGGCAAAACCAAAATGGAATTTCTGGCGGCAGCGTCCTCGGAACGGGTGCCGCCACCACCTCGTCCCAGCCCAGCCCTCAGCCTCAGCCCAGCAGGGCCGCCCCCCTCCCCACCCTCCTTACCACCCTCTCCCCCTCACCACCCGCGTGCCCCACGGATCGGCCTTTGACTTTCACACCACAGCACAGGTCCCCCTGCACCCCCGTCCCCTAAATCCGCCGGCACTGTATCCCTGAAGGCCACTGGCCGACGCCCCCTGCACCCCTCCTCACCCCCACCCCCACCCCTCCTACCTCCCGAGCCCAGGCCCGGCAGCAATCGCCGAGGCAGCACGGTCATTTATCCCCGAAGTGTGTTTTATTATTTTATTTCTTCCGTGTGATCCATTTGTGTTATTACGTTGGCAGAGACACGCAGCCCTCCTCCCCTCTTCACGTCCCCCCCCCCCCCCCCACACTCCCCCTGCCCCCGTCCCTCTGTCTCTAGGTGGGCATATAGGGGTGGAAGGGTAAGAGAGAGGGGGAGAGAGAGAGAAAGAGAGGGAGAGAGAGAAGAGAGCGAGAGAGAGTGAGAGGGGTGGGGGGGAGGGGGGAAATCGCAGCGGAACGGCTGGCGCTGGTCGAGCATGCTGAGCAGGACGGCGGCGTGCGCGGCGTGGCGGGGCGTGGCCGGCCGGGGCTTGTCCCGGATTACTCGGTGCGTATGGTCCTCTCTCTCTCTCTCTCTCTCTCTCTCTCTCTCTCTCTCTTTCTCTCTCTCACACACTCACTCTCTCTCTCACTCTCTCTCTCTCACTCTCCCTCTCTGTCGCGTTTTCATTATGGCACCGGATGATGGAATCGCCACTGCAAGCAGCAAAGACAGCCGCGCCACACACACACACACACACACACACACACACACATCGCAGCAGGCAGCGCCGTCGGCGTCGCCGCCCCACAGGACGCCGCCCCTGCCGCCCTACACCGCCCTGCAGGCCGGCTAGCACAGCTCTACGTCACGTGCCCTGCTGCTGGCTCCTAAAATGTGCTCTCGGCACCTCACCCTCTTCCCCTCCCCCCCCCCCCTCTCTCTCTCTTCTCAAGACCTGAAATTATGAAGATTACTATTCTCTCTTATTTGAATTCCGCCCTGCTTTGCATGACAGAGGAGAATTATTATCATTATTATTATTACTATTATTGTTGCCAGTGCGAGGTGGAGGAATGCTGCTATTTTTCCTTTTTTACTCATTCTTTACCCACAACCGCATACATATATACATATGTGGGGAAGAAGAACGAGTATTATACCCGGAAGATGTGTTATTTAGATCCTCACATTCATCTCCAAAAGTACGGCAGCTACAGTGGGGTGTGGGGTATCATTTTAAAGGTCTTTTATACGTCACAAAAACATGATAAAGGTTTTTTTGGTTATGTATGCATTTTGTGAAGAAATCTGTTTTTGAAAAGTTTGTAAGGAGTAATGTGGCACTGCTGATTCTGACGTTTAGGAAGGCTGGGAGGAGCGCCACGACAATGGTAGACGCGGGTCAGTTCTTGTATGCGCTGGCGAGCGCTGGCAGGCATGCCCTACTGTTGGGGACCTCGCTCCTGTGCATTGTTGCAAGGCGGTGACTACGCCTGTTATGAAAGAAGACGTCAGTGGGTCATCAACAACCAATCGCTAGCAAAGCGAGTGAAGTGGGTGATTGTGGAACTACGTCCGCGGTGTTTAAAAACGGGCAGAGGGAGGGCGCCACAGGAGGGCTTGGAGAGTCTTGAGAGGCTCCTGACGTATTCGGCCGGTAGACAAAGAAATACCAAGTTACAAAAGACACAAGCATTACAAACCAAAGATCGAAAGTTCAAATCCCAGAAACAAGTACGCACAAATAACATTTTTTTCGTGTTTGAATAGTGCATCTTATTATTCTGAGTGTTTAAGATGTAATTTGATACTGGAAGATATTTTATTTGAAAGTAATGTAAGTGCCTGATATCGTCGATGGCACTACTGTAAATTAGTTGTATCAGTGAACGTCCCATGGTTATGTGGTGATTTTTGAGATGAATGCGCGTCTCAACAGCCCGGGCCAGCGCAATATTCGTTCTTTTTGACTCCACGTTCGGGTTTATCTTTAATCTCAACTTTCATATAAATTTCACGCCTTCAAAACTGCATTTTTGAGCACAACTTGGGTGAAGAACGAGCTTCTTTTTAGCATCATATGCTGGATTGTCTTCTTGATTTTGTTTTTGCTCCCGCGGCTCTCCGCTTCCGCTTCCGCTTTGAAGACGAGAGAACCGTTCGATGATGAGATCGAGTCGCGTCGTCTTCCCCGAAGTCGTCGTCGCAAACTCAAGGGGCGGACACACGTACACCGAGCGGAGCCAGCGGAGCGGGGGCGGTGTTTACGTAAAGTGCGTGTGTGAGAGAGGGGAACAGAGAGAAAGTGAGAGAGAGAGAGAGAGAGAGAGAGAGAGAGAGAGAGAGAGACCGGACTTAGAGATTGACAGACAGAGCAGATGATATCAAAAGATATGCAATGACGAGGTCAGAAAAAAAAATCCTTCATTTTAAAAATATGATAAATTCACATGAAATAAAATGATTATTAATTACTCTTCAAACGACGGGCCGCGAGGAGAGACAGGAGCCGCGGTGCAGCGCTGGGCGGCGGCGGGCGGCGGTGCGGCGGTGCGGCGCGGCGGGGGGTGCGAGCCTAGCGGGTGATGCTGGGGAGGGGCGGCCCGGACGGGGGCGGGCCGGGGGCGGGCCGGGGGCGGGCCGGGGGAGGGCCGGGGGCGGGGGCGCGCCAGGGCCGCCAGTCTGCCCCCGGACGCCAGCCCGACCAGACCGCGCCGCGCCGCGCCCCGGCCGCCCTCACCCCGGCTCTCGTCTCGTACGCAGCTCGCGCGGCCCGCACTTCCGGCCCGGCTCGGCGCCGCGCACCTGGGACCGCCAGGGACTCCGCCGTCGGCCTCGGCGGCCCCTCGCGTGCTCGTCGGCACCCGCGGCCTCTTGTTCCTGCCGGCGGTGTTGTGGTGCCCGCCTATAGAGTTGGGTCTGCAGCCGCCTGCCGCTGGCAGCACTCAGGAAATATTCGCCGCGTCGGTCCTGTGGTGAGTTATAGGAGTTGAGCAACAGGAAAATAATGATCACGGTACGCCGGCGGCAATGGAATAAATTTTGAAAGGAAACTAGTATACTAGTGCACGCTGTTTCTGAAACGCTGCGAATCCAAACGGCTCTTGCACCACACTGCTTAAAAATGTGGACAACTTTTCCGTAACAAAATCGGTGAAGCTAAAAGACACAGTCTATGTAGGACTGTCATAAATAAAATAAAAGTAAAGGGACGACATGAGAGGAATCACTCGGCGCATATCGTGTGCTGGGTACGGACTGCGGCTGCTGCGGGGAGCAGGGCGCCCGACTGGGTAGGCCATCCCGCAGCACCCTCAGGCCCGCCGGGCCGGCCTACCTCCCGGGCGCCTCGGCAGCAGCAGCAGCAGAAGCAGCAGCGGCAGCGGTCCGCGCCTGGAGCCGGCCGGAGCTGTCCGGAGGGGGTAATGACGCCTCCGTGTATTTTTGTGCGGCCCTGAGCCTTAAATCGGGGCAAATTAAACGGTGAGCATCGCTTTTGCGGCGGCTCACAGCAAACACCCGGCAGAGAACGGGGAACGGGGAGTCAGGGGGAAGGAGCGAGGGAGAGAGAGACAGAGAGAGAGAAAGAGAAAGAGATACAGAGAGAGTGAGAGAGAAGTGGCTTGGATACTTGGGGGAAGTAGTGCGGCGAGGACGAGGGGTGAAATGGGAAGGGAGGCGGCGGATAGAATAATCAAATTTGAACTAACCTCCTCAAAATGCGCGCGCGAAAGGGGAAAGATGAAGGCCCTTTGCTCCAGGCGCCGCCGCCCTCCCGCGTGCAGTGTCTGCGCGCGTGTGTGTGTGTGCGTGTGTGTGTGTGCGTGCGTCCTCACTGATGAGCGTGTTATGGGGGTTAACTACTTGCCGGGCGCCGGCGTCGCGGTGTGGGCTTGTTGAGGTGCTGGAAGGTTTGGTAACGGAAGAGTCGACACGACACGACGCCGCCGCGAGTTCGGCGACCCTCATATTTGTACAGTACTTATAAAGTACCGCGATTCACGGCAACAAAAAAAAAAAAAAACCTTTTTTTATTTCAATTTATGCACATCCATTGGCCCGTTCTAGATATGCAGCAGCGCTGACCCTTAGCAAACACTGTACGGGTTATTGTCCTTGCCTCCTGAGTGAGTGTTGGCGCGGAGGAGCGAGTGTCGCTGTGCCGCTGTTCCGGGCGGGCGGGGAAGCGTTTCGGATGCAGGATGTGGCCGCGACCGTGCTCCGCTATCCCCCTGCCCCCCCTCTCTCGCAGCTCCCCCTGAGGTTTCTAGTCCCGAAAATTTCGAGGTCATTTTCGAGAAAAAGTCCATAATATTTCATAATATTTCATTTTTTTCTGAAAAGTTCTAGGTATTTTTTTTCACGAAAATTTCTATGAAAATTTGGGATTGGAAACCCTCTCCACTCTCTCTCTCTCTCTCTCTCTCTCTCTCTCTCTCTCTCTCTCTCTCTCTCTCTCTCTCTCTCTCTCTCTCCCTCTCTCTCTCTCTCTCTCTCTCTCTCTCTCTCTCTCTCTCTCTCTCTCTCTCTCTCTCTCTCTCTCTCTCTCTCACACGCCCAGCAACTATACAGGCCTTCGCCGCTCTGCCCCGGGCTCCTACTCCGCTAACGCCTCGCCCCGCCTAGCCACGCCCAGCGAGGGCCACGGCGACGGTGGGATGAGATTTTTAATGAAAGGTGGGCCGCCGCGGCCGCGCCGAGCAGGGAGCCGTGCGGGTCGTGCGGGGCAGCCGGGAAGCGCAGCTCTGAAGCAGCGGCGGCCCCCGCGGCAGCACACACCACACAGCGCACGGCGCACGGCGCACGGCGCACGGCGCAGAGAGCCGCTTTCCGCACCGACCCGCGGCCTGCCGCATGTGCCGCCGGCCGGTTTATCCGCGCGAAGTGAGAACAGCAGCAGCGGCGCGGAGAATACTGTCGCGGAGAGCAACTGTCGTACGGCGAGATAAATAAAAATGCAAAGCGATGGTCGGATACGATTTGCGTCGTTGTTACCTAATCATTTTCTCTCGCCCCATATTCCGTGTCCGCGCGCCCGGGGGGGCGATGGTGTTAAACTCGCCGCTCCCGCGGCACCCACCAACACGGCGCCGCCACCGGCCGGGAGCCGCCGCTGGCCGCGCTGGGCAAACTGTAGAACAATTTCCATACTCCTCCCCTCCTCCACCACCTCCGCCCCCCCCCCCACCCCGCGGCGGCTCTTGCCCCGGTCTCATGTGGGGCAGACACCCCCGCTCTACGCTCTACGCCTCGCGGCCACCTGCTGGACAAATAATACCTTTGAACGTAACTGGTATGAATAGTGCATATATGATGTGAATAATCTCTGCGCGTCTGTGGGAGCTTTGTCTGACAATTTGTCACGTAAAGGTGGGACGAATAATTTGAAGCACGCGACACACACAAATTGTCCCGCAATTAGTTGTGTTTCACGGCAACAAAACTGTCCCGTGACGATAAAGGGTGAGCTCGCTGAGTCTCTCTTCCTCCCTCGCGGACTCTAACCTCAACCCCCACAAACTTTTTAGTCCTCGTGTCTCGCGGCGCACCGTGGCGGGGCACTGCATGGCGGAGGGCAGGAGGGGGCGGCGGCGCTGCGAGGCTGCGAGGCTGCCGCCGCTGCGTCTGCCTGGCGGAGAGTTCCGCGTGCACTATGCAGGAGGGAATGCGCGGGGGGCCGCTCGCACACCAGTCAGCCCGCCCCCCGCCCGCTGCGCCCCGACTCCTGTGTGTCGCATGCCGAATTCTTTACATCTGGCAGCGCCGGCAGCGCGCCCTGGTGGTCCCTGCATGCCATGGCGTGCCCGACGCGCGTTTTGTTGTTTTCCGAGGGGTTGGGGGGGGGGGGGGGGGTCTCTCTTTCCGAGCCCGCCCCTGTGCTCCGGGGAGGAGGGGCGTGGAGGGTGGAGGGGGCACGCCTGCTCGAACTTGTAATATTTCCGCGTGCCTCCTACTGATGGCGTGTTTGTCGTAGCCCGGCCCTTCTTGGCAGGGGCCGAGGGCAGCCCGAGCAGGCGGTCCAGGCAGTGATACACTGTGACGCCGACGACGGCAGGGACCGGACAGGGAAACGGTCGAACCAATATGAAAGAAAAAATTCCAGCGCCTACAGCACTGAGTGGCCCTCGTTAACCGAAACACGAGTGTTCATATTTATTGTATGAAAATAAAAATACGAAGCGGAACGGTATTAGAACCTGCGACCCGTCGTATGCCGACTCGGCCTCTCAGACCGGGCGTCCACGGCGACATTGTTAGGAAGCCTGCGCGAACGACTGTCACAAGACCAGGCAGACGGCCACCGCGGGGAGCCGGCCAGAGCGCACAGCACGGCTAACCAAGTTGACAGCAATACGTATTGGCAATAAAGGGTACAATGAAGGCGACAGCTTTGAGGACGAAGAGCGCACTGCGCCCGCCGTCGTGTCCCGGTATGGCTGCGACGGTAAGACGGATGGCCCGCGAGCCACCGGCCGCGGGTTCGATAACCGCGGGCCTCGGAAATTCTTTTTTGTAACTCAAGTCAGTAGGGTGGGTCAGCAGTAAAGTAGCGCTGGATTTTTTTTTCTTTCGGGAAAAATAAGGGTTTCCTTTACAAATCGGTCGTCCTGATTCCGAAGCCCTGTTCGCCCCGCCAAGTCCGCACCCACCGACGGCCATGACGTAACATTCGTGA
The DNA here is from genome assembly GCA_026979955.1 of Megalurothrips usitatus. Classification (NCBI taxonomy): domain Eukaryota; kingdom Metazoa; phylum Arthropoda; class Insecta; order Thysanoptera; family Thripidae; genus Megalurothrips; species Megalurothrips usitatus. The sequence goes on from CM049596.1 coordinate 7,377,798, forward strand.
ACGGCAGGGGCCTATCCGCGTGATCCCCCCCCCCCCCCCACAGCCGCGCCCCCCTTAACCACAACACCAGCCCCCGCCTCGCCGTGCCTCACCATTCCAATAACCTCCAGTTCGATTCCCTTTCCTTCTCTCTCTCTCTCTCTCTCTCTCTCTCTCTCTCTCTCTCCCTCTCTCGCTCCCCACACAAGGCTGAACTGGTGTGTGTGTGTGTGTGTGTGTGTGTGTGTGCCCCGTTGCTCTGTAAACCTGAAAACAGCTGCCCCGCTGGGAGGGAAGAGGTATAGAGCGGTGGCGGCGGCAGCTCGAACCTCGCCCCGAGTGTGATAGCGTGCGTGTGTGTCTGTGTGTGTGTGCGTGCGCGCGCGTTCGCGCGTCCTCAGAAGGAAAATAATTTCCGTGCGTTGCGCGTGTGTTTGCGATACGGTCTTAATGAGCTCCTGATTCGGTTCGGCGCCGCCTCCGCCCCGGTGGTGCCGCCCAGCCCCGCGCCGCTACCTGGCCACACGGCCGACCGCTCTCCATCAGGATCCGGGGGTCCATGCGGGCGTCAGGGGCCGCGGCAACGCATTTATTTCCGATTGGCTTGTGCTGGCTGACCCGTTCCGTGCTCCCCCCCCCCCCCCCCCCCCCGGTCCCCCTCGCTCTTACTGAGCGTTAATATTCTCGCCTGTGTCCCTTGTTATTGTGCCATAAATCTGCGCAAAACACAACGCGAGGGCACAACCACGCCGCACGCGGAGCGGTGCCCCCCTCTCCCCCCCACCGTGTGAGAGGCGGGGGATCAACGCAGCCCAGGAATTATGTTAATTCTGGTCGGGGAGTGGACCTTGTTTTGGGTGTTGAATTGAATTAATCTGAAGCAGCAGTTGGCAAAGAGGTGGGGACGGGGTGGAGGGGGTGGAGGGGGGGGGATCAGGCTGGCCTTTGCACACGCTGACCTCCCCCCCCCCCCCCCCCCCCCCGCCCCCGTCGCTTTGTGAGGCAGGCGCACACCGCGCGTTGATAACGGGGATGAGCTTGATGCGCTGTAACCGGAAACCTTTCTAAAAGCACGCGCTCAGCTGCGCGGGACCTCGCCGCTAAAATGTCACCGCGCGCGTGCGTGCGTGCGTGCGTGCGTGCGCGTATGAATGTATGTATGTATGAGCGGCGGCGGGGGCTGCTGGCCGGCTGGCAGCGCGGGAGGCGTTTTGCAGGAAACACACACACACACACACACACACACGATGCCGCGTCTCTCCGTTTGCTCCTTTTTTCATGTGAGTGTGTGTGTGTGTGTGCGTGTTTTGTATTTTATGTTTTATTCGGAGTGTGTTTTTCGGTGGACGGCGGGAAAGAGGTGAACCGCTCGTTTTGTATGGGGGGCGTGGGGCGGGAGGGACAGTGGCCGCTAGAGTGGTCTATTTCTGCATGTAACAGGAGGAGATATGTATACAGAGAGGCGTGTTGGGGGGGGGGGGGGCACACAGCCTCTCAGCGGAGTCGCATAAAACGCGGTAAAACACGCGAAAGGTGCGCACACCGAGCGGCGTGGCTGCAACTGGCGTCGAGGAACGGTTATACTAGGCGCTCATGCGGGTGCTACTGCTACTGATGACTGCCTGAGAGTGGGAGAGAAAGAGGGAGAGGGAGAGAGAGATAGATGGATAGATAGATAGATAGAGGAATAGGCATTGACGGAGGGATTTTCACAACACTCCTCAACCTGGCCATCCGCCTCCTCCCAATGCACTTCAAAGTCAAGTTTCTAAATACCACTCGCAGACACACGCATACACGTATCTGAATTTTTTTCAGTCGCTCTGATGCATCTTAGTAGTTCAGATGCTTCCGAGCATCTGAATTGGTGCTCAGAAACTATTGCATCTAAAAAGAGGGTTCAGACGTGTGTAACCGCCTAGGGAACACATGGGTCTGAACATTTCTTAGATGCATGGAAGCGTCTGAATGACTAAGATGCGGCTATAAAATATTCGGATGCATGAGTGCGTGTGGTGTCCAGACACTTGACTTTCGCCATCACCATCTCTGTTGTGCCGTCGTCTCGGCCATCGAGAGGAGGCCGAGAGAAGGTCCGTGTCAAACCCAATCGCCCGTAATCTCCCCTGGGGAGGAGAGAGAGAGAGAGAGAGAGAGAGAGAGAGAGAGAGAGAGAGAGAGAGAGAGCCGTAAGGGCAATGAAATCCGACACAAAAGGGAACTGGCAATCCCTGTTGCCTCTCTCTCTCGCTCTCTCTCTCTCTCTCTCTCTCTCTCTCTCTCTCTCCCTGCCCATTTGCATTCAGATATGACAGCTGCGTCCTTCCTGACCATAATTTCCCCTCTCCTACCCGCAGTTCTATATCTACGTTCCCAGCCCCCCCTCTTTCTCTCTCTCTCTCTCTCTGTCTCCCCTCCTCTCGCTAGTGGTCACAACTTCAGTACCGCGGGCACAGCTCTCCCCCCTCCCCTCTTCATTCCCTCATTGTAGCCACGATTTCATTCCCAGGACCTCTGCCTCACAAACGGGTCGAGAGCCGCGCGGGGTGGCGGCGGCGCGGTGCCCCCCCCCCCCCCCCCCCCGGCGTGGGAGGGTGCTGCGACTGCACGGCCACACAGGACGCGAGCATGGTGGCGTGGCTGCCCAGGGGCGGGTGGATAGCGGGGGGGGGGGGGGGGGGGGGGCTGACACCGTCGAATTAGTGTTATACCAATCTAGATGAGGGAACTGTGACAGGCGGCGGGCCGGTGCCCCCTGTGCCCCCGGTGCCCCCGGTGCGGGGAGGGGCCGGCCCCGCCGCCGCACCGCGCACCGCAGTACGCCGCAGTACCGACACGCGACCTCCCGCCAATCCTGCCTCGGACTCCGTTCCTGTTTGATATTTACCACGACAACTGTTGCGACGCCACCGCTACCATCGCAGCGTCTCTCTGTCTCACGTGCGTTGTACGTTCTTCCGGAATAACCCACACGCTAAATGCTTTTGTGCAGAAGTGCGCACGAATTTGTGCATACGCAGCTTCCGTACAAATTGGTGCGTTGTTATGTACAATATTATACGCAATTGTGAACGAACAAATTTTCAAAATAGTACATAATTTAAGTACGATTAAGTACGTAAACTGCGTATGCGTAAATTCGTGCGCAATTCCGGACGAAATTGTACAGAAAAATTTAGTGTGCAATTACTACGCGGGAAGCATCAAGAAAACCAAACGACACTTGCAAAACTTTCGCGAAACTCCGCGGCCCCGCCCGGGCCTGCCAGCATTTTTAATTGCCGTCCATTTCTGCGGCAGCGCAGGCGTGTTGGCCGCCGCGTTTGCCCCGCAGCCACTGCGCGCCGCGGGTTGAATGTTTCGCACATGAAACCGTTTCGTTTTCAGGGCGGCGATGCGCGGCGGGGCGCGGCGCAACGCGCGGGTATTTTTTTTGAAATGCCGGAGAGACTCCCCGGAGTGCGCTCTGCGGCTGCTGGAGAGTGCCGAGGTCTGTGAAAGGGCCGCGCCCCGCAGCAGTTTAGAGCTCCCCCTCCCCCTGCGGACCCCCCGCGGCGGACCCCCCCTTATCTGCTCGCGTTCGTCTCCGCGCGTGCCGAGTTGGCGCATCCTCTCTGGAGTGGCCTGCACCCCCCCCCCCTCCTCCCCCCGCCAAACACGGGAAGGGAAAATCTAACTTGCTCTTCTCCCCTTTTCGGCGAGCCCCTGCTCTGCTCACTAACCGCTCGGACACGAGCGCAGCCTCCGCGGACGGTGGCGGAGCGCCTGCCAGCGTCAGGGTAGGCCGGCCCGCACAACACGCGCGCGTGCCGGAGCCCGGCTGCCCACCCACCAGGCGCCAGCAGCTCAGCCGGAGTGGACAAATTAAAAATATGTGCCGAGTTTTTGCCGCGGCGTGCGTGGCCGAAGTAAGGCCTTTCTATATCCATGTTTCTCTCGCGCTCTCGCTCTCTCTCTCTCTCTCTCTCTCTCTCTCTCTCTCTCTCTCTCTCTCTCTCTCTCTCTCTCAGCTTTCAGCTCAGTTTCTCTCTCAGAGTCAGGGAGCGCATGGTTCTGGCCATTTGTACCCTTATGTGGAATCTTTTTAAGTACGCATCACCCTTCACCCCGCATCACCCTTCACCCCTCTACCGTCTCTCCTTCTCTCTCTCTCTCACACTCGTTCTCCCTCACGCGGCGTGGGGATGGAGTACAGCCGCGTCGTATCGTATCTGCAGGGACGGATCTGCAAATTGGGGGAAGGGGCCCCGCGAGAAAGCGAGGCGTGGCGTGGCGTGGCGTGGCGTGGCGGCGGCGGTGCAGGCGAGTGGTAATAGGTGTGTGCGCGATGCACAATTCATGAGGGTGTCGGCGGGGCGGGGTCCCCGGGGAGGGGAGGGGGTCCGGCCGCGCACGCTGCTCCGCTACTCACAGCACCACTCACGCTCATTACCCTCTCGCTAGAAGCGTCGCATCGCACGACGGCAGAGCAGCATAGCGTCATTGTCATGTCCTGAAACAAAACGGAAAGAAACAGAAGAGGAAATGTCGGCCCGGAATGCACACATTTTTGAGAGGGTGTCCGCGTCGCGCCACCGCACAGTGGGCGTGGGGAGGTGGCGAGTCTTTGGGCGGCGCGGTGCAGCCGCCCGCCGCTGAGGCTCCGCTCCGTGCGGCGCACACGTTCGGCTCGTGCGCACACGTGTGCCGCACGTGTGCCGGCCGGCCCGCAGTTCAGCGGCGGTGGCTGCGACATCACGCCTCAGTTGACGCGGGGCGTTCGGCCAGCAAATGAAATGCAGTGTGTGCGGAGAAGGAGTGCGGGACCCGGCGGCGGCGGGGAGAGGGTCCTCTTGCGGCGCGCGGGGTCCTTTCCGAGGGGGGAGACCGTGATTAACGAGGGGAGCCGGGCCTGGCCTCGCTGGGGCCTCGCCGGGGCCACGCCTTGCCGGCGCCCCCCGGCTGCGGTGCGGCCGTGCGGCGGGGGCACGTGTGCGGGCCGGGCCGGGCCGGGGCCGCGGCGCCCGTGGTCAACAGGCCTCCCCACGTCCTTTCCACTCGACTCGACTTGGCTGCTGCCGCTGCGAAGCGCGCGCTGGGTGCTGCTGGTGCTGCTGCGGGAGGGCCGCCGCACGGTGCGGCGCGGCGGTGGTGGGGGAAGGGCACCCCCGCATGAGGGTGACGTTGAAACATTCGCCTCTCGGCCCACATTCTTCTTGATCAGTCGCTTTTGGTGGTGGTGGTGGTGGTGGTCCGAGCGGCGGCAGCAGGGGGCAGTGAGCGAACGAGAGAGAGAGCGAGAGAGAGAGAGAGAGAGAGAGAGAGAGAGAGAGAGAGAGAGAGGAGGGAGTGCGAGGGAGAGAGGCCATACCATACCCGCACGACCACACAAAGCACCCGTCCGCTCCGGCCTGCCGGCCGTGTACGTCGGCCGGCCGCCGCCGTGTGGGGGAGGGGGGCGGGGGGCGCAGGCCTGCTAACCCCTTTCCCGTGCACACAGACGACGAGCTGCAAAACCAAACACACATCATTCCCCTTTAACGGCGCAGCCAGCGGCCCCGACGGGTCCTGGGGTTCCGTTATTGAGCTGTGCGGCCACTGGTGAGCGTGGTTGTATGCGGACCCCCCGCGGACCCCCCGCGGACCCCCCGCGGACCCCCCGCGGACCCCCCGCGGACCCCCCGCGGACACCTCGGGGACCGCCCGCAGACTCCGAAGAGAAACACCCCCGCAGACTCCACAGGCTCCAACGACGCGCGTCGTCACGGCAGCGGAACAACGTCCTGCAAATCAATAACGATCACCGCCCGAGAATTTATGTATCCGTGCTTGCATCCTCCCCCCTCCCAAGGACTGGAAGATCTGCGATGAAACCACAGTTTAAACTATAAAGAGCAGGTCCACAAACTGTAGTTTGCACTGTAGTTGACGCGGAAAACTGCAGTTCGTCTCAATTATCTAGTAATTTTTTTATTAGCTAGTAATTTTTTTTTATTAAGCGGAGCTGTACTTTTCTGCCCAAAAACTACAGCTCAACTTCGGATCCGTGTTGTAGTTCACACTGGTGTAGTTCGCCGCCGCGAGCCCGACACTCACAGTGACTGCCCGGCCGCTTATCACGCTGTTATGGCCCTCGGGCCCCTCGGGGGGGCTCGCCGGGCTCGCCGGGTCCGCCGCTCGATCCCTTGCTGCCGGGGCGCGGGGCTCGGCGGGGTGCTCCAGCGGGGCCGCGGGCCGAACACATCCCACTTTGCTTCGCCTCCTGCTGCGGGACCTGCGGGACCTGCGGGCTCCCCACGCCGATGGGGACCCGGGAGCCCCGGGCTAAGACTCTCGACGTGTGTGTGTGTGTGTGTGTGTGTGTGTGTGTGTGTGTGTGACGGTGTCAGCGCGTGCCGCCATGTCAGCACTCAGCTGTTACGCAAATTATGGACACCCACCCCGCCCTCTGCCGGTGCCGCCCGGCGACTGCGCAAAGTTTATCGGAGGACACCAATCGCCCCTTTGCCTCCCTCCCTCCACGCCTCCCTGCCCCACGCTCCCTCCCTCTTTATTTCGCTTGAATCGCTCGCCGCTGCTCGCCCGGCTTGCCGCTGATCGGGTGACTTTATTCCAGGCGATTGCAGGTGGCGTTTCTGGAGCCTCCAGCGAGCAGCAGCGGGCGCAAAGCGCTTTTAGCCAACTTTTGGAACAAGCTCCGCTTTATACCTTCGGCAGCTCCTTCCCGCGTTTGCGCGGGCAAGTGGCAAAAATTCATATTAAGATCAATTTTTTTTGTGGAAATTTATCTTATTTTAAACTTTGCAAAACGACTTTCGAAATCTGCAACGTAAGTAAACGAGTGATTCATTGGCGTGAGTCAGCGTAGGTCATAGAGAGAGAGAGAGAGAGAGAGAGAGAGAGAGAGAGAGAGAGAGAGAGAGAGAGAGAGATCGAGCACGACCACAGGGCTTAGTATAGATTTTTATTGCAGGCGTCGTGTGTAACCCAGTGGGTGACCAATATAGTGCGCTGGCGGCCACCACGTAAAAAGCATAAAACGAGTCGCATGAATCAAGCTCCCGGTGGTGGCAGGGCCAGGGGGGGGGGGGGGTTACGGCCTGACCCGGAAGTGGGACTAGCCGAGCCGTTCACCGAGGCGGCCCTCGCGAGAGCCTGGAATGACGCGGACGTGGCCGCGGCGGGGCCATCGCGGGGCCGTCTAGCGCCTGGAGAGCGGGAGTGCAAGCGAGACGGACATATCCGGCGCGGCGGTGGCGGCGCACGCAGACTGCACGGCTGCACGCAGGGGATGAGGGCGGCAGGCCGGCTGCCGGCGCGGCGGCGGCGGCGGCGGCGCGGCGTCGTGGGAGGCTATCGCGGGTCTTGCCCCGCCGCCACCGCCACCACCGCCACCGCCGCCGCCGCCCTGCCCTCCGGTGGCGAAGAGCCGCCGAAAGAAGAGAAGGAAACTTTTTATGGAGGTAGAGAAAGAAAGTACTCGTGAACCAGAGGCAAAGTTTCCTTCCGTCGAGCCCGGACGGCCGGGTGGGCGGCGGAGGGCGGACGCCTCTTCACGCCCCCCGCCGAGAGAGCGCCGCCCCGGAGCCCCCGCTGCGGCAGCACAGCCGCCTCGACCTGACCCGGCCTAACTCTTTGGGCTCGGCATTACCTGGGACGCCCCTCCGCCTCCCTGACCGGCCGGGCCGCGTCGGCACGGTCGGCACCGCGGCACTGGAGGCCCTCTGCTCCTCTACTCGTCTGTCGGACCGCCACCGCCGTCCGTCGCCTTCACAAAGTTGGCGGGCGCCGCAGTGCGGCACGACGACGCCCCGCCCGGCCGGTATTCGAACCCGCGGCTCAGCGGGCCAAACTGCCAGGAGTCCGGAGGCGGCGGCGGCGGCCGGGGCGCGGCGCTCGGCTAGCATGTCGTGCGGCAACCGCACCCACCGAGGCTGCCGTCGGCCGTCGGGTCCGTAGCGTGCACCCGTCGTGATGCGTGTCGAGCGGGGCGGCCTACCCGCCGGGCGCTCGCGGGCGGAGGACAACCCCCCCCCCCCCCCCTCCCAGCCGCAGAGATCTCATCCAGGTGCTCCGCAGACTAATTGGCTTCGTTATCCCTCTGCCCGAGTCAGAGAGAGAGAGAGAGAGAGAGAGAGAGAGAGAGAGAGAGAGAGAGAGGGAGAGAATGAGTGGGGGAGAGGCTCCCCCCGCGGCGCCTGAGGGGGTGAGAGCGACAGAGACAAAGTGGTGACGGAGGTGTCACGCTGCCTCTGTCTCACCCTTGCAGCCCCCCCCCCCCCCCTCCCTCCTCTCTACTTCGTTCTTTTCTCGAAATGACAAGTGTAGCAGCGACGGTCGGCGGCGACGGCGGCCAGCTGGTGACCGCCGGGCGGGCAGGCAGGCGGGCAGGAGGGTCCGGAGGTGTTGCCGTGTAGATTATGCCGCCGCCGCCAACTTGTTCGCAGCGCCCTCGTCGCCCCCCCCCCCCCTCCAACTCCTCCCTTTCCTTTTCCTGCGTCGAGCCAATGCCCCGAAGCCAGTTGGCTGCTGCCCCCCCCCCCCCCCCCCTCCTCTCTCTCTCTCTCTCTCTCTCTCTCTCTCTCTCTCTCTCTCTCTCTCTCTCTCTCTCTCCCTCGGAAGGGTCCTCCGGCCACATCAATCATGGGACACGCACGCAGGCGGGCGCAGGCGGCGGCTCGCACCCTCACCGGCACGGGGAGACGTGGGCGACGTGGCGGCCGGCAACCCGCAGCTCCGTCCCCGGCGTCCCCGGCGTCCCGGCGTCCCGGCCCGGTGTATCGTACCATTTGTACCCGCAGCACTTTGCACGCCCGCCCGGCTCTCCGTACTTTTATGGACCGCGTTCTGTGGCGCCGACCGCCTACCCTCTCCCTCTCGCACCGCCGCACCCACTATTTTTACTACTGTTATGTTTTAAATGAAAAAAAACTGTGTTTTCCAAAAAAAAAAGGAAGTGGACCGCCGCCCACCTGGTTTTGGCTTGTGGCGCTAGGATACCACCGCCACTATGGTGGTAAACTGTCATCTAAAACATTATTATAAGTATGGGATGCCACTAGACCACTGGTCGAAGACCCATAAAATTAGAAAATATTTTTTTTTCCAAAGAAATATCGATGATGCATCGGAGTGGGATTGCGCCTAGTCGTGGAGGATGTGGTGGGGCCGGTGGTGGCGGCCGAGGTGCCAGGAGCAGGGGTCCCCTCTCTCTTATCGCCCTTAATCCCCCTGCAGACCTTCACACAGCTGCTGCCGGGCGGCGGCGGCGGCGGCGGCGGCGGCGGACGTCAAAGAGACGCTGCTGACCATCCGGATTGCTACCCCTCCCCCCTCCTCCTCCTCTGCCTCCCCAGACTGCAAAGACACGCGGTGGCTCGCCTGTCAGCCGACAGCTCTCCAGATTGAGAGTGCTAGCCGTGCTGCCCTCCTCCTACCTCCTCGTCTCCTCCTCTCCTACTACCACTCCCCTCCCCCCCCCCCCTCTCTCTCTCTCTCTCTCTCTCTCTTCAACCCTCCTGGCTCGGGATTGGGCGAGGAACCATCCATCGGCCGTAAGTGTTTCCGAGTACAACTCCTGGCGGGGCCTGGGGGGCCTGGGGGGCCTGGGGGGCGGGGGGGGGGCCCTGGCGGGGCGGCGCTCCCCGCGCGCGGCGCAAGGCCACACAGACACCACCAGGCCGCCGCTGCTGCCGCTGCTGTGCCACAAACAACCCTCTGACCCCTGCATCGATTTCCGAGCTAAACTCGAACGCGGCGGCCGATATAAACGGGAAGATCAAGTCATTTTGTGTACGCCCCTTCTCTCCCCCCCCCCCCTCCCGCGGCGGTGGTCCCTGCGCGGCCCCTGCGGGCCCCCGTAGCGTGCACTCATCATTCTACACTGTGCAAAATTTTCAAAATGGGCCCGGCGAATGATTAACGATATGATGACCGATTGATAAAAAGAAATCTCTACGCCAGATAACAGGTGTTCGACATCATATAGCTCGTGTGCCAAAGCTGACAGTCAAAATTTCACCTTAATGGTCCAAATTTTTGTTACGGTGCAATTCCCCTTTTTTTTGCGTGTGGCGACAGGGGTTGGGGGCCGTAGAGGACTGCAGTTTGCCGCCCGGTGATTGGGGCCATCTATCATGTGGCGGCCCGCCCGCCCCGCCACGCGCCCCGCCGCGGCTTCTGACTTCGCTCCTGTCGCCGCCGCTGCCTTCTCCCTGTTCGCCTAGTTTTGCTCGCTTCCAACGCGTCTTCGAGAGAGATATCTCTCTCTCTCTTCCTCTCTCTTTCCCTCTCCCATTTCGTGTCGGTGATTCCCCCCCCCCCCCCCCCCTCATCAAGACACACATAATATGTGGTACGGCTTGTTAAGCGGCCCCACAACTGCATAATGCTGCTACGCTGCGCTAATTTCTTTCACTGGTAGACGATTCAGGATTCTTAAAAATGCCGTTAGTGAGTGTGTCTGTACGTGTTTGTGTGTGTGTGTGTGTGTGTGTGTGGGTGACGCGGTGTGAGGTGGCGTCACCGACCGTCATCGCCAGAGTGGTGCGCTGACGATCCGCCGTCGCCGCCGCGACGCTGTTCGCGCTCTTATCTTTTGGATAAGAAAAGAGAGGCGGGAAGAAGGATAAGAAGAATTCCATGATCCACTTCCACGGAGAGGACGCACTTCCCCACTCCACTTATTCGATTCTCCTTCTAGGATCCCGCGCCCCCTTCCACTCCTGCCACCACCCCCCTCTCCCCCTGTGTCCCCCCTCCGCCTCCCGCCCCCTCTGTGTCCCCTTTCCCCCCTCGGAACGCCGATACAAGCAGTCGGGTTCTTGCCTATAACCGGCGGCCAAGCCGATATCTGCCGCGGCAGCGGCCAACTGCTCGGGAAGAGCGCGGGTGGGGGGGGGGGGGGGGGGCAACGGCCTGCTTCTATGGCGCTCTTAAAAGCAGCCCATGAAGGCGCCCTCTAGGTGATGCTTATTCAAAGAAAGCAAAAAAAAAAAGGCGGAAAGTAAACGAAATTAATACGCTGCTCGCGTGCAACAATGTCTGCGCGTCTTCTTGAAGCAGCGGAGGAGTAATGAAACCCGCATATATGCGATTATTCGCAAGCGTTGTAGGTTGAAACGGCCGCTAGACTGTACTCTGTGCTTATTCGCAGAACTAATGTAGGTAGCGGCCGGTCAACAGAGTGCACTGTGCTTATTCGCGGTCGTCTGACGCTGCTGGCTGGGGCGGCGCTGCGGTCCTTACACCTGCGGCTAGCTCTCTCTCTCTCTCTCTCTCTCTCTCTCTCTCTCTCTCTCTCTCTCACACACACACACACACGCACCGCGGACGCGCCGTCTTACTCGCCAAAGCAGCTCTTTGCTCTCCGCGTACTTAGCACCAGCGGCGACGCTCGCCGCACACAAGCCTATGTCGGCGTTTAACAAGTGCACAGCCCCCCCCCCTCCTCCCGCCTCTCCTTCCCGCCCCTCTCCTCGCCCTCAGGGCGTGCGGCGAGAAGACCTAGTCTGCTTTGGGGCGGATTCTCCTGTTTGTGTGTGTGTGTGTGTGTGTGTGTGTGTGGTGGGCGTGCTCGTCCCCCCACCAGCCGCGGCGCAGGACCGCCTGCAGGCCTACACGATATGCAGCCACATCACAGGAGGAGCCGCCGCTGCGCCTCCGAGCCGGCGGCAGCAGCACCGGCAGCAAGGGTGGCAGGGGGGGGGGGGAGGGAGGAAGGCGGAAGCGAGAGGGGGGGCACGGCACGGCGGATGAAGGGTGCGGGTGCTAAAAAGGCTACGCCGCCTGCGGGGGAAGAGGGGGAGAGGTACGGGGGCGAGTGGCGGCGTCGTATTAAAAAAAAAAGACGGTAGCGGAGATGGCGGTTCTGGACTGGAGAGGGGCGGCGTCGGGGGCGTTTGGAATGCCTGCGCGGAGGTGAATCGGCTGCCGGCGGTCGAAGGGCGGATGATGGAAGGAGAGCAGACACATTATATTGACGGGCAAGTTATATGTCATTGTGGCTATTTCCCCGCGGTGAGGCGATAGGGGGGGGGGAGAGAGAGAGCGACAGAGAGAGAGAGAGAGAGAGAGAGAGAGAGAGAGAGAGGAGGGTGGGAGGGAGGGGGGGGGGGGCGAGAGGGGGCATTGGGGGGGGGGGGGGGGCGACGCGGGCGGGGCGCGGAGCCGCGAGAGCCCTTGAGCCCGACCGGCCGGGTTGCCGCTGGCCGACGCTGGCCGACGGCTTGAGCATGGCCCCCGCAGAGGCTGGCTGGGGCCCGGCCTGCGGCGGCGGCGGCGGTCCTTTCATACGGAGCTGCAGTCTCACATCGCTGTCTGCTGCTCCTGTCTCGTGTGTGTGTGTGTGTGCGTGTGTGTGCGTGTGTGTGCGCGAGCGGCCCCGTCTGGCAGCTGCCGGGAGGGAGCTGATTCTGCTCCAGTTGGGATGAAGGCCGCCTGCCTCCTCACCCTCCATTTGGAACTGCACAGGCTGCGGCGCGGGATTGGTTACATACGTTTCACTCGGTGATATTCTTTTTGTTCCCGTGCCGCCGTGGCAGGAGAACTAGGCTGCGTGGAGTGGCCGGGTGTGGCGGTGTGCGGCGGGGGCGCAGCGCAACGCGTCCCGTGCGGGGGGCACGCGGGAGGGGGGGGGGGGGGTGTCACGCGGGGGCAAGCGGGGCACGCGAGGGGCACGCAGCCCCCACCCCCCCTCCCCATCCGCGGTGTTGCTGTTATGCAACAATCCCTTCAATATGACCCGATTTCACGACATCGTAAGGAGGGCTGTAAAAGCCCGCACGTTATGGGACCGAACCTGGCGTGCGTCAGAGAGAGAGAGGAAGCACGAGGGGCGATAGGAAGGGAGAAAGAGATAGAGTGGGAGGGGTGGGGGGGTGCAGGGGAGAGATAGAGGGAGACAGCAGAGGTGAGTGACGGCCGGTCGTCGTCTTGCACCCCCCCCCCCCCCCCCGGCAGCGGTGGAGCGGAGCACCGCGGCGGCCGTGCAAACCGGTGTGTTTCACGCCCGAAACGCCCCCCCCCCCGTCCCCCTGCATCCCCCCCCCCCCCGCCCCTGCCTACCCCTCCCCCCGCGGCGCACTCCTTAGCAAATGCAGTTTTGTGCTCTCCGTCGGCGTAATGGAAAAACTCAACTGTCCGGACGCGACGCGACCGACGCGGAGTTTCGCCCTGTACGACGGGTGGGGGAAGGCGGTATGGTCGGGGGAGGGGGGATGATGAAGTTGTGACACCGAGCAAAGTGGTCGAGTAACCCGGCTCGTTCCGCCCTACCCCGCTGCCGCCGCCGCCGCCGCCTCTCCTCCCGCCTGCAGGGACGTGTCCGTGGGGCCCCGCAGCCGCCGCTAGCGCCGCCACCGCCGCCTCAACAACAGCTACAGCAGCAACTACAGTCGCCCGTCCGACCGCTCGCCTCGCCTCCCGTCCAGTGGCGGTACGGTTTTACCCGCACCGCGTCTCCCCCACCGCCCCCCAACCCTCTTTTCACTAGCGCTGGTCACCCCTTTCCCCCGGCCCTCCTCCCCGGGCGCGCGGCCCCGAAAACACTACTGATGTTGGTGCCACAGTGCTGTTGGTCCAGACGCTCTGACGGATCACACGAAACCCGACCCGGACGAGGGGAGAAACGGAGGGGAGGGGTGAAATTCCATGTCCCTAACGTGGGCCCCGTCGAAAATGCTGCTGCCGCTGCTCCATTAATACCACAAGGGAGGCGAGTGTGTGAACTTTTTACCGCCGTTTCGAATGTTGCCGCGCTGTTCACGCTGCCGGTTTCACTGTCGTGCCATAAAAGATGCGGCCAGCGCCGACTGTCACATCTCGGTTTATTTCGCAGGGGGACGGAGGTGTTTCGGCGGGACGTTTATTAATGTCAGTTTGGGTGACCGCGCTGACAAAAAGAGAAAAAAGAGAGAGACTGAGCAGTTCCATCCTCTGACATGTCCCTTATTCGGACGCAACCGTCGTCCAGTGTGGACGGCCGAATGAGTGCAGAATGGGAGACGGAGAGACATAGATAGAGAGAAGGGAGAGGGGAGAGGGGGGGGGGGGGACGTTCCGCAAGAAACGGCCAGCCAATAATTGATGGCAGGTCATGCGTGAGCGAGTCAAAGTGCGACGGGAAATTGAGGGTGACTTGGAGCGTCGCGGGTGAGTCGACGAACGGGTTGGAGGGGGGAGGGGCGGGCTGGAATGCGCTGCCGTGCAATGGTCCAGGGCTGTCTCTCTCTCACCCACACACATTCTCTCTCTCTCTCATTCTCTATGTCCGCGCCTGCGTGGCAGTACCCGCGTGTCGTTGTCCGGCAGGGGGATCAATAGGTGAAAGGCACTGCTACACCGCCACGCTCTCTCTCTCCCTCTCTCTCCCTCTCTCTCTCTCTCTCTCTCTCTCTCTCTCTCTCTCTCTCTCTATCCCTCTCTCCGACTGACTGTTCGCAGTGTGCGGCAGCGGTCAGCGGCAGCAGATGCTCGCTCGCCGCCCGAAAATTAGTACGAATCCATCATCTTAGGACCAGCCGATGCTGTGCGCCGCTGGGAGGCGCTCTGCGCTCCTTTTTCTGTTGTGCCGAAGGACGGCACGACGCTCTGCTGGAGACGATGTGTGTGTGTGTGTGTGTGCGCGCGCGTGTGTGTGTGTGCGTTCGTAGGGGAGAGAAACGGCACCGGTTGCGTGTGTTAGAGAGAGTGTGTGTGTGTAAGAGAGAGAGTGTGTGTGTAAGAGAGAGAGAGAGAGAGAGAGAGAGAGAGAGAGAGAGAGAGAGAGAGAGAGAGAGAGAAGGCCCGCTATTGAGGAAGAGATCTAATTGTTGCCGGCGGGTGGTGCCCGGTGGTGCCGCTGCCGCGGTGGGGGTCGGGGGCGACGCAATCCCATTTGCGGGGGGCGCTGACCACGTGACTCTGCGGGCGCAGCCGATTGGTCAGCCGGTCATTACCGCGCCCCTCGCCGCCACAAATGCGGCGCGTTGGTGCGGTGGGACCAATAATGCGGTGCGTGGCCGTCACAGTGTCACCGTGGCCGTCACAGTGTCGCCGTGGCCGTCACAGTGTCACCGAGGCCGTCACAGTGTCACCGTGGCCGTCACAGTGTCACCGTGGCCGTCACAGTGTCACCGTGGCCGTTACAGTGTCACCGTGGCCGTCACAGTGTCACCGTGGCCGTCACAGTGTCACCGAGGCCGTCACAGTGTCACCGTGGCCGTCACAGTGTCACCGTGGCCGTCACAGTGTCACCGTGGCCGTCACAGTGTCGGCGCCGACGCCTGCGCCGCCGTGACACCCTGAGGCGGCTGCACGGCCGCTCTGGCCCCGGCCGAGGCCTCCAGACGGCCACGGCTAACTGCTGATGCCGGCTGGCCGCGCTCCGAGTGTGTGGGTCAACTCGAGCGCCCCCGCCGGCGGGGAGCCACAGGGGACGGAATTAGGGCCGCCATCGAGTTGGCAGCGCCGACCCCGGCGTCCCCAACCGGCAGCGTCGACGTGTCCGCAAACGAGCGTAACTCTCCGCAGCGGCTGGAGGTGTAGCGCCTGCGGCCCGGCGGGTAGGCAGGCCGCCTAGCGCGGCTGCTCGACGGGACTGCCTACCCGCCCGCCCGCAGGGGCGCGGCCGCCTGCCGCCTGCCGCCTGCCGCCGCCGTGGCCAGAGGAAACGGGGCCGCCGGGTCGAAGGCGGCGGGTAGAGCTCGGCGCTGGCGAGGAGGTGCCGATGGCCTACTGCTCCATTTTTGAAACGGTGCGCGCGGCCGCGGAAGATTTTCAAGAGGCCCCCGGGAGAGGCCGTTGTCGGGAGGAGGGACGTTCGCGCCGCGCAGCCGGGGCCGAGGCCGGGGCCGAAGACAAAGAGGGTCCGGGCCGAGGCCGTAAAGGCGGGCGCCGAGGGTGGGAGAGTGGGCGGGCGTGCCGGTGGGCTGTAGAAGGTGGTAGGCGGGCGCGCAGAGAGGTGTGGGGAACAACAATGGCGGCAGCCCTTTCCTTGCCTTGGTCGTGAAAATAACACGCAGCGACGAGAAAAAGCGGTATCGGTTCCCTTTTGAAGAACATGACGGACAAAAGAGTTGCTGCATGCCGAAAAAAAAATCATCAAGTTTACGACGCGCACTCTCGCGTTACGGAGGGTAACAAAAAAAAAGTACCGGCAGAGACAAAAAAAAAGGAGCTCGAGTGACGACGTGCAGAGATTTGCGAAACACGCGACGGACGGCGGGCGAGGCGCAGCGGCGGAGCGCGGCGGAGCGCGGCGGAGCGCGGCGGAGCGCGGCGGAGCGCGGCGGAGCGCGGCGGAGCGCGGCGGAGCGCGGCGGAGCGCGGCGGAGCGCGGCGGAGCGCGGCGGAGCGCGGCGGAGCGCGGCGGAGCGCGGCGGAGCGCGGCGGAGCGCGGCGGAGCGCGGCGGAGCGCGGCGGAGCGCGGCGGAGCGCGGCGGAGCGCGGCGGAGCGCGGCGGAGCGCGGCGGAGCGCGGCGGAGCGCGGCGGAGCGCGGCGGAGCGCGGCGGAGCGCGGCGGAGCGCGGCGGAGCGCGGCGGAGCGCGGCGGAGCGCGGCGGAGCGCGGCGGAGCGCGGCGGAGCGCGGCGGAGCGCGGCGGAGCGCGGCGGAGCGCGGCGGAGCGCGGCGGAGCGCGGCGGAGCGCGGCGGAGCGCGGCGGAGCGCGGCGGAGCGCGGCGGAGCGCGGCGGAGCGCGGCGGAGCGCGGCGGAGCGCGGCGGAGCGCGGCGGAGCGCGGCGGAGCGCGGCGGAGCGCGGCGGAGCGCGGCGGAGCGCGGCGGAGCGCGGCGGAGCGCGGCGGAGCGCGGCGGAGCGCGGCGGAGCGCGGCGGAGCGCGGCGGAGCGCGGCGGAGCGCGGCGGAGCGCGGCGGAGCGCGGCGGAGCGCGGCGGAGCGCGGCGGAGCGCGGCGGAGCGCGGCGGAGCGCGGCGGAGCGCGGCGGAGCGCGGCGGAGCGCGGCGGAGCGCGGCGGAGCGCGGCGGAGCGCGGCGGAGCGCGGCGGAGCGCGGCGGAGCGCGGCGGAGCGCGGCGGAGCGCGGCGGAGCGCGGCGGAGCGCGGCGGAGCGCGGCGGAGCGCGGCGGAGCGCGGCGGAGCGCGGCGGAGCGCGGCGGAGCGCGGCGGAGCGCGGCGGAGCGCGGCGGAGCGCGGCGGAGCGCGGCGGAGCGCGGCGGAGCGCGGCGGAGCGCGGCGGAGCGCGGCGGAGCGCGGCGGAGCGCGGCGGAGCGCGGCGGAGCGCGGCGGAGCGCGGCGGAGCGCGGCGGAGCGCGGCGGAGCGCGGCGGAGCGCGGCGGAGCGCGGCGGAGCGCGGCGGAGCGCGGCGGAGCGCGGCGGAGCGCGGCGGAGCGCGGCGGAGCGCGGCGGAGCGCGGCGGAGCGCCGGGGTGGTTTTACTGCGCCTTGAAGCGATATTATCCACGGGGAATTGTCATTTACGGGGCAAAACGCAGCATCGTAAATGCGGGGCGCGCGGCGTGCGGCAGCCGTTGGTCCGCAAGGGCGCCAAGCGTTTCGGCGAGATCCCCCCCCCCCCCCCCCCCCCCCCCCTCTCCCCCGGGAGACCCGAGGACCCCGTCGACGTCCGGCTGCATATACCGCCCCGCCTCTCGCGCTGCTCGCACCGCCGTAAATCCAGGCCGTCATTCCATGTCGATAAGCATCGACCCATATGGACCACGGCGCCACCACCGCTGCAACATTTTCCGGTGTGGACTTCTACAAACTGCAACAGCAACTTCACAAGGTCATGGCGAATTTTTAAAAAATCTGACTCGATATTTTTCTGAATGAAAGAAACAATTAATTTAGGTCAAGGTAACCGGTAAACTACTCTGCAGTCCATCCCTATTTTTGGAAATTAAATTTTGTTTTTTAAGTACTCCATACGGCTGTTATTATTGCGTGTCGATCGTTCCATGACGATCCCCTCATCACACCGCTGCTGTCACAACAACGCCCCTGGTGATGGGGCGGGCGTGTGTGTGTGTGTGTGTGTGTGTGCTCCGGTGATGGGAGCGCCGCGGGGGGTCGGACCGGCCGGCGCAGCCGCGGCGTGCGAGGGACAACACGCGCGCTGCGACCACCGAGCCCCGCGTGGGAAGGGGGGGGGGGGGGCACCGCACCCTAGGTAATTGCATCGCGTGCCTCTGCTTGGATACACACCAGCCGCACCTTCCCTCAACCTCCCCACTCCCCCCCCCCCCCCCCCACCCCTTCTCACCGCCCCCGCCCCCAAGCGGGCAATTTCGTAGCGCGCGCGACTTCCTCAGAAGTCTCACCGCCACCCCGCCGCCGCCGCGCCTCGCCGCGCTCTGCTGCCCCCCCCCCCCCCCTCCTTCCTCCCCCCTCCTTCCTCCCCCCTCCTTCCCCCCGCCCCCCCCCCCCCCCCCCGCGCGCTCCGAGACTGCCTTGCCTGTCTCTGCGGCTGCCTATACAAAATTCATTTTGATTTATGTCGGTTGGCACTCCCGGGCGCGCTGCAGCGGCGCAGACGCGGCGCAGGGCGGGCCTCCGGCGTCGCGGCCCCCGAGGCCCCCGTCGAGTCTCCGCCCCCCCCCCCCCCCCCCCTGCTCATTTCACACCCAGAGCGATACGTCAGGCTGACGCGCGGGCTGACCAAAACCCTGCCCGAGAGGAAATGGAAATAATTTTGAGAGGGTTTCCGACGATTTTTTTCGCGACATTAAGCTTAATAGTTAGTCTAATATGTTCATGGTGGGATCACAGGTCTCACTCTCGCGCTATGGCCGCCTGCGTGTCGGACCAGCAGCACGGCGAGGACCTGACCGCCCAACGCCTCCACTTAGGCTCAGATTCATCCCCCCGCCGGGCCGCCGGGCCGCCGGGCCCGCTGAATGTCTGGAATTACCTTTCGCCTGCTCCTTTCCTCCTCCCTCTCGTCGCTCTTCATATTCTCCCTCTCCTTCTCCGCGGCGTAGAGCAGCCGGAGCAGCAGCAGCGGCAGCAGTGTGGAGCTCTGCTGAGTGTTGCGAAAGCTCTGCTGCTGCCGCTGGTGAAAAAGTAATTTCAGGGAGCCAACACCGCCAGTGCCCGGCCGCGCCACGCCCAGGAAAATATTTCGGGCGAATAAAAACGGCACGGCAAAGCACTTGGAGAGCTGGCGGCTGTTGTTATTGTCACGGCTGTGGCCGCCGCCGCGGCGGGTTGTTTTGTTGTTGTTACTGCTAGGGCTGCTCGCGGCTTGTGCAAGGCCGGCCACGCAATGTTGGCAAGCAGCAATCTAGAGGCCAGGCTAGGTTAGGTTAGGCCGCAATACCGCTCGCACGTCCCGCGGACGGGCAAGCCGGAGGCTGTCGAATATGGGAGAGGGAGAGAGAGACAGAGAGAGAGAGAGAGAGAGGGGGAAAGGGGGGGGGGGGGAGGCAGGAAGGAAGGGAAAGAATGTGCGGGGATTAGGGAGTCGCGGAGGTAAATGGACGATAGGGGAGGGATAAGGCCAAGGATAACGCCAAGAGCGAGGCAGGAACGGCTTACTAGCAAAGCACAGGGTGGGAACGGGAGCCCGGCGGTGCCGCCGCCGCCGCTGCCGCCGCCGCCGCCGCCGCTGCCACCGCCGCCCGCCGCCGCCTTGCCAAAACACGACGCAAACGCGTTCGTTACGCCTGATAATTTGCCCGCGCCCCGCTCCGCCCCGCCTCCCCCTCCCCGGCCGCGCGGCCGTTTCAAAACACAGAACAGCCGTTAGGGCGCGCGAAATTTGAAAACTCGCGCGTTGGTCTTGCTCCGTCGTACGGCGCTCCGGGGGAGCGCGGCGGGTAGAGGGGATAGAATTATCGCAGAGACAGAGAGGTGGGGAGGGGAGGGTGCCGTAGTGCACTGACCTTCCGCAAACATTACTCGGACGAGGTCGGGGTAGGCGGCTTGCAGAGGGAGGGGGGGGGGGGGCACAAATCGGTGGCATTTTTGGGCCCGAGCGGAGCGAGGTGCCCCTTGCCGCGGCATCGGCGCTTTTTACTCGTTCTTTGCTACTACTAAATATGCTGTAGCAAAAAAGACCGAGTATTGCGCTCGCCCTGTCTGTTAAACCACACTTTCATCTCGAAGACCACATAACTTGGGAAGGTTCTGAGTATACTGTTTTGATCGGACGGTGAAGTAGTTTAATCCTCACAAACTGTTTTTTTTAAAGCGAAAAAAAATACTCTTATTTTGGGAACGTAGACACCGTATCTGGGCGGTCAACAATCGCTCGTCCACCGTAGTGCCGCTCGGAGTAATTGGACCGCCAGTGGATGGCAGCGGCTAAGTTTTACTAAATGTACGAAATAATATGAAAATAAAGACTGCCGTGGGAGAACGCCATTGCGTTCTGGGATGGACTCGTCCTTTGATCTCTGTAAATTCCAAGTTCCGCTTTTCCAAAATTAAATTAAAATATTTAGTGACATCATTATGTCAAGCACTACAAACATGAAGGTAATGGCAAAATATATTTTCGATATTTTCTTAACATATCATTGGGACGTAGCCGCTGTCGCGGACCGCGCATCCCCTATAGTCGAACAATTTACTCCGAGCAGCACCACGGCACCACGGCAGAGTCAATTGTTGACCGCGACCGGTACCTCTGTCCCGCCTGCTCTGGCGGCCATCTTCGGTCTCAGAAAAAGAGGAAATTCATTTTTGTTTTTGTTTTTTTACCCAAAAACCGCGCTGTCTAATCACAGGCCGATAAAAACAGCATCATCGGAACCGCTCAGCCTCCCCCCCCCCCCCCTCCCCCCGTACAGAAGTAGTTTGCGTCAGTTGTGTGTGTCGGGTTAGCGGGGGCAGCAGGCGCCGGGCGCCAGCGGGGCTCTGCCAGACACTACCAGTGCACAGGTCAGAGACCCGCAGACCCGCGCCGCGCCGTGCGGGGTCGAGACGATATCGCAGCTTTCCCTCCCCTCCCCGCCTGTTAGTCGGGCGGAATGGATGCGCACCACGCCACGCGAACCGCCGCCGCCACCACCCTTAGAAGCGCGATTCCAAACACTGCAAGCCCCGGACTTCTGTCTGTCTGTCTATCTGTCTGGATGTCTTTCTGTCTGTCTGTCTGTCTGTCTGTCTGTCTCTCTCTCTCTCTCTCTCTCTCTCTCTCTCTTGCGCTCGCACTCCTATGGAGCAGTGAGACAAGAAAAGAGCCAAGCACATGGGGCAATTGAGCTACGGGTAAAAGTCGCGCGTTCCGTCGATTCAAAAACTGAAAGAAAAGAAATCAAGTGAACAAGGGGGTAAACTGCAGGGCGGTTCAGCTACCGCCGCTGCTACCGCCACTGCTACCTCCGCTGCTACCGCCGCTGCTACCTCCGCTTTTGCAGGTCGGGTCGAGCGGTGCGCGCATGCAGAAAGTGAAAGGGAAAATAAAACGACGCGGAAAGGGAAAACGGGCGAGGAAAGCAGCGAAATCACGTAAACGCGTATATGCTTACTGCACTTCTCCGTGCGCGGCATGTGTGTGTGTGAGAGAGAAGGGAGGGGGGGTGTTGGCGGGAACTGCTCTCTCGGGAGAGACGCGAGCGCAGAGCTGCCGCACTATGAGGGCCGATGCGGATCAGTGGGCACTCCACTCTGCAGAGATGAGCCTCGACTCCCCTTCCCTACGGTAGTACAGTAGTTACCGGACATTGCCATCAACGAGAGGCCTAGTGAATAAGGCCCCCACCCCTCCTCAGAGAGAGAGGAAGAGAGAGAGAGAGAGAGAGAGAGAGAGAGAGAGAGAAGAGAGAGAGGAGGGGCGGGGGGGGGGGGGGACGCCAGGTCTCATAACATCGATGGCAGCCAATTTTGGCGAGTCAACAAGAGCACACAGCACGTCGCGAGTGGGGACAGAGAAATGAAAAGGATCTGCTGCTTTCTGATGTAGTGGAGAACGCGCCCGTCCCCCTTCCAGTGGTGTGCTCTCCTCTCTCTCTGCCCGTTCGAGAGCACTTCCGCAAGAGTCGACTAATTTCAATTTGCAGCAGCAGAGCCGGCGCGTCCAACGCCCGCCACCTCCGGCTCCTTGGCTTTTTCTTTCCTTTTCTATGTCGCCGTCCTCCCTCCCTCTCTCTCTCTCTCTCTCTCTTTCTTTCTCTCTCTCAGGCCTCCTTCCCCCCTCCCACCCCTTCCCCCTGAACCCCTGCTCCTACGAAAGCGCACTGCGCACACAAGGGAACGCTTTCCACTGCACACTATGCTGCACTCCTCACTGCAGCAAAAGTCTCTGCGCCGTGTCGGCCGGAGTGGGCCGCCCCGTCCGCCCGCCCCACTGCTGGGGTGTGAAGGTCCACTTGCGGCATATAGTTCCACCAACGCCCCCCCCCCCCCCCCCCCCCCCCCCCCCCCCCCCCGCTCCGCGATGCACGCGCAAGGATCTGCGGTGAAGCTACACTTCAAAACTACAGTGTGCCCTAGTTCCATACTGTAGTTTTATAGTTGACGCGGAAACCTACGATTTTTCTCCAGCGGAACTACAGTTTTCTGTGCCAGAACTACAGTTCAACTTTAGTTTTTTCTCCGGTTTATTTCGCGCTGGAGGTCCTTTACCGCGGGCGCGCTCTGCATTTAGGCGGCGGCTGTTGCCTCACGTAGACGCGACGGGCAGCGCCGCACCCAGAAAAAGGGATACTTGATTTTTCTGATACTTGGTTTTTTCAAGTAAAATTTACTTGCCTTAAGTAAAATTTACTTGATTTAGGCAAAATCTACTTAATCTAAGTAAAATTTACTTGTGAAAACCAAGTAAATGCAATTTGAGACTAAAATCAAGAATTCATTTTTCTGGGTGCGGCGCGCAGCATGACTTTTTGCTGGTGTGGCACAGCGAGGAGGAGGTCGCCGCGGGACGGGAGTCGGCAGCATTATGTACCGCGCCGGCGCCACTGGGCCACTGGGCCCCGCCGCGGGCCGCGGGCCTCCCAGCAGGACAACACAGTGGCAGACGGAGTAAGCCTCGTTTGTCATCGCGCACTTGTCCCGTCTTGGCGACGCCGCCGTGACAGCGTAGCGTCCCGCGGTGTCCGCAGCGGCCCGTCTGAGTGACGGACCCGTCCCGGACCCGTCGGCGGCGGGCCCAAAGGGACCTTGCCCCACCGCCTCTGTTCGCCGCCGTAACCGCCGAGGACAAAACATGTTGGCGCCCTAAGTAGGTCCCTTTAACTGGCCTCGCCAAAGGCACTGCCGCCGAACAGCACCCTCAAAATTGTAGGCTTGAATCAAGAATTAGTCCCCGAGAATGTAGAAATGCTGGGGTCAGGCATTCACAACGTGACACAAGGCGTATGCTTGAATCGTGCATCCATATTTAGGCTGATGATTGATTGAAGCATACGCGGTATTCTCGGGGACATATTCGTGATTCATGCATACGATTTTGATGGTGTTTGGATCTCTCTCGCACACCCAGGAGCAGGGTATTGCAGCGATGGTACGCTTATCGTCCTGAAGGTACGACACCTCTTCTTTTACAAATATGCAGTAGGCGATCTTGAGAATTTTTCGGAAACGTTGCGGATTTATTCTTGTGTACGCGGAAATTTCCGAAGATGGAGGCCATTTGCTCTGCCGTGTGAACACACGACGGCTGCCGACACACCGTGTTTTAATCCTCTATCCTGTGTGTGTGTGTGTGTGTTCGCAGGATGATGCGCGTGTAGCCATGTGGGCCAGGATGTGGGGTCCTCTGCCGGCAGCCCTGTCTCTCCTCGCCCTCGTGGCCGTGGCGGCCGCCCACGCAGGTAAGCATGGCGACCAAACTTGCTCGTCGCCCCCCCCCCCCCCCCCTCCCCCGGGGCACAGAGGCAGCGGCAGCCGACGCTACAAACACGACAGGGGTACAAGACAGCAGCAGCAGCAGCAGCAGCAGCAGCAGCAGCAACAGCAACACCGTCCCCGCAGCACCAGCACCCCGACCGGTGACGGCGGCTCTCCTGGAAGCTTTAGGCGGCCCTTGTCACCGCTGCTGTGTGCTGCGCCGCTGCGCCGCTGGGCCGCGCTGCGCCACGCGGGCGGGGACGCTGGGTGGCGACATTTATTCACTTCCGCTGTTACCCCCCCCCCCCCCCCACCCCCACCCCCGCCCTTCCAGCTACCCTGCTGCTGCTGCTGCTACTACTGCTTCCACTTTTCTCGACAAAACCCCCATAATTTTTGCCCGCCCGCTTCGCCCTACTCTTTTCCTCGAACGCGGTCTTTATGGGCATTCGTAGTTCTTCCCGCAAAAAAAGGTACTCGCTCGATGAAAACGAAGCGCGGCTTCTTCAAAAACCACATCTAAACAAAATAAAACAAACGGTATCTTTCAGTCCAATTATTCGCGTGCATTATCCGAGAGATGCAGAAGAGAGAGAGAGAGAGAGAGAGAGAGAGAGAGAAAGTACCTCCGGGCGATGTATCGCTCCACGATATCCATGCCGCTCTGCCCCCCCCCCCCCCCCCCCCCCCCGGCTCCGGCCCGCACGGCAGCACGGCAGCACGGCAGCACTTCCCTTTCAGCACAGCGGGAGGGTGCTTGAGCGCGCAGGCCTTTGTTCGGCTGTCGGTCTTCCAGGGGGTGGGGGGACGGCTGTGCAGGGGACAGAGAAAGAGGGGGCAGCGACAGAGAAAGAGAGACAGAGGAGGAACGCGTGGGGGTCTGGTGAAGGAAGGAGAAGACAAGAGAGAGAGAGGAGAGAGAGAGAGAGAAAGGGGGAGAGAGAGAGAGAGAAAGGGGGAGAGAGAGAGAGAGAGAGAGAGAGAGAGAGAGAGAGAGAGAGAGGACATGAGAGGGAGTAGTGTCGCGGCGCGCGCGAGAGAAAGAGAAAGTGGAACAGGGTGTCGACAAAATGCTATGGCGGGCCGGGGGGGGGGGGGAGCTACAGGCGAGCGCCAGCAGGGCACCCGGTGCCGACGGCCGCGGCGTCCGCGCGATGCGATGCAACGCGGCCCCCCGGCACGCCGCCGCCGCCGCCACGGAGACCGCCGCCGTGTCGAACGGGCGTCCGCGGACGCCGCGGACGGCGGCGGCGGCGTGAAATTTTGATGAACCCGGAGAGTGCAGGCGGTCGGCGGCAGCGGTGGCAGCGGCAGCGGCAGCGGTGGCAGCGGCGACGGGTGCCGCCGTGCCGTGCAGGGAGGAGGACATCGGGGCCGAGGAGGAGCACGACGAGCACGTCGGGGGGCAGCAGCGGCAGCGGCGGCGGCAGCGGCAGCGGCGGCGGACCCGGAGATGAAAACATCAGGGGTCCGGGCCAGCGGAGGCAGCGACGCCGGCGACGCGACGCCAGCGGCGGCTCGACGTGCACTTACCCCACGGGGGCCGCGGGGGTTCGAGGAGGGAGCCCGGGGAATTAAAACTGCAAGGCGTTGCACAGACATGCAAATCAACGCAATTACCGGCATGGGAGGAACGGCGCGGCAGAGTGGCCGTTTAAAAAAAAAAATAAGAGGGGAGGAGGATGCTCCGACAAAAGGGGAAAAGGGGGGTTAGGGGAGGAGAGGGGAGGATTCGCGGCTGTGCCGCCGGCCGGGAGGGCTGGGCCAGTTACCTCACTCACGCCGGCGGCGGCAGCACGCAGGAATAAAAAAAATGATAAAGAAAACGAAGCTGGGAGGGCAGTGCGCCCCCCCCCCCCTCCCCTTCCCCCGTGCTAGTTTCTCCGGAATACTAAACAGGATCCGGCCGGAGGGGAGGGGGGGGGGGACAAGCCGCGGAAATGAAAATAATGACGGGGAAGACACTGCTGCGGGTTCATGTGGTGTGGCGGTGCTGGCGCTGCTGACGGCGCCGTGGAGTAAAGTACCGAACGGCCGGAGTGGATGGAGAGAGAATACAGCAATAAACGCGTTCTCGGCGGCCGTGCCGGAGCCGTGCCGGGGCCGTGCGGGCCTCCTAACCCTGCAAGTGTTATGCCGACGGGGGAGGGGCAGGGTATTAAAGCTGTTCGTCACCCCGTCACGCCCCCACCCCCAACCCCCTCCTGGCCCCCTCCCCGGACGATGCGTGCCTCGGGGACGTTGCTGACTCTATATAGCGGCCGTCTAGTTTCCGCCCAATGATTGCGACACGCCAAGACAATGGCCCCGGCGGCAGCGACAGCACAGCGGCAGCACAGCGGCAGCACAGCGACAGCGGCCCCCCGAGGCCCCCCGAGGCCCCCCGCGGCCCCCGTGCCCCCCGCAGAGCCTGCAGCGAGCGGCGCCCCGGCAGCCTCCGTGACATTCCTGCGGCGTAACTTGTTGGCAGCCCTGTAATTGCTGTCCAGCTCGTGTTTGGAGACGGCGCGGCGCCACCCACGGCCGCCCTTTATAAACGTCTGCGCCGCGCGGGCCCCTGCACCCTGTGCGGACGGCTTGCCTGATGATGTTCGCGATGATGATGACTGCGGTGAAGAAGATGACAATGACTGTTATGATGACTTTGGGAGGATGGCGCTGATGCTGATGACGCGATAATGACGACGATGACGTGGTGGAGGGTACCATGTCGCGCTGTTGTTGTATGACCTGGTCGCGTTTTGTTTGCTCTGCTGCTGGTACCTCCCCCCCCCCTCCCCCTCACTGCTGCCGCAACAGAAACAACAACGACAGCGGCAGAATTAACGGGCACGGCAGCGCGCAACAGCGCTGAAATTAGAAGCGCGGGGCGCGTAAGTGGAATTTGGGATTCTGGGAGCAGCGGCTCGACACCACGGCGGTGCGGCTGGGCAGGAAAAAAAAGGCGCAGCTCGGCCCGCCGGCCCGCGCGCCGCCGCCGCACATGCTAACGTCTCTAGGCCCCATGAATCATTCATTGTTGAATCCGCGCGCGCGCCGCGCCGTGACGCCGGAGAGATACGCCTCACCGTTACTGCATTTAATGAAGGCAGCAGGGCTCGTCGCTTATACGGGGAGGCCTATCCGTCCCAGAAACTAGCCCCCCCCCCCCCCCCCGACTCCCCCCAACTCCACCCCCCCTCCCCAACCACTCCCCCCACGCCCACCCCCACCGCCTCGCATTCCGCCCGCACCACTTCGCTGATGACCTGGGTAATGGTGTGTCTACCCCCTAATCCCACCCCGCCGCCGCCGCGACGGAGATACTCCGCGCTGCGGCGCCCGCCCCCACCCTCCCCCCTTCGCCTCCCTGATCGGAAATTAAAATTGCCGGGCCCTCGGGTTTGATAACCCACAAGTTGATGCGCTGTGCGCGCGGCGCTCGCGTGGCGCCCTCTGAGGAGTTGGGCGAGGAGTTCTGTCGCGACCGGATCGGCCCGGGCGACGGCGACGTCGACAACTAGTGCGGAAAGTGGAAGTCGACCTGAGTCCGCGGGGTGGATAGGGGGGGGGGGAGAGGAGGCGAGAGGGACGTGTTCGAGAGGAGGAGGAGGAGGAGGAGGAGGAGGAGGAGGAGGAGGCCACCGTGCCGCCTGTTTGAGTTCCGCTGCAGCGCGGGACAACAAAACGTCGTCATAATGGACTCGGCTGTGTACAGCAGCAAAGTTTTGAGTTACGCCGTCGCAGCCGGCTCGCACCGCGCCGCCCGAGGTCCGGGGCTCCGGCCGGCCGGCCGCTCCGCTCGCTCTCCTCCTCCTCCTCCTCCTCCTCCTCCTCCTCCTCCTCCTCCTCCCTCCTCCTCCCTCCTCCTCCTCCTCCTCCTCCTCCTCCTCCTCCTCCTCCTCCTCCTCCTCCTCCTCCTCCTCCTCCTCCTCCTCCTCCTCCTCCTCCTCCTCCTCCTCGGCCTGCTCGTCCTCCTCCTTCAAATCGATGATGGCGACGGCGCGATAGAAGAGACGGAGGACGGCGACGGCGCCGCGTCTCGGCCCCGGGAGCTAACCCTCGGTATTTCGGGCGTACCGCAGCACCTGCGTCGTCAAGGTCGAAATAAACCCCATCGAGCAACCAATTATGACACGATCGACACACACAAAAACAAAAAAAGGCGGCTTCCTCCTCACCTTTAATTTGATGAGCACCTGAGCACCACCACCTGTTGGCACGCATTAAGCTGGAACGTCTCCACTGTCTCATTTCCTCTCGCTCTTGTTCCGCACGGCGCACCTCTTGATAGCTCTCTCTCTCTCACTCTCTCACTCTCGTTCCCTCTTCTCCTGCTTCGCGTCTGCAAAGGTGCGTGGTTTTCGCGGCCGGTCGGTTGGCCAGGAAGGGCGCCAGGTACGGGGACGGGCAGGAAGCGCCGGGCGCGCCGCTGCCGTCTGTGTTGTGCTAAACTTTACCAAGGTGAGTTTTACGGTGCCGTAAACGAAAAGTCTATTCCTCGGCGCTGGCTCCGCCGTCGTCGTGCGGCGGTGGTGGTGCGCGTCCGGGGGGGGAGAGAGAGAGAGAGAGAGAGAGAGGGAGAGAGAGAGAGAGTGTAGAGATGGGGGGGGGGGAAGGGGCACGCGACGACAACGACCTCCCGGTGTCCGGCTAGGGGGCCCGCGTCTGAGGCGCGTGACCCGCCTGCTCTGGCGAGGGGTGTTCGGACACAGCCGCGGAGGACGATCCGCCTGCTGACACTAACCCGTACGACCCCTCCCCCCCCCCCCCCCCCACCCCTCCCGAGCGTGATCGCGGCCGGTAGCTAACCCCCTACCCACCTCTACCGACCGCCCCGCCCCCTCCCCCCACCTCTACCGACCCCCCTCCCCCCCCCCCCCCCTACCGCCCCAACGGCCATTTCACCGACTCAGCGTTAATTGAAACTTCCCCAGTCACGCCCACATCTGCATACCCAAGTGGACTTCCTTGTCGATGCCTCTTCTCCCAGGCCATTTTTCTCTTCGGCGTCCGACGGCGCTCGAGCGAGGTGAGGCGGGGTGGGACGGGAGGGACGGGAGGGGGGAAGAGGAGGGGCAGGGGCGGGGAGGGGGGGGGGCAGGCGGGGGCGGAGAGCAGGGACCGGCCTCCGTCCCCTCCAACTATCCGGGAGGGGGGCTGCTCTCGCGGTGTTCTCTTTGCAAGGATGACGTTGGCAACGGAGCTCGTCAGCCGCCTGCCTGCTGCTCTCCACTGCCCCCCTCTCTCTCTCTCTCTCTCTCTCTCTCTCTCTCTCTCTCTCTCTCTCTCTTTCCGCCTCTATCCCCCTCTCCATCTCTCTCGCTCCCGAGCGGCGCTCATTCTCGCGCTGCTGACGTATATACCGGGCCCACGAAATATTTGTCCGAAGGCGCAGAGGCGCAAGAAGGAGAGAGAGAGAGAGGGAGAGAGAGAAGAGAGAGAGAGAGAGAGAGAGAGAGAGAGAGAAAGGGAGAGAGAGAAAGGGAGAGAGAAAGGAAATAATGAGAGGACAGTAGTACCGAGAGGCGGCCAGAAACAGAGAGCGAGTGAGCGGGAGGACGAGAAGGCGGAGGGAGACAGACATACAGACAGACACGGAGGAGAAAAGTACAGTAGCCAGCTGCTAGACAGAGTGCGCGCTATATCGACTACGCCCTTCAAACGGCGGGGCGGGTTGAACGGGGTAAGGGGCATTTTCTGGAGGCGATCGCCAATTGTTGTTCGCTGGCCGTCATCCAGTCCAGTGGTCCCGGCCGGCAGAGGGGGGCGGGGGCAGGGGAGGTCCAGTGGGAGGGGGGAGGGGAGGGGAAGGGAGTGCAGACCGGCCACATAACCCGTCCGCCGGACAGCGAGAGGCCCGGCCGAGAGGCCCCGCCGAGAGGCCCCGCCGAGAGGCCCCGCCGAGAGGCCCCGCCGAGAGGCCCCGCCGGCCGCGGCTCCACCCCGCTGCTGCGCTGGCTTATTTTTCACTTGAGCGACCGGTCTGAAATATTGGCGGCCGCTGTCAATATGGCTGCTGCTGGGGATGGATTTCCCCCGCCGCACCGAGCGAGACTCGGAGCGAGAGAGAGAGAGAGAGAGAGAGAGAGAGAGACGAGGGTTGAGAGCAGGAGGAGCAGGCTGTGGATGGGGGGAGGGTGGGGGAGCGTGCAGTGACGCTGCCCACCACACGGCTGTACTGTATATCCAATCGTCCGGACTTATGCACTTGTCGCAAAGTCCGCTCACCGCCCGGCCCGCCTCTTCTCTTCCTCTCCAATCGTAACTGCCAGCGGACTGAGGCCACACGAGGCCCGGTCCCCGTACCTGCCAACATACAGAGCGCTTGCAGTGCTGGCTGTGCCACAGAAGCGGCTCGCAACCCTTCTCTTTGTCCCTCTCTCGCTCTCTCTCTCTCTCTCTCTCTCTCTCTCTCTCTCTCTCTCTCTCTCTCTCTCTCGCCTGTCGCACATCTCGCAGAGTATCGGTGTTACGTCCGAATGATGCCGATGAGTACCAATAGATTAACTCTTTTTGATACCCAAAAAATATTTTTTCCTCGGACTGACGCTCGTGGCTAGGAAAACAGGGCAGCATGATAAATCATCGCCAAATCCGAGGGAAACAACTTTTTTTTTTGCGCGTGCGGTTAATTGCAAGGGGAATTGGAAGAGGGGGGGGGGGGCGTGTGAAGAAGAAAAGAGAGGGGTATACGCTTTTTCCTCTTTTTTGCATTATTTTAAAAGTGACGGCGTCGGATGACGCAGCCCAGCGGCCCAGCGGCGTGCGAGTGAAAAGCTTTTAATCTTCCCGGCCCCGTGTCTGTCAATAATGATGACACCACAAGAGTCCCGCGATGACAAGTACAGATTAGAAGTCGCCCACCACTGCCCTCTCTCTCTCTCTCTCTCTCTCTCTCTGTCCCTCCCTCTCCCTGTCTCTCTGTGCCGCGACCCCCGCGAACCCGGAAAAGCCGACGGCTCGTAATGGCGAAGAAAATAAATAAATAAATATTTTACTGATGGCCGAGAGAGGACGGTTTTCTCTCGAAAATCACGTCGGAAGTACAACAAACAAATCATCAGATCAAGGTTACGAGTGAGAAGAGCCTCATCTCGATTTTTGACACGGCCGCCTCTCTCTCTCTCTCTCTCTCACTCACTTACTCTCTCTCTGCCTCTCTCTGCCGAGCCGCCACCACTACCACCACCACTTCTTGCGGTAAAGTATACGCCACGGGATTCAATGCCAACTGATTTAGGCCGGGAGTGGGAGAGAGCGAGCGGCCGGGTGGGCGGGGGGAGTTTCGCTAAAGATTACAAGTAAACAGCATTAAAAGTGTTGGGCGGAAGGCATTGGGACTTTCCCTCCGCCCCCCCCCCCCCCTCTTCTTCCCCTCCCGCCCCTCAACCCTTCTCCGGGCGCGCGGCCCGAGCAGATGTTGTTGAGAGCGCGGCGGCGGCGGCGGCTTAAGGAGAGACGGGCGACTTCCATTTGCAAAACGTTTAATTGTCCGTTGAGCGAGGGTCTTTGTGGGGGGATAAGGGAAGGAGTTGACGCTCGAGCTTGATGTGCTGCCGCCGCCGCCGCTTCAGCAGCGAGGTAAAATCTCCGAGCGCAAAACTTTCCATGGTTTTACATCTTTGGCGGCACTCCGTGCGGTGCGGCGGCGCATCGCCGCATACTGTGCAGTCTGCCTCCGAGCCACAACATTTCGGGACCGTCGGCCACCGCGTATCCCATAAAAGTGATTCGGGGTCATCCGGGCCGGATCACCAGAGGTAATCTGAGGTTTCTCAAGGAAAGCGGTGGGTATAGCCCTGGGTATTGTGATGAAAGCCAGGCGTGAAATCTGGAGTGCTTGTCAGGGAAGCGCGCAGCTTTGAATCTGGCGCGCATGCGCCTTCCCGAATATCTTTGAGTGCACGAGAAGGGTGAATGGTAGGCCACAGTGCACCATTTGAATTCACACCCCTTGTATGCAATAGCAAAATATTATTGTGCTCGAGAGAGGTGATGCGGGGTGATACGAGGGAAATCTAGGGTAGGGTAGTCCTGCGGAGTTGTTAGCCCCTCGTTCCGGGCAGTTCGTGTATAGTGCGACCTCGCTCTGAGGAGGACTCGCACTAATGTGAGTGTGTGTGGTGTGTGTGTATAGAGAGAGAGAGAGAGAGAGAGAGAGAGTAAGAGAGAGAGAGAGCGAGAGAGAGTGAGAGAGAGTGAGAGAGAGCGTAAGAGAGAGAGAGCGCGAGAGAGAGAGAGAGAAGAGAGAGAGAGAGAGAGCGCGAGAGAGGAAGAGAGAGAGTGAGAGAGAGTGAGAGAGAGAGCGTAAGAGAGAGAGAGAGCGCGAGAGAGAGAGAGAGAGAGAGAGAGAGAGAGAGAGAGAGAGAGAGAGGGTGCGAGAGGGAGAGAGGTGCTGCCTTCGCACCAATCAGAGGCGCCTCCTGTCGGTGCTCTATAGGGGTGCTCTGACCCGCCCTGCTGACTGAGACTCACAGGGCTGCGCTCGGGCCGGGGCCGCTGCGGGCCGGCGGGGACCTGCCGGCAGTCCTGGCGAGGACCCCGACCCCCCACCCCACCCGCCTGCACCGGGAACGGCACTTTCCGCGTTCCGATTCAAGCTTGCCGGTCGGCTGCCCGTCCCGTCCGCGGGCACCCGCCGCGCACCCCTGCTCGGCCCCGAACCCGAACTCCCCCTCCCTCGCTCTCCTACTACCCCTCATGATTTCCATTCATTTGCGAAGCTCCGCGCGCCTGCAGAGAGACATTTGGCGCGAATAAAGTGCGTGACTTTGCGATAAAGCGACAAGGGCGAAATGAAGGGGATTCGCACAATAGGGAGTGAAAGAGAGAGTGATTGAGCGAGAGAGAGAGGCACACAGACAGACAGACAGACAGACAGACAGAGAAAGCGGTGCTCTGCCGAGTACGGGAACTGGCAGATAGTTGAGGGCGGCCGGTCGGCGTAGGGTGCGGACTGACAGAAAGGCATCAGGCTTCGTTTTTCACGACATAGGGACAGTGGCGTCGGCGCTCGCGGGCGCGTGAGAGAGAGAGAGAGAGAGAGAGAGAGAGAGAGAGAGAGAGAGAGAGAGGAGACAGACAGACAGAAGAGAGTTGTGGGAGAGCGACAGAGATGCGAGGGGAGCGGGTAAGGGCTTGGCAAGCGCCTTCCCAGTAATGAGGGGAACACAATTGCAAGCATCTGTTCCTTTCAGGCAGGCGGTGCGGCAGTGGCTCTTTGCCGCCGCCCCCCCCCCCTCCCTCCCTCTCCTCCCCCAGCAGCGGCGGCGGCGGCAGCTTCGGCGCTCTCATAGAGTCGTGCGCCAAACACTTCCGAGACATTAATTAGCTATTTGCTTCGGACCTTGACGATACGACGACGATCACGACCTCCTCGCCCCGCCTCGCCGGGCTGCGGCGCCGCGGACACTCCTGAGGACTGCCCGGCGGCCTGCCGCCGGCCTCCCGCCGCCGCAGCGCGGACGAGGGCTCCGGGGAGCGCCCGCGGATCTCCGAGTAGGCAACCCACGGCACGCGTGCGCCGTGTCGCAGGGAGAGAGAGAGAGAGAGAGAGAGAGAGAGAGAGAGAGAGAGAGAGAGAGAGAGAGAGAGAGAGAGAGAGAGAGAGAGAGAGAGAGAGAGAGAGAGAGAGAGAGAGAGAGAGAGAGAGAGAGAGGAGAGAGAGAGAGAGAGGAGGGGGAGGGAGGGAGGGAGGGAGAGGGGGGGGGGGAGAGAGGGGGGGGGGAGGTTGTCGGAGCGGCGTCAACACGACCGCCTCCTCGGAATAACGCGAACAACAAACGGAGCCCGAACGCACCTCTCTGCATCCAATAAAGCGCGGGACGGGTCATGTGACCCGATAAATCTCTCCAATTTCAGAGAGAGAGGAGAGAAAGCGAGGGAGAGAGAGAGGAGAGAAAGCGAGAGAGAAAGAGAGGGGGGGAAGGGATACAGAGGGGCCTCCGCGCACCTCCCTTTCGTGTGCTGCTTTCGTGGCACATTGCCGTATCGACCTTTTTACTTCTTTTTTTTTACATTTTTGGCACAACACTGCTTTCTCCACCTCTTCCCTATATTCTCCTCTCTCCGACTTTTTGTTTTTCTTTGTATTTCTCCTTCATGGACAGTATGATTAAGTCCTCGGGGCGTTCTGATGATAAACAACGGGCCTCACCGGGGAAGCCGCGGGGGAGTGGGGGGGGGGGGGGGGGGTCACCCCGATACTGCCACGACTACAATTGCGTTTACATTCCCTAGCCCCCCAATATCCCGTTATGTAATTCCATCTTTTTTTATCACACCACTGCGCGGCCGTGCCCCTCTCGCTCCCTCTCACTATCTCCCTCGCCCTCACCGCTATCACTGACCCCCGCCACCCTTGGAGTGTATTTTTGTCTACCGAGCAAGGTCTCCCGGGCCAGCCTCGGCTCCTCTAAGTCTATCCATCTCTATTTTTCTCGGTCCCCCACCCCCTCCTATCTTTCTTCCCCTTCCTCTCCCTAGCCCTTCTCTCTCTCTCTCTCTCTCTCTCTCTCTCTCTCTTTCTCTCAGCCCCCATCCCTCTCGCCATCTCTTTCTCTCTCACACACACTGGCGTGCCCTCCCTTCCATCCATAAACGATTTCGAATATACCGCCACCAGTGGTCAGAGGAATGTGGTTAGCGCGCTACGACCTCCCCCACATCATCTCTTGTTCAGCTGGAACGGCCTGGAGCAGAGGGAGAGAGCGAGAAGTAGAGTGGGAGAGAGAGGGGGTGGTGGCGGGTCAGGCCGGTGCCTGGGCCGCCACGACCGCCACCACCGCAAAATTATATGAAGATTCATGGAATCCAGTTTATCTCGCCTTTTAAGCGCGCGATGGCGGCTGGTTATTTGCTCGATGTTTCTGAGCCAGGTCGAGAGGGAAGGAGGAGGAGGGAGTGGGGAGGAAGGGGAAGAGAGATGGAGGGAGAGGGGGGAAGGCGGCGGTGCGCTCTCGATGGAACCATCAGTCAGCGCGCATAACAGGCCTGCCAACTTCATCTTATCGGTGTGCGGGCGGCGGGCGGTGCGGCGCAGGCTGGCCGAAACACGGCACGGACTCAACGCAAGCGCCAGTTTTCGGATTTGCGGGCGCCACTACCGCCGCCGCTACCGCTGCTGCGAGCGGCCCCACCTCGGGGCTACGCCCATCAACCGCGGCGAGAACGCAGCAGACACACCGCCGCCTCGCCTTCCTCTGTTCCTGACGGCGCGGCCGCTGAGTGCAGATGTAGCAAGGCTCCAGCCAGGCTCCAGCCAGGCTCCAGCCAAGCTCGCCAGGCTAGCCAGGCTCCAGCAGTCCCGGCAGGCCACAGGGACCGTATCAGCCGCCAGCTCCTATATGTGCCGTCAATACGCGGCCGTGATAACATGCGAGCGGCGTCGGGCGGTAGGGAGCCGTCCCGGGCGAGGAGAGGGGAGGGAGAGGGAGGCGGCAGCACTCTACATCACGGGCCGTGCGCCGCCGCGACGCGCTATCAGCCAGCCCGGCCGGGGATTGAAAAGAGACAGCGAAACGGCCCGGCTAATCTATGTGCGCCGCCCTGCTCTCGCTCTTTTACGTACACACTACCAGCAGGGCTGCCGCGCGGGCCAACAGGACGCGCGCGATGGTTTGGTTAGGTTAGTTCACACTTTTCAGTTTGCGGTTTTGGATTGAGTTAATTTTCTGGACGGCATTGCCTTTCGTTGACTTTCGGCGCTCACGCACGCTGAAAAAAAGGTGTGTGTTTATGCTTGCGGTGGTTCTGACCAAGGTTTCTAGTACAAAAGAAACAACCTTAAACTTCAGAGAATTTAACACATTTTCCGAATATTTCGGGACTAGAAGCCCTATTTCTGGCAGAGGGGATATCTGGGCGCTGGCTGCGCTGGCTGCGGATAGCTGCGCAGAACCGAGAGCTGGGAGCGCGGTGCACACCCCAACGTTCTGCTGCTATACTGAGGCAGGGTATAAGTAAATTGGAAGGTAAAAAAAGGTTTTAAAAAAAGAAGCTCGGTCTTCCAGCACGGACGCGCGCACACGCCCTCACGCACACACGCACACACACACACACATTCGGTTCGCGTTTTGCGCAGGCAGCGCTGCTGATTGGTTGCGCGCGCAAGATGAATGGAGGCTCTCGCGCCGAAAATAAGCCTCTTACTCGTTATATTTCGTTTTTGACGCTCTCTATCTCTCTTACTCTCACTCCCCGTCTCTCTCCCTCGATATCCCGGACTTCTTCTGCCTCACTCTCTCACTGTCTGTCTCTCTCCCCCGCGATGCCATTGGCCGCGGCTGGGCCTCCCGTTTATTGCATCATTCGTTACTATTAACAGCGCGCGGCAAATCGAAATAAAGTGTTCCTCTGGGGAAAGGCGGCGAGCAGCCGGCTCCTCCTTCATCACCGAAGGGCTCCGGCGGCGGCTCCGGCGGCGGCAACGGCATGCAGTGCGCCGCCCCCCACGCCGGCTCCCCCCTCCCCTCCCCTCCCTCTTCTCTTCTCTCTCTCTCTCTCTCTCTCTCTCTCTCGTTCTCTCGCGCTCACTCTCTCCTTTTCCTTTCGCCTCCATGACCGAGAGACATCTGTGGAGACTAGACCCTCGTCAAGGGGAGTAAGGCCGCTGGAAATGACACGGCACGGCCCTATCCGGCGGCGCGGTGGCCACCCCACTGCAAGACGTGACACGGCCTCCGCAGAGCTCGTATAGGGCGGGGCGGCCAACGGCGACCAACGGCGGCCAAAGGCAACCGTCATTATGCCTGCTGCGGCCTAACAAATTGCACGAATCACATACTGCCTCCTCTCTCTCTCTCACACACACACAGTCTTTCCCCTCCATACTTCCTCCCTCCCCCTTCTTTCTCTCTCTCTCCCTTCTGCATTTCTCTCCTCGATGGTTGAAGTACTCCCTTCCACCCCACACAGGCGTTGCCTTCTCGGAGAAACGTAACTTTAGCGGGTCTGCTGCCTCTCTCTCTCTCACTCACACACAGCGCACGACTGCTGGGCCGCACCGGATCCGCCGCCCTCTTGAACGCAAGCACCGCGAGAGAGAGAGAGAGAGAGAGAGAGAGAGAGAGAGAGAGAGAGAGAGAGAGAGAGAGAGAGAGAGAGAGAGAGAGAGAGGCCCACGGCAGGGTAGGCAGCTGCCGGGCGGTGCCGCGCACGCGTGTCGGGCGGACTGCCTACCCCCGGTGCTGCGGGCGCGCCCTGTTGATGCCACGTCGGTTCCGCACGTCTGCCGCTGCAGCGGAGGGGGACGGAGAGAGAGAGAGAGAGAGAGAGAGAGAGAGAGAGAGAGAGAGAGAGAGAGAGGGGGGGGGGAGGGGGCCGAGCCCGGCTGTGCCATCAGACGGGGCGCAGTCTGCTTGTCGGTGGGCAACAGCGCGGCGGAGGCGGCGGCGGTAAAATACGGTATTCGATGACCCGAGCCGCACCGCAAGAGCTGCCCCCGCTGCTGCTGCCCACACACCCACACACACACACCATACGACACACACACACACACACCACACACGCACCGCACCGAGGTAAACCGACACGACCCCCTCACCGCATCAGATGATGACCGGCCGAGCGTGCCGACGGGTATCATGGTGTGCAGGAGGAAGAGAGCCGCCGCTGCCGCTGCCACTGCCGCCGCCCGCCGCTGCCGCTGCCGCCGGGGCGGTCCGCTCCGGACGGGCAGCTGCAGCTCCCGTCCCGCCCGGGCATATTACTTAGCTCGCCAGAGACACGCAGTTTTTAATCGGCTCGCCAGACTTACGTACGTATGTAGGAGTGTTCGAAAGA
Organism: Megalurothrips usitatus; assembly: GCA_026979955.1. Taxonomy (NCBI): domain Eukaryota; kingdom Metazoa; phylum Arthropoda; class Insecta; order Thysanoptera; family Thripidae; genus Megalurothrips; species Megalurothrips usitatus. The sequence goes on from CM049596.1 coordinate 7,415,229, forward strand.
TACGCACATAGTAATACGTATCCAGAAGATACGCAGAGATGATTAGGGACAAGCGCACTGGTCCGCAGAGTTGTTGGTCTCTATGTTGTATCAGTCAGAGCGTTGTGAAGAGTCCCTCCCACCCCCCCCCCCCCCCCCCACCCCCCACCCTGGTTTTTTTTATCGCTCTTATCACTCAGTCGTAACCAATCACGGTCCAGTTGTCTGTCCCTTGAGGGCGCTTGCGCCGCCCTTTGTCATGTCAGAGGGGTGTGGTCCGCCAGACATGATATACTCACTCACTAGTTGCATTCCCCCATTCCTCTCTCCGTCTCTCTTTCTCTCTCTCTCTTTCTCTCTCTCTCTCTCTCTCTCTCTCTTCGCTCTCCCTCTCAGCCGCTCTCTCTCTCTCTCTTTCTCTCTCTGCTGCACCCGCCGTCGCGCATAGCGCGAAAATATATGCTATACACCGCCAAGAAAAATGGATTCAATATGTTAAACTGATGTACTGGCGCTGACGTCGGCCAGGATAACATGGGGGGCGATGTTAACATGGGGCACCCCGAGCGCCCCCCGCCACCCCCTCCACCAACCGTCTCTGCATTACGAGTGGGGTAATGACAAACTACCGCGCGCTGTCATCGGGTCACATCTGTCGCCATTGGCCGGCCTTATTCCGCTCCTCCCTCCTTCCTCCCTCCTCCCTCCTCCCTCCTCCCATCCGACCTCCCGAACATCCTCTCCCCGTCAAAAAATGGAGCGGCGTTAGCCTCCCCGCCCTCCCTGCTCTGACACACTGACTGCGCCGGCAGAAGAGGCGTGTTAGCAATGCCCAAGTAAAGCGCTGCTGTTGGGACGCTTTTGCCAGGTCTTTTGGGGGGTGCGTTGTGTACACATTTATTACGGGCGGACTCGGTGCACGTCTCGTAGTGCGTCGCGCGATGCCTGTTGCCGGGCGTCCGCGATGCCCGGAAGCAGTACAGGGCGGGGTCGGGGAGCAGTGCCGAGTGGAGGCCGCGGGGCCGCGGGGCGGTGCGAGTTAACGGCGGCGGAGGCCGAGGCGCGGGGTCTGGGACGGAAGCACCCGGGCGGGCCGCGGCCGCTGCCGCACACGGCTCTCCGCGCCGCGTTGGAGACGCAACGACTCCACGGGGGGGCGCGCGGCCCGCCTCCCCAACGTCAGAACGGGGCCCCCGGGAGGTCGCGGGGGCCGCGGCGCGGGGAGCCCCCGGTGCACGCACGGAGCCGCCGTTAGAGAGGATGAGCAGCAGCAGGCGCCCCCTGACGGCCGCGGGGCGCTCCCGCCCGCGGAGGCTCGTTCACGCACCTGTCACGCCACAGTAGGGCGGTCCGGCGGCGGGCCGGACCTGAAGTAAGGAGGCAGAATACAGAAAACCGGAACCACGAAGCGCGCGGGCGTGGTGGGTGGTGGGGGGGGGGGGGGGTATCCGCGGAAGGCTGTGCGGCACCGGCAGGTCGCCGTCAGCGGCGCAGCTCCGCCCGGGCGCTCTCTGCCCGGTACGGCCCGACCCGCCGTCGCCGCCCCGCCGCTCGCCGTTTTAATTTCCTGTCACCTCCGCGGCGGCGCGCTGCTGCCTGCTCCACAGGACCCCCCGCGGCACTCGCGGACCCCTCGGCGACCCTCCCGCGGACCGACGACGGCCCGTTCCTGCTGGCTTAGCGCGCGTCAGAACGTTATTCCAGACGCCGTATTGGCAGAGCAAGGGAGCCGAAATGGCTCAGAAACACAATATGTTGGGCTGGTGGAGATGGAGGGGCTCAGGGGTCCGGGGCGCTGTGTGTGACTGTGTGGGTGTGATTGTGTGTCTGTGCGAGGGCAGCCCCCGGCTGTGATTTGTACACGGTGCCAGTGTGTGTGTATGTGCTGACCTAGGGCAAGGCTGAAGCCCTGAACAGGTAGGGAGGAAATTTACATGACCCGCCGGGTAGTGGGGCAGCAGTGTGTGTGTCTATAGAAGCCGAGGCGTGTGTGTGCGTGTGTGAGAGAGAGAGAAAGGGGGAGAGTAGGAGAGTGGCTGGGAGGAGCGCGGGTTAGAGGAGTGAGAGCGAGCTAGTAGGTAGGGTGGTGCGCGAGTGGAGTGGGAGAGAAAGAGACAGAGAGGGGGAGGGGGGAAAGCTTGCCGCTGAAGGTCGGCAGGGAGAATTATACCGTGCTCGAAAGGAGAGGCTGGTAGGGGAGGGGGTAAGGGGGGCTCCAGGGAGGGCGGTACAGTAGGGCTGCCCTTACGTAAAATAATTGAACCTTACGTAACAGTCTCTCTCTCTATCTCTCTCTTTCCCCGGAGGCGGACAGCAGCGGGGGGTAAGGGATGGATATGGCGTTGGGAGTGATTTCTTCCTCTCTGAATTAATGTGACCTGCTAATTCCAATTTTGGGCCAGGCCTTGCACGCCCCCCCCCCCTCCACCACCGTGAAGGGGCAAAGAATTTGGAGTGGGGCGGCTTTGTGAGTGCGGAGGAAGAGAGTGGGAGGCGGCGTGGGAGGCGTCACGTCACGACCTCTTTACTTCCGCGTTGGGTGACCCGTGTGTGTGTGTGTGTGTGTGTGTGTGTGTGTGTGTGGGTGTGTGGGTGTGTGTGGTGGAAGATAACCGCATTCCTCGTGCACCTCCAGGAGGCGTTATCACCCGTTATCTGCCGTTGGTGCGCGGGAGTTTTATCATCCAGACGAACGCGACACGCACAGCGGGGCCGCGGGGGTGAGCGTGTGCGCGAGAGGAATAAAGTGGAGTTACCCGGGCGGCGGCAGCGCGGCGGCGGCAGCGCGGCGGCGGCAGCGCGGCGGCGGCAGCGCGGCGGCGGCATGCCCGGCCCGAGGCCCGCGACGGCCCGCCCCGCCCACCCCGCCGTCGTCGTTCCTATTCTCCTCGCACATGTGTGTGACGACGTGCCGAGATTAGAACCTCTGATGGCGGCGGTACGGGGGAGAGAGGGCAGGCGGGCGGACCGAGGTGTAACTGGTGTGCAGGCCAAAGTGTTGGCTGCGGGACTCCTAACGGGTCGGCCAGCTGGCAGGGGTCACGCCGCCCCCTCCCCTCCCACGCCACGCCACGCCACGCCACGCCTGGGAAGCCAACTGCACCGGATTAAAAGCCCTCACTCTCCTCTAAACTGAAGGCGCAGCGGCAGTGGCAGGGGGGAGGGGGGGAGGGGTAGCGGTGCGGGCAAGGCTGGCAGGACTGTGGACCTGGAAGGGTACGGGGCGAGGAGGGGTGTGGGGGAGGAAGAGATTAGTCAGGCAGGCCGACGGCACAGTGTTGGTGCGCGCGTGTGTGTGCGTGTGCGTGCGTGCGGCAGGACTGAGCGAGAGGCATGTGCGAGCAATTTAGACGGGGCTTCACAGTGTGTGATTGCAGCGAGCGGAGCAAGGCGAGGCAGGATAGAAGAGGGCGGGAGGGCGTGTGGAGTGGAGGGGGTGGAGGGGCTGACCCTTGTGGCCGCTGGAGCTGTTGGCCGGGAATCACGCCTTCCGACCGATCACATGCGGGGAGAGAGAGAGAGAGAGAGAGAGAGAGAGAGAGAGAGAGAGAGAAAGGCAGGGGAGAGAGAGAGAGAGGGGGGGGGGGGGGCGGTTGTTAGCGCGCCAAATGCAGTATGCAGATGGTGACGCAGCCCAGAGGCGCTTGCATTATGTATCCGAGCGCCGGAGCCAAGAAATGGGGGGTTCGATTTAAATCAGAGGCAGAGGCTCGTCGACTTGTTTTGTTTGGCTCGGTGAGCGTAAAATTTTCTTTTTCATATACTCCCAATTTGTTATCATTTTTTTTTAAATTTTACATGTGCGTTGAGCACACGACTCTGAGGACTGTGCAGGAGCTGACTGTCATCGGGCGTTGCTTTAGAGGCGCTGACCTGAGAGAGATAGACAGAGAGAGAGAGAGAGAGAGAGAGAGAGAGAGAGGAGAGGGACGCGTGTTCATGGGGCTCAAGTGATATCCCCACCCCGTCCACCTCCCCCACAACTTGAGAGGCGAGTTATCGCGACGGGCGCACACACACACACTCGCACACACACACACACACACACACACACACAGAGGACGCTGCCGCCCCTCCACACATTCCCTCACACTACCGAGGAAAGAGAAGTCACACCACTGGCCTCGAGTAAAGGCTGGCTTGAGGCAGACTGTGTGTAGGCGGTGCAGAGGCTGGTATCGCGTTGGCCTTTGAGTATCGCACACCGTTCTCATAGTGTGCAGTCGGCGCGGGGGCGGTGTATGTGAGGCCTGTGCAGCCACTCGGACCGCGGCGCGCCGCTGCCACCGCCGCTGCCACTGCCGCTGCAGGCCGGGGACTCACATATTACCGTGAGAGACCACAACCGTCACTCGCAGAGGGGCTGCCAGGAGGCGGGGGGCAGCCGCGCCGTGCCGCCGCACTCTGCGACAACATGGCTGCATGTGCAGCGGGCAGCTAGGGCCGTGTGTGTGAGAGAGACAGACAGAGTTGCCACTCCTCGCATCCCGTCAGTGGCTGAGAGAGGTTTCCTTCCTCCGGCATCGGTCTTGTGTCTCGGCGGGCGGAGGTGAGGGGGCAGGGGGTGCGGTACCGCGGTGGCGCCCCCTGCTGCTGCTGCTCCCCGCCGAACCGCCCTGAGCTCCGTCCCACCAGCACCCGACTCGGCGCTGTTCGGCGCACGCCCGCTCCGCGGCCCCCGTATTTCCCGGGGCAAGGATGCGCGCCGCGCGCGAACTGGCAGCACAGTTTATCGGCGTTGTTCATAAACAGTCCGTGCCCCGCCCCGCCCCGCCCCGCAGCCCGGCCGACTCTCTAGACTAACACGACCCCAAGGAATTCCGTCCCGTAATCAAGGTGATGAAAAAAGACCTCCGGGCGCGTTTTCGAGTCCCCCGCCGATGGGGCCGGATCCAGGAGGGGGGGGGGGGAGGGGCGCAATCATCGCAAATGCCAGGACCCTCGTCCCTCCCTCTCCCTTCACCATCCACGCCAATTCTAAAGACCTCTTCGAGCGCGCGGTCCTATGATGATGAGCCGTGTCCTCCCTGCACTCTCCTCCTCAGACCACTCCCCCCTCCCCCTCTCTGTCCCGTCCCCCTTCCAACAAAACCCTCTCTCTCTGTCTCTCTCTTTCCCTCTCCTCTCTCTCTCTCTCAGTAAAAAAGAAGAGGTGCATTATTGTAGTACACGCTGACACCGGCGGCGCGCTGCACTGGGTCCGACTGGGTCCCTCGAGCGCGGCGGCCGCCTACAAACACGCTAACTGAATAAGTCCAACTGCCACTGCAGATTGCTCCGAGGGCGCTCCGTTAAGAGCCTCCGCCTCCCTCCCCGTGCCCTTTTCTGTCTCCTGCTGAACGACATAAATAATGCAGCAGCACGGCCTCGCCGGGCCTCGCCGGGCCGCGCGCTCGCCCTGTCCGAGGCCCTGAGCCCCGTGCTGTGCGCGAGGACGGCGGGGCCCCGAGAGGACCCGAGAGGACCGCTGCCGCCGCCGCCGGCAAATTCCAACTCCCGCTGTCAACCTTAAGACGATAAGGAGAGTGGAGGCGCACCTGCCCGGCGGGAGGGAGCGAGGCAGAAAAAAAAATCAACGACGCGGCGCCAATGCCAAGTCCAAGGTCGCGACACCCTTCGTTTACTGTTCTTTCTTTTCTTCTGAATCAGTGGGAGGGGGTGGGGGGCGTCCGTCAGTGACTACACTTTCGTGATACACGTTTTGGCCTCGTCGAGGACACCGAGCAGGACATGACACGCTGCCCCGCGGCCTCTGACTCTCGGCGCGCGCCCCGCGGGTAGGCAACCCCGACTCTCCTCCGACGCGCGCGCCGTGCGGCTGGCCTACCCTGGGGTCCGCGGGCGCTCGCCGCCCGACAGCGGAGTAGAGTGCACCCAGAAAAATGAATTCTTGATTTTAGTCTCAAATTGCATTTACTTGGTTTTCGCTAGTAAATTTTACTTAGATTAAGTAAATTTTACCTAAACCAAGTAAATTTTACTTAAGGCAAGTAAATTTTACTTGAAAAAACCAAGTATCAGAAAAATCAAGTATCCCTTTTTCTGGGTGTGTACACAGCGGCGAGTGACGGCCTCAGCGGCAACAACAAGTGGAGCAGCGCGCACTCCAGCCGCTCGGCGACAAGTAGGGGACGCTCGCCAACGACCAATTCATCTTGCCCTCCACTTGCGCTGCGCGCGGCGCGCCACGGCCACGCCCGGGGGCCGCGGGGTCCACCGCGGGTCAGGTGCGGGGCACGCCGCGCCGCCGCCGCCGCCGCCGCTGTAGCGTCCACACGTCCAGGGGGTTGTTGCCGTGCGCAAAACTTGATGTTGTTGTTGTGGCTGCCGCCGCCGCCGCCGCAGCTGCCACTGATGTACGCCCGTTATTTATGCTGTCCGCTTGACAAGCAGCGTCAGGTAACAACGGCGGCGGCGGTGGCAGCAGCGGCGGCGGCAGTAGCGGCGGCAGCGGCGGCAGCGGGGGTGGCCGGAAGGCAGCCGCCGCGCCGCGCTATGCCGAGCGCCGCGAAGCGCTTGCGCCAGCTGTTGCTGTTGTTTCGGTGAGTTCGTTTGGCGGATGGCGCGAGGGATGCGAGATGAGAGGTAGCCGCACCCCTCTCCCCTCTCTCTCTCTCTCTCTCTCTCTCTCTCTCTCTCTCTCTCTCCCTTTCTCTCTCCTCTCTGTCTCTCTGATCCCTCCACCCGTGCTGCCGTGCCGTCGGTCTGTATAGACAGAAGACATGCTCCGTAGACACCCGTCACAAGACACCCTCCGTTTTGTTATGTCAAAACGAGGTATCAAATCGGCCTTTTTTTCGGTGTTTTGTGGACTTTTTTTCTTGTTTTTAAAAAATTGAAATGATTTTTCGGTGAGGAGTGAGATGCCTTTGTCGCGCCCGCGGTGTTGTCCCCCCCCCCCCCCCCCCCCGCCGCTCGCCCGCCCCGTCCACCGGCGTCTCGCTCTGACAGCTCCATATCACCTCAGGCCGTCTCTCTTCACGTCTGACCGACCCCACGCCAGCGCCCCCTACCGCGTGCTGTCCTCTCCCGCAGTGCTCGTGTTGTCAGGAAAAAAAGACAGAAGCGAAAATAATAACGAAAATTGTTTTTGTTTTTGTTGCACGATCACGTTCAGTACTCGACGCGACTTAAACACGCGGCTGGGGTCGACCGCCAAGAAAAGGATTATTATTTACCATTGAATAAAAGTTCTGTACTGCTAACAGTAGTCGCAAAAACAAAATAGCGGAAACAGGAAGGGGAGGGGGTGAGAATGAAAGGAGGGAGAAATACGGGTGCGTGCGCGAGAGCGAGAGAGAAAGAAAGGAAAACGGTTTCGTTCCCCACTAATTAGCTAGTCCAGCCTTTAAGGGGTATTCATTATGTCAGCTTCTCCCGCCGAACCGCTTCTCCCGGCGCTACCTCCCCCCCCCCCCCCCCCCCAATCCCCCCCAAGGCCCGCGGCCCGGCTACGTTCCCGACCGAGAAAGACAATTGGTGGTGGCCGCGCCACGGAGCCGCTGTAAAGAGAGAGAGGGGACGGGGTGGGCACTCCGCAGCGCTGTGATGGCCGGCATGTGCTCTCACTGTACGCTTGTCTGCGTGAACAGCAGTGGTGGTGCTGGCGGCGGCGGCATCCTCGCTAACGCCCCAAGCCTCACATGACCTTGCGCCGCTGCGGCGTCGCCCGTCGTGGGGCTGCTAAGCGACAACGCCGAGGCTGCCGTGTCCACGACGCCCGGTCGGCCGTCGCCGTCGTTTCTGTTAGTTTGCTGCGGGGAATTCCGTGGCGCATGAAGTTTGCCCGTGCGCCCTGGGGGCCTCGGAGAGGCCGCGGCGGACCTCACACGACGACGGCCGTTGTTACGCAGGTCGGCCACCCCCGCCGCCGCCGCCGCAGCAGCAGCAGCCGGGCGCCACACTGAGCGCCTCTGCAAACAGGTGGTGTGGTCTGTAATTTTGTAAGGAGAGTCGGCGGCAGTGGCGCGGCGGCGTGGCTGTGGGGAGCCGGCTGCTGCAGCCCCTGCAGAGGGAGGGCGCGCTGCAGGGCGCGGTGGGCCGAGCACGGGCCAGCACGATAAGGCCGGCGTGGGTGTCAGCGGCACGCCCCTGACTGCCCGGAGACCCGGCCTCTGCCTCCCCCGGCCACGCCGTGCCGTCACGAACAGGAGTACGCCACGATGGGGGTGCTGTGCGGTGTTGTACAGCCCCGGCGCGGACACGGCGCGGAGGGCAACGACTCGGCGCCGCCGGAGGCCGGAGGCCTGGAGGGAGGCCCTTCGGAGGCCCCCCGCAGGGCGGCCCGGAGGGAGGCCCCCCCCCCCCCCCCCGGAGGCCCAGCGAGGTGTCGTCCCGCTGACGCCCTCCCCCCAAAACCGAGGCCGCATTTGCCTGTCAGTAAACAAGGCGAAATCACCTGCAAGTATGGGGAGGGAAAATTGGTCGTGACTGCTCCTCCCTGCTCGGGTGGTTGCTGGAGGGGAGGGGCCGGAGGGGCCCGCTGGGATGGGAGGGCGCGGCGTCCCAGTCCCGACGCCGCCAGCGACAGCCTCGGCCGCGCCAACACCGCCGCTTAGGCCGCAAAGCGACGGGGGGAAATGCTCGTCCACGCAAGGAAATGGATTTTTCCCCACCAGGCCAGGAAATTGGGTGTGCACTGAGGGCAACCGCGCCGCCCCACGCCGTGGCCCGCTGCGCCTCGCCGCGGGTGGCGCGGCCTCGCGGCGGCGTGTTCACCCCCCCCCCCCCCTCCCGGCCTCGGCGGGCAGGGGCGTGTGCACCGGCAGCAGAGCAGGGTGCTGCATCGCGGCTGCTCACCGCCACGCTCTCCTCCGCGCGGCGTCACGACCTCGACACCACGACCCCTGCTGCTGCCGCCGCCGCCGCAGCTGCGCTACTGTATTCGCACTTAAGTGTGTACGGTGTACCGGATTCACTTTGCCGCAGCCGCTGCAGCAGTAGCGGTGGTGGTGGTGGTTGTGGTGGTGGTGGCGGCGGCGTCAGCGGCAGCGGTGGTGTCGTTGCTGTGCGGTGGCCGCTGAGTGGATGCTGCTGCTGTGGTGCCAGGCGAGGGGGGCGCGGGCGCGAAAAGAAGGATATGAAATCCATTGTTCCGCAATCATGGCTGCTGGCTGGGCTCGGCGGCGCTCGGCTCGCGCGGGGAGCAGCGCCACGGCCGCGCGCCATCCGGGTGGGCCCGCCGGGGCCGCCGAGGTCCGCGGGCCGTTACGGCTGTAATTCTTCGCGGTCAGGGGCGGGTAATGCCCGCCACGCCACGCCTTTTGTACTCGTGCAAAGCGCGGGGTAGGCGGGGTCAGCAGGCGCGTGCTCTAGCAGGGCAGCAGCACCGGAGCCAGCCCCCGGCCCACGGACCAAAATCGTAAACTGACAACCGTGCTCCACACCGCCCGTCCTGCTCGACGCAGCTTCAAAAATTTACCAACATAAAAAAACAACAATTCGGCATTTGAAAGTAAAAAAAATCAGTACCGCAATACAGCATCGATTGTCGATTGGCGAAATGAACATTTGATATCCGAGGAAATCGCAAGTGCGGAAAGTGGTTGTGTATAAAGTAAGCGTCGTATCGGTCAAGCGGAGCTGCTGGTGTGGGTGTGGGGTGGAGGGGAGGAGGAGGGGGGGGGGGAATGGGAGAGAACCGCGATCAGAGGGTCAGGAAGGTACACATGGCAACGGCGACCTCTGTTGTTGCAGGGTGGCGGTGGCGGGCGGGAGCCGGAATAAAGAATCAGAATATTCGATGCAAAAGAGCTCGAGCGTCGCTGCTTGTCTGGAAAATCGGGGCCGCAGAGTCGCCGATACTCTGATTCTGCGGGTTTCGGGTATCGGGGCGAATATGATTACGAATGCCGCCCGGCGGTGCAGCACTCCCGCCCATGTTCTTGGCCCGCGCCTCCAGCCTTCATTCTCTCGTCTTCTCTGTATGTCTGTCTGTCTCTCTCTCTCTCTCTTTCTCACCAAAACTTTTGCCGCGCGCGCCCAAATCCTGCCGCTCAATTTGCACGCGTCCTCCTCTCCCCCCTCTCTCCCCCTCTCTCTCCCTCTCGCTCGCTCTCCCCCGTTCGTCCCCTAACTTGCCTACGGCGTGCGCTGTCCTTGACGGAAAGCTATCTAATTAATGGGGACAAACGTGGAGCGCGCGGAGCCACGGCAGGTTGGAGGGACAAGGACAAGCGGACGGGAAGAGTGAGAGAGGAATGTGTCGGGGTGTAACAGGGGCCGGGAAGGGGGAGGGGGGGGGGGCAGGCACCACCTGCGTCCGACCAACAGGCTCGATTAGCTGGCTTCTCTCTCCCTCTTTCTCCCTCTCGCTCCCTCCCGCCCTCTCCCTCTCTATCTCTCTCTCTCTATCTTTTCCACTCTCTGTCCCCCTTTGCCCTTATCTCTCTCTCCCTCCCTGATGTTCTGCTCCTGAAGTTAGAAAGAGACGGATTCATAAAGGGGAAGACTTCCTTTTTCAAGACTTTTCTTCTTACAACTGGACGGGAGGGCAGGTTTCTTTCAATTTTTTTCAAAGATGCTGCAGTTGACCAATCTGATATTTACATTTTTTTTTATTGTTGTGCCGAACGGGGAAATTTTGATGTTACTGAAAGTGATTACCAAAAAAGCTTAAGGAGAATGGTGTTATAGGGGCAATCTCAAAACAAGGGGGAGTTCTTAAAGTGTATACAAGCTGAAAAGGTGGCAAGGAGGAAGAGAAATAAAGGATCGTGGTGGAGGTGACGGGCGGCCCGGCCTGCAAGACTCCGCCAGGACCCCCCGCAGCGCTAACGAGGTCCTCGCGCCCAAACCCTGGAGATGAGCCGGCCACCTCATTATTGACGGCTGCTGCTGCCGCACTGCAAGAAAAATCTGTAACAAGTTTGTGCGTAACGTAGACACCTGAAAAATGGCCTCAAGGCGCCGAATCTTGAAGCTTAAGCCTCGAATTGCGTAAGTGTTCGAATTCGATTCGTCTTGGTCTGATGATTCCGGAGGTGGAGTCCGCTTACGATTGATTCTGGTGTTTTGAAAAATGGTGCGACGACATAAAATATTGTTTTTAGTCGCGGTAATTGAACAAATATGCTGAGGAGCGGAATTATTCGTGGCCGAGGGCGTTCGCGGTGCCTGGGCTCCCACCGAGGCGCGCCGGCACACCGACTTACTTCCGCAAAGCGCTTCCGGAGCGTCAGGATTTGGTGATGAGATGCTGGGAACAAGGACCCCAGCCCTCTTCTCTCTCTCTCTCTCTCTCTCTCTCTCTCTCTCTCTCTCTATCTCTATCTCTATCTCTATCTCTCGCTCGCTCGCTCTCTCTCAGTCTCAGTCTCCCCTCAGCCTCTCCCCGCACACCCTCCCTCCCCCTTATACTACTCCATACCCTCATCTACTCCCCGCCATTGACGCCAACTTGAACAGAGCATCCGCCGCTACATTTCCCTCTTGTCCCCGGATCCAATCTCACCTGGAGCAGCCCCCCCCCCCCCCCTTCTCTCTCTCTCTCCCTCCCACGACCTCATTCATTTTAGTCTCACAAGTACATCCCTTTTGCTTGCTTCCCTTTCGCCTCCCCAAGGGTCCTCCCCTCTATTGTGGGCCAGCGGGCCAATTCATTACCAATGGCGACGGGAGCGGCGGCGGCGCGACGGGGGGGGGGGGGGGGGGGGGGGGGGGGGAGCAAGGAGGGGGAGGCAGGAGGGAGGGGGGCTGTGGAGAGGTGGCATCTGCACGGCCTGATGACCTGACCGGACCAGTACACACACTGGCAGGGGTCCCCTTCTCAAGAGGCACCGCTTACGTCCCGCAGGGGGGAGGGGGGTGCTGAGGAAGAAGAGAGGAGGGGGAGGGGGGGCGGTTCTCGCACTCCCTGCCCTCCCAACAAGCAGCAGCAGCAGCGGCCTCGTGCACCCCGCGCCGCCGCGTGGTGGTAGTGGTGGTGGTGGTGGTGGGGGGGGGGGGGGGGGGTACTCGAGGAATGCGTGTGTGCCCCGCCGCACCCCACATGACTGAGGGAGTACGTAGAGGGCGGGGTATAAAGTTCCGAGCGGAGCTCGAGACCGAGCGGTAGGTCTCGGCGTCTGAGACTGACCGGCACTCTGCAGTGGCGGGTCCGCGCGGGTCTGCGGGGGTGGGGGGAGGAGGGGGCGCCAGGGTGCGTCGTCCGGCCGTGCGCCGTCCCCCAGAGGAGAAGGGGGGGGGGTAAGAAGAAGAGTTCTGGGGGGCAGAGCCGGTTAATGAGCTGACGGGGTAAGTCGTGAGGGGGCCGGCGCTCCCGGGGTGCGGCGGCGCGGGGTCGAGTCGGCGGGGTGGCCGCCCCGTTTGTGTGCCGGAATGTGCCGTGCTTAATAACGCGAGCGCGCCGCTGCCGCCGCTGTGTGTGGAAACCGCCCCGGGGCTCCATCCGAACTATCCGCCGACGCCGTGCCGCGCGCCGGCGCCCACAAGACTTGGGCCCTGCCCCCTCTCCCTGCCGCACAAAAGGCCTTACGGAGAGAGAGAGAGAGAGAGAGAGAGAGAGAGAGAGAGAGAGAGAGAGAGAGAGAGAGAGAGAGGGTGAATGGGGGTGAAGAAAAGTAGACGGAGAAGGTGTTGCGCGCCGCGGGCCATGGGCGGCGCAGCAGGGCGCGCGCGATGAAGGGAGCGAGGGAACAAAAGAGGGCACAAGTACTCGGCGGCACACAGGCAGGCAGGCAGGCAGGCAGGCAGGCAGGCAGTTGGCGGCCGGGGCCCCGGATGTTGTCCCGCGCCGTGGCTCCCGTCTGGCGAGGACGCAGATAAGCTGGTTGCGTTATGAGCTCGGCAATAACCTTGCTCCGCAGCCCCGCAGCGCCCCGCAGCGCCCCGCAGCGCCCCGCAGCGCCCCGCAGCGCCGCGGGCTCCTCTCGCAGCCGGCACCGCGGCGCCGCCACACCCTTGTCGCACTCCACGCCTCCCGCCCGCCCCTCCCGTTTAATTTTTTGGCGGCGGTGGCGGGACGGCTGCGGCGGTGTATGTACGTATACGGACGAGGGGATCCGGGGGGGGGGGGGGGGGGTCGACGGCGTGCTGCTGGCACGGGGCCACCGGCATACCGAAGTGTGGCCGTGGCGGTGAAGGACCGCGGGGGCCGGAGGACCGGACCGCAGCAGGGGACCGCGGCGCGGTGTGGGCGGTGCGGTGGTCCGCGGGGGGTCCGCGGGGGGTCCGTGGCGGGGGGGGGGGGGGGGACCCCACGGCCAGCCGCGGCCGGCGACAGCGACGCCCGGCTGCGAGCGCCACCACAGCACGCATTCCAACGGAGGGAATTAATAGTCATCGAGTCCGCGTGAGTGTGTGCGGCGCATGTGCGGCGCTTGTGCGGCGCGTGGGCGGCGCGTGTGAGAGGCCTGCCTTCACTGCCGCCCCGACCCCGACGACGACTAGTCTGAGCTGGACGAACACCTGGCTGGGCCACCACCACCAGACTAGGCCGCGTCGGAGTCGGAGACGGGCGTGGCCGAGACCTCGGCCCTCGCTGAGATTGCTGAGCTCCCCGCTGCTCCAGCAGCGGCCTGCACTCCTGGGCCGGGAGCTGGAGTTGGAGCTGCGGCGGTGGCTCGTGGGAGCGCTGCGAGCCGCGGACCTCGGACCCGCCCCACCACCGCTTGACTTGGGTCCGGTCCGGTCTGGCTGCCGGAGCGCAGCCTGGACATTGTTTGCCTTGGCGGGCCGCGGGCTGCCCCGCCGCCCCGAATGGTATAACTCATTAAGATGCGGGCGTGTCGACCCCGACGTGCGGATCAGATGGCCCGGCCTCGCCTCACTCTCCGACCCGATCGGGTGCCCGCCGCACTTATGCCCCGCCAAGGAGTTGGGCGAGGTGTTTGTGTTGCTTGCCGTCCGGCCAGTAGCGCCGCTCATCCGAACACTGCTTTCGTAGCGCTGTCTCTGTCGCACTCATGGGGTGCTCCGCTGGAGAGCGACAGAGAGGTCCGAGAAGACGGTGTTCGGAGTCGCCCTGCTGCCTGTCTGCCTCCGCCACGACCCCGCGCGCGGGAGCTTTGGGCTTTGGTTTGGCGCCGACTCGGCGGGAAAGTCAAACTGCTAATGAATCAACAAGCCGCCGCCGCCGGCCGCCGCGGAGGCTGGCAGAGAGGCGGCCTGACCCGGCAGCCCCCGGCAGCCCCCGGCAGCCGCCGCGGCAACAAGGCCCGCGAGTGCGCGCTGGTGCTCTGCAAGCCGCGGCCGGTGTACGTCGGGTTTGGGTGTACGTCTGTCGCTCTACACAAGTGACCGCACCACCCGGAACGCAAAAAAAAAAAACATAAAAATTCGTTTTTCGTAAAATCCTTTAATTTTTTCACTAGGCGCACTACCTACTTCTGCTCAAGGACTTATTGATGTATACAGTACCGCGGGTGCACGGAGGGCACGCATCCGCCGGATTCCAGCGCGCGGGCGTGCCTTTGGCCCACCGCAGCTGCATCAAAGCTTCATCAGCGAACAAAGCGCCCCAGCAACCACCGGAGAGGGGGAGGGGGAGGGGGGCTGTGTGTGTCCACTGGTGTCCGCCCGACGGCGCGGGGCGGCCGCGCGGGGCCGCGGGGCTCCCTACCCCCGTCCCGTGTGCAGATCGCACCCTGCCACCGCCGCCGCTCCCGGAACCGCGCGCCGCTGCTTTAGTCCGCGGAAACGGACTACCTGCGCTGTGGGCTTGCGCGCGCGTGCTCCTGTGCGTGCGTGCGTGCGTGCGTGCGTGCGTGCGTGCGTGCGTGCGTGCGTGCGTGCGTGCGTGCGTGCGTGCGTGCGTGCGTGCGTGCGCTCTCGTGTGTCCCAGGAGCTGCCCTGTCTGCGTCACATTATCGATGTGGACAAACAGGCGCGCAGACCGGACCGCAGAGCCAAATCCCTTTCGCTCATGTTTACTCTCTCTCCCTATCTCTCTCTCTCTCTCTCTCTCTCTCTCTCTCTCTCTCTCCTCCCTCTCTCTCTCTCTCTCTCTCTCTCTCTCTCTCTCTGCCTCCCTGCACCACTCCCCCGCTCTGGCCCGCGCTGTATCGTTTATCTAGCGCACTATTTCGCACAAGCGCACCGCGCGCGCCGCGTTCTGCACAGAGAATCGCAGTCATCAACGCGCCCGGCTCCCTCCGGTTCCCTCACCACCACCGCGCGGCGGCCTCCCCACCTGCAATAATGGCATTTACGCAGTTTGCGAGTCGGCCGCGGCGTGACGCGACAAGGGCAGCGGCGGCGGCGCATTGCCACGTCTGTGTGTGGTGGGGAACTCTGTTACACAACCTCTCGTTGGCGTCGCGCGGGTAGTTCGCGCAAAAAAAAACAAACAAGAAGACAATCCTGCATCAATGATGCTAAAAAGAAGCTCGTTCTTTACCCAAGTTGTGCTCAAAAATGTAGTTTTGACGGTGTGAAATTTATATGAAAGTTGAGATTAAAGAGTCAAAAAGAACGAATATTGCGCTGGCCCGGCACTCATAGAATATGTGGACCCTCAAGGTGTGACAAGGACAGAGCGGTGATAAAGGACATTGCGCGGTATTTAAGCGAACGACTCATGACAAAAACAGGTTTCACCAACCGGAGTGAACGCACCCGGAGTGGAGCCTCTCCCAGACACTGTTCACTCTCACTCACACCCTCTCGGAATACTGCGTGTATTGTTCCGCTTTGCGTGTCTTGTAGGCGTAAGTGTGTGTTTGTGTGCGCGTGCGTGTGTGTGTGTGATGGCCGTGCCCTTTGCGGTCAAGCCCGGGGCACGTACAGACCGTCGTAGTTAGCGGAGTGAGTGTGAGAGAGAGGGAGAGAGAGAGAGAAAGAGAGAGCGGGAAGCAGCAG
The DNA here is from genome assembly GCA_026979955.1 of Megalurothrips usitatus. NCBI lineage: Eukaryota > Metazoa > Arthropoda > Insecta > Thysanoptera > Thripidae > Megalurothrips > Megalurothrips usitatus. The sequence continues at coordinate 7,431,006 of CM049596.1, forward strand.
CGGCAGCAAGGAGGAGAGGAGAAAGAGAGAGAGAGAGAGAGAGATGGGGGGAGAGGTGTAAAAGCGGGGCGCTAAGAAACCCACCCGACCGGCCCAGAAGCGGCTCCAGAAGCGCGAGGGTGCGCGAGGGACAGGACAACTTCTAGCTACCGCAACAGCTATACTGAGCCCCCAACGCGCCGCCACGCGCCGCCACGCGCCGCCACGCGCCGCCACGCGCCGCCACGCGCCGCCACGCCGCACACGTACCCACCACAGAGCCCTAGGCGGAGGCCGAGGCGTCTCCGCGGACAGCACCACCGCCACGACTGCGGTGCGACCACTCGAATCAATTAAACTTTTCCCTGCTCATCGCCCGATCCGCGTTGCGTCCCCTGTGCGTGCGCGTGAGTGTGTGTGTGTGTGTGTGTGTGTGTGTGTGTGTGGGGGGGGGGGGGCGTGTCGAGACCGTCCTCATCCCCAGCCACAGGAACACTGCCGATTACCACAAACAACACTACCACCGCAGACACCGTGTCCGCAGGTTCGCGCGGTCTACACGTCAGTGAGCCTAACCGGTGCGAGTCCTCTCCGGCAGGCGGGTCCCGGCGGGTCCGGGGCGGCGGTGGCCCCAGCTGGACTCCGGCTCCAGCCACGGCTCCAGCCACGGCTCCAGCCACGGCTCCAGCCACGGCTCCAGCCACGGCTCCAGCCCCGGCTCCAGCCCCGGCTCCAGCCCCGCGGCGGCAAAGCCGAGAGCCGCGTTGGCGCGGCCGGGGCGGGCGGGCTCAGCCTCAGGGGGCGCGGCCAACCACACGGGGCCTCACGCCTGGCTGTGAGCTCGGACCGTTCTCTTTCTCTCTATCTCTCACTCTCTTCTCTCTCCTTCTCTGTCTCCTCCCCTCCCCCTCCCCTCTCTCTCTCTCTCTCTCTCTCTCTCTCTCTCTCTCGCTCTCTCTCTCTCGCTCTCCGGGCCCACCAGAGGATCTGTCAGTTAGTTGTGCGCCTCGCTCACGTAAAGTATTGAAGCCGTTCACTCGGCAAAACTTTTGAAAAGTTTGCAGTGGTACACCTGCAGTGCTGGCCGGCCGCCGGCCGCTGCCACCGCCGACCGTCCCGTCCGACTCCCAGCGCGGCCCACCGGAGTGGACCAGACCTGGAACCTTAATGAGAGGAAGCGGCGGGCGGGGAGGGAGACCGGGGGGGGGGGGTACCTTCGGGAGGGAAGATGAGTTGTGGCCGCTCTGTTTATACTTGGGATGGAAGAGGCAAGGCGAGAGAGGAGGGAAAAAGGTGTGCTTTGGCGGCGAGCGGCATGGCAGGCGGGGCGGTGGCGGAGCGGAGGCAGCGGCGGCGGCCGAGGAAGTTATCGGCTGAGACCGAAGAAGGCAGGAGGGGGGGGGGGGGGGGGCAGCGACCGGCACCGACCGAAGACCATCCTTAGTAGATGTAGCTAGGGGTTGTTCATAAATGACGTCACGGCGCCATTTTTTACCCTTTCCCCGTATTGTCACGGGACTAACCTGACCTTCCATAATGCATTTAAATAGAGGACCGTAACGCGAACCTGAATCCACTCCCCCTATAAGACGTCATCTGCAGTCGTGAACAGTACTACGTCACGGCCTTCTGTACCAGGTGATTCAGAAACGCCGCGCACTCTTTCATGGATATGAAATCCCGCAATGCACCATCTCCCTAGGGAGAGAGCTCTCTTTCTGGCTCGCCCGGACGCGTGAGACAGAAAGAGACGGAGCTGGTGCTTTTGCGGGTTGCATATCCCAGAAAAACGCGTCGTTTCTGACGTGGCACGTGTGTGTGTGTGTGTGTGTGTATGAGGTGCACATTTCTTGGTACCTTATTTCGGTTTGTATGGTTCTCGCTGGCTGTACATCGACCCCGCCCCCCTCCCCGCGCTGCTCCGCTGCTCTACTGGCCTTGAGCAGCACGGGGCCACTGGGCCTGTGTGTGCAGGGCCAGAGCGCGAAGGACACAGCAAAGGGACCGCAACGGTGGTCGGGAAGAAACCTCCCCCTTCTGGAGAGGTAAGCATAAGGGCCGCGGGGCAGCTGGACACCACCTGCTGGCGGCAACACGTGTGTGAGTGAGGTAGAGGGAGAGAGAGAGAGAGAGAGAGAGAGAGAGAGAGAGAGAGAGAGAGAGGAGAGCTCCGGATCTGCATGGCACTGGCGCGCGGCCCTGACCCCCGACGGCCGTCCACCGAGGAGTTTTGCAGGGCAGCCCGGCGGCCGCCTGCCCTTCTGGCCGTGCCGCGTGGCCCCCTCCCCAGAGATGTGCATTAATAATGCGAGATGAAGGGGGTCAGAGAGAGAGAGAGAGAGAGAGAGAGAGAGATAGAGAGATAGAGGACCGCAGGTGTGGTGCGCAAGGAGAAAGGAGAAGAAGCGAGAAAGAGACTTTTATCCGAGTGACGACCTCCACGGATCACGATGCTTTCTATTGCACTGTTTTTGACGACATGAACAGGAGACGCACACACACGCAAAGACACGCACGCAGGAAAGAAACACATGGCCCGGTGAGGTGCACGACATGGCGATGCCCGGGCCGGGAAGTCGACGACAGTCGTGAGGACCAGCAGCCAAACGGAGAGCACCGGCCTAGGAGGTAGGAGTGAGGGGCGGCAGGGGTTGGCGTGGCGGGACGCTAGCAGCTTACGGGGGCGACGTGTTGTGCGGGGCCCACACGGCCTCCGGCCTCACACGGTAAACCGGCGTAAACTGCAAATCCGGGCCTGAGGCCTCCGCCAGCCGGTCATTACATATGGCATTACACGGAGCTCACAGTCTCCAGTGGTTTCCAGTCAGACCGCACGAGCGACGGGGCACAGCAGTGTCTGCACCGCGGACAGACACAGCAAAAAAAAAACTGTGTATCAAATAAAGTGGAAAAGATGACAAGAACATATAATCGGACCCAGATCGCGGTGGTATCGTGAGTGTTACCACAGCAGCAGAGAGTACCTCCGCCGCGGGCGTCAGCCACGAGCCCACTGAAAAATTTGTGGGGCTTAGCCCTCGCTGATGATGTGTCACGTCCATTTGGTTGGGTCAGGCCACTCCGAAGCTACCCCGTGCGGCTCGAATAGGCACCTCTCTCAGCTCCGCTGTGGTGACTTGCGCCGCCGTGTGACCCTGTGAAATGGTCAGAGTGTCACACCGCCAGCAGTCAGACTTTGCTGCATAGCATTTTGTCGCAGTGTACCGTACCAGGGTACAGTCCGCCCAGAATCACCTCCCTCTCTGCGTCTGCAAAACATTTTGAAGACAAGAGCGAGCAGCCCCCGGGGAGGTGCGTCGAGAGGGGAGGGGGGAGTATATGAGCACCGAGAGCAGTATTTAATCAGAGCAAAGCGCGCCGCGTCAGAAGTTTCGGCCGGAAAAGTGAGCGCAGCAGCACGGGCCGGGGCTCCCCTCCTCCGCTGCTTCATGTTAAATGAATGATTTATAAACTTTTGGCAATCCCGCGGCCGGCCTCACCTCCGTGGCCGCCGCCCGCGCGCCTCACGTTCCCCGCCAACGCCACGCCACCTGCTGTTGTAAGAAGTCCAAATCCCTACGAACCCCGCGGGACAGCGGACGACGGCCGTTCCTCTGCGGCGTCGTGCCCTTTTCCTCGTCGCTCGAGTTCCCCGGATCCGACCGACCCACATCTGAGAAGAGGGGAGCACGCGAGGTCTCGTTCTGACGGGCAGAGAGCCCGAAGGACGTGAAGCCAAGACGCGGCGAGGACGCGGCGAGGACGCGGCGAGGAGGGCATCGAAACAGCGACCCTTGAGCCTCGAGTAAATACCGCGCTCACGGGAATTTCGCACGATGATCACCATCGCCCTCCAGAATGTATTTCAGTAAAACTAAAACTATTATTGCTGACACATTCTCTGTGACCGCAGCAAGGCGAGTGTGCGGGGACCCACCGCCCATTCGCATCGCGCGCAGCAGTGCTGCCAGGCGGCGGACGCAGAGGGAGACGGCCGTGCAGGGCCTAATTACCACCACAGGAGCGAGCGAGACGCAGCACAGTCGTGATGGCCGAGAGCATTAGGGGCCCAGCGAAGGGAGGAGTAGGACCCTGTAGCCCCCTCTGCAGCGGGGCGGGCGTGGCGCCTTGTGTTCTCACGTGCGAATGCAGTATGCAGCGGCCTTGCTTGTATTCTGATTTATTAGAGAGAGAAGAAGGGAGGGAGAAGAGGCTATCAAATGAAGGGCCTCTCGCAACATTTTTATTTTCCTTCTCCCTTCTGGCTCTCTCTCTCTCTCTCTCTCCCTCGGCTCGAGAGCAAACCTCGTTCAATCCCGGAGATAACTCGGCACGCGCTCACGAGACTGCAGTAGCAGCGTGACACGACTGGAGGGAGAGAGAGAGAGAGAGAGAGAGAGAGAGAGAGAGAGAGAGAGAGAGGGGGGAGAGAGGGAGAGAGAGGGAGAATGAGATGGGGTAGGTAGAGACAGAGACAGACAGAGACCCAGTGGTGGAATATCATTGTGCGCCCCGTTCTTCACCGACGAGAAGCCCCATTCAACAACCGCCATATTTCTGACAAGAATGAAAACTGTTCAATCTGAAACGACGACAGGGCCGAGGAAAGGAGAGAGACGGAGGCGGAGTGAGAGGGACAGAGAGAGGGGAGCCGCTTCTGCAGGAAAACGGGTTTCGGTTGCCGTCTCCCCCCCCCCCCCCTCCTCATCCAATTTTTGTCGACTTGTGTCCTGGTGTCCGCCTCAGCCCCGCTGTCAGTGCAGACGGCGCCGCTCCACAGCTGATCCCTGACACACAAACTCCATTTTTGTGCCCCTTCTCCGTCCTCTTCGTTTTCATTTGTCTCTCCCTCCCTCTCCTTCTCCCTCTCTCTCACACACACTCTCTCTCTCTTTTTATCTTCTTCTTCTTCTTCATCTTCTTCTTCTTCTTCTTCTTCTTCCTCTTCTTTCCCTTTTCGTCGCCGCCACCACCGCCGCGCGTCCCCTCCCCGAAACTTTATCAAATCACATTTATTACAAGCAACATATCAAGCAGCGCCGCTCTATACCCTGGGCTCTGCTGCGCGGCTCTGCGCGTGACAGCCGCCCCCCCCCCCCCCACCGCCACTCCTAGAGCACATTCCGCCAAACGCAACAATGCAGGTCACATCCCTATCTATTCCCAGACGGCTCCCGCCGAGTGTACGGACGGAGGAGGGAGGCAGGGAGGGAGCGAGAGGGAGGGAGTGAGAGAGGGAGAGGGGGAGGGGGGGGGGAGGCAGGGAGGGAGGGGACCCAGCGATTTACCCTGCCATACGCACTGCTTGCCAAATATGAATACGTCTCGCGGTGGCGGCGAAGCTTGATCGGAGCGCCGCCCAGCGGCGGCAGAGGGCGTGGCGGCGGCGGCGCCGGAGCGCCTGCAGAGCGCAGGGTAGGCAAGCCCGCCGCGTGGCGCTGTTCGCGGCGTGCCTACCTGCCGGGCGCTCTCCTTCAGAGGCCAGGCCACCCGGGCAGGTTTATTTTCGGGGCGTCCTCCAAAAGCCGCCCCTCCTCCGCCTCCTCCTCCTCCTCCTCCTCCTCCTCCTCCTCCTCCTCCTCCTCCTCCTCCTCCTCCGCCTCCTCCTCCGCCTGCATTGGATCGAGGCCGTGCGGTGCGTCTGGCGTGGCGGCCGGAGAGCCGGACGCTGCTGGGCCGAGGAAAGGCGGCGCGGCGCCGCCCAGGCCGAGAGGCGAGGCCGTGTCCCCCGGAATATCTTACTTTTGGCAAAGCCTGTGGAAACTTTTTCGAGAGGGGGGGGGGAGGGTCCACGTAGAAGAAAGACTGACTGCAGCGCGGCACTGCGCGACGGCGCGGCGCTCTGCGGGGAGGTCCTGTAAGGGCTTGGCCGTGATGTGTGACAGCGTGTCGAAGCCAGCAGTGTCGTAAATACCGGGGGAGAGGGGGGGGGGCGGAGGGGGGCTCAGCACGCACGGGACGGGGGCGGCAGCGGCAGGCAGCGCTGCCGCCACCGCACACAGCAGGGCTAGCTGGCTCGCGGTCATTCCGGGAGGCTTTTTCCGAAACACCTTTCTCTCCCTCTCTCCCTCGCCCTCCCTTGTTGCTATCTTATCCCTCCGCCTCTCCTCCCTCCTCCATTCTCGTCGCCTTCGCACTTTTTTTTCGCGCTTCGCGCGCACGCAACACTTTCCGAGTGGGAGAACAGCTAAACAAAAAAAAAAAGAGAAGTGAGAAAGAGCGACTGACAGAGAGAGAGAGAGAGAGACCCACTGCTACCATCCCTCCGTCTCTGCGGCTCGCAGGTTGGTGAGGTGCGCGAGCAAAGGGGTCCTCGCTCCGCTCGGGCCCAGAGAAGTGAGAAAGAGCGACTGACAGAGAGAGAGAGAGAGACCCACTGCTAAGGGCAAGGGGTGGGCGAGGGAAGGAGGAGGGGAGGGGAGGGGAGGGGAGGGGAGGGGAAGGGTGGAACGGGGGGCGCCGAGACAGCAAGCCTGCGTCGGCCTCGCTCTACTGGAGTAGGCGTGATTTGGAGAAGCGGGCGTGACGCACGAGGTGGAGGAGGGGGACGGACGGGGCGCATAAATAAGAGTCGCGTGTGCCCGTGTGTGTGCGACAGAGAGGGCATGAGACGTATCGGCGAGAGGCATATAGGTGACGACGTGTGAGTCAAGTAGAATGTGGCGGGAAGGGAAGGGAAGGGCGCTGGGCGAGGCGGTATGAATATGAGGAGGAGGAACGGCGACTCCAGGCGGCGACAGAGGGCGACATGAGCTGCTGGTGGCCGCTATCCGACAGCTCCTCTCTTTCTCTCTCTCTCTCTCTCTCTCTCTCTCTCTCTCTCTCTCACACTCACTCTGTGTATGTCTCACTCCATCTCAAATCTGTGGTTGGATTGCCCTGACCCCAACACGAACATAAAGGCGATTCGAGGAAGACAAGCAGCACGACTGACAGGGCAGCGGGCCGACAGGCGGCGCCACTGCGGGAGGGAGGAGGGCTGCTCTCCACACACTGCTGCCGCTGAGCCCCCAGCGGGGATATGGGGGTCCGCACACGAGGGGTGAGAGAGAGAGAGAGAGAGAGAGAGAGAGAGAGAGCGGGGTGAAAGAGGGAGAGAGACACTGATTGAAATCTCCTAAGTCCGATAAATCCCGGCCGGCAGTGGCGAGAGCCGCGCCGGCAGCAGCGCGGAGCCGTCGTCGTTCCGTTTGTCCGGCCGCGTGTTCGGCCCCTCCCAATTACCATGTCCCAACAGGGGCAGAAGAGAGAGAGAGAGAGAGAGAGAGAGAGAGAGAGAGAGAGAGAGAGAGAGAGAGAGAGTCGCTTTAGCCGGTCAGGACGAGGGAACATAGAGAGGCGGACCGAAGAATAGGCTTCAGTGGCCGGGCTAATTCCGGGCCCGGGAGCGATGCGATGGGATACGTGGGCCACAATAGACATTTCTGCGGCGGCGGCGGCTCTGGTGGGGCAGGATATGTATTCATATTGAGATGTCGTTCGGCAGCGCCATTCGATTCCCCGGGCCGGCTGGTTCCCGCGAGTGGCGCCGTCCGCGGGGAGAGAGCGAGAGAGAGAGACAGGGGGGAGGGGGGTGCCGGGGTTTAGCCGCGACGCGGGGGGGGGGGGGGGGGGGGGGGGGGGGCCGATCCGCGGAGGGGTTTTGCGGGGGAAGCTTTGCGGGGAGCCTTGGGGCCGCGCTGACGGCGACCTACGCCACCTTTCAGTCCGGGCAGTCGATACACTGTCGGCGCCGCCGGGGACGCGCGCGGGACGGGCCGCGGCGCCTGCGGGCCGGCAGCGCAGCCCGGCAGCCCGGCAGCCCAGCAGCGGAGCAGCGGTCCGGGACCGGGAGATAAGCGGCCCGCAGAATTAATTGTGCGGCCCCTTGTTGTAGCACCTCCCCCCCCCCCAAAAAAAAAAAAATATTAATCAGTGCCACTCTAATTGAAAGATAAGATCTGAAAGCCTTTCTGTCTCTCTGTGAGTCGATTCTTTTTCTCGCTCTGTCCGTCTCTGCCGCTCTGCATCTCTCTCTCTCTCTCTCTCTCTCTCTCTCTCTCTCTCTCTCTCTCTCTCTCTGATGGCTCTCCACTCTTCCCGCCGCGAAGGACTTTTCCTTTTGCCCCGCCGTCGCGCGCACCGCTTCATGGAATGGCACGGGGGCGGCGCGGCGCAGCACTGCGATGCGTGGGCGGTGATATTGCCGCCGCCACCGCCGCTGCAGCCGCGGCCGCCACCGCACCGCCCGTCCCACCTTCAGCGGAGATGGCTAGGCCCGAAAATATTTGTCGATGTGATCGCCGAGCGACACCGAGCCACCCAGGCAGGCAGGCAGGCTGGCAGGCAGGCGGGCAGGCAGGCAGGCAGGCAGGCAGGCAGGCAGGTCCCCCCGCAGGCGTCCGCAAGCGTCGAACACGTTTACCCGGAGCACGGCGGCGACGCGGGGAGGTCGGGAAGGGAAAGCAATTTAGTGTTTGCTTGCTGAGAGGAGAGCTGCTCTCCCCCTCCGATGGTGAGGGCGGGAGAAGGGAGGGGAGGGGAGAGGGGGGGGGCGTCACCTATCGCACCCCATACCTGCAGCACCCTGCGAGCAGCGGAGGCCGGGCTGCGGTGCGAATCGGAGGAGGAGGAGGAGGAGGGACGCGGGTGTGAGCACACTTCCCCGCGGCCCCCGCACTACCCTCGCCGGCCAGAAGTGGGCGTCCGGGACATCTCACCTGGCCGATTAGTAACACGGGGGAAGAGAGGGTGGGGAGGAGGAGGGGGGAGAGCAGGTCGTCGCAGCCCCGTGCAATATGGGTGTCAGCGCCAGATCCGATGCCATATTTAGCCGGGCCCCCGTTCTCACGTCGTCTTCGTCTGTGCCCCCCCCCCCTCTCTCTCCTACATACACGTAAAGTGTGTGTCTCTCTCTCATACACACTGACACTTCCTCTCTGCGCCTTCTCTCACACACACGGCTCTCTCCAAATCTTCCCCATTTCCACTTCGGCTTGCACACACCCTCCTCCCCCCCCCTCCCCATCCTCTCCTTTCGCTCGGACTTAACCCCCCCCCCCCCCCCCCCCCATCTCCCCACCCCACAAAGCCCCCCCGCGCGATGTCCGGGACGGCGGCCGGCCCCCACAAGCAAAGCCATCTTTATTGAATCCCTCAGATGTCGGCGCGCACGACGCACGGCCCGCGCACGCGCCCCGCCGCGTCGGCCTGACACGGCGCCGGCCTCACCACTTCCATCCTTCTCCCACGCCCCTGACCGCCAACTGAGTGAGGGAGCGAGAGGGAGAGAAGCGAACGACGGAAAGAATCGAAGGAGCAGCGAGGGACAGGAGGTAGGGGGCAGGGGGGCTGTGTATCCGACGCTCCCCTCCCCGGGCAGGCCGCGCGGCCCTCAAACAACCGCCTGGAATAGCAATCAGACAACAACTAAGCCCGGAGCGGATCGGCCCGTTCTGTGGGCCCGGAGGGAGCGGTACCCGCTGGACGCCCTCTCGGCCCTTTCTTCTTCCCGCTACTTCCTCTTCTTCTTGCTGGCTGCGTCCGATGAAAGAGGCCTCGCCGTCCCCTCGCTCGCAACCACCGCGCGCCCGCGGGCCACATGCATTACCATTCATAATGCTTGTTTTATTTCTATTTCAAAATTCCCCCGCCCCCCCCCCCCCCCCCCCGCCCCCCCCCCTGTCCTCAGCCGTCGCCCCTTCCTTCCCGTCCCTGCCTCCCTCTCCTCCTCCCCTCCCCGTGGCCTAATTGCTGTTAATTTGTCGCGTCGCCATGCGATGAGCAGCTGCCCACGAGACCTACTTCAGAAATAGTGGGAGTACGGATGGCATGCTGCAGACCTGTATTCCTGTCGTCCCGCATTCTCCTTTACGATCTCCTCTCTCTCTCTCTCTCTCTCTCTCTCTCTCTCTCTCTCTCTCTCTCTTTCTCTGTCTATTGCAGCGCATGCCGCGCCGGTCGGTACATCAAAACTCTTACCGTCGACGTTGTGTAACGGTGTAAACTCTCTGGGGCGCGCACGCAGAGAGAGCAGTTCGCACGTCGTGGATTTGAATCTCTCCCCCTTCCTCCTCCCACCGCACCCACGACAGCCGATACACACACACACACACTCATATATATATATATATATATATATATATATATATATATATATATATATATATATATATATATATATATATATATATATATATATATATATATATATATATGCGCACACGCGCTTGCGACGGTGGTGCAACTGGTGTTGCCAGGCAGTGTAGATATACGCCGGTTAGTACCTCGCAAACGCCCCTCCCCCCCCCCCCCGCAAATCTTTGTAATCCCGAGGGCTAAACGAGGCCCGTGTGGGGCCGCGGGCAGAGCGGGCCACAGCAGCAGCAGGGCATGGGCGGCGCAGGAAGGGGCGTCACGAGGGGGAGGGAGGGGGGGGGGCTGCACAGATTTACACGCGCAGAACCGCACCCCTTCCCCATACACACACACACACACACACAGTCACTCGATGGGGGCCAATCGACTACCGACGGTCAGTCTCGTTGGCTTTTGGAGTGCGCGCTCGCTCGCTCTGCGGTCACATATTATACAGTAGACCACATATGTGGACAGCACCACAGACTGCGTGCTGTTTTTGTTTGTTTTTCCTGTTTTCTTCCGTCATTTTTGGTACGAGTACAGTGCAAAAGTAAAAGTAAAATGCGAAATAATTGCGACCAAAAAGTGCAGTTTGCTGCGTACATTGCTAATACTTTTGCTCTCGGCGAGAGATGGCGTCAAATAATTGACCTCCACCACTCCACAGATTTTCCTTCTTCGGGAAAATTTCCGGCGTTGTTTTAATTAGGGTTTCCAACCTCAAAAGTCTCGGAAAATCTAGATTGTTTCGGAAATTTCGTTGAAAATTTCGGGACTAGCTGCTGCGGTGCGCGGCTGGAGGCGGGGGTGCGGGCCGGTGCGGGCCGGCCTGCTTCAGATCGCGGTGATCGGGTGACGGCGACATCGCAGCGCCGCGCTGCACGGCGGCACGGCGGCACGGCGGCACGGCGCCACAGCTCATTTGCATTTAAATTGAAAACACGCGAGCTGAAGTGTAATTTCGGCGGGTGCGATTTACTATCGATGCGGTGCGAACGCGGCCGTCGGCGGCAAGTGGCGGCGGGGCGGTGTCGCCACAGAGTCTCAGGTCTAGCCGGCCTGGCCTGGCCTCCTGGTCTAGTCGAGCCTCCTGGTCCATCCTAGCCTCCTGGTCAAGTCGAGCCTCGTGGTCTAGCCGAGCCTCCTGGTCTAGTCGAGCTTCCTGGTCTAGCCCAGCCTCCTGGTCTAGCCGAGCCTCCTGGTCTAGTCGAGCTTCCTGGTGTAGCCCAGCCTCCTGGTCTAGCCGAGCCTCCTGGTCTAGTCGAGCCTCCTGGTGTAGCCCAGCCTCCTGGTCTAGCCGAGCCTCCTGGCCTAGCCGAGCATTCTGGTCTAGCCGAGCATTCTGGTCTAGCCGAGCCTAGCTGCGCGTTATAGCCGAGCTGACACTGCGTGCAACGGCTTCGGATCTCCCTTTTCCTGCCGGCGCCGGTCTCCATGCGGAGCGCAGCAGCGGAGGCAGGGCGCTGGTGCGTAGGGAGCCGAGGAAGGAAGCCTGCCTGGGGGCAAGCGGGGGGAGAATTGTTGACGGAAGGGCGAGGGGAGGGGGGGAGGAGAGGCGGCGACGAGGACAGTGTGTTCTCTCTCCAATCTGTCTTCCCCCTTTCCCCATGGCTGGCTGGCTGGCTGGCTGGCTGGCTGGCTGGCTGGCTGGCTGGCTGGCAGCGGCGTCGACCTAGTTTTCATCAGCGCTATTCAGAACGGAGTCCGGAAAATGAAAATGTCAGTTGTCACATGTAAAAGCAATGCGCAGAACCGTTAGCAGAGCCGGCGGCGGCGGCATCCGCCTCCTGCCACCCGCCCGCCGCCCGCCCGCCTGCTGTACCCGGCCGACGACTCGGCCCCGCCGTGGGGCGCGGCTCCGTCAGCAGAGCGGTGCGTCGGATTTCCTGTTGCCCCGTCCCTCCCCCCACTCCCCCTGCACCCTCGATATTCTTTTCCATCGGCGCTGCAAGCCTAGCCCCGGCCCCCTCCTATACATCCGTCCGCATTCATCGCCTTGTCTCTCTCTAGCACGCCGCTGTATTCGGAGCCATAGGCACCGTCGCGTATCTCCGTCTCGCTCCGTGCAGCCGGCCGTGCAGCATGCATCCGGCAGCGGCGGTGCCGCGGCGCATCGTCTCGTGGACAGGCAGCGCAGTGTGGCGCTCTGTGCAGGGAGGGCCTGAGGGAGGGGTGGCGGGTGGAGAGGCGAGCGGGCCGGCGCCACGCACACCGCCATAGGAATCTCCCAGGCGGCACATAAAGTGAAAACGACGGCAACCGCCGCACTCTGCCAGCGGTTCAAGATTCTTTTTTTTTTTCCTTTGATCTTCAACCGCACGTTTCCCTACAGAACAGACGCCGGCACCGGCAGCGCCGCCTCGTTCGTCCAACTGACACCTCGGCTTTCATTAACGCCAATTAAAGGCGGCCTCTTGCCCTCCCCTTCCCTCCTGCGCTCAGGCCGGGATCCTGTCCCTCTCAGACCATGCCGCCACACCATGTCTCTCCCTTTTTTTTTTTGCTTTCGACGCAGCAGCGTTCTCCGCCGTCACGTGGACGACGACGTAGAGGAGACGGGGAGGAGGATGTGGGGGGGGGGGGGGGGGTACCGTTGTCATCTGCGGACCGTTGGCCAACCCCTACGGCAAGGCCGAGCTATAGCCCCGGGGCCCAGACACGACCGGGGCCCCCGGTCCGGGGCTCCGCCCTCCCACAAATTCCCTCCCCTCCCCCTCCCCCCCCCCCCCCCGGTAGACCGGAAGTCCGAGGTGTCCGGCACTTCCACGTCCTGTCAACGGAAGTTACCGCCCCCTCCCGCTGCCATCGGGACCCGCCGCCGAAACCCCCCGGTCGGCCGCGCTATCCCCTAAGTCGCGCCAAAGAGTGACCAACCACAGCGGTTGTGACCTCCCCCCCCCCCCTCCCGCTTCTAACAAGCTGCAGCAGCGGGGGCTCAACGGGGGCACAACGACCCGCAGACCTACTCCTTATACTCCCCCACCCCCCTACCCTCTCTGTACCACTACACGTTAACGCGCTGCCTCTGATCTGACCGCACACAATATGAAACAACACTGGTCACTGTGTTGTACCCGACTCCCAACTGTTCCGTCCTCTTTTCTAATCTTGTGCGTCTCTCTCTCGGATTGCAGCCCCGACGTCGGCCATCGTCGGGGGGCTGGAGACGTCGCTGCTGGACGGCCGCCTCCCCGGCCAGGACCAGGACAAGCAGGGCCGGCAGGAGTCGGCGCAGGAGGCCGCCGAGGCCGCGCAGCCCGCGGCGGCGGGGGGCCGGCCGACGACGGCGCGGCTGGAGCGCGTCTACAGCGGCGCCATCCCGGCGCGCGCCAACACCCGCCCCCCAGCGGAGTCGTACTCGCGCACCGGCACGCGCGTGCACCTCACGCCCGCCGGCACGCCCTCCGAGAACCCCGCGCCCTGCGCCGTGGCCGGCCGCCACTTCCTGCACGGCCAACAGGTGAGTCACGCGCAGCCACGCGCAGCCCGGCGCCTGTGAACGGCGGGGTAGGCCGACCCGCGCGACGCGCGTGCGGGCAAAGACCGAGCGACTGCCTACCAAGCAGGCGTTGGCACCAGGGCCAGCCTGCCGACGTGGAGAGGGGCGAAGCGTGGAAGATCACGGAAATCTGTGTGAATGTCACGATGGAAAAGAAAGGGAGGAAAGGCTAAAACTATACGGCAATGAATGTTCAGATGTTATGAAAAGTTTAGAATAAACAAAGCAGAATTTCTTTCTTTCTTTTTTTTTAAAGTGTTAGTTTACCGATGATATGCGATCAAGTTTGGTGGAGCCATTTATGCGCCGTAAGACGCAACACTACGTATCAAAAGTGGATTAGTTAAACAGTGGTCGGATGGAACGGTTCCCTCTCAACAGTGAGCACATACAACGTTATCGCGACAAACTGAGGTAAACGCCACAAGGTCAGAGAGAGAGAGAGACGGCTGCTAGTGTAGTACGGGTTGCGAGGGCGAGGGTTGAGAGAGAGAGAGAGAGAGAGAGAGAGAGAGAGAGAGAGAGCGAAGGCTAGGTGGAGGTGGGGAAGAATGGAGAGAGGAAGAGGATGGGGAAGAGCAGAAGAGGAGGGTGGCCTCTGAGAGGCGGCGCGGCAGTCGGGGGCGTCGCCCCGCCACGCCCCGCCACGCCCCGCCACGCGGCGCCACCGTCCCGCCCCAGCGTGGGATGCACACTGGAGGACCATAAAGGGATGACTACGCAAAATCTATGATCTCTCTCCCTCTCTGTCTCCCTGCTTTCTCGCTCGCTCCCTCGCTCCCCCTTTTCTCCTCCTCCCTGCTTTCCTTCTCTTTTGTCCTCGGAATCCCCTCTAATTTTTTATTCCTTGTCCCTAAGCCCGATCCTCCTACCCCTCGCCTCTCCGTTTCCGCCCTTGTATGCCCCCCCCCCTTTTTTTTCCCCTCCAATTCCCCCCTTCCCCGCGCCCCCTCCCCGATTCCGTCTCCGTCCATCTACCCTTTTCCTCCCCTTTCTTCGTTTGGGGAGCCTACCGGTGTCCCATTCTCTATCTGCCCGCGGCCTTTCTTCCGCTTTCTTCAAAACGTGTGACGACGCGAATTTTCGCTCCTCCTTCTCTCTGTCTCTGTCTCTTTCTCTCTCTCTCTCTCTCTCCTATTATTTTCTTCCACTTTGCCACCCGCTCTCTCATATTATCTGAGGGGCCTTGCATCGCCTCCGTGTGCCGTCCTCGTCACCCCGACGCTTTCGCAGCACAGCGACATGCGCCCCCGAAATAAGGGCATAAATCTCTCCATCGTCGCCGTCGCTCTGCCAGCTCCGCGGCTCCGCGGCCCGGGACCTTGGGAGCGGCGTCGTCTTGCCAGGGGTACTCGGGCCAATAAATGTGCGCCCAGCGCAGCAAAGGTGGTGGTGCTTCTAGTGTTGCCAGAAAAGAGGGTGCTTCTTCCGGCTCGGGGTGGGTGCTGCTCCGTGGATGCCGTGGTCCCATACAAGGAGGGCCCGTGACAGGCAAGGACGTCCTCTAGTCCCGCCCGGCTCGCGGGCTGACCGCTAGGACTTATAATATTTCAGAAAATTTCACAAATTTTCTGAAGATTTCGGACATTTTAGATTTTTTTCCGAAAAAAGTTCTTTAAAATTTCAGGACTAGAAACCCTACTGGCCGCGCGCAGGCCCACGCTGAAAACAAAAATTTTCAAAAAAAAAGTTTCCCGACCCTGTGGAAATTTTGAAAGGTTCATGAAACGTTTCCAATTTTTCAGGCAGTTTTCCCTGCATTTAAAACCCTAGCGCTGACCTTCTACCAAAGAGAATGCCGCCAAGAGCAGCGCCGCGCGGGCGCCCCTCCGCGGCCGGAGCCCCGCGGCCGCAGCGCACCGCGCGCGGGCGGCGCTCGCACAGCACTTAAAGATCCTCATTGAATCGCAAAGCGCGGGCCGCGCGCCGCCGCGCGCCGGTTTATCCTTTCACCAGTAGAACAACAATAGTTCACCTTAAGCAAGCTTTGGGGATTTGCTCACCTCCTCCTTCGCTGCCGGCTGCTGCCGCGCGCCTTACTTGGCCTGCAGCCGGCGCGGCGGCGCGGCGGCGCGGCGGGCGGTCTGCCTGCCTGCCTGCCTGCCTGCCCTCTCCACCGCGCCGACGACGCACTGAGCCAAGTCGTACTCGGCGGGGCGCGGCCCAGATTTTTGTCAAGGAACCTGCCGCCGTTGTGTAGCGCGGCCCGGACCCCGGCCCGGACCCCGGCCCGGCCGCCACTCTCCGCCCCCACGAGCGACCTCTTTGCCTTGCCTCCAGCAGCGCCGTGCGCCCGCTACGGCCGCCCGAACTGGCGAAGTCGTTTGTTATCGTCAAACACCTCTTTGTACCATAACGATGTGGCTTTGTCTCCGCGAGGGGGGGGGGGGGGGGGCTCCGCGGCATCGTTACAAATGGGGTAATTGGAAAGTAACACTCTCTCCGATCCTTCTTTGAAGTCGCATATTCTCCGTCTCTTTCCGTCGCCTTCCCTCTCCGAAACGCTTTTGCCGCGCCTATCCTTGTTGCTGCGCTACATTCGACCCGCGCGCGCGTTTCTTTCTGACTACTGGCACTAATAATAATAAAAATAATGAATTCTCGTGTGACAAATTTTGAGAGCTCGCGCGCCAAAGTTTCCGGTGCGCTCGGCTCCCCTTGTGTAAATTACAGGCAGGCTGCTCTCCTCCCCGACAACGTCGGAGGTGGCAGAGGGGGAGGGGGCAATATGAAGAGGTTCGGGCACTTGGAGGACGCTAATGCACTTTGTAAAACAGGATCCGCGACTTGTTAAAGTTTACTCATATTTCAAGTCCCGAGGTGTAGGGCGTCGCGGCGGGGGGCGTGTGGCAGCCCCCCCCCCCCCCTGCCCTGCGTGTGTGTGCCCTCCGCCTCTGCGTTCTTGTGTGTTTGTTCCTCTCTCCTTTTTTTTTCTCGCTCGTCTTCCTCTTGCTTCCACTGAACTCGGCGGCGGGAGGAACCCAGGGAGGAACCGCGCGGCATGTACCAGAAACACTTACTGCCCCGAGCCGTACCGCACCCACCCCAGAAGAGCCCCGGCCGCCCCGGCCCCGCACGGCCCCGCACGGCTCCAGGCGGGCCAGATAAGGGACTGTCGTGAAGGCACGTGCGGTGTGCAGCGTCGCGGCGTCGCAGCGTTTGCAAGTTTACCCAGAAAACGCTTTTAAAAGCACAACAAGAAACATTTTTGATCCTATACACCCAGAGAACACCGTTCTTGAATCAAGCCAAATCGACTTAAAACAAGAAAAAAAACGGACATGATTGATCCTAGTCTTTTTTAGACTAGAATTAAGGTGTGTGGTGATACATTGTTATGTAGTTCGCAGCGTTTTGGCGTTTGTCGGTGATGGACCAAAAAAGCATTTTAGTAGGTGCAGCTGTGCGGTGGTGGTGGTGGTGCGGTGCGGGCCGCCGTGAGTTTTCTCATCCCCATATTTTCGGAAATTATTTAGGAAATTTGTGAAATTTGGATTCTTCCTCGAAATTTTCGGGACTTAAAACCCTAGGCCGCCGGCCACCAGTTAGGTGACAGATCGCCAACAGGATGTTCAGCCGCGCGTTCTGGCGGCGTGAATGGGGCGTGGCGTTGCATGCTGTGCCGCCGCTGCCACCGCTGCCGTGTCCCCGCTGAGATCTCTCCACGTCCACCCCGGTATTGTTTACTGCGCCGCTAGCGCTGCCTCGGACAGGGCCTGACGCCACATACATACTGCACCACACGAGCCCTGTAGGCCTGCAGCCTCTAGCCCGGCCTGCCTGCAGGCCCACAGCCACACCCGTCATACTCTGCTGTGTTTCAATATTGTTTTTTTTAATATTTTTTTAAAATTTACACGACCCCTATATGCGCCAGAGAGAGAGAGGAATGTTGTGCTGCTTTATTGCTCTCCGGTCTGTGGGAAATGTAATTGGAAAATGAGAGAGTGAGAGAGATTTGGGGGCAGTACGTGCGCGCGAGCAAGTGAAAGCGAGAAAAGAAGACAGAGGCACAGTAGAAGTGTGGAGGAATCCACAGATTTTTCTCGTATTCCGCGTTGTTAAATAAAATAACGCGAACTTATTCTGATTCAAATTGTTGCAGGAGAAATGAATTATAATTATGGGGCGTTTGTTTGTCGCGTGACGTGACTTGATTCCGTCGGTCATGAGACACTTCAACACTTCATCAATGAGGATGAGGGAAAGGGGTGGGTGCTGCTTGCGGCTGGCCTGGCCGCGCCTCCTCAAATCTCCTCCTCCTCCTACTCCTCCTCCCCCTCCTAGTCCTGCCTTTCGACTTAATTCGCCCCCAATTCATCTTCCTTCTCGGTTTTGTCTTTTTCTCGTAATTAAAGGCGAGGGCAGCGGAGATGGAGGAGGAGGAGGAGGACTTCCATCTCCCTCTGCTATCTCTCCCTCGCTCTCTCCCTCTCTCCCTCTCTCTCCCTCTCTCTCCCTCTCTCCCTCTCTCTCTCTCTCTCTCCCTCTCTTTCTCTCTCTCCCTCGCCCCATCACCATTTCCTTCCCCCTTGAGCAGTTGGCCCAGAAGACCGCTTTTGCAATGGAAAGAGAAACAGCATCGGCCCAGGGAAGGGGCGGGGGGCGAGCGGGGCGCATCCGAGCGCCAGTAACCGAAACGGGCGTAACTCCACGCATTTACGTTGGCTTCTGGGAGCGCCTAGCCTGCTGCTGCGGAGCCTCGAGGTCCCTCTGTCTCGCTTCCTCTCGCTCCCTCGCCCCCTGCGCCGCCGAGTGCGACAGAGACCGCCTCAGCTGCGGAAGCGGTGACGTCACTGACGCAGCCCCGCCGCAGCAGCCGCATGTGCCGGCAGGTGCCGAGGACAGGCCGGCCTCGGCCGCGAGGCCCCGGCTCCCCGGAAGGCTGCCAACAGAAACACTGCACCTCTCGTGACACAGAGCGGGTGACGCTGGCATTGACGTGCCGCGGCGCCGGCTGCACAACTACACCCGCGAGTGCCCTCCGAAGAGAACTACCGGAGTGTTAGGCGAATAATAAATATGTAAAACGGCAGCTCAGCCTCTCAGCAGCGCGCACAGGAGCCCCATTATAAGAGGGGCAGGGGGACATTCTTTTTGGCGAGGCGTCCGCGTTGCGTCCACAGTGAGGGGCGACGAAAGGTCTTTAGGGGCGAGGTCCGTGGGGGCAGGCAGAGCAGGCAGGCCTCAGCACGCCGCGCCCATTCACACATCACGAGCCCCCCCCCCCCCCCCCGGAGGAGGGATGCTCCCCGCGGACCCCCCGTGGACCCCCCGCGGACCCCATGCCGCGCCGCGCTGCCTCTGCTTTCCTAATAAAGAAAGAGGCATTGCCGAGGTAAATCGCATTAAACGGACGGCGGCGGCGCGCGACGGAATGAACTCCGCCTCCGTCGTGCCGACGGCGAGCCACGGGCGTAAACACGGAGCGGCGGCGGACGCCGTCGTGCAGCGCAGGCGGGAGGCGCTGCGTCGTCGGCGTGGCGGCGGCAGCGGCGGCGGCAGCGGCGGCGGCAGCCCGCCAGAGCGAGGGTAGGCAACGCGAGCGGCACGGCGGCGCTGCGCTGCGGGCGCTGCCTGCCCCGCAGGCGCCCTGCTGTGGCGGCGGCGGCAGCAGCGGTGGTGGTAGTGGTAGTGGTGGTGGTGGGAAGAGGACACGAATAATAATTCGACGGAGATGGGAAGGGCGCCATCTGCCGGGGGCCGTCCTCGTCGTGGGGGAGGAGGGAGGCACTTAGCCTGTTGCTGCGGGTGGGGAGGGTCGGGGGGGGGAGGAGGAGGAGCAGGAGGCTGTGACTGCTTACGTCAGCGAGGAGAGAGGCCCGCGGGGAGGAGGCCCGGGGGCCGCCGCGCGGGAAAGGGCCCCGGATCTATATTCAATGCGGGTCGCACGTCCCGGCGGCCGGGCGGCCGGGCCCGCTGCATGTGAGGGCCGGATGTTACGTCTTTCGGCGTGTCGGGCCGCCGCCACCGCACGCGACACGGCGCACGGCACACGCTGGCACACGGCGGCCGCCAGCGCCGCTCTCCCCCCCCCCCCCCCCTCCCCCATCTGTCTCTCTCTTTCTATCTCGCTCTGTCTCTCTCCTTCTCTCTCTGCGCCTCTCCTCGCGGTCCTTGTTATTGAAAGGTCACAGAGTCCCGCGGACTCTTGGTGAGTGAGTGGGGCCGTAGGAGGGCTTAAGTCGCTCTGGATAAAGAGAGAGAGCCGGAGGGAGGGAGGGGGGAGAGGCGGAAAAAACGCCGTCGAGGCAAGCAGCTCATTATCCCTGAGGCCGTACTCGCGGATAGGATTATGTGTAGTGTGGGCTGGAGGATAAGGGCCCCGGACCCCTGCCGGCCCCGCCTGCCCCGCTGGCTGGCACCGCCCCCGCGACGGGCCGCGGGACACGGCCACGGGGCCTTATGCATGTAAGGCCCACGAGGCTAATCGCATTACCGAAGACACGCGCGCCCCACTCTCTCTCTCTCTCTCTCTCTCTCTCTCTCTCTCTCTCTCTCTCTCTCTCTTCCCTCTCTCACTCTCTCTTTCTCTCTCAGCTTTCAGCGAAATAAATCCACTAGCCAGAGGCCGAGAGCTGCAAGAGGGAGGCCGGCGTGCGGCGCCGGGGACACCACTACCCCGGACACCAACGCCCCCGTTTTATATTGTTTCTGCCGCATGGTTGGGCCGGATTTGGCGGGTTTCGGTGGTCCGGGAACTCCCGCCCCCGCCTGCAGAGGCGAGATTGTTTCCAGAGTGGCGCGCGCGCATCACTACCGTGTTGTCATTTTTATTTCTTTTTAATTTGTATTTTTCTTTTCCTCTCTTTTCTCTAAAACGCCCCCCCCCCCCCCTCCCATCTCGGTGACAGAAGGTGTTTTATTGTTTCCCGTCCGCCTCTTTCTCTCGTCGAATTTTAATGACGACCGCCCATCCACCGCTTATGCTGCCGCGCCGAGCCGCTTCTGCTGCCATCACTCGGCAACGTGTCAAGAAGAGTGTGTGGGTATGTGTAGGTGTGTGTGTGTGAGAGAGAGAGAGAGAGAGAGAGAGAGAGAGAGAGAGAGAGAGTGTCTCCACAGGAGGTACGGCGTGTGCGCCCGCACGGTCCGTTTGTCTGCATAACGGCCCACCTCTGGAAATACGCTCACAAGCGGGAGGTGGGTAGGTGGTGGTTGTGGAAAGAGAGGGAGAGAGAAAGAGAGAGAGAGGGAGAGAGAGAGAGAGAGAGAGAGAGAGAGAGAGAGAGAGAGCGTACGGGGACCTGACCGAAATTTTAATATCAAATCCCCGCCACGGCCACGAGGCGTGCATGAGATTAAAAAATAATAATAGTCTCTCAGACGGAAAAGAATGCGCGAAAGCGCGGAGGTCAAGGGGTCTCTTCCCTTAATCTCGCGCCTTTTGTTTTCCATACACCGTTCCAAATAAAATAAAAAGATTTACAAAAAGATAATAAAAAAGAAAAGAAATGGGGGAAGCAGAGAACGATTTAAAGGTCTCGTTTAAGTCGGCCGCGGTAACTCAAGGCAAACTAAACTCCCCCCACGCTCTATCTCTATCTATCTATCTATCTATCTATCTATCTATCTATCTATCTATCTATCTATCTATCTATCTATCTATCTATCTATCTATCTATCTATCTATCTATCTATCTATCTATCCTCTCGCTGTCGCCCTCTCTACTGGCGAAAGCACACATTTAGCTTTCCAGCCGAGGGGATAGGCAGGGAGGAGGGGTGAAAGAGCGCCTCGCAACATCTGACTGGCCTTCGGAGGAGGGGAGAGGAGCGTCAGAGAGAGAGAGAGGAGGGGAGAAGGGGAGAGGAGCGGTGGAGAGAGAGGAGGGAAGGAGAGCGCGTTTGAAACGGGGCGCGTCGGCGCAGCCATCCACAGCAACAGTTAGCGATTTCCCCCTCATCCCTTTCGTGACGATTATTGCCTAGGAACGCCGCCTATCTCTCTCTCTCTCTCTCTCTCTCTCTCTCTCTCTCTCTCTCTCTCCCTCTCCCTCCCTCATGCGGTACCGCGTCGAGTGGAAAGAGTTTGCTGAGAGAGAGAGAGAGAGAGAGAGAGAGAGAGAGAGACATTGTCACGCAGCATTAGGCTGAGGAGGCGGAAGCAAGTGCGGAAAGATGGTTGGCGACGGCCGGGGGCTGAAGCTAAGGCTGACGCCCATGTCGAAGCTGTCGTGCCGAAGCTCATATGCTGAAGCTTATACTGAAGCTCTTACTGAAGCCTACAGGATGAAGCCCATAGGCTGAAGCCCATAGGCTGACACACTGACTACAGCTGGACTCTTGTTCCTCGCCTGCGTAGAAAGGAACATGTGCCCGGGCGCAGGGGCTAAGTGGCTGGGGCGGGGGGCGGGGGGCGGTGGGGGTGGCGGGGGCGGCGGGGGCGGCGCAGTTCCGCGGTATCATTGCTGCGCTGATCAAAAGGAAGCAGCTGGCCGGGCCGGCGTAGGGTGCATGCGTCATCTTTTCATGTATTTCAACGAATGGCAGAGGAGCGTATGGGGCCTTTTGCCCCGCTCGTGTTTCTTTTTCAGCTTTTACGTTACAAAAGCCTTTGTGAGTGATATTATATAGATATGTCTTTTTCTCGTACAAGAATGAGAGTACGGTAGAGCGAGAGAGACAGTTTGTTTTATTGGTGTGTGCGTGTGTGTGTGTGTGTGTGTGTGTTTGAGGGTGGGTCAGTGGGGTGAGGGGGCGAAATAATATTTTGCTCGGAATATTTTCGACGTTGAGGGCTGCGAACATCCGCCCTGTACTCTGCGAGGATTATTCCTACTGTGCATAAGGATAAAGGAGTCAACGGGGAGGGGGGGGGGGAGATCGTATGGGTAGAACGTTGAATCACTTCTTGTTGGGAAAGGGTAGTTGATGTACAAAGTTCAATGACAGGAATTGAGAGCGAC
This sequence comes from Megalurothrips usitatus, assembly GCA_026979955.1. Classification (NCBI taxonomy): domain Eukaryota; kingdom Metazoa; phylum Arthropoda; class Insecta; order Thysanoptera; family Thripidae; genus Megalurothrips; species Megalurothrips usitatus. The sequence goes on from CM049596.1 coordinate 7,453,512, forward strand.
AGCAGCGGAACAGTATATACTCGATCTTCTTTGCTCTCCCCTAGACCGCCACACCCGTCACACACACTTTCTTTCCCTCGCACACGCACGCGCCTGCTCTCTCTCTCTCTCTCTCTCTCTCTCTCTCTCTCTCTCCCTGTCTCTCTCTATTTCTCTCTCTCTCTTTCACACACACACACACACACACACACTTCAAGCCGCGCTGGACGACCGACACTGCCGACACGCAGAGCGCGGGGAAGCGTGACAATCCGCCACTCCAACTTTCCTTCTGCACAATTTCGAAATCCAATATCAGTCCGCCCCCTCACGATTGTCTGCGAAGCCTGATAAGGGGAAGGGGGGGGGGGGGGGCTGCGGTGCGCCGGGGAGGAGCTTCGGCCGGGAGAACTTCATCCCCATGAAATCGCTGGCACGAATAATGGCAAATATCTTGTGGATGGTGGTAGTATGGTGGTGTGTCTCGTTCCGTTTCTTCCCGTTCTCTCATCTCTCTCCCTCGCCCCGCCGTCCCTCCTCCCTCTCCTCTCTCTCTCTCTCACTCTCTCTCTCTCTCTATCTATCTCTATCTCTATCTCTTCTCTCTCCTCTCTCTCCTGTCTCTCTCTCTCTCTCACTTTCTATCCGTGCCTTTGGTGCGGTATAGGCTTCTCCCCCGCACTTTTTCCGCTCTGGGAGCAAACAGAAATCAGGTAACGGCTCGTCCCGCCCAGCGCGTCCTCGCCTGCCTCGCCACCGCTGCGCCGCCCACTCCGCCCGGAAAAGAGGGAGGGGGAAAACGCGCGCACGCTGATCAGGGAGGTGAACCGTGGGTGAACCGCTATTGTGGCGCCGGAGGAGGGAAGGTCGTTGGAATTCTGCTTCACTGTCTTGATGCCGTACCCATATTACGTGACCGATTTTAGGCCTCTTTTTGACCCCCCCCCCCCCCTCTCCTCCTCCCTGTGACGTGGATAACCTAACCTTGCTATGGATAAAAGATAGGGCGTAGTATTTTGCTTCCAACCCCCACCCTATAAATCAGGTCACATAATATGGGTAGGGCCCCCTTCGAACAACTAGTCCGCGTCTTCTCGTTTCCGGGAGAAACGCCTTAACTGCTCTGCCAAAAACAAACGGGAGACGAGAGATGGTACGAAATAGACGTCTATGTTTGACACGCGTCGTGTTGCGTTTGCAGGTGGCGCGGCCGGACCCGTGCGAGTTCTGCGTGTGCCTCGACGGCGAGGTGTTCTGCTGGTGGCAGGACTGCCCGCCCTCCAAGGCGCAGGGGCCGTGCCGGGGGCGGCCCGCGTTCAGCAGCTGCCAGGACCGACAGGACGACGCGGCGACGGCCCCGACCAAGGCCCTGCTGCTGGAGGCGACCGGGGAGCAGTCCTCCTCGCCTGAGACCGACGGTGAGCCACCCGCCGCCCGCCGCCGCTCCCTTGTCAGGGTAGTGGTGCACCGCGGTGACCCGTTCCTTCTGCCGCAGGGGACGCGGCGCTGAACGACACGGCCGCCGCCACCCTGCCACCCGCCGCGGCCCCGTCTGCGGCCGCGGACGCCACGGCGCCGACGAGAGGCCAGCAGACAACGCGGGCCGCCCAGGACCCGACCAACAACCCGCAGGCGGCGCAGGCGGAGGCGTCGGTCCCCGGCGCTACAGGTACGGCAGCGGACGCCCGACGAGGGCCGGGTGGGCAACCCCGCAGTGTGGCAGTGTCGCGCGCGCCGCGGGGCTGCCGACCCGGCACGGCTTCATGGCGGCCTTGGCACTGGACAATTCGAACCTGAAAAACAAAAAGAAAGGTACAAAGTGATGGTGTTGTCCGTGAGCGCAGGCGTCGCGAGCGAGCCCGCCGGCACGGAGGCCGCGCCGGCCGCGTCGGCGACGGACAGCAGTGCCACCGCCTTCACCAACGCGACGACCGCCGCGGCCGGCCCGGCCAACTCCACCACCACGAGCTCGCCCACCACCACCACGGAGCTCATGTGCCACGTGCTGGGTGAGTAGCGCACGTCCAGCGCCTCTCGCTGAAAGGACACACACACACAGGCGCGCACAGAAAAAAAATTGATGTGGCTTTCGTTTTGAGACATTCTGTCTGACTTTTGTGTTCTAGGGAGTTCGTACAGGGTGGGCGAGGTGCTCCCGCGGGACACGGGGTCCTGCCTGCAGTGCGAGTGCAGCCCCGCGGGGCGCGTCACGTGCTCGCCGAAGGACTGCCTGTCGGTGCGGGAGGAGGAGGACGTGTACCAGCCCGCCAGCAGCCTCGACATGTTCGACGTGGACAGCTTCTAAACCAGCCGGGGCGGCGCGGCAGCGCGAGGCAGGCGGGGCCGCAGGGAGAAGAAAAGAAAAAAACAATCAGCACTTGTTTGTCGTCGTACGACACTGTTTTTAAAACTTTAAAGAAAAAAATTGTAATGAGTGTGTGTATGAGTGGATGAGTGTGTGTCAAGTGGGAAAGAGAGGCAGACTAAGCGAACGGAATGGGGAAGAGTGACGAGGGAGGAGGGGAGGAAGGGAAGGGATCAGACTCTAATTGTATAGTAAGTCGCATGGACTTAGCCGTGTGTTTTAGCGATGCATCTGCATCATATACAAGTGCCTCAGGAACAGAGAGTGATAGGTGGGAAAGTGAGAATGGATGTGAGAAAGGACAAACAAAACTATGTAAAAAAAATCCATAACTACGCAATGGAGGTGGGGAAATCTCCAACTCCCAAAATATGTATTGTCCCTGTGATTAACTTCCAAGCCCCTCACTTATTGGTCTAATGCAAAACCATCATCTGTGACATAAAGACCAAATGTCCTCAGTCATCCATCTGTTAGTCACAGCATAAAAATTCTCTATTATGCATAGTAACTGGATATGCAATGATGTGGTGTACACTGAGTAGTTGATTTTTTGAGACAAAATGTGAATGTCTCATGGCATTGGTCATTCTGTTGCAATTCTGCAATGTAAGAAATAAATTAATTTTTGATGTAAGGAGGATAATCAGAGTGAACAATAAAATCTTTTAATAGGAGAGGACAAAAGGCAAGGAACAACATGCTGGCCTAATTTTAAAAGGATCATGAAATTTTCTTGTAACAGAATCTTTAATTTAGAATTCAGTGATAATAATATTGATAAATGTTACTATTGTTATTGCTTTTTTCAAGTATAGATTCTTTTCAATAGACTGCTTTTTTTTTTAAATTGCAGAGTGTGTGACTGATGAGTGAATGATAACGGATATGGAAAAATGCGCTTGACTTTTTTAAGATGTAAATTTAATGTCGAGAACCGATACATTTCATTTTGTGAGGACATATCCCTTTATTCTGTCTGTTTTTATTATTGAAAGACATCAAATACATAGTTTCATTCCTGTCTGTCAGAACCAAGTTACATATCGCAAGTAACAGAAGTGTAATGTGCACATAAACTCGTCCCATTCTTTGGTTGAACTCCACAAATAATTTGATTGCTCTAGACAATAATCACAAAAAAAATAAAGAAGGTAATGGGAGTTGAAAATTTAAGAAATGCTCTTTTGAACAGAGAAATTGAAAAGAATTTGGCACTAGACTATAGACCGAAATGTTATATGGTCTATAAATCATGAAATGAAGGCAAATGATAAAAGAGTCACCTTTTCTTAATGATGTATGCCTGAGATAGAAGATTGAAAAAAAGATTTTGTGGGCACAATAACTCATAATACCCTCTATGAGTAAATTTTTGGCTTTGGAAATAGGCAACCTATGGCGTGACCCTAAATTTTACATTTCTCATTGAACCTTTGTGATATGTGGGAAACCATGCAATTTCCAACCTGTTTTGAGTAGGAAAGAATTCCTTTCTTTCTCATATCACTGCTTTGGAAAACCACTTAGTTTGATGCTAACACCATCTAGATAATTTTTCTTGTTTCCTCTCAATGTCTTCCAGAGAAGAACATTAAAGTTTATACAACATGGTTTAATAATATTTTTTTTTAATCATTATCCACACTTTTCCTTCTCTCCACTGCTATGGTTGATTCTTTAATGACTTGTATGTGGTTAAAAGTAATATAATTGTAGTGTAAAAATGTTACAAGAATAGGTTAACAATGTACGAGTTCTGAGGAATAAATTGGATTTGGAACATATCAATGGTGTGTATTTCTGTTGCATGTTCCTAGGTCTTCCCAATACACAATTCATTTCCAAAAATTTCACTCACTTTATTGAGTTTTGAAAGAAAAATATCACAGGTCATGTCATCGAGCAGTCTATCTTCATCTTTTCAGTCCTCTGAACCCTTGACAGAGAAGATACATTTCAGCTGAATGTTGCCTGCTTGCTGGGGGCTTCACAGTGTATACATTTTCATAAAACCGTTGCATGTCTTTAATCACTGCTGGGGTTTGCCCTCCATCCCATATCTTCGCGAGAAAATGCCCTCCTGGATTAGAGACATCAAGGGCAAAGCGAAAAGATTGTAACACTAAATTAATTATGCCGTCATGGTCTAATGCTCCCACACCAGTAGCATTAGGGGCCATGTCACTCATAAACACATCCACCAGTTTTCCATCCAAAATGCTAAGAAGTTTCTTTTGAGTACTAAGATGAGTAAAGTCCATGGGGCTTAAAAATATTGCTCCTGGTATATGATGCATTTTGATCAAGTCGATAGCTATAACCATCCCCCTTTTTTCGTTATCTGAAAAAAAATTCAAGAATGTGAGAACACAAAACACAGGAATTACACATAATGAATGAAGCAAACGCAGGTTTTGCTCACCTTTTGCATCAGCATTACATCGGCGAGAAGCCACCTGTGTCCAGCCTCCAGGAGATGCACCGCAGTCAACCACAATGTGACCAGGCTTCAGAAATTTATATTTATCATCTATTTCCAACAATTTAAATGCACTCCGACACCTTAATAGAATGTGTAAAATCAATTTTATAAATACTGCAGACAGAAAAAAAATCATGCAGTACAGTCCAAACTTTAATGACATACCTGTAACTTTCCATCTTAGCTTTTTCTACATATGGATCCTTGATCTGTCGAATCAACCATTCACGAGAGCTTTGTTTGCGCCCTTTCAAGTTGGAAACCTCTTTGAGGAGCACACCAAAAGTACTGAAAGGCCTCAGGTTAGAAATTAAAAACACCATTATATCGCTTTTTGAGTGAACTGGTTGTTCAATTTGTTTTCCTCGAGAAAAAAACTAAAACTCATGCAAGTGCAATGATATTTTTTTGCGCTCGCCAAAGCTTAGAAAAGGAGAGGACCGTAAAATTACACACAGCATTCTTCTGCTGAACCACGATTGTTTACTAGGTTCTGTCTTCCCTCTCCAACTATTTCTCATACGCATGCTCACGGAGCGGTCTGGCTGGCGCGGAAATCTGAAATATCAGTGGAGCCCGTCCTCGGCCCTCCCCACGACGCAGGCAGGTCGGTGCTATGCCGACACTTTCGTACGTGTTTATTCCCGGCTAGGGAAGCATAGGAAGTGGAGGCGCGCTGCGGTAGCTGCGACACAGAAGGCAGCAGGCCGCGTCCAGCAGCAGCAGCAAGGCGACGAGGAAGGACACGCCGGCCACCACCAGCTCCCCGCGCGCCAGCAGCACCAGCGTGCCGAACAGCACCAAGGTCAGGAAGCCCAGCACAAGGAACGGCAGCATCTGAGTGCCATCTCGGTCAGGGGGGAGTCCGAGACCCGGCTGGACCCGGCCGGACCCGGGCCGCGAGCACCCACGGCCGCACCCACCACGCTGCCGGGGATGGGGATCCCGGCGAACCGCGACACCAGGTCCACGACCAGCAGGCAGAACAGCCCTCCCCAGACGCCCAGGATGACGTCCACCAGGATGCGTCCCGGCACGGGGCCGACGCGCGCGCCACCCTCGGACATGCTGCCCGTTGTAGCCGAGTGTCTCGTGTTACGTAATTTACAGTCGCACAAGTTGCACGGAGTTTGCCATGCGGACACAGGAGACAGCCTTGGGGCGTGAACAAGGGAGGACAACACAACAATGCCTTCCCAGCATAAATCCTTTGCACGTTCACGCCCGCTGTTTTTGATATTTTTAATTAAAAAGGGAATTTGCCTTTTTGACTTTTCCTCCCCGCCATCGGGCGCTGACCAAAAATCTTTTTGCTCATCTCCGCTTGAATTAAAATTCCCGCCGCGCACAGGCCCTGGCCGCACAAAGTACACTGTCCATCAAAAAGAAGGGGAATCAGGAAACGTTTCTTCTCCTTGTTATCCTCTTGTTCTTCTCCGAATGGTGAGGGGCTTTTGCGCCAAACTTAAGATCGATTTTTGTACAGGTTAAGGCACCCTGATAAAAAAAGAGTGTTTACACCATGAAATACATTCTTGTGACGGGTGGTGTCATTAGTGGAGTCGGCAAGGGCGTTATTGCCAGTTCTTTTGGTACTATTTTGAAATGCTGCGGCGTACGAGTAACGTGTATCAAGATAGATCCGTACATCAACATCGACGCTGGCACGTTTTCTCCCTACGAGCATGGTAATATCTATTTTTACATCTTTTCTCCACCTTAACTGGTTGTCATGGTTTTGTCTTCACATTTACTCGTGTGTTTTGCGTTCTTCTGCTGTGTTGTGATTGTGGCTGTCCCAAATTTCATAGTAAAGTCTAAAATGAAGACCTGGACTCCATGCCATGTTGCATGCATGACGTTTTATGTATTTTCCTGGTTTTAGGAGAGTGTATTTGATAATAATAAGTTTACCCTACCTCAAAATCTTTAATTCCTGTGACTATAGTTTTGCTTCTTTGTTTTTTCTTCAGGTGAAACATATGTTCTTGATGATGGAGGAGAAGTAGATTTGGACTTGGGTAACTATGAGCGGTTTTTGGATGTCACTCTTCACCGTGACAACAACATCACGACTGGCAAGATATATCAACAGGTCATTAGTAAAGAACGTAAAGGAGACTATTTAGGGAAAACTGTGCAAGGTAGTGATAATATTGATGTGTTCTTGGTCCACTTATTATTTTATCACACCACTCACTGTCTTTCTTCCTTACTCTTCCTTACTAGTCGTTCCACACATTACTGATGCCATTCAGGAATGGGTTGAGAGAGTAGCTCACATTCCAGTGGACGATAGTAATGAGCCCGCACAGGTAATGTCCATTTTCATAATATTATTTTAAACCCGTGTCGGTAGTGCTTGTGCCAATTGAGTTGTTAAGCTAATTATTGGAATTCCAGGTTTGCATTGTGGAGTTGGGAGGCACTATTGGAGATATTGAAGGTATGCCTTTCGTTGAGGCGTTCCGACAGTTCCAGTTCCGAGTTAAGCGAGAGAACTTTTGCTGTGCTCACGTGTCCCTTGTTCCCCAGGTTTGCAAAATTATTTTCACCGGATTTGGTCTTGCACCAATTTTTTGTGCTATGCTTCAAATCAATTACTTTTTGTGACAGCCCCGCTCAACTGGTGAACCGAAAACAAAACCAACCCAAGCTAGTGTTCGAGAATTACGTGGCCTTGGTCTCTCTGCTGACTTGATTGTCTGCCGAAGTGAGAAGCCTATTGGTCAGTCAGTTAGAGACAAAGTTTCTAACTTCTGTCATGTTGAACCTGAGCAGGTAAAGTGATTTATGGAGCATACTGGACTGCTTTGTTTTGCAATGCAACAGTTTATTAATTACATTTTTAAATTGTCTCACAGGTCATTTGCATCCATGATCTGTCTTCAGTTTACAGAGTCCCCATCCTAATGGAAGGGCAAGGGCTTGTAGAATTTTTAAGTGAACGTCTCCAGTTGAATCTCACTTTACCTCAGCCCAAGTCGTATATGATGAAATGGAGGAATTTGGCTGAAAGGTAAATTTTTGTTTAAGGATATTTTGTGGTATATTGCTTTGTTAAAGCTATCCAAAACGTGTAAGAAAGGAAGCAAAGCCTTCCGTCAATGCTAGAATTCTAGTCAATATCTAACAGAAGGTCTTGTCTTGTCTTAATTTTCTTAATTTTGACTTTATTGTGAACACAACTCTTATTCCTGTCACTGTTCAAATAATGTTTGTTGAATCTTTAATGATATTTCAATGCTCTGGTATGTATTGGGTTAAGATTTGACTTCACCCAGTCCCAAGTCGACCCTGAGATAGAACCAACTGAAATAGGCCGATGGGAAGTTGTGCGAAGAAAGTCATGCTGTTATGTTGGGTGGGTGCAGCAGTTTGGTCATGTATGTCTTTTGCATGTCAACTATCACCCAGCTATGTAGATGGAGAAGTCCACTTTGGTGGAGGAAAAGCATTGCACTTTGAGAATAGATTCTATGCTGGTTAAAAGTTACATTAGATGAGGAGTAGCTCTGTTAGCGAGGGTAATATTCCACAACCGTTATGAGTGGCATAATTATAGTGAGCTAATGCACCAGGCCTGATGCAATGCAAGTCTGGTGCATATTATTCATTCGGTTCAGATACCTGCAAGAGACAGGTAACTTTTTCCATGTTATGCCTACTGTGATTTTTAACTTGCACTGATCCTGTCTTATTTTAGCTTTCCTGCTGCATAATGCACAAAGGCCAGTTAATGCTGCAATGTTTTTTCTTGTATGTTACTCCTCTGAACTTGTGTGCTGTTGGCCAAGTAAACCCTCTAACAAAGGATTACTCTTTCAGCAACTTTGGTTATACTTTCAAAATCTCAGGAATGCAGGTGTTTTATCAGCAGTGCTGTTCAGTTTTTCAGTTAATGTTCCTGACATAATAATGATAATAGAATAACAAAATGTGCTGACCTTTGTGCGGATTTCCTTGAGGTTACATAAATTTGTCATTAACTTCTAGGTGTGGGTGTGTGCTAACATTGTTTGGAGTTTGTGTGCTCTTCTGGACCCCGTAAACTATTTCTTGTATATTTCATGTTTGACACACTCCATTATTTGCTGTCCAGTTTCTCCTTCTCAGATGAGGGCTGTCCTTGGTAATCTCATCTCATAAATGTGCAAATGTTGCAAGTGTTTGTTTACTTTTAATGTCATCCATTTCCTTACGAGTCAAGCTCATGCACTTTTGGTCAATTTTTTGTGGCCTCTTCTGCAAGCTTAATATTTTTATATCCATCTTGCTTTAAATTTAGGTAATGGATGCTTCTTTGTCAACTATGTTGCTTCTAAGACAATTTTTTTTTCTTCTGCTTTTTGCATTAGGGGAGAGATGCTTTAAAGATAAACCTCTAGTTTAATTTCATAGCCATTTACTGGAATCCCTCCATGATAATTATTTAACGATCCTTGGCTTTTTCTGCCTACTTTAATTTCAGAGTGGATCTGCTGCGAAAGGAAGTCAATATTGCACTTGTTGGTAAATATACCAAATTAGAAGATTCCTATGCATCTGTGCTGAAGGCTCTTCAACATGCTGCAATTGAAGCTGGATACAAACTTAATGTTTCGGTTAGTTGGATATCTTTGTCTCCTTTATGATTTGAAGAAATTCCTGCTTCTCCCCTAATTTATTGATTTAAATTTACCCTTCAGCTCATTGAAGCTGCCAATTTAGAAAAAGAAATGAAAATTGAAGACCCAGTTATGTACCACAAGGCTTGGCAAACCCTGTGCAAGAGCAAGTAAGTTAGTCATGTTTGTCTTATTTTTTAAATCTGTCACAAATTTACATTATTAGTTTTCTTTCAGTGGCGTGATTGTTCCTGGAGGCTTTGGAAAGCGTGGATTTGAGGGGAAGCTAGAGGCTTGCCAATGGTGCCGTGAAATGCAAAAGCCGTTCTTGGGTATATGCCTTGGGTTGCAGTCAGCTGTTGTGGAGTTTTCAAGGTATGTTGATTGAATATTATGTTTTTCTGTAATTCAATTCCGCCTGTTCTTGCTGGAATCCGTTGTAAACATTGCTATGCACCTTTTTCTGTAGGAATGTTCTTAAACTGGACAAAGCCAATAGTGCTGAGGTGGATCCTCACACACCCCATCCCATTATCATTGACATGCCAGAACACAATCAAGGCCAGATGGGTGGCACTATGCGCTTGGGTAAACGCACCACCTTGTTCACAAGTGAAAAGTCTGTGATGAGTGAGTAGCACATCTATGGAATTGAGTGGACTGTGTATGTTAATCTCAACTGAAATTACTGTAACATTTATTTTCCCTCCCAACAGGGAAGCTGTATGGCAATAAACCATCAGTTGAAGAAAGACATCGCCATCGATATGAGGTGAACCCTAAATATGTGAAGCAGCTGGAAGATGGTGGTCTGAAATTCACAGGTAAGAATCGACCTACGGTGCCCAATCATCACTTTTGTGACTCCTTTCTCATTAAAATAAAAATTCTTTGCAGGCCGGGACACGGATAATAAGAGAATGGAAATAATGGAGCTAGATAATCATCCTTATTATGTTGCCACTCAGTACCATCCTGAGTATCTCTCTAGACCACTCAAGCCGTCAGCACCTTTCCTTGGTCTGATCTTGGCATCTGTTGGTAAACTGGCTCCGTACTTAGAGCACTGCAATTCCTCAAAACTTTGCAACTCGTCAAATCCATCAGATTTATCCGAAGATTCAGGTAAGAGCATGATTGGCCTTCGATTTTCCACAATGTTTTGCTTATAAAGCATGTTCTTCAATGTCAGTGTGGAAGATTTGCATAATTTGTTCAAAAGTTCTTCGATACTGCTTTTGTGTCACTTTGTGCACCCTCTGCTGCCTGACCCTTAACTGAAAGCTTTTTTTTTTTTTATTTTGCCAAAAGTTTATGAAAAATGTGGAATGGTCTGTGACATTGATATGTGAAGAATTCCTTTTCCTGTCTGCAGATGACCTAGAACCTATGTCTTCCGTTGAGAAAATCAGCAAGTTGGCACTGGAATCAGCAACTAATGCATAATTAAAAACCGAGAGTGATCAAGACTTGTGGATGTCTCTTCTTTCGCTCCCTACAATGTGTGTGTTGGTATTCCAACCCTGCTTCAGAATGTGCTTCCTCACATTTTTTTAATGAATTATATTACTAAATGACAAATGGCTGTGGAATGGTGCCCTATTGGCTAGGCTATTTTCGTATTGAAATTGTACCAGTGTATATTTATATGGTTTATTCTGTTATAACATTCCCTGCTTGTTGTGGATGCAGACAGTTATGATTCGATTCGTTGAAATGAATAAAACGTATCATATTGATGAATTTCATTTACTAATTACATATCATATCCCTCTAAACCCAATTTACTTCTTTCTGCCACCTCTCTCCTTGAGTTGTAATTGAACCAGTCCTCCAGACTGCATGTTGTAGAATGCGAGAGAGTTTGAATCCTTGACGAACATGCCCTGGAAAACAGTTCAAAGTTAATCGATTAACAGCATGCCAAAGCCGTCTGGATAATGCCTGATCGTCAGAACTTCAAACCATACCTCATATTGCAACTTCTGCTTGGCAGGTGGCAATCCAGTCTCATCCTGAATTCGGCTCTTGACAGCAGCGAAACTTTCTGAGAGCGGCAGAACTATGTTGAGAGTTTGCCCATTTAGTCGCCACTCAGGCTTGTCCGACGATGAGGGCACCTGGACCTTTACTGTGACTGGGCCCTGGAAGACCAAAACCAATAAATAGCAACAGCTCTTAAAAATTAGATACCCATTTGTAGAATGCACACAACAATTTGAAACACACCTTGTGCTTGGCAAGGAACTCCTGCTCTGGAATCAGAGAATCTTCAGTACGAGACTTCTTGCTGGGAGGTTCATCTTCCACAGCTTCTGCCGGACGCTGCATGTGAGGCATCTGGGGAAAGACCAAAGATGTCATGCTTGCTGAAAATCTGAAGTCGTGCTCCTTACGTCAAAATCCAGAAATAAACTGACCGGAGGCTGGGGAGGTTGGGGAGCCCCGGGCGGGAGGAAGCGCTGCATCTGCGCACCCGGCTGCGGCACCGGATACCCTCCTTGTTGAACTGTGAAGAGAGCAAAAGTATAAGGTGGGGACGGCCGGGAGTGCCAGGATAACGTGGGCACCCACGACGGACCCACCCACCCTGTGTTTCTACTCGGGCCGGCGAGCCGAGAGCGCTCTGCCCGGCTGCGTGCGAAACCTTGCCTAGGCCTTTCTCCGACGCTGGGGGGGCAACGTTTCGCAAGCAGCTCGGACAAGACGGGCCGGGCTTGCCCCGGCCCGATTGGAAACACCACACTTACCCATCATCGGGCGTGGCGCCATTCCGGGCATCATCATCATGCCGGGCGGCATACCGGGCGGCATGCCCGCGGCCATGGGCATGGGGGCCATGGGGGCCATGGGAGCCATGGGGGCCATCCCCATGGGGCCGTGCGACATGCCGGGCCCCATGGCCTGCGGCATGGCCTGCGGCATCCCCTGCGGCATCCCTCCCATGGCCGCCATCTGGGACATGGAGACGCTGGCGGCGGTGGGCTGCACGGGCGGCGCAGGCTGCGCGGGCTGCGGCAGGGCCTTGACGACCAGGCCGGCCTGCGAGCCGTGGGAGCCCAGCGGCTCCCGGGTGCCCGGCGGCTTGGGCTGGTCCGCCTTGCGCGCGGCCTTGTCCACCACCACGCCGCGGTCGCGGTCGCGTTCCCGGTCCCGATCGCGGCCCTTGTTGGGCTTAGGGCCGATCTTCTCCTTGTCCTCGTCCGGAATCAGGCCCTTCGCCTTGTGGATCTGGTGGATCTGGTCCTCTAGTGTGATGTTGGCGCGGGCCGCGCGCGTGGCCGCCTCCACACTCGACGTGTGCCCGTCCCAGGTCACCTGAGAAGTGCACAGCTCCGTAAAGCCCATTCTTGCGAGTCACAATTCAGGAGCACGACTCTCCCCACGATCGACTTACCTTCTCCTCTTTGCGAGTATCTTCTTCACCAATCTTCTTACCGATAGCAGTTTCTTCATCACCGACACCGAAAATATCGGTACGTCGCTCAGCGAGCTGCTTCAAGCTCGCCTCGATGGCAGAACCTGAAACAGAGAGCTGGCCATCAGCTGAGGGGCCTCAAAATCGCGGCCCGCGAACCAAGGACGGTGCCACTCAAACTCGGATAACCCAGAAGCAATACCCCTGGCAGCGTGCCCGCCCAGTGGCTCGGCGTGGAAAGGTTTTAAAGGAAAAGGTGAAGAAACGTATGGAGAAAAGGAGAGGACACAAACCTGGGGCGTACACAGTCTCCTGATTCATCTTGTCCTGAATGTGTTTGTCACGCTGTTCAACCCACCGTGGATCAAGCAAACCAATACGCATGTGTTCCTGAACCTTATTGGCTGGAATCTTTTCACCAGTAATAGGTGAAATCAACATTTCATCTGGAGCAGGTGGACGAGTTGATTTGACAGCTGCAAAGAGTTAGAGCACAAATAACAATTAGTTTCAATAATTTTCATTTGACTATTGACACTGAATTACAGTAAATTTATGCATATGACACTAATAATACCTTGCTTTGGATCATAGCCCTTCTTTACCAGCACGCGATCAGGCATGGGTGGAAGGGGTGGCGGCTGCATAGTGTCCTTGGGGGGTGGCGGTGGTGGTGGTCCTGCAGGCAGGAGCTTCCTTTCTCCTGGCGGACCATCATCCTCTTCCTCACTGGATGATCCTTCTTCCATGTCTTGCACCTTCATCAAACAAAGATGCTCAAGTTCTTTTCCCACCACACATACCAAATCTCAGATAGCCAGAACCTACCTGAATATTATCACGACTTTCCGCTTTGTCTTTGTAACGCTTCTGAATTTCAGCTTGTTGATCCTCATCATCTATCTCTTCATGTTCCTCACGACGGCGGTCACGTCTGAAAACATGTTGAGCCGGACTCTTACGTGTACGAGGCCGACTCCTTTCCTCCTCCTCATCATCACTCAACTGCATTTCATCACCATCATCATAGCGTTCCTGAATATAAAAGGTACAATCGACGGTTAGAGCATAATAGGCATGCAATAAATGTAGAAAGGAGCCAGAATTTGTGCAATGCTTCACCTGCATGAGAATACGAGCACCAACTTCGTCTGGGGTAGTGGGCGGAGGGAAATTACCAACTTCCATAGGCTGGTAATCAACAGTTTCCACAACAACAAAATCATGCCAATCGATTTGGGCATAGGCAACTGCAGATAGTAAACGCTTAGTACAAACAATTTGAACTCACCAAAAAAAGTCATAAATTGTAATTGACAAAACAAACCTCTCTCTTTCTCCAATTCTTCCTCCTCTCTCCTCCTCTGTGCTTCTTGATACTTAATCCATTCTGATCGATACTTCACTTGGTCTAAGATATGGCCTGAAGTCGCGCACTCATCTTTCAACCGAAACATCATATCTTTGGGAGGGATTAGAACCTGCACATAACAATCAGACAATAAGTTTAAAAAAGGACTACATTATCAGTAAAGATCAGTAGTATTTTTTGTTTTAATGCGAACTTACCTTTGTGTACTGCTCTAAGAGCTTAGTAAAATACTGAAACAGCGAATGCTGAGGTCTCAGAAAATCAAATTGAAAGTTCCTTTGTTCACGATTCATTAAGTTTGTAAGGAAAGTACGACCATTCAATGCAGCAAACTGTGCTGTAAGTTTCACAATATCTCTGGAAAATGATTCCAGAAAGACATTAACATTTTCAGAAATGAGAATGAAGGAACCACAAGAAAGAGGCTTCGCCCAATCGCCCACGCTTGATCAGGGGTACTCACAAATCCAGAGCGGATATGGATGGCGGGTCTGCAATAAATTCAAACTCTGCTGGAGGATCTTTTGGGATAAATGGTTTTTCAATGGCAGACTTAAGGAGTTCTTGTTGCTTTTGTTGCACAGCTGAGGCAGGCTTAGTGGGGGCCACTGTGCCTGGCGGAGCAGTAGCAGGCTCTTGCCCTGAAGAAAGTGTTTTTAAATGTTTGTAAGCACTCAAAACTAATATACAGACACCTCAGCAAAAATAATTAAATTGAAGGATTCAGTTTATTATAGAGACTTGAAATAAAATGTTGCTCCATACCCCTTCCTTCACGAATATCCTTGACTTTGTGCTGATAATATGCATGGTAAGGATCACCAAAGTTGAGGAAGTTGAATTTTGGGTTCCCCTGCTCATTGTCACGAATCCTGGCTTCAAACTCAGGACCATTTCTTGCAACAAAACTAGCAGTCTTGTCAACGATGTCTGAATTCCGTTGTTAAGGAAAGTACACAAACAGTCTGGAAATGTGAAGGACAGCACAATGTAATTGAAGACATTCCACTGAGTACATTAACAAATGCGTGTGGAATATTTGGGTGGAATACTTAGTGGCAAAACAACCTGACAAAAGGTAATAAGACAGATAACAGCCTAGCCATAGCAGTAACCGATACATAACATCGGATGCAACAACATGTCACTATTCATGACAAAAAAAAATTAAAAATGGATTTAGTTGAAAAAGCGAGAAATTCATACAGGAAAACATGAGAGATTCGACGAGTGCGGCCTTTAGAAGTGCCAAAATAGCTGATCAAGGATACTTCTAACCTCAGGCGGCGGGTAGATAATACCCACTACGGCCTGGACTTGCTGTACAGGAGGAACTTCAGGAGCTTCCGTCGGGGGCGGAAAGCCCACTTCTAGCGCCGGCATTTTACACTGCTGTGAATTCTATACTTCGACTGATATTATTTATTTAAAGTCACAAAACAAATCAAACGTTACGCATCCGAACACCGCGCCGCCATGTTTGTTGCTTTTACTGACAATTTTTCTTCTTCCTCAAAAAATTTTCCGGGGTGGGGGGAGCCACCCCTCAAATCGTAATTGTCGTTCTGGCTCATGCTTAGAGTTTTGCTTTAAAATAGCGCTCTTCGAATGAAAATATCACTTGAAAAATTCCTATGATTCGCAAATTATTTAATTATTACTGTGGGACTTCGCTCACGGATATACGTGACCGGTGCGGGAAAAAGCACTTGAGAACATTTGCAAGGATTTAAGCGTACAAGAGTATTGATAAATGAGGATCCTCTTGAAAATCAAAAATTAAAAAATATATTTGGGTTATTTGTCGGCTGTTGTGCAGAATATGCAAGAGAAACATGTCCGAAGAGAAGTTTCACTACCGTTGGCAGCCATGTGTCCCTCTGTTGATCTCGCCATCGTTTCCGCGTGTGGCGGATTTTCAGTCCACTTCCTGTAGCATCTCTCCTTTAGCCATCTGGGTTACACGGCCGACGTGTAACCTTAGTGTTGCCGCGGTAAATTTGCCAAAATGGTGAGTGTTTTTGCCGTAGATGAGGTTTGCTTGGAGTTGGAGTTGTGCAAGTTTAACGGATGTCTCATACAAACCTAGATGTGTTCCTGGAATATTTGGATGAAAGTGGATATTTCGAGGCGGCTCCCGACGTTGGGCATGCATGGGTTTTGTTTCCAAAGTAGGGCTACCTCTAGTTTCTCCCTACGGTTCTGGATATTGTTTGGTCCGGTCTTTGCTCCTTTCCTCGATTTTTTGCCTTTCGCTTCTTGACTATGGTCGAATTTGTCTCTGTTTACATACGAGATTTTTATGGTATTGTAGGTTAGGTTACCGGCAAGTTGTGGAGAGACGTTAAATTTTTCGTTATTTTCATCTAGACCGTTCGGAGACTCCTGTGGGCCTATCTCACGCTACCTCGCTTCCTTTGGCGAAGCTGATCTCACCCCGCGCTTCTTTGCTTCACAGGGTTTCGTCAAAGTAGTCAAGAACAAGCAGTACTTCAAGAGGTACCAGGTTAAGTTCCGCAGGCGTCGTGAAGGAAAGACTGACTACTTCGCCCGCAAGCGTCTTATCACCCAGGACAAGAACAAGTACAACACCCCCAAGTACCGTCTCATTGTCCGTTTCTCGAACCGTGACATAACATGCCAGGTAAGCGACATACGACTGTTTAGGGTGAAGGCTGGTGATGCATTGAGCACACCTGCTGGAAAAGTGACAACTTTGGGGACCTTTGGGGCTATGTCTGTACCTTGTTCGTCTTTTTCTAGATTGCGTACTCCAGAATCGAGGGTGACAAGATTATGTGCGCCGCCTACAGCCATGAGCTCCCCAAGTACGGTGTCAAAGTTGGTCTGACCAACTATGCTGCTGCTTACTGCACTGGTCTGCTCCTGGCCCGCAGGGTAAGCTTTCCTTGATGTCTGTTAGCTCATATTTTGGTTCTTGGTATACAATGTTTTTTCTCTTACAGCTTCTGAAGTTCCTGCGGCTGGATGATAAATACATTGGAACCACTGAAGTTACTGGGGAGGAGTTTATTGTTGAGCCCATTGAAAAGGGACCCAACCCATTCAGGTGTTTCCTTGATGTCGGTCTGGCCCGTACCAGCACTGGTGCCAAGGTCTTCGGTGCCATGAAGGGTGCTGTTGATGGTGGATTAAATATTCCCCACAGGTATGTCTAAAAGCCTGAGGCTTGCGCATGGGCTGTGAGTGGTTTTGTCAGTTGTTGCTTCAATTGTCATATTGTTACAGCTGCAAGAGGTTCCCTGGTTTTGATGGTGAATCCAAGGAATTCAATGCAGAGGTCCACCGTGAACACATCTTTGGCCTGCACGTTGCTAACTACATGCGTCAGCTTGCTGAGGAGGACGACGAGGCCTACAAACGCCAGTTCTCTCAGTACATTAAGTTAGGAATTAATGCTGATGCTGTAAGTATCAATTTTTAATGGCCTGTTTAGGTGGGGTGTATAAGTAAGTTTTGTATTAATTCCGTCCAATTTAATTTCCAGATTGAAGGCATTTACAAGAAGGCCCACGACGCCATCAGAGCAGACCCTGCCCGCGTGAAGGTACAGAAGAAGGCACCTATCAAGAAGAGATGGAACATGAAGAGGCTCACCCTGGAACAGAGGAAGGAGAAGGTTGCCAAGGTTAAGGCTGAGTTCCTTGCAAAGCTGGAGGCTGGAGAGGTCGAATAAATTGTATTTGAGGATTATTAAAGGAGCCTATTATATATTTCGTTTTTTTCATTTGACCCTTGTATTTATTGGAGATGAGGAAAGTACAAATGTTTAGCACTTCTTAGTTACATAATTTATTTGCAGTTATACACTGTTGCTGGGGTTAATATCATTTACACAGATGGATTCTATGTCGTTGGTTCTTAACACTGCATCTGATATGACGCCGAGGGGGGTCATCAGGCCTTTCACGTAGATATTAACGAACTCGCGATCGCAGCTGCCGAATACAGCCGAGGCTTTGGTGTTGTCGTACATGCGGAAGTCTGCCATTTTACCTAGAAATGAAACGCTTTAGAATCAGGAGGCAGCGGGCCAGATTTATATGTGCCAGATATTACCATTCATGGCCAGCATGGCTCTGATGAACCTCTCGCGGAGGTATGCTCTTGCCTTGCACGACTCATCAGTGCCTGGTGCGTCCAGAATCCCCTCGCCCTCGGTGCCGTGCATGCCCGAAGCCGCACCTGCGAAACTGGCGAAGAAGAGCTGTGAGAATGAAAGCGAACGACCTGGTCTTTCCAAAGTACATGATTTACACCAGTCAATTGGCGTGATTTGTGAAGCCTGCATTTCTAGCGCCTAACAATTATCTGTCAGCCCGAGAAGTTTACGCCACTCTACGACGACAAAGGTGTGGGCATATTCACGTTCGATCACTGCAAATCCCTCAGATGTCAAGATGCAGTCTACAACTAATCGTGTTTTGATCTGGCTTTACTGCCGGTGTAGATCGTCCATGGCGAACCGGTGGTTGCGTCGTCTACTAGGTTATGATAAACAGTTCAGGGGTTTCTGGCTAAATTAATTCAGCGGTTACAAACGTGAAGACTCACAATATAAAATCAGTCGCGGTACCAGTACCGCGTCGAACAAGTCCGCTCAGCCGATTTGATTCCTGAAGCATGTACGAGTTTGATGTTTGTGTTTTGGTGCGCAAAACAAAGAAGAGAAAGAAAAATAAAAAAAACAGTTGAAAAACGCATACAGGACGGCCAACCAAGGCGAAAAATTTTAAATCAAGCTCTGACATTATTAAAGATACAGATGGCGTGTGTAAAACGACAAGGGGGCTATGGAAATACATTAGCTCGTTTCGTTGTACCCTCACCTATACACCTTGACCCTCGCCTAAGTCACAGCAACAACAGATAAAAGGGGAGGTCGGCACAGACGGCGCAGAGTGGCGCAACTGGGGGTCAAATTTGGCGCCAGTTCCGCATGGAACGGACGGGACCACAGCCGGTACAACCCCCTCGCCCCTCCCCTCATCCCCCCCCCCCCCCCCTCTCGCTCTCCTTCGTGAAGCTGCCTTGACGCGCACCTCGAGGTGGTGCGGGGCACGCCTACGTCGCAGTCCGTGTTTTCCGTAGAGTTTGTAAAGGCCGTCTGCCGTCAGCAGAGCGGCCTCTGGTCTATTTCCGTTGGCTTCTCTAACGTAAACAGCGTGCCCCGGGGGTTGGGGCGGGGAGGGGGGGGACTTTACACAGTGTGCACGTGGCGCGTTACTGTCACGACCTCACAGAGGTAGCCATTTTCGGCGGGATAATTCGGCCTCCCGTCGGGGCAGCCTTCCTTAGCCGTCTCGTCATTGGCACACTTTGCCTTCGCTCCAGCACACCCCGTTTCATCATCCTTGTCACCCTCATCGGACGGGGAACCGGGGGGGGGGGGGGGGGGCGAGAAGAGAAACGGGTGAAAAGGGACAGCTAGGGAATGAGGCAATGGAGAAGGGGGTGGGGGCTCACGCCCTTGCTTAACCCTCACGCCATTCTTTCAATATTGGAACACGTCGGGCGTATTAACCCAGTCGAGGCGGCGGGGAGGGGGGGGGGGGACGTGCAGCGTGTCGTGGCGGGCATGGCGGCGATGACGTCACGGCTCATCGGGCCGTTACGTGGGTGTGACGGGGGCTGTGAGTGCCCGCGACACGCAGCGGGGCACCCGACAAGGGGGTGTGAGCAGCGCAGAGCGGCGCAGCCCGAGGCTGGTCAGGCCCGCAGGCCGCATGCCCCGCCGGCCCGCGTCGCCGCGCCAGCGCCGTGGAGGGCGCCGTGCTGGCGGGGGTCCGGTCCAGTCGGCGCCAGGACGGCGCCGGAGGCAGGGCGGCCGGTCGCCACGGCGGGGAGGTCGATAGGGGTGGCTGTCTGCGTGGCGCCAGCGTCCGCCAGCGCCCCGCCGTCCCCGCCGCCCCCGCGGCCCGCGAGCAGTAGCTTGTTGTTGGCGCAGAGCGGCGCGTCTGCTCCGAGCGGCGCGTGCCGGGACCGGGGGACGGGGACGCTGCGGGAGTGGCGATGGCGAGGACCCTCCTCGTCCTAGTCTGCTGGGCGGCTGCCCTGGCCGCCCTAGGCGCCGGCCACCTCAACCACCACCTAGACAGGCACCCGCCGGGGCAGGTGGCCGCGTGAGTACAAAGAGAGAGAGAGAGAGAGAGAGAGAGAGAGAGAGAGAGAGAGAGAGAGAGAGAGAGAGAGAGAGAAATGAACGATTTTATGGATATGGTTGCAGAGTGAAGGACTGGGCCCGGCGGCTGGGCCGGGAGCTGACGGAGATGGCCAACACGGTGACCCGCTACTCGAGGCTGCAGGACGTAAGGGCGTAAGCCAATGGCGCATCATATAGTTTTTTTTTTAAATTTTGCTCTCTTCTTTACTTGTTTCTTGTGACGCAGGGCTACGCCAAGAAGGCCATGATCGAGCCGCGGCACCACGGCAGGATCCTGGACACGGTAGCCCGCCGGCTGCAGAGGATGATGAAGCGGAGGGCGGCGCAAGTGCAGGTCAGTCAGTCCGTGCAGTCCGTGAGCCGGCCCGCCGCAGCCGGCTTGCTGCAGCCGGCCCGCGTGCCCGTCCCGGGCGCCGACAACCAGTGACTCACGCTGCCCCCGGTCCGCAGCGGATCCGCGAGGCCGCCGAGGCCATGAGCGTGGACACGAGCGAGCTGGACAGGATGCCGCTGCCGCAGCCGTACCTCGGCGTCAAGGACGTGGAGACGACGCCGGTGCCGACCGCGCCGCCCCCCAAGGAACCTAAGAAGTCGGTCCTGGCGCGGCTCCTTTTGGGCACCTCCGCGCCGCCCACGACCACCCCCGGCCCCGTCACCACCACCACGACGCTCAAGCCCTGGCTCACGAGCGTCGACTCCTTTCCCGCGCCCGACTTCGTCAACACCTCCCTCAGCGCCGTGCATGTCCCGGCCAACATCTACGACGGCAGTGAGTACCCGGCAGCCTCCACCCTCTGCCGTCGCCGTCAACACCTCCAGACACACATTAATGCCGATGTTTTTGTTTTGCATCTTTTACTTTTTAGGGTGGATAAATATCACCGAGGGTGAGTATTTTTATATTTTTGTTGTTCGTCTGAACAGGTTATCTAATCGTGCTGCCATGAGTAAACACTGACTCGCACCTGTGATTCCTCCCTCACCAGATGCCATGGAGTACAACTCCACAGGTGCGTACGGGCGTGGGCCGGGGGGGGGGGGGGGGGGGGGGGGGTAGGTCTGACTGCTGGTCGTCTGTCGGCTTCCAGGTGCCCAGGTGCAGCGCGTCATCGAGCTCACCGAGGAGCTGGAGGAAGTGTTCCACGAGAACTGGGCCCGAGACAAGACCACCTCGTGGCAGTACTTCGCGCACCACACCGGCGTCATGCGTCAGTACCCGGGTGAGCGAGCACGGCTGCCCGCCCGCCCACAAGCCCCCCGAGCTCAGCTGGCTGACCCCCGCGTCGTTTGCGTTGCAGCCTCCAAGTGGAACAGGCTCTACAACGAGGACACCTACGACGCACGCGTCCGCCCGTGGTACCTGACCGCCGCCATGAGCCCCAAGGACGTGGTCATCCTGCTGGACAACTCGGGCTCCATCGGGATGACGGAGCCGTCGCTGCTCACCAAGCAGGTGGTGCACAACATCCTCAACACGCTGGGCCCCGACGACTTCGTGAGCGTGCTGCTGTTCAACACGACCGTTATGCCGCTGCTGTCGGGCCTCAACGTCAGCCTCATCCCGGCCACGCCCACCTACGTGCACGAGATGCAGCACGCGCTCCAGGGCGTCGTTCCCAAGGGCGAGGCCAACTGGACAGTGGCCCTGGATGCCGCCTTCCTGCTGCTGGAGAAGGTGAGGGCCGCGCGTGCCGTGCCGGCGTGACATCCCGGTGCCCGCAGTCACCCTGGGTCTCTGCCGCAGTACCGCGCCGACGAGGCCATCGGCGCCTCCTGCAACCAGGCCGTGATGGTGGTGACGGACGTGGTGCCCGAGCACTTCGAGGACCTGTTCCGGAAGCACAACCGGCCGCGGGGCAACGAGCCGGGCACGCACGCCAGGGTCTTCACCTTCGTCACGCAGGACTGGTCCCAGGAGACCTCCTGGAAGGCGCAGTGGATGGCGTGCGCGAACCAGGGTGAGCGGCAGCAGCGGCGGCGGCAGCGGCGGCGGCGGCGGTTGTGTGACCCTGCCCGGTGACACTGACTGCTCACTCTCATGCGCAGGCTGGTACATGGACATCTGGAAGCTGGAGTCCGATGAGGTGCTTCACTACGTGCCGGTGATGGCGCGACCCATCATGCTGGCGGCGCAGCACCCCGTCGTGTGGTCGCACATGTACGCCGACGTCACGGTAGGGGCCGCCGGCGACCGCGCCCGGCCAGCACCTTCCGGCCGGCAGCCCGCAGCGCGGCCGCGGCGTGCGGGCCGGCCTACCCTGTAGCTCGCGGGCACTCCGTTCCGGTTCCGCCGCACTTGTCGGTCACGTGCAATTGTGCCCTGATTTACAATCAAAATACGCACTTTTTTCTTTCTTTTGAAACAGAAATTATCTGCTCTCGATTTCTACATGTTTTTTTCTGGCTTTATAGTTTAATTTTCGTTTTTTCCTGGTTATTTCCTGTACCCCATGAGTACCGAGTACGAGTACCCCATGACATTTTTTTCTTTCCGGTCACACCGACGGCTGCCCTGGCCGCACGCAGGTGCCCGGCATGACGAACGAGCTGTGGAGCCTGATGCAGCGCGACGAGCAGCTGCGCAAGGTGACGCCCTTCTGCTTCAAGCACGCCGAGGTCGTGCAGCGCCTGAGCGAGCACAAGTACAAGGAGCACCGGCACCGGCTGCAGCGGCACCCGGTAACGCCGGCGGTTGGCGCTCGGGAGGACGCCATGAGCGGCGGGGGCGGTGAGCGATCCGGCTAACTCGCGCTTTTCTGCGCAGCTCGTCGACAAGACGCTGGGCCAGACCGAGGAGTACGTCGTCACGGTGTCCACGCCGGTGCGGAACATGAGCGCGCGCGGGGTGAGTGTCGGCGACGGCGCCCCGGTGAACTCACAGCCTTATCTGTGGGTGAACTCGCGCGTGACAGTCATGTGACGTCCTCCCGGCAGCTCGTCAACGGGGACCTGCTCGGCGTGGCGGCCATCGACGTACCGGTCTCGGAGATGAAGCGGCGCATCCCGCACCACCTGGTCGGCGTCAACGCGTACGTCTTCATGGTCACCAACAACGGCTTCATCATCTTCCACCCGGACCTGCGGCCGCGGGTGAGGCGCCCTATGTGGCTGCGGGTCACTGCGGGTCACTGCGGGAAGCGTCACGGTACGGTACGCGGTGTGTAGGCCACTCCTCACCCCCTCCCGTGCGCAGTTCAACGGCATCCTCAAACCCGGGTTCAACAGCGTGGACATGGTCGACATCGAGCTGGAGGACTACCCCTTCCCGAGGAACATGAGCGACTCCATGCGCGGGGTAGGGACGGCGGCGGAGACACGGAGTCGCAGAGGCGCTGCCGGCCGCATCGTCGTATCAGGCCAAGCATTAGTAACAAATCTCTCTGTTAATTTTTGTTGTTTTCGCTGTTCAGCTTCGGGAGCGCGTCGTCAACCAGACGACGGGCTACATGACGCTGGATATGATCCGCACGTACCACAACTGGGTGAGCAGGCCGTGACGGCCGAACCGCTGCACGTCGTGACGACCCTCACGGCCTGCTCCCCGCGTGTGTCCCGCAGAACCGGGTGTCGGCCAAGGCGAGTCGCAAGTACTGGTTCCGCGGCGTGGACAACTCCCCCTACAGCCTGGTGCTGGCGGCGCCTCGGAACTACACCTCCCACCGCATCAAGGCGAACCCGGACAGGACTGTCTCATTCGGTAATGCCACGGACCGGAACGCCACTTACACACATGAAACTAAGTGTAAAAAATAGTTAGAAAAACATAAGATTTTTCAAATCAAGATGGTTTCAGTTTAATTTTTTTAGTGGACAAAGGGCACTATGTAAAAAAAATATTCTGTCCCTTTTTTATATTAGCCAAGCTGAAGCCCCTCCTGGGCAAGTCCTGGGCGGTGCACCCGGACTGGCGGTACTGCGGGTACTGCTGCGCGGCGGCGGGGCGGCCCTCGGTGGAGCTGCTGGGGACGCTTCCGGGGCGCGGCGGGTGCGCGGCCGACGGCGACGAGCCGGGGGACACGGGTCCGGGGCACCACGGCGGCGGCGGCCACGGCAGGGCCAAGTGGAAGGGCGGCAGGAAGGCGGACGAGGACGCCGAGGACGAGAACCCGTACGAGCTGGCCGGCGCCCTCCACGCCGACGCCGAGATGACCCGCTTCTGGATGGAGCCCATCAACAAGGACTGGGAGTGCGTACGGGGGGCGAGGCCGGCGGGGCCGGCGCCGCCGCTGCGGTCCGCACGGCCCGCTACAGCTGTGCTTGTCTGCCGGCAGGGTCTGGGACCGCTGGGAGGCGTCCATCGCCTTCGTGGCCACGCACAGCGGGCTGACGCGCTGGCTGGTGCGGCGCAAGAACGCGGCCTCGGCAGAGCAGTAAGGACTGGCCGGGCACCGCGCACAGGGCACTGGCGTGTGTAGCGTATGTGTCTGTGTGTGTGTGTGCGTCACCGTGAGTGTTTGTGTGTGCGCAGTAGGCCGGTGATCTTCAGGGAGACCCGCGGGCCGGAGGAGATCTGGTACCGGCGCGCCGTAGAGGAGGCCATGGAGCACCACGGCGACGGCCCGCACTGGGTGGTGAGCGTCCAACTGGCGGACGAGGACGCGGCCGACGTGTACAGCGAGTACACGGCCTCGTACGACCAGGACGACCCGTACGCGGCGCGCAGGGCGGGCCTCGCGGACAGCTGGACGGGTGTGCCGGCGCCCAACCTCACCACCAGCGGCACCAGCGTACGCCGGCGGCATGGCGGTACAGCACGAGGAGAGCCGGCGTGAGCGGCGCCTGAGCGGCATGTCCTCTGTCCTCAGGGCACCAGGGAGGAGGTGGGTGCGCGCGAAGTGACGCTGGCGGCCATGGCCGCGGCGAGGCCTAAAGTCGAGAGGGTGCCGGCCGCCGTGGCGGGCCTGCGCCTGCCGCAGCGGAAGCTGCAGCAGCTGTTCGAGGAGGCCGTCAGCACGCTCACGGTACGCGGTCCACACCTCCGGAGTGCTCCGGGGCCGCGAGGGTCAGAACAGGGCCAGATTCGAACCCACGACGCACACCCTCCTGCCCACAGTCGTGCCCGGAGCAGAGCACCTCGTGCGCGGAGACGTGCCTGTCGGACAGCCTGGACTGCTACCTCCTGGACGAGAACGCCATCGTGGTGGTGGACAAGACGGGCCTGGAGGCTGGGCGGCCACTGGCGCGCGCCAACCCGGACCTCCTGCTCCGCCTGGAGCTCGCCAAGGTGTACAACCGCATCACTGTCAACGACCACCAGGCCATCTGCCGGCGCCCGCCCAGGTCCACGGTCAGTGACGCCGGGGGTGACGTGCCGGGCGGGCTCCTCTGTGCAATGCCACGTACTCATGTCTGAAGGTGTCCCGCACAGGCCGCTGCGGCGACGCCGTCCTCGTGCCTGGCCGGCGCCGCCCTGGCCGCCCTGTGGTGGCGGCAGGGGCTGGGCGGGGTCGTCCCGGCGGCCGCCGCGCTGCTCGGCGGCGCGCACTCCCTCCTGGCCGCGGGCCCGACTGCAACGCCCACAAAAGATCCAAGTAACGCGGGTTCGCATACCGTACCGTCTGCTCGACGGTTTCCCCCAATCCGTCCTCCTGCCCACAGGGTCGACTGCGAGCCCCGGTGAGGTCCTGGACGCGCTCGAGCCCCTCAGAGTCAACAAGACCGTCCTGCACCTCTGCGTCATGCTGCGGGACCTGCACCGCGTCGGCCCCGGGGTGCAGTCCGCCGACCCGCCGCCGCCGCAGCAGCCGCCGTCGCCGCCCCGGCTGAACTGCAATGACACGTAAGGGGCGGGCCGGGAGCAGCCGCCGAGCCCCGCGACGCGTGTCTCCCATAACGTCTTCCGTTCTGCGCTGCCCAGGTCGCTGGTGGCCGTGGCCGTGCCGGGCACCAGCCTGGTGCTGGTGGTGGCCAGGAAGGGCTGCCCGGTACCGAAGATCCTGCGCCCGTTCCGCACCGAGCCCTACGAGGACGTCATCTCGGCGGAGAACCCGGCGGTGCGCAAGGAGGGGCTGCTGTGGCCGCGGCGACGCCCGGGCTCCTGCTTCCGCGAGCACATCGGCGAGCTCAACATCACCCAGTGCGGGGCGGCCACCAGGACGGCGGGGGTGGCCGCCCCGCTGGCGGCACTGCTCGCCCTCGCCGCCCTCGCCGTGGCGCTGAGCGCGCTGCCCCTGCCAGCGTAGGCAATCGCTCCCGGGGACGAGGACGGTCGGAGGGCTGGCAGGGCTGGCAGGCTCAAAAAAACTTTGCCCGGAGAGAAGCTCTGTATTTTCGTGCTGTCTAGCAACATTCTGTGATCTCCCTACAAGTTTATTTTAGAAGGAAAAAAAGGCTGCTTTTACCATGCCACCGTTTGTGGTGGCGGTATACGTAAGGTTCATGAAGAGGTAGTGCCGCGAAGCAAATTAGGAAACTGAGTTCTTTGTGCCATAATTTTTGTGCGACTCTGAGAGTTTATTGAATGAATATGGCCGAAGCATGGCTGAATCAGGGTGGCGACTCAAAATAGAAAACGCAAACGGTTACTCCCGATCCCATGAGTTTTCCAGGCTGTTTTCTAGTTCGTCTCTGACAGCAATTCGTATCCGCTGCGTAGACAAAACTCTGTATAGACGAAATACTGTACACGAATCGACGAATCATTCGTCTTCCCGTTCGATTTGTAAGTTCCGTTTCATAGTAGTAAAACACGCAAATTTTGTACATAAGTAAATAAAATGGTGCAAAAATGACTACACTTCCATCACGCGCCACGTGTGTTTCATTGTGCACACCCACACGCGTGTTTGAGTTCCTGGGCGTCAGCTGCGTCAGCTGCGTCAGCACTTCCCGCACCACAGCAGCGCTTGGGAAGGTGGACGACGGCCGGCGCCCGCAGCGCAGCCAAGTGTGCGCACGGTGTGCGGGCCTTTCTGCCTTCTCTGCCAGGAGCAGCTGGGGGGCAGCTGGGGGCAGCTGGGGGCAGCTGGGGGCAGCTGGGGGCAGCTGGGGGGCTGGGGGGGCTGGGGGGAGCTGGGGTCCGGGCGTGGGGGGCGGGGAGCGCCTCGGGAGTCCTCACGTTCTCACTGTGGCTGGACCGCTGGACGGACGAACTATCCTCACCCCCACCACCATTGGCGGCCTGCGCTCCCCCACCCCCAACCCCACCCCCACCCCCACCCTAATCCTTAACAACGAGAACGAAGCCGCACGCCAGCAGACGCCTCCATCACATCATACACCGATGACGTCACTTTGGACGATGTTTAACTTAAAGTAAAACGAAACGTGTCCCGGTAAGATGTGATAAACGCCCTGCTGCCTTCATGAGGAGTGTGCCGGCGCCGCGCCGCGTAGCGCTGGATATCGGTTTCAGTGCACTGCCCTGAAAGATTTGCTTTGGGGGCAAAACAGTCCGCGAGCTGTGGAGTGAGAAAGCTTCAAACTTTGTTGCGTTTTAGTCATGTTGCCTACTAACGTTGTATTATTTGCGAAGAACACTCCGATTTCTAGATACACCGTTAATTTGTGTCTTAATGTGGCTACACGCTTTAATGCTAATTCTCCAATGTAAAAGAAAGGGTTAGTTTACATGAAACCTAACCTTATTCAAACTGTCATTTTGACACTTCTTGATACGGTACAGATTACAACATTTTGTGGAACTGTTCCGGGCTATGTACATTCGTCATATTTTTAAAATTCCAATGGCACTGTTGTGTGGTTCTAGGTTTTCCCTGTGTTGCCTCTATGTTCAAGTGCCACAAATCCCTTGGCATATCTAATTCACAGAAAAAAAGTTTTATTTTTTAAATTGTGCATTTAATTTATTTCATACAGGGTTTTTGTCTCTCTAATCTTTGCAGTTGGTATAATTCACTAAAATAGTTATCATGGCTCACTCAGCAGTCACAAACAATCGGGCTGCAACCAGCCCTGTTGCTGTCCGAAGCTTGCAAGAAATGCTCAAAGATTCCACTGACATGACTGAAAACAGTAGTGCTGTCCATTCAGCAGCCACTACACCAACATCTCGTTCTCATCCAACATCTCTTGCTCTTGGTAGTATAAATGGTGTGTGTTCTCACTCATGGCTGCTTGGTTTGCCAAACAATTTTATTCCTAGATTAACATGTGTGTGACTTTTATTTATGTCCAGCACCATCGAATCGTTCCACACCAACCAGTCCTCAGAATGGGGACCCTACATTGATGCGATCTCAGGCTTCTAAGATGGAAACAATAAAGAATTGGAGTATATCCACTTATAAGTGCACAAAGCAATTGATGTTTGAAAAATTGGGAAAGTCATCCCGAACGGTTGACACAGGTGAGTTTGAATTAGAGTTTTTCTGTCTTGGTACTGTACTATAAAGGTTAAGAAAGGGAACTGGTTTTGTTGGTTACAGAAAGTAGTTTTTGATTCATTGCAATATTTTAGTATATAATGTAACTACATATCACTGTGGTGTTTTCTAATTGGAGTCTGTCTTTTCTAGAGCTGGAAACACAAATTGAACAGTTACGTGATATCCAGAGAAAATACTCAAATGTTCTGCGGCTGTCCAGAGCTCTTACAAGTCACTTCTATCATGTTGTGCAAACACAGGTATCCATTTTATTTTTATTTTTTTCCCGTGTATCTTTAATTTTTTAATGTTAGCTGCCTTGAGACTTGCTTATTTTTTTTTTTATAGCATGCTTTAGGTGAGGCATTTTCAGAACTAGCTCAAAAGTCCCCTGAACTTCAAGAAGAGTTTGTGTATAATGCTGAGACTCAGAGGAGTTTGACTAAAAATGGTGAAACGTTACTGGGCGCACTTAACTTTTTTGTTTCATCTGTAAACACACTATGTAATAAAACCATTGAAGATACTCTATTGACTGTGCGTCAGTATGAAGCAGCTCGGTAATTTTCAAATTTTAGGTTGGATTTTAGGTTGATTTTTTAAGATTTTTTGGTACTGGATCTAAATATTTGTTACTTCTCTTGAGCAGAATTGAATATGATGCCTACCGCACAGACTTGGAACTATTGGCGCAGAACAAGAGTGAGGCTAATGCTGCTCGTTTAGAAGAGGCAACTCAACTTTATGAACAACATAAAACAAATTTTGAAAAACTCCGGTCTGATGTGACAATAAAACTGAAATTTTTGGATGAAAATCGGGTAAGGTTTTCGATTTGTTTCCATAGTTGTCTTTTTACAGGGGTTATTTTTGTACAATTTTTTACTAATGCCATTTTAATCATTTTTTTCTGCAGATCAAAGTTATGCATAAGCAGCTCCTGTTGCTTCACAATGCAGTGTCTGCTTATTTTTCAGGCAACCAACAGGCTCTAGAAGCAACTTTGAAGCAGTTCAATATTAAACTCAAATCACCAAACTCCTCAATCCCTTCTTGGTTAGAACAGTAGCCTAATTCTGTGAAGACTTATTTTCTTTGTACCAGTAGAAAGAGAAGATGCCTTAATAGTCTATTTTGTGCACACATTACATAAATTTATGCACACATGTGTTCAAGTGTGTACGTGTGTATAGGCTTTGTGAATTTCCATCTCTGTGTGCTGCGATATGTGAAGTCTCATGCTAACTATGCTTTGATGTGCCTGGTGGCTGTACTTCAATACAAGAAGTGAGAGTTAGATTTAAATGGCAAATAAATGTGTGTAAACAATTTTCTTCAGCATGCATAATTGAGATATCTGTGTGGTTCTGCATTTTCTGTCCTCACTTGTTTGCCATGTATTGGAAGTTCTGTAGTAGGTTGAGAATTTTTCTTGGTCAAAACTTGTGCACTCCTGTTTAGGTTACAACTCATACCTAAAACTGGTGCTATCCACTTCACCAAATTTTTGAGTTTTCTTTTTCAAGCATGTCACAATTAGATGATTGAGTTCCCAAAGGTTGTTAAAGTGTAACTGAACTTTAAGGAAAGACTTTATTTTTCTAGTTGAATCGATCCAATTTGTAGCATGATTTTGCTCTAGCTAATTCAACTCATATCTGGTTGGTATTTGAAATAATGAAAGATCATTTCAATCTTTTTTAAAAAATGCTATAAGGTGACTTTCTATACATCTCCTTTTAATCATATTCAAATTTTCAAAGTCTGTGGAGTTTGTCTCATGAATATGTTTTCCATGTTATTGCCATGGTTAGCCCATCTGCTTGTATATGCAGCACTACTGGACCAAATTTGTATAACATTGGTTTTTAATTCATCTGGAACATATTTGTTTAGGAGAATGGAGTATGCTGGTGTGGAATGGAATTAAGCACTGCCACATATGCGATGCTGAGATGTTGAAGTATGTGAGATCTGCATATTGCTTGGCCACTAGGTGTGGAGGTTTCATAAGAGGGTTGTGCTTTGCATCAAATCTCACAGACAATATTTATTGAGATATTTTTTTTTTTAATTTGAGTGTTCTGATTTTAATTTAATGAGAGTAATAGGCCCATACTAAGGATATTCAGTTACTGTGAAGCAACATTTTCATCTATCTTCACTAGGACTGACTTGTTAAAGAAGATCTAGAGATGCCTATCAAGTTGTATTAATAAGAATTACAGTTGTTCCTCTCAGTTACAGATACACATTTACAAATTGTTTCCTGTTTGTGATATTAGTATCTGCTCAGAATCTCTGTGGTAGTTGGAACTGCATTCATTGGATCTCTATAGTCAGGTTTGTCAGATTATGATTTTGACCTTTCTTAGCTGTAAACATAGATATTGTCTTCAGGTCAATATAATCTTCAACACAACGACTTGTTCAGAATATTCCAATGGAGAGGCAAACAATAACTTCAAAGTAATGGGCTTTGCAATTTTCAGTTTCTATAGACATGTGTCTAGAAATAGAATCTCCATGGTGTGTATTTGGTCGCTGATAATTTACCCAATTATTTTAGTGGTGTTCAGGAACAATAACAAAATTATTTGTTAGCTTCTTCTGTTTGATTTTAAATCTGATTGTTGATAATTTCTACTAATTTATCTAATTCTAGATAGATGTAACCAAGATTTGTAATGCCCACATTATGTTTAGCCAACTTTAGGCATCCATATGTGGGGTCTTTACATGAAATTTTTTATTTGATGCTCTGAAAGTACAGATGATTTCGTCATTTGATCCGTATGGCACATGTACTTGTTTACAGTGAGTCCATCAAATCTGTTAAGTATCTTAATGGCAGTAGGATGCAGCGTATTAGTACACCAAACACCATGTGGTGTTCCACCAAGCTAATGTACTTACGCTAAAAATCGTTTCTGCCCTAGACTGACTTCTTGTTGGTATTTTTATCAGTTAATTTAATTTTTTATTTTATACTTCTGGGGCTTCAAAAACATGCTCATAGCTGTTTAACCCGATGAGTACTGAAATCTTCTTAAGAAATATGTGGAGCATGAGAAATCTCCTCCAGTTTCTTTCCCAGTGATGATAGCATCCGTGGTGTCGGACCCATGACCCGTTATCACTGTTCATTGGGAAAAGTCAAGTTTTACTTCTGTGGTTATGTGTGAAATGATAATTGTGTGCATTCCTTTTTCTTTTCTTTTTCTATAAGGTGGGTGTTTTATGAGTTATTATTTGTGATTTCTTATGTACTGTACGGTGAAGAGTGAGGGTGGACTGTATTATTCATGGAGTTTTATTGGTTAAATGCAACTGGAACACTAGTCAAAGGCTTGATAGCCTTGTTTGCAATTATTAAAAGCTTAATGCCACAGAGACCCTTTTCTTTGCCTCTTCCTCGTCATTCTATCATCCCGTAATTACTCCCAACCGGAGATACCCCCTATAATTTTTATTAATATTTTTAATGCGAAAAACACGTCCACGCCGAAAGGGTAGGCAGCACAACTTGCACCACACGTTAAGCCCCTTTTATGAATAAACCACGGGTGTTTTCGAGCAACCAGGGGCGGTTTTGTACTAGTTAGGACCTCCTCTATCTCCCATACAAGTTTCATCAAAATCGGGAACACACACACACAAAAAATTGACAAATAAATGGTAAGTCTATATTTCCAATATTGGTCAGGAAACAAATTTTCGATTTCTCGGGTGGAATGTTTCTAAACCGACCCCTAGACGTCGTTCCATCATGGGAAGTCTGCCGCATGGCCCTCATGACTCCGGAAAATGCGAAAAACACGTCCACGCCGGGACGCCCCCTAATGGTTGATGGCAAAAATTAGTACCAAATAAAGCGTTAAAACGCGCCTAAATTTTCGGTTTTTATTGGTTTTTGGCACTTGAAAGGGATCGGTATTCGCCGTGGCGGACGTTTTGGGAAACACAGGTGCTATATGAGCCCACGCCGATCCTCTTTGGAACCCTACCACCCCCTGTTCAAAAACTACCCCCACCCCCTTGAAATGAAGGGTTGGTCGGAGAGGGTTGAAATTCAGGATTGGCACATTCCAATAACCCAGAATGACACATCAAAACCCCTCTTGCCAATTTTGTTTCGGGAGAAGGGTTTTTACGACCTCTTTTAGGGCCGTTTTCGACTTTGGTCCAGTCAAAGAGATGGTTCCCCCCATAGAGTGAATTAATCAAGTTGACGTTTCAGGCTCCTAGAGATGTACCCTTTGGACAACCTCTGTCCAAGAATCAAGTCCCTCCATCAACTGGGATAGAATGGCAGACCCTCAAAAAAGTGGACCGCCAGTGTGTTTAAAATGAATGTGATGTGCTCATCAACTTTGTGTAAGCCATGTAATGTGCTGCGTTACATATGCAAATGTCCGAAGCGCATCCATACTTGTCATAAAAAGTTTCCCAGCACACAACGCCGCCCAGTAATACTTTCAGAATATTTATCATTTAAAAAAATATACATTTAAAATATTAATAAAAATTATAGGGGGTATCTCCGGGATGATAGGATTCAGAATACCGATTAAAGCCTTTATTACAGTAAAATTTTCCATACAAAAATGGAGATTAAATATCACAATAGTAATGATTATATAGTCTCCTCCTGATTTGTGTACAATGGACAACGGAATATTACTAGAGTGGCACTACCCGGCACTACCCTGGCGGAGGGTAAAATGAACAGGATTTAAGTGTACAAGTAGACAACTGATTTGGCACTGTTTACGACATACACAGCATTCTTCAACAAGCAAGCTTTGTGAATAGTCTAAAAAAGTAAAAGTACATATACACATCAGGAGCGAACTGAAGTCTTTCTGGGTTATAAAATTGTGAGATCTACAAAGACAGAGAGCAAAATGAATCTACTGCTCTTTAAAATTAAATAATGAAAAGGAAAAGAAAACTACTTCAATATTCAGGTACACCACACACTTAAGGTAACATCAATAACAACAAGATAGTATTTTATGAACATTTGACCTACATCATAGCCTAGTTTCGATCTACATTGGCAATTGCTTAGTACAGAAAATCTATGATCACAATAAATTCCAAGACTTTTCTTAACACATGACGACAACAACATTACGAGCACCGCTGACCTTCATTCAAATTTACAATAGTAAAAATCTCTTTTTTTAAAATCACATATATCTCTAGAACAACCTTACAGGAAGTCAAATTCGAGTTGGTTTGGCCACCAGTTACAGTACAATAAGGAAGTGCAGATATGGGCATCACATATTAGTGCCTCGAGCATAAGCCATGGGGTGTTGAACATAAATAGTGCTGGCAAAGGATGGGAGGGTTGTACTACTGGAAGCAGCCATGGAATGTGCCACAGCCGCAGTGGCTACAAGAGATGAAGATGTTGATGACACAGAGTCCTGAGGAGTTGGGGTGTGATGGGCGTACAATGCGCTCTGTTGATTGATGGGCACAAAAGTTTGCATTTGCGGTGTATGGTGGACAGTATTGTTGAGGTGAGCAGGTAACTGTGTTTGTGATGAAAGGGTGTGCACTGCACCTGTCGAGCTGAGTGATGTTTGCATTGTTGTCATTTGGATAGGAGATCTTTGTAAGTGCTGGTGTTGCTGCAACATATAATAACACAACATTTAGAGAACATACTATGGAGGGGAAAAGAAGAATATACCACCAGATTTCAGACTCGCTTACCATTTGCTGGTGCAAATGAGGCTGGGATGGCAACTGGTGATGATGGTGCTGTTGCATCTGTTGATGAGTTTGATGCTGCGTGGGCTGCATGGTCAAGTGCAAGGGTTGTTGCTGAGGCTGCTGGTGTGCTTGCTGATACCGATTGTGATTGTGGTGATGTTGAATTGAGTGTTGCTGTTGATTCCTCCCAGTTGGGGAGTGCAGAACAGAGCTGATGTTCAAGTTGAGTGGTGAACTGATATTGAGATTCAGTGGTGAGCTGATATTAAGATTCATTGGTGACATGATGTTGAGATTTAGGGGCGACATTGCCTCCATTGAATCGTGATCTGAAAGAAACAAAGTAAAACATTTTGCAATTTGAATGTTAGTCAAATAAAATCTACTGATATTGATAATGTTCTCATAAACCATAGTTCTTGATGACCTACTGTCATGTATTTGAGTGGTGAGGTTCATCACGAGACGGGAGTCATCGGGCTCTAACTTGGGAAAAGACGGTGTCAATGTGACCAGAGGAGCCAAAGTGAGATCAGCTGCGGTGGCAACTGGATCATCATCAACAGTCGCTAGACCAGTCTTGTCTGATAATATTTGAGGTTGTTGAAGATCAAGTGCCATCTCGGTCAACAATGAATCTTGACTGTCTTCCTTCATAGATTGATTCCCTTCATCATCCTAAAAAAAAATATTGAAAAGTAATTGTCTTTTTTCTGCTACATACTCTGAAAAACACTGCAAAAGAGGTTAAAAAGATAAAATACACACCATAATCATATTAGTATCAGTATCGGTTTCCAAAGGGCTCGCATTATTTAACAGATCACTGCCACCTTTCGTTGCCAAGGCCGCTTCATACTGCCTGAGTTCTTCTGGGTGCATACGTCTTTTGTGAGAGCGGCAATTTGAACCATTAGCAAATGATCGTGAACAGAAGGGACAAACATATGGCTTCCTTCCAGTATGCAGGTTCTGATGGTTCTACATAAATATAAAAAATATAAAAGAAGATCATACATTTTAGTTGTATATATATTATCATTATATTAATTTCTGGCTGAAATTGGGTATAGGCTCACACCTTGAGGTCCTTGGCCCGGCGGAAGGCTTTGCCACAAGTTGCACACTGATAAGCTTTGTCGTCTTGATGGACAACCAGGTGCATTCGTAGTGTACGGCGTGTAGACAGCTGCACTGGACAATGAGGACAACTGTACGGAGTCTCCCGGTGTGTGTCCATATGAATTTTCAGTCTATACTTGGTTTTAAACCTGCAACAATGCAATTACAGTAAGTAAGAAATATGAACTGTGACATTAAAACCATACAAGGTAACAATGATTTTACTTTTTGGTGCATTGTGTACAGTGCCATGGCTCTTCATCACTGTGAATAGTAAGATGTTCTTGCAATACACCCTTTGATGTAAAGGAGTTACCACAAAGGTGACAAACAAACGGGCGTTCCCCGTAATGAACTGCTCTGAGATGTGCAGTAACAGCTGACCGGCTACTAAACCTAGAATAATTTTAAAACACACTTCAGATATATTCTCTTACTTCATGATCCTTAGAGGCATAAATTTTCACTCACTTCTTGCTGCAAACATGGCATGGAAATACAAGTTTCTCTTCATTAGGTAGATGGACTCGTTCATGGTTTCTCAGTAATGATTCACAATGAAAGCGTCTACCACACTTGCAACAAGCAAATGGTTGCTGGTCTTTAGGTACATGTGACACCATATGAGCATCAAGTGTTGCTTTGCGATAAAATGATTTATCACAAAGATTACACCTGAAGAAGTGAACATAACTTGTAACAGAATTCAATTTCGAAGTGCTGAAGTAAGGTGCACCAGGTCCGTTTACTTACTTTAACTCTGTCTGGGCTTTCTTGCTTGTTTTAATTTTTTCATCTGTATTACTTCCAGTACAGCCCTCATCAATATCAGCATCAACAAACATCTCACGTAGTTCATAAAATTTACTGTCCTGTTCATTTAGAATTTTAGATGATTCATCGTTTCTACTTTTTTCCTGACTTTTCCATGCACCGTTGGCATTGAATTCTTCCCCACCCGGATTGTTCCCAGAGTCAATAGTTGTTATAACATTTTCATCCTCGGTGTTGTCATCATAAATGAAATCATTTATATCAGAATCACTTATAGAGGCAACACCATTCACATTGGTAGATAAGACATTACAGCCCAATTCATTATTGCAACCATTGTCATCTCTGAGTTTCAGAACATCATGTCTTTTTGACAATGTAACAATTTCTGGTACCCTATTTTCTATAACCGAACACCTTTCAGATTCATTCTGCCTTGATGGCTCCAGTAGCTGCGTGTTCTTCAAACCAGAGTTTTGTATTAATTTGTCATCACTTTTTGTTTTAAATCCTGTTGAGAGGAAAACATACATTGATTGGAATGTCTCTAGGGCAGCGCAACACATAGGCAAGTAATTACAGTACACTTCAAATACCATTTGAGGGATTTCTCAGCGCAGGTTGAAATGCATCACTGTTTAAGAGATTTCCAAACGATTCTTCATTAAAATCAGAGTCAAGCGAATCAGCCATGATTTCATTTTCATCACCGAATGCTTGTTTTAACTCCGCGATTTCCTTTAAAGGCCCGTTTTTTCTACAGTCAATAGTGTTGTCTTCTAAAATAGTCACACTTCTCTCTTCACAGATTTTTCGTTTGGTCACAGGAGAAATCTGTTTTCTATCATTGCCATTTTCCTGCATCAAAATTTTAATTTGGAATTAAGTGCACAACAAAAATATTAACTAGGTTTGATATTGCAAAGAGGGAAAATGTATACCTTTCTAATTTTGTTGGGTGAATTTTCTTTTCCTTCCTCTGATGGCCTCTTTCTCACATGACTTGAGAATACATTTCCATTTATGGGTTTATCTCTACATGACTGGAAGATAATTCATACAGAGTTGCACCACAAAATAAAAAAAATCTTGAGATCCGAACAGTTGGTACTTA
Source organism: Megalurothrips usitatus (assembly GCA_026979955.1). Classification (NCBI taxonomy): domain Eukaryota; kingdom Metazoa; phylum Arthropoda; class Insecta; order Thysanoptera; family Thripidae; genus Megalurothrips; species Megalurothrips usitatus. The sequence goes on from CM049596.1 coordinate 7,490,989, forward strand.
CTTCAAAGTCAATATCGAGGAACTCTTTTCTTATTTCAGTCAGTCGTTCATCAGCAACATCATCGCCTACTAGTTCGCAAAGGGCATCAAACATTTCCTGCACTTGAAAGCAGTGGTGCACAAACTCATCAAATGCAGTAAGCTGATCACAGCACTTACTGCACAGAAGACAAGACACCTCATCTTCCTCTGATACCTTCAGACAAAGAAATAACAAGGCACAAATTACCTGTCAGGTACATCCAAAACGTAAGACGCAGACAGCCAATACTATTTCCATTATCTATTAAAATAAGGCATGAAATCAAACATTTCAGCATTGAAGTTGAACATATGCCATGTTGAAGAGAGCAGAGCGAGGGACATCCAAAAATAAATTGAACAGAGGAAAGAAATGTAAACAAACAGACAATATTCGGATTGTGGTTAGGGCTTCAACAAAATCTTCTCCTGATTTCTAAAACAAATTGCACCACAAACAAAAGGTTGTCACTTTCGTGATAAAAACACAACAGGATCTCGTAAAGGGACGATGTAAATACCAAGAAAAGTATACACCGGGTTCGGCGTACGGTATCCTAGCCCCCAAATATAATAAAACAAACTGTAAATATGGCAGCAACCGTTCTCGCGATGTGTTTAGAAGAGAGTGAAGAAAAAATACAGGCTTGATATAGTTGTTTACGATGACAAATCTCTACGGAACGAGCATCGAATAAAATATAACTGTTTGACAACACAGCCTGCATACTCACCGATATGGATAAATATTTCCTTATCTTTTCACCGAGACGGCTATTCCCATCGTAGTTTAGAATCGACACACTGCCGTGAGGATTCGCACATAATCGGCACCAGTTTTTCCACGGAGCAGTCATCTTTGACCGGGTTTTTGAATCACAAACATATTATACAACCACCCATTTTGTTTTCATTGAGTGACCTGTGAGGGCTAGGGAGGTTAGGGGTCGGGCGAGGAGAAACGGGGGTGGGGGAGGGGGGGGGGGGGCGGCGTTTTTTGGAGAGTGGTTTCCATCATTCAAGTGTCAATTTTAAGTTAGTTTAGGTTTGAACTTTGATATTTCGAGCGTTCACTTAGGTTTAGGTTAGAACTTGTCATTTTGTCATTTTTCGTGTCTGTCGAGCTTCCGGATCGTGTTTTAAACGTTCAGGTTGGTGTTTTTGAAGGTTGGATGATTGGTTTCCATCGGAATGAATGAAAAGGAATGTGTGTTGAAAAGAAAAGGGAGTGATGAACGTACCATGAAACCAAAGCTGCTTTGGTTTCATGAACATACATTCAGTTGTAAGGATACGAGTATTAATCCCTCACTCCGTCATTATGAATACGAAGCTGAATTTGAAGTGTTTTGTTAAAATGCTTGCAGGTCACCTTTAAAAAAAAAACAAAAAAACAACCATTTGCAGCTGAGGGCCTGGTCTCCACTTAAAAGAGCGCACCAGAAAATACATTTCCATTTTTCCCTACTACTACAACGGTATGATTCAGTGCCTACACACGAGGCACACTGATATTAGGATCATTGGGTAGAATCAAATAACAATAAACAAATTGTGCGATATCACATACAATTGTAATAGACTTTCAGACAGACATATTGATGCAGTGACACACACCAACTTTTTTCTCTGAGCCTTCATCTCCCCTTCCTCTTCTCTTGTCTGTTCGCGTCTCTGTACGGCGCCGCCCAGAGGGTTGGGAGCGTCTGGACACGATCTGGCCACCGGCCGGCAGTCCGTCACGACACCGGGGCGGACGCCGGCCCGCAGCGCAGCGCGTTACCAGCTATTTCATGCACGTTTCACGTTACGCCGTACATATGCATGATTCGATAACACAAAGCCCGATGATTTTGTAAGGATTTTCTCGGGCTATGCGGAGCGGAAATTCTTTGCTTTTTGGTGCGTGTGCGTTGTATTCACTTTGGCCTTGGGGTAATGTGGACTTCCATGTAGTCACACATTCTCGTCTCCTTCAGTCCGTACGTAAAATGCAACCGTTGACCAGCTGTTGACTATCCCAGAGATGCGTTTCTGAATCACCTCTGGTAATTTTTTTTAGGAAAAAAAAATTCTTGTGCTTTGACAGAAATAAACTTGGGGTTAATAATCTGTTTAAAAGTTCGGCTGATAAACGAGTTGTCCCCCCCCCCCTCCCGAATCAGTCTCACGTTTGTTTTAGCTCCAGACTCCCTTTCGGGAAATGCAATTAACTTGATCCAAATGACCTGAACCATTATTGCGTATCAGTCCCACCACCAACACCAGAATCACGACCTGCGGCCCCTTCGTGCCGCGGCCGTCGCGCGCGTCACATTTTTAATGCACTACCCAAACAGGCGAGGGGCATTAGTCAACACGGGCTGGTGACGCGAGAACATTGCGCCTCACGCCGGGTTCGCGGTAAGGATCCGCGATGCGGGCGAGCCTCGGTCGCTACCCCCCGCCCCCCGCAGCACGGCAGCTCGAGGGCTCGAGGCCGGCTCGTGGGGTCAGAGCACGCCGAGCCATGAATCCAAAGCGGCTTGGACCAGACACCCGAGCCAGCCCTGGAATGCAGGCCTGCGCCTCTTACCAAAAATTAATTTTTCTCTGCCTCTTTGTGAGATAAGGCTTAGATGGTCCAGAAGAAAATAAACTGTTCTAAAGTTCTAAAGGACGGGCTTACTTTCCATAATCTTAATTTAAGAAGTATTGCAAAAAAAATCGGTAAAAAAAAGCACGTTCGTTCTGTCAGCTGCAGCGGCGGGGACGGGAACAGGGGGCGAGCGGCGGCCAGCGGTGGCGGCGCAGCTCTCTAGACCGCGCACGGGCAGGGTTGCTATGCCACGCAGCTGTCCTCCGCCTGCCGTCGCCCGATCGCGCACGTTCCCGACATGAGGCGCTAAACCGTCGCGGCCTGCACGCGCTTCCTCGTTAATGACCGTGTCGCCCGATAACGCGCCGATGTGACACCGCGGCACGCTCCTCGCCGCCGGCCGCCACAATGTATACGCGGGGCGGAAGCGGCGGAAACAGCGGAAGCGGACGGTTGCCGGCGTGTCGCCCCCGGCCTCTCTCTCTCTCTCTCTCTCTCTCTCTCTCTCTCTCTCTCTCTCTCTCTCTCTCTCTCTCTCTCTCTCTCTCTCTCTCTCTCTCGGCCCGGATGTGTGCGGACACGGCGCCAGACGCCCCGCGCAAACGCCATCGGTCCACCGTCGGTCCGGTGCGGGATGACGCCCTCGCTGGCCCTCCTCCTGTTGGCGGCCGCGGTGGCACCGCCGTGGCGCCCCGCGGGGGTAAGCCGACCACCCCGGAGGTTAGGTTAGCCCGTGCAGCCGCGGCCTCCGGCGGTTTACCCCGACATTAACCGCGGAGCTTTTTCCTTTATTCTTTTTTTTTTTTGGAGAAAAATTAAAAATGTGTGTTGTAGTGCGGCCGGGGCTCCTCGACGAAGTCCCACCTCGTCTCGCGCGTCCTGGCCGGCCACTCGTGCGACATGGACAAGACGGCCGTCGTCTGGTTCAAGACGTGGTTCACGCCCAACGACTCGGCGGTCCTCGCGCACGCCGACTTCGAGCTGCGCCGCTCCGCCCGCGTCCTCAACAAGGTGGGTGCCGCGGCGGCAGCAGGCCGGCGGCGCTGCCCTCCCCCGTGACCCCCGTGAGAGCCGCGGACTCTGCCGCCAGGTGGAGTTCACGCTGACCCGCTGCTCCGAGGCCATCTCCTTCAACACGTGCGAGTACTTCGACACCTGGAGGTTCCCGGTGGGCGCGTGCGGCATCCTGGGCGCGCAGAAGATGCCGTGGACGAACTGGGTGACCAACTTCAGCCCCAAGTTCAAGTGCCCGATCAAGGCTGTAGGTGTTCTGGTGCAAGGGGTGTTCGGTGTCCGGCCCGAGCGGGGTGTGACTAAGGGTGTCCTGGGCCGCAGGGGAACTACAGCTTCCGCAACGCCGCCATCGACCCCAACTCGCTGAATCAGTTCGGGCTGCCGCTGGAGAACACGATATGGCTGACCAAGGTGATGCTCTTCGACGACCAGAGCCACGAGTACGCCTGCGTCAACTTCACCTTCCTCTTCAAGAGAGCGCGCATATGATGCCCGAAGCGTGCGGAGCGGATACGTTGTTTTTTAATTTTAAATTTGTTTTTCGAGAGGGATACTTCGTAGAAAATACGGACGCATTTTTTCATTACTTGAGAACCCAGGGGTGCGCGGGTCAGACAAAAAGAAAAGCAACGCGTAATGCGTGATGGATTTATTCCATTATCATGACAACGCTTAACGCGCTTAACCGACCAGGGAAGCCATCAGCTGGCCGGTGGTGGATCCGACCTCGGTAGCGGCGCGGACGGGGACGATGACCTCCTCGACGATGGCGGGGGCGGAGGCGGCGAGGTTAGCGGCGGTCTGGATGCCGTTCAGGCCACCGTTGGCGAGGTTAGCGGCGGTCTGGATGCCGTTCAGCCCGGTGGCAGCGACACCGTTGGCGAGGTTAGCGGCGGTCTGGATGCCGTTCAGGCCAGCGACACCGTTGGCGAGGTTAGCGGCGGTCTGGATGCCGTTCAGGCCAGCCTGGATGCCGGTGTTGGCAACACCGTGGGCGAGGTTAGCGGCGGTCTCGATGCCGTTCACGCCAGCCTGGATGCCGTTCAGGCCAGCCTGGAGGCCGGCGTTGGCAACACCGTGGGCGAGGTTAGCGGCGGTCTGGATGCCCTTCAGGCCAGCCTGGATGCCGGTGTTGGCAACACCGCTGGCGAGGTTGGCGGCGGTCTCGATGCCCTTCAGGCCAGTCTGGATGCCGGTGTTGGCAACACCGCTGGCGAGGTTGGCGGCGGTCTGGATGCCGTTCAGGCCAGCCTGGATGCCGGTGGTGGCAACTCCGTTGGCGAGGTTGGCGGCGGTCTGGATGCCCTTCAGGCCAGTCTGGATGCCGGTGGTGGCAACGCCGGTGGCGAGGTCAGCGGCGGTCTGGATGCCCTTAGCACCGGTCTGGACAGCGAGGTTGGCGGCCTGGACACCAGTCTTGGCAACATCGGCGGCGACGTTGCTGGCGGCGTTGACAGCCTGGAGGGGGATGTTAGCCAGGGAGGCGAAGCCGCCGAGGCCACTGCTGAGGCCGGCGCCGAGGCCAGAGGTGCCGATGGAGAGGATGGGGCTGGCCGAAGCCTGGAAAAGCCAATCAACATTAATAATAGGGTATTACAGAAGAGGCTAAACCGGAGGCAGGGCGTCGGGGAGATGTTCACATATTCTAGCACTCTCTGACTTCGGTGGTACAGTAATCAATTCCTAACGATGAAGCTGCAAAACCTTTTCTTCCTCCACTGAATCGCATCTCCGAGCGAGCGGGGCTCAATAGCGGCGGTGCACGAAGTCTCTGCTTTACTCACCACGGCGCAGAGGGCCAGGGAAAGGATGAGGAACTTGGCCATTGTCGCTCTTGGTTGAAGACTGGGATGCTTCTCGCAACTGTCTAGGGCCCGGGCTCCCCTTTTTATACGACGACACAAGGCACTAGCCACGCCGTAGACACCACAAGCAGACCGTCAAAATTTTCCGCCCGGTGATCAGAGACTGCACTCACCCACACCGACCATCTGTGCTAGCGAATATGTGTTTGCTTAAGAGACGTGTCGTACCTAGAAGCACATAGCATGACTCTTACCGCACAAGTGCCCTATTTGTTTTAGAATCCCTGAGAAATTCCTGTGGTATACCTGGAATTTTAATACTAGTTTCGTAGGAAATAAACACGTGCCAGACAAACGCCCACGCCAACATTTTCTGCGCGCAGTCCGTATTTGCTGCGCATTTTGTGTGTTTGGTTATGAGGGCGTGCTGCCGTCGCACACGGCAAATGTTAGTAACCATTATTTAATAAAAAAAATTATAATTAAACGTTTCGGAAAGCTTTCACAGTTAACGTGTTCGAATAAAGGAAAAGTCGTGTTTCGCTCATGAAAGCGGCGCCTTGTGGGTCGGCGCTGCCGTGTCCGCCTTGGTCCTGCGGGGCTGCAGGGAGATCCTGAAGCCGTCCGCCCGCTTCAGGATGACGTCGCCCGTCAGCTTCCAGTCCTTCTCGGGGACGGTGGCCCCGACGCGGTAGCTCCGGAGGATGGTCGACAGCAGGATCTTGAGCTTGAGCACGGCGTACTTCCGGCCTGGCGGAGAGGCGGGGGCGGGGTTTAAGCACAGTGGGACCGCTATTTTGACTATTTTGACGGTGTTCGAATTGTGCAATGAAGAGTGACTTTTTCGATTTTTCTAAATCTTTTGTGAACCTTTTTACTTTTTTCGACCTTTTTTGACTTTTTTAAAAAATGGTTTCGACCTTATGTTCCGGACCGTTTTTTTGATTTTTTTTTGGTCCATTTACTTTGAGAAGTGCGGACCCCCTCGCGCCGCACTTACCGACGCAGCTCCGCGGCCCCGCGCTGAAGGGCACGAAGGAGTAGTAGTGGCGGTTGGCGCACCGCTCCGGCAGGAAGTTGTCGGGGTTGAAGGCCTCCGGGTCGGGGTAGACGGCGGGGTCGCGGTGCACCTTGTAGATGCCCACCATGACGGTGCAGCCCGCGGGCAGCAGGGCGCCGGTGCTCGCTGTCGGACAGAGAGGAACAGGGCGGGCTTGAGCGCGGAGGGCGGCACGGCGGCGCTGGCCGGCGGGGTTCATACTCACGCATCTTGTCGTCGTGCTTGAGCTTGCGGCCGATGATGGGCACGGGCGGGTACAGGCGCAGCGTCTCCATCAGGCAGCGCTCCAGGTACTTCATGCGGAGGGTGTCCTGGAAGGTGGCGGCCCGGTCCGAGTCGCCGAAGATCTGGTCCAGCTCCTCGACGACGCGGTCCTGGATGTCCGGGTACAGGCCCATCATGCAGAGGAAGAAGGAGCTGCCGGCCGCCGTCGTGTCGTGGCCCTCGAACATGATGGTGTCCACCTCCTCCTTGATGTCCTGGTCCGTGAGGGCGGCCCCGTTCTGGGAGGACTCGATGAGCAGCTCCAGGAAGGCGAGGCGCTGCTTCTGGCCGACGTCGTTGTCTTCGACGTCCAGGTCGTCCTTGAGGTTGGCGCTCTGGCCGTAGGACATGTGGCTGTCCTCCGCCCTGATGTCCGGCTTGGCCTCCTTGGGGGCCTCGGGGGTCGCCGACACGATGGGGTCGCTCGCCAGGGGGCCGCGGACGCCCTTCAGGAACTCGGCCTTCTTGCTCTGGATGACGCGCTTGGTGAGGCCGTGTATAATCCCCAGCAGGCGCGTCTGCTCGCCGAAGTGCTTGCTGAGTCGGAACAGGAGGTCTGGGTACAGCCAGAACCTGGTGTGGCGCATGTGCAGGATGTCGCACATCTTCATGACGGCCAGGGCGTACTCCAGGCCGGACTTCTGCTCCTTCTTGCTAACCCCCATGGCCGTCTCCAGCAGTATCTCTACGGTGGCCTCGCTCATGTACTCGTGCACGTCGAACTCGTGGCCCGCCTTCGCCTCCTTGCGCATCTTCTCGACCACGCCGCGGCTGTTGGCGTTGAACAGCTCCACGAAGGACTTGAGCACGCTGAGGTGGAAGGTGGGGGCGATGAGCTTGCGGTGCGCGCGCCAGTGGTCGCCGCTGGAGATGAGCAGGCCGTTGCCGAACCACGGCCGGAAGAAGTTGTACTCGCCGGACTTGTCGAGGTGCTCGCTGCTGCCCAGGACCGCCTCGATGTCGCGGGGGTCCACCACCGCCACGTACAGCACGGGGCCGATCCACAGCTTGAGCGGCGTGTCCTGCGGGAACTCGTTGGCGTAGCCCAGGACGGTCTTGAATATCTCTGCGAGGACGAGCGTGAGAATGAGGCGGGCCGTCGGCGACCCGGGGCGTTGCGCGGTTTGTGAATACGTTACCGTTGGGGTTCCGGCTGACGATGGTGTGCAGCGCGTGCCCCACGAGCGGCAGCCCGCGGGGGCCCGGGATCTTGGCGGCCAGCTCGTACAGCCGGCGCCGGGAGTGGCGGAAGTAGGCGTAGCCGAGGGCGGTGGCGGTCAGCGCCAGGTAGCAGAACACGGCCGCGGAGGTCAGCGGCAGCGGCAGCAGCAGCGGCGCCAGCAGCGGCACCAGCGGCAGCGACATCACCAGCGGCAGCATCTTGGCGGCGTCCCTGTCCTGCGCACGACGGCACGCTCCAGGATACCGCCCGTCGGCATGGGTCCTCCCCCGCACGCCTCCCCTCCTACAAGTACTCACCCCTCTCCTGTGTCAGCCCTCGTCCCGAACGGCTGCTCCCGCGGCCGCTGTCTGACGGGGTCCTGCGGCTCCCGCGTCCCGGGTCGTCCCGGCCGCGTCCTCCTCGAGTATTTGTCAGGCGCGCATACACATATTTGATGTGATATCGGCGGCGGAGAGGAGCGGGTCGGAGCCCCGGCAGCAGCAGCAGCAGGCAGCGGCTCAGATAGGAAGCGAGTCTGTGTCATGTTTGGCCGCCAACACGGCTCTCGGCCAACGTTCTCATTAACCGTGATGAAATAACGGAGCAGTAGGGAAGTACTCGCACTCATTTTTATTTTTTTCCATTGGGGGAGGTGCGTTTCCTCTAAGCCTGTTACCTCTAAAGGCATTTTCGACACCTACCGTTTCCTCTTTTTATAACCCTTAAAATAATACTTTAAAGTGGATTTGGCCAAAAGTTGGCGAGACTGGGCGGCGGATTTCGTTGAGCCGGTCGTCCGTACTCGCACCCCTGGCTGGCGCGCGCTCCTGCCGTGCGACCGAGTGGGGGCGGGGCGTCGGCCTCTCCACCCCCTCCCCCGCCGTGTTGCTACGCGGCACCGCGGCCACAACACGCCGCGGGGGGTCCGTCGCCCGCACCCACCCCCGGCGAGGGCGACGGGGCAGGGCGGGGGCCGCGGGGGCACGGCGCCGCGGGTCAGCGGCAGTCGGCATCGAGCGCCGGACGCCGCCATGGACGACCCCCAGCCGGACGCGTGAGTGTCCCACGGCCGCGGCCACACGGCCAGCCGACCCGCCGCACGACGCCGTCGTCACAATCTCGGAGTAATGCCCGCAGCGACGGCGGCGCGGCCGGCGCCGGCGGCACCCGCTACGTCAAGGTGCGCACCGTGGGCAAGGGGGCGTTCGGCACGGCCGTGCTGTACCGCAAGGAGCCCGAGGGCGCGCTCGTCGTCATCAAGCAGGTGGCCGTGCTGGAGCTGTCGGCCGCGGAGCGCGTGCGCGCCCTCAACGAGGCCCGCGTGCTGGCGCTGCTCTCGCACCGCAACGTGGTCCGCTACCTGGGCTCCTGGGAGCGCGACGGCTGCCTGCTGCTCGAGATGGAGTTCGCCGGCGGCGGCACCCTCGCCCAGCTGCTGGCCGCCCGCGCCGCCCGCAGCGCCCCGCTGTCCGAGCGCCGCGCGCTCTCGCTGTTCGGCCAGGTCGTGGCCGCCATCCGCCACATGCACGCCCACAGCGTGCTGCACAGGTGAGGCAGGCCGCGCCGCCGCGCCGAGCTGCCGCTCCACCCGATACCACTAACACTCTCCCGGCACCGCGCCGCGCAGGGACCTCAAGACGGAGAACATATTCCTGACCAAGGACAACGTGGTCAAGGTGGGGGACTTCGGCATCTCCAAGGTGATGGGCACCCAGGTGCAGGCGGAGACCGTGCTGGGGACGCCCTACTACCTCAGCCCGGAGATGGTAAGGAGAGATAGCGCGACAGAAAGAGAGTTTTTAAAAAGTTTTACTGTAGGGATTATTTGTACAGTGTAGGCCGGGGAAAAGAGTAATTCTTTTACAACGATTCAAAAACATGCAGTGTTAGATGTTGGTCCTAGAAAGAATGTTGGAGAGAGAGAGAGAGAGAGAGAGAGAGAGAGAGAGAGAGAGAGAGAGAGAGAGAGAGAGAGAGAGACTCGCCCCTCACTGCAGTGTGTGCTGTGCTCCAGTGCGAGGGCCTCCAGTACGACCAGAAGTCGGACGTGTGGGCGCTGGGCTGCGTGCTGTACGAGCTGCTCGCGCTCCGGAGGGCCTTCTCGGCGCCCAGCCTCCCCGCGCTCGTCAGGAAGATCGTGTCGGCCGACTACGCGCCGCCGCCGCCCAGGTACTCGGCGGGCACGCGGGGGCTGCTGTCCTCGCTGCTGCAGACGGACCCCGGCGTCCGGCCGTCCGCCAACACCATCGAGGACCAGCTGCTGCCGCCGCTGCAGGCCGCCGCCAACCTGACATCGGACGCGGACTCGCTGGACGGCACGCAGGGGCCCTGCGCGAGGTGAGGCCGGTGGCTGACGACGCCGGGCGGGTAGGCAACATCGCTCCCGGCTGGCGCGCGCGCGTTGTGCGGGCTGGCCTACCCTGCCGTCCGCAGGCGCTCTCCGTCGTCACCCTGCTACTCCCGGGTGCCCGCAGGAGCGTCGTCCTGGAGCTGCGCGCCTCGGGCCGCCTGGTGTCCGTGACGCCCGTGGCCCTCCCCGCCCGCGCCGCGCTCCGGGAGCTGGCCGTCAGCAGGACCCACTGCGTCGCCCTCACCCAGGGTGAGGACACGGGCGGGGCCGAGCACGGAGCACGGGGCAGGTAAGGGCGCCGCGGTACTCATGCCTGCGGCTGTCGGCAGAACAAGTGGTGTTCACGTGGGACGTGGTGGACTGGAGGGGCAGGCCCGGCCAGGGTCCCGGCCAGGGCCCCGGCCAGGGCCACGGCGGACAGGGGCTCGGCGCCGACTTCAACGTGGGCCTCGAGTCCTGGCGGAAGCCCCAGCACCAGCCGCAGTGCGTCGACGCGCTCACGGGGCTCGGCATCACCAGGTCAGGAACAGACCGCGTAAGGCAATCCGAGGGAAAGATAAAAGCCCGGGGCTGGTGCAGGAACCCGTGCGCCTGTGCAGGGTCGGCGCCGGGGACGGCTTCAGCGTGTTCGCGTCCGACTCCGGCGCGGTGCTGACCTGCGGGGACGGCGCGGAGGGCTGCCTCGGCCACGGAGACTACTCCCACTGCGTCCGGCCGCGGCTCGTGGGTGCGTGCGGCGTGCGGCGGCGCTGGTACTCGGACCCGGGCTCTAACCTCTAACCCCTCCCCTCTCGCCGCAGAGAAGCTGCTCGCGGCTGACGTGGTGGCGCTGGCCGTGGGCCCCGCCCACGTCCTGGCGCTGGGCGGGGACGGCTGCCTGCACGCCTGGGGCCGCGGCAGGCACGGCCGCCTGGGCCTCGGCCACCAGCACGACGCGTGAGTCCAGCCCCGCTGCCGCCCGCCGCCCGCCGCGTCCCGACTCGGGTGCCCGCCCCTACACCGCCCCGCCGCTCGCTGCCCGACAGGCTGGTGCCCGAGGCCGTGCCGCTGCCGCCGGGGGTGGTGGTCCGCTCGGTGCACGCCGGCCCGGACTGCTCCGCCGTCGTGTCCACCGCCGGGGAGCTGCTGCTCGCGGGGGACAACGCCAGCGGCAAGCTCTCGCCGCCCAAGGGCCTCCGTCTCCGCAGCAGGCTGCCCGTCAGTGCCCGCCTCCCCGTGCAGCTAACCTCGAAATTTTCAATTAAAACTCAAAAATTTTCGGGATTAGAAACCCCAGTCCTGACCAGGTCCTGACCACGGCTCTGGTCTCAGGGTTGGCTGAGCGGCGGCGGCCGCCGCGGGCCCTGGCTGCGCTTCCGGCCGGTGCGGCTGCCCGAGCCCGTGCGAGGCGTCAGCCTGGCCCAGGACCACGTCGCCACGCTGTCCGACACCGGCCGCCTCGTCGTGCTGGGCGACGTCGCCCCGGGCCCGGCCGCCGACACCGCTGCCTCCGCCCCGGAGAGGACTTTCGCGGTAGGAGTCCTGCGAGGACGCGGGAGGAGGAGGACGAGGAGGACCAGTAGGAGGACGCTGCTTTGTCGCGCAGATGGCGAGCGCGGGGCCGACGTACACCGTGGCGGCGACGGCGGACAACGTGGTGTACTTCTGGGGGCGCTGGGCGGACGGCCGGCAGGTCGGCGGCGGCTCCGGGCCCGGCCCGCCGCAGGACGCCCGCACCGCCCCCAGGGAGCTCCTCGCGTGAGTGAACCGAGCTGACCCCTCACTCGCGGCTCAAGCGTTCCACAATTTCAAATAGAAAAATTGCGTTTTTTTAAAAAAATATATTTCGTGATTTGTTTTGTCTTTTCGAGCGTGTTGATCGTATAGCTTTGTTCGAGTGAAAGACCTTCCCCCCGCAGCCTGTACGCGTCGCCCCAGCAGGTGGAGCGCGGAGAGGGGCTGGGCGTGGCGGGGCTGTTCGCGCTGCCGTGCTCCGTGCTGCTGCACGTGTCCACCTGCGCCCCGCTCGCCCGCATCGCCAGGGTCGCCGCCCGGCCGCCCGACGACCAGCCCGCGGACGGCGACGAGGACGGCGAGTGCGACTCCCTGGGACCGGTAGGTGATGATGACGTCCCGCTGCTCAACTTTTTTTCCTTTTTTGGTTCAACCCCTTCTAACAATTTTGATTTCAGATTCCAGACTGGCTGCAGGAGGAGTTGGCGCAGTCAGAGGATCCATGGGAAGGACCCGCAGTAGAATGATCACCGCATGTCCACCATCAAAGCCCAGAAGTTCTCCTGCAGGTCCATCTCTCGGGACCCTGCCTTACTACACCCCCACTCTCCCCCTGCCCCCCCCCCCTCCCCCAGCGCCTGTAAGTATGCAGTGCCAGGCCCGCGTTACTCCGCTGTAGTGCGGGCCTGGCAGTGCATGCTTACAGGCGCTGGGGGAGGGTTGGGTGTAGGACGGGGACAGTTCCGAGAGATGGCGCTGCGGGTCACCAGTGGCTGCTGGCTCGCGCGAGGTGCTCCGTCCGGCGCCAGAATGACCGGCCCAGACGAAAGCCTGCCCGGGTGCGGTGCGCCGGCACGAGATGCACGGACCTGGGTCGAGCATAACGTGAAGAGGGGTGGGTGTTGCGGCTTGTTTGGGAGTTCAGGGTGACGTGTATTATCTCTTTCCCTCCTGTGGTGTCAGGACGCGAGTTAGGATCGTGTAAGAAAGCAGAATGAATGTGCGATTCGACGTCTGTTTTCTTCATGCTGTGTGGGGGATGTTTAGGTGACAAGATAAAAACAGAAGGAGATTTGTTATAAAATATTTAATTTATGTTAAAACTATACCATTTGTGTATAAGAGATACTTTAACAACTTAACATTTTGAATAAAATTTTAGAAATAATACTGTAACATATTTTTAAGATCTTCAGTTTTTCCATTTTATAGTCTGAAACAACATAAAAATACATTTATAAATAAATTATGTGGCGTTTTTAAAAGAATTTATGTAGGATTTAAGAAATTAACTTACCGATGCTCTGAGTACACCTTCAGCATATAAGAAATGTTCAGATCCAGGATGAAGAGTGGCTTTGTAGCCTTGAAGACCTTGCCTATCTCGAAGAGCAGCATAGCCCTAAAACCAAATAATTCTCCCATTAAATTTTCATTCAATTCCCATCTGTATTTACATGCCACGGATAGGTTACCAGTCCCCATGTACTCACATCTATCACAGTTTTATGACACATAAGTTTTTGTGCCAAAGTAATCCGTCTCTCTTGGTTGTCAACAAATCCAAGGTACTTTGCCAGAACTTCAGTTGGTGCTCCCTTGGAATTCAGTTGAATTACTACCTTTTCTATTGGCAAAGACAATTTTAATTTTGTGCCACTTCCAATCCAATTCTGAAAAGTGACATGAAAACAAATCACAATAATTTGCATTTCTTGAAGTTCAAAAATATTTGCTGGAGATAAAAGGTTGGTATCTTTAAAAACAGACAAAGTTTTTTTTTCTTTTTTTACAGACTATGAAGGTTTTACCTTTGTAATAAACACTGAATCAATATCAGACCAAGCTTGTTGGGCAGCTCTTTCCGATAAAATAGTCCAATGTAGCTGTTTCTCACAGATACCATGGCGTTGAGCCAGAGAAAATGGGTTAGTTGGGCTATCTCGAGGATCATTCCAATGTAATCGGCAGGCATGGGCTAAACACTCAACCGCAGATTTACCAATTAAATCTTCATTGGCCATGGCTCCAACAGCTTGCTCCCATTCTGATAAGTTAAAAGCAAAAAAAATTAAAAAAAAATTAATGAAGTGTTTGCACTAAAGAAACATGCGATTAGAGCAAGTGAATTGACATCTCACCTAAAAGCTCAATATGGTTCTGTGCAATTCGTTTTAGAGCAGGGTCTCCTTGGACGAAATGACTACTAATACAAGATTTAACTTTTTGGATCTGCCGCTGAACATTTGGTGTGGCACAGCATAATTGATATTGTTTCATCTGAGAAATAAAACATAAGAAGACAGAGTCTCAGCAAAAGAGACAAATTGAAAATGTAGTCGGGAGTGAACTTGTACACATGCTTACTCACTGCTGCTTCACGACTTTTCCCCAACATCCTGGAAAGGGGGAGGGGTGTTAATAATACATCTACCATTTTATGTACCTCAAATAGGCTGCATTTTGTAATAACAGAACTTACACCAAGAGATCATTAAGTTCTGTGGCTTGTAGTCTGGTGGCAAGATATCTGGCATAATGAGCAGCAGCTACAGGGCTGGAGGCAAGAATTTGATGTACCAAGCTCTTTTTCAAAGAACGAACTAAGAAAAGAACAACCTCTAAGATAGCATTTCCATCTCCTAAATTTATAGCTGCATCTAGCAAGGCTCGTTTGCTTGAAAGGCTACGGTATGGCTCTAAAGAATGTGGTCGGCCCAGGAACATGTGTCTTATGGTCAATTCAACAGGAGGGGCATCCCACCTTTCCTAGAGAGGTATAATGATAATAAAACTTAATTAATAATTATGGACAGTTAAAAGTTGTTTATGGCTATAAAATATATGAAGATACTAGCCGACCTGAACTTGACGTTTTAACATCCTGATTTCTTCCTCAGGCTTCATATCATGTTTATTCCTACGATTTCCATAAAATGTGTCATGAAGATCAGCTTCCAAAACTGTGTAAGGTGAAAATAAAAAATAAAAATATGGCAGAGGCAACAAGTAAATGATTGAGATATCTGTTTAACTCACTTGCAGTCAAACACTTTTCAGAAATCAGGGTACTAAGGGGTGGTGCTGTATTTGATATTGTAGTTGAAGTGGAGCCTAGAGGAGGAAAAAAACCTTCAAAGTCATTTCAAATTTTAGAGCAGAAACCACAGAAAAACAAACTAACAACCAACATATTACCTGTAATTGAATCACTGGCACTTCCAAATTCTTCTCCCGGAAGTGATGCTTGTACTTGTTGAGAAAGACGTGTCGTCCCACTTTTCGATACTCCAAATAAACCTGCTCCTGGCTAGAAACAAAGTTTATGAATGCAAATCTAATTCCTTTGCCAAGTTAACCAAAAAGGAAGACTTACCTCATCATCATCAAAATTAAAAGATGTAATGCTACTCGAGTTCCAAAAATCATCTGCTTCAGAATCTTGTCTTGCCATGTTCAGGCAACAAGCTCTGGTTGAATCTGGTCACTGATAATCGACAATATTTTTAAAATTAGTTAAAAAAGGAATGTACTCCCCGTAACAGTACTTCTTGAGACAGATTAGCAGAAGTCAACGAAATCATAACCCCAGTAACGGCATTGTATCACATACAGGGGATGAACGATTCTTATACGAATAAAGTCATTCCGTAAAAAAATAAAGAAAAATCTACATTTTAAATAGGACTGCTTTTAATGCCATTTTCTTGTCACTTGAATGTTGTAGAATGACTTGGAATGTAAACAGGCACAAAACAACAAATAAACGAACGCCCACTGAACTGCTGCATTTAATTTCTAAACAGTTATTGGCAGTTCCGATTGTCAAGTGTTTATCCGTTACTTGCTATTCAAATTCAAACCGGGGTTGTAGCTGGAGCTTTGTAAACAATAACAGATCCGCGTGCGTGTCGCAGCAGTCTTTTTACAGTTTTTACTGAGTGTTGCAACTTTGAAGATGTCTGAGTTTTCTACTCCTAAGCCTGACAAAAGCAGGGTGTCAAAAATACCGAAGACTCCCATTAATATTCCGCCCTCCCCTTTCATGAAAAAACTGGGCTATGGCACCGGTAAGTGCACCTATAAGTACAATATAGCTTATTTTATAAAAACAATAAATTATATGACTAAGAGCTGATCACTCGCTTTGTATTCCAGGTGTAAGTGTTTTTCGATGGGACCGCTCACCCCGCCCAGACACTGTTCGATCCCCATGGGCATTGAAGAAGTTGAACAAAAGAGACTTGCCCAAAGTGTTTGAACAACGCTTGGAAAAGGAAGCCAAACTCTTAAAAAGCCTAAAGCACCCCAATATTGTTGGCTTTCGGGCCTGTGTTCCTGGTAAAGATGGACGGATGACATTGGCAATGGAAAGTTGCGAATCCTCTATGGCTGACAGGATTGAAGATCGTAAAAATGACGGAATGGGTCCATTTGAATCAAATATAATTCTGAAGGTGGCTCTGGGAGTTGCCAGAGGTCTGGATTACCTTCATAGGGAAAGGAAACTCCTGCACGGAGATATGAAATCTTTTAACATTCTTATCAAAGGTACAGCTAATGGAAATGGGCCTTTCTGAGTTTACCTACTATATTTTCTTTTTATCATTTGTTGATTGTTAAATTTTTTAATGCATTAGGCAACTATGAAGAAATTAAGATTTGTGACTTTGGCGTGAGCCTGGCATTGGATTCTGATGGAATGGTAGTAAATCCTGATGGCTTTGTTGGAACATCAGTGTGGAGTGCGCCTGAAACAGTGGGCTTGTGTGAGAAGGCAGTTTCAGCCAAGGTGATTCTTAGCATGCATGAAAGTCTCCATTACAGAAATATGCTTCTTATTGCCACTATTAACCCTTTGGTTCCTCAGGTTGATATTTTTGCATTTGGACTTGTCCTCTGGGAAATGATAGCTCTGGAGATACCTCACACTGATGATCTTGAGGAAAGTAACTTTGATATCAGTATTACAGAGGATGATCTTGAGAATAGAATTGGTGAGTTTTTCCTGTTCTCATTAAAATGGCCTCTGGATTTGACAAATTTCTGAGATGGGTTTTGCGTGTTATTCCAGGCACACGTCCTGCTCTACCACCCGTCGACCTAGATGATACTTACAATAGTATCATGGAAATATTTTATTGCTGTACTGAACTAGACCCCAGTGCACGCCCTAGTGCTCAGCTGCTCGTAGAATGGCTTGAAGACATAACAGGGGAGAAGCCACTCGACCTCAGTGATGACGAAATGGCGATTGATCATTGACATGGCCTTCTGAAAGAAGATACCCTGTGGCCCACAACTTCCAAGCCTCCCTATTTACTTCACCTTTGCCTATGTGGGTAATTTTGTTTTTATTTCTCTTTCCTAGCCTAAGTACTCTTCCATTTCTTTACCTCCATATTATATTTTACTTGATCATTTCATACTTAAGCACGTTGGCAATTTTATATATTTTACTATACTACTATATCGGCCTTAGATTCACAAAGTCCAATATGAAATATTATCTTGTGTTTTGGGTGTGATGTATATAAATGAATGGAAACCATTTTGATTGGAGTTTGCCTATATTTTTAATAAATGTTCTTAATAAAATTTATATGAAATCCATATGATTTTTGTTTTTATTAAATGAAAGCAATTTATATTAAGCTTAGTAAATATACAAACTATAAATGGCACATTTCAAACTTGACAAATGGAATGGTTTGTGTCGGTTCTGAAGAAGTTTATCTTACTTGGAGCAGTGAATCATAACTTTGATTGGGTTGCCTTTGCCAGTGCGAGCAGTGTCAAAAGCTTCAACGGTTTGCTCCAAGGTGTAGTTGTGTGTGATGAATTGTTTCACATTGGCTTTGCCGCTGGCAACCATTTGAATTGCTGTGGGATAGCTGAAAGGGGAAAGCAAAGGGAGAATAAGTTTTGAAAAGGGTGAGAACCTAAATTGCTTCATACACTGAAAGCCACAGACATATCCTTACCAATGACGGTATCTGAAGACTCCCTTAATGACGACTTCTCGAGTCAATGCATCTGCCAGGGGAAGTTTCATTTCGCTGCTTCCCATGCCAACCAAGACAATTACACCTCCAGTCCTGGTGCTCTGTCAAAAACCAAACAGAATTGCACGCTGATTACTATCATGAACTTACAATCAAATGAAATTATTTGTCTTGCACTTACATTGATAGCCAAGCGCATACTAGATTCAAAGCCAGTGCAGTCTAATGTGACTCTTGGTAAGTCCCCTCCCAAAATTGATTTGATTTTTTCAGTGTGTTCGTCTTGGGTTCCTTTGGAGACGTCTATCACAGCATCTGCTCCAGCCTTCAAGGCAACATCCATTCGGTGAGGTGTAATGTCTGTTTTTTAAAAAATAATGGAGGAGACAACAGGTTACATGAGTGAGTGCAAGTGGAAAATGTTTTCTGATTTTGTTGATCATTTAAATTGTTACCACTGACCAGTCATAATAACTTTGACAGCTCCCATAGCCTTGGCTGCTAGCAAACTGACAAGTCCAATTGGTCCACAGCCTGTAATAAGCACATTGTCTCCAAATTTGACTTCACCCTGGTTGCATGCATGGACACCAACGGCCAAAGGTTCCATCATTGCTCCCTCCTCCAAAGACATGTTGTCAGGAAGTCTACATGGGACCCCAATTTGGAAACAGAATTAACAACATATTCTTGTCACATGATGCAGGTGTTAAATTACTGATTTTAAACCTTACTTGAAGCAGAAGTCAGCTGCATGGGTGTAATACTGGCAGAGGTTTCCATCATCAGGAGGAGTAGCACAGAAGAAGATGTTTGGACAACAATTGTATTTTCCAGTCTTGCAAAATTCACACTTCCTGCATGGGACACCAGGTTCGATTGCCACTCTGTCTCCTGCCCCAAAAAAGAAAGATCGTGAGGTTTTTAAAAAAGACCTTAGTGGCGGCTGTTAATGCTTTAGACTGGCAACTGACCTGGTTTCAAATTCTTGACATTTTTGCCAACTTTGGCAACAGTTCCACTTCCTTCATGGCCAATGACCATGGGAGCATTAAGTATGAATGTAGCACAACGGCCATGGACCAGGTAATGCACATCGGATCCACAAATGCCGACACAGCCCATTTTCAAAAGTACCTCTGTATCAGGGAGAGAGAGAAAGAAACGCTTAATAATTGTCTATTTTAGCAAATTTTTAAACACTTGTTACATACAAGGATCCTACCATCATCCTTGGGTTCAGGAATGGCACGTTTCTCCTGCAGACATGGTCAAAGAAACGAATTGGTCACACGCAAGCGGATTTTACATCGCACGCCAACCCTACCCTACCCTCATCCTTACCAAGCGCAGCTCCTCGGCCTTGACCAGGACGGCGGTCAGGTTCTCCACGTTCGGCGCCATGCTTCGTTCGACGTCCGTGTTCGCGGCTTCCCTGCGATGTGGACACTGACACCAGCTGCTGCTCCGTGCCGTGCCGGCATGTGTTTTTGTGCTGGGACCGTCTCCTGATCCTGGTGGTGGAAGGAGGGGGAGGAGGTGGACGTGTGGGTGGGTGTAGGCACTGAGAAAGGGGGAGGGAAAAGGGGAGGGGAAGGGGCGATCGTTTGATTTGGTTGACGCGGACGATATCTAGCTTCTCCATTCGATCGATCTTCTGGCTCCCCCGAACGGATAATGTGTGTGTGTGTGTGTGGGGGGGGGGGGGGGG
The DNA here is from genome assembly GCA_026979955.1 of Megalurothrips usitatus. NCBI lineage: Eukaryota > Metazoa > Arthropoda > Insecta > Thysanoptera > Thripidae > Megalurothrips > Megalurothrips usitatus. The sequence continues at coordinate 7,510,672 of CM049596.1, forward strand.
GGGGGCTGCGGTGCCGATGTGTCGCTCTGTCGCTCTCACGGCACGTCCCCGTCGGCCTTGGTACCTCGGTCGGGTACCACCCGTGCTACCACCTAGTTAGTAGTCGCGTTATCACTTGGCACTTGGGCACACAAACACCTCAAGGCGGGGCAGTTGTAGGTGTGGCTGGGGCGATAGTGCCCCCCCCCCCCCCCCCCCGCGGTACTGTCTGCGGAAGTCTCGTCTAGGAATTTCGGTTTTGACACGCAGTCAGGGGTAACTGACGGCCGCCGCTACGTCCGCCGGTCCGCCCGCAGATTCCCCGGCCAAGGGGGAAGGGCCGCGCATGTGAGTAGGTGAGCGGTTCGGGCTGGGCCACTTAGAGAGACTCACCACGGCTCTCTCTAGGGCTACGGTGCCGTAGTCACGTACTAACGGGGAGGCTTGCCCGCCCCGCAGCCGCCGCCACCACCACCACTCGAAGCGGCGACTGACGTGCACCTTGTCGCCTCGTTGGCAACCGAGCGGGGTGTCCGTTCGCACAGAGAGGTGGGTCCGCCGGGTCCGCTCCTCGCGCTGCCGCTCTCGTCGCCCACGCGACCTTGGAGCTTGTTGTTTACACATCGCAGGCAGTGAAAAAAGGAGGAGCGCGATAAACAGCGACAACAAAGCGTGGCCGCGGATAATAAGAATATCTCGCCAATGAAAGTGACCTTCCCTCTATCAGCCTAGAAGACAATCGCCTTTGACTATTTTTAAAAGTGTTTTATTGGGGCCCAAAACGCCGGGGAACGACCAGCAGCGTGGGAGGTAGGCAACCCATTCGACCTCGCTACTCCACCCTCAACCTTAGGGGGCGGCGGCAGGAGCAAACTGTCATTGGTACAGGCCGGAGTCCCCTCGACTCTGCGCCTGGTGGGTTCGATTCCCACAGGCGGTCCCCGCCGGCGCCCCCCTCCCCTCTCAATTTCCTTCTAATCAAACCACTTCAATGGTCTTGCCAGTCCCTAATCGGGAGGCCTGCATCAGTGAGATGCGATGGGGACGCCACCGGGCCGCACGACCACATCCCCAGTTTCGCTGCTATAATTACCCCCTGAATTTCGTAAATCTTGGAACAGATTGCACACGTCCGTAGCCGACCCTTGAGTAACAAGTAGCGTACAGCATTGCTCAAGCCGATCCCCCAGACCACTTCTGCCAACTCGGCATCTTCCACCCAAGTTTTCAGTCCTTCATGTTATCGCAACTTTTCTTCAAATAATGTCAGGGTGGATTGTGAATGAATAAATACGCACAGAGTAACTTTTCAACAAGAATTTATTTTCAACGATCATTTTAAGAACACAAATAAGATGTTTCTTATTGTTCTTCCTAACTTGTATCAGAGGTATGTTCATGAGTTAACTGGTAGTCTAGGCATATTATTGAAGTCACATGTCAGACTAGTCTGAACTACCCTATACTATTTACAAGGGAATCCACCTATATCTCCATAAACAATATTATTCAGTGATGCCGGTGTCCTCATAAATAAAGAGTTCCTCATAGATAAATTACTCTGCAAGTCCAATTAGTTTTCCGACATCTCTCGAGTTAAGCTCAGTTGTTATACGTTTTCTCCTTTCCAAAATGAGGAAAAAAGTAACATAAAAGAAATGAATGGTTTCACAAGAAATATAGAGCCTTTCATACATGTGCACAATCATCCAAAAATGTAAAACGGAGCAATTGCTTAATTTTGAGTATGCCATTCACGGACAGGGCCCATGTACATATAATGTTCCGACAAAAATGACTCTCACTTGAGCACTTGCACTGCAATTTAAATCTCCCCAAGTAAGAACAACTTTTTGACTACAAACTAAGCAGAGGCAGAAACGATCATAGTCAGAAATATATAGAAACTAACCAAAGTAGCAAAATGTGCGCTGTTCACATAATGCAACTGTACGATCAGCAGCTTTGTGTGCAGCACACAAATGAACAATCAGAAAAATATGCTTTGTACAGGAAAATACAAATGAAAACACATTAAAAATACAAAGTGAAATCTTACGGTACCACAGTTAACATGTAATGTATTTTGGCAATTGTTTGGACCATCAAGAAGGGTGAGCAATGTGTAGAAACTCACAAAATAATTTTTCTTGAATAAAAAGCAGTGCATCTTACCTGGACTTAATACAGTGGAGTTGAAATAAGAGAGGAAGAATGACAATAGCATACAACCAGTCAAATAATAAAAGGCCTAAAAGAATATTATAGTAGCACATCACAACCATTCTCCCACAGATTTCTATATAAAACATGACAAAATGAAAGTTGCAAAACCAAGTTTTTGATTGTTTAAATTACCACAATGCACATACCTCCTAAAACAATGTGCTGTCATCGCAACACCTTACAAACAACTTACTAAACATTATCACTTTGAAATAAGAATCATTCAGGGAGGGGACATTAAAGGAGGCAGATGTCTTCCAAAGCCCACCCCTTCATGTTCAATATTCTTGGAGATGTGAATAAAGGCCAGTTAATGTTGATATCACTTGAATATCACATTCATATTAATTAAAAACAGCATCTATCAGGCCAGGATCTTTTAACACAAAAATGTGATGTACCAGTCCACAAAAAAAAAAAAAAGGTGGCAACAGGAACAAGAGCATTGATTTTCTCAATTAATACAAACACACCATTGAAGATTCTGAACCAAAAAGAGAGCATGGGTAGGCCATTATAAAATTCAGGGACACTCATTATCAAGAGTTATACATTTGAGCTAAGCCTTTTGACTTTTAAAAACTAAAGCTCCTTAATCACATCAAATGACATAAGAAAAAATTACAATATGTTTATGGTGCAATTAGGTGTTGTATGTGTAATATCACTCTTCCATAAAGACAATTCACACCCAAAAGTCTTAAGGACACAATATCCGAAGCTTTCACTTTGGCACATCCACTAAAACCACCAGTGAGCTCTCACACAAAACAAAATTATATTCTTATGCAATAAAAGTCCTAAAGTTACGATTCATGGATTTTACAATCATATAACAACTGTTAGGCCAAAAAGAAACTTCGAACGTGAGAGCAGGAAATGGATTCCAGAAAACTTCAAATCGTTAGAGAAAAGTAAAGACGATCATAGATAACTGCATTACTCACTAAATTGACCTATTGAATGACCCGTCGTTACTCCACAGTGCAACACAGGTCTGAACAAAGAATGTAATGGACACAAACTGGGATTTGTGTAAATTATATTGGGATGTCCACGCCCAAATTGGAACACATTTCCACACCTACCTACATACACACACTCAGACAGACAAAATCAAAGCATAGTTATCATTACATTTACACAGTCGCTCTCCAAAATTCGCCATTAGTTGCTAGCACAAGGAGTCAAACAATGCTATCTATTCAATTTTTAATAAATCAATTAGTTTCAGAGAGATTTCACATAAATGTGGAGTGAATCCAATATAGCCTTACTGAGCATCCATTATAGAAATTGCTATGAGGGAACCCTGGATTGTAGACATTCCCATCACTAGGAAGCGCTGCGATTACCACATTTGCTCCTAGAACTTTAACCGTGCATTCCAAAGTGATAGGCAAGGAAACAACATACCTACACAAAGTGGCCAAGATAGCAATATGGTCAACGGTTGTCATAACAATTGCAAGGATCTGAGTTTATACATTACAACATTCCATAGCAATATGTTCAAAAGTGAAGAAAAAAAATGAAATTGGAAGATCAGTTCCATACTATTTATACTATTTACTTATCATCATACTCTGCTTAGAAGAAGATAATATAATTGTATTTTGATTTGCAAGATGCACTACAAGTACAGTACATAGAGAGGATCTAATAGAAACTTTTCAAATATTTCAAAGTGAAAATGAGTACTTTTTGGACTAATTTACAAATAAGAAACAATTGTATAGCAGTGGCCCGCTTGAAACTAATATGCTACTTCATAAAACTTTTATAATTCGCACAACTTTATTCCTCATTGTTCATTGATCCCTTGCCTAAGTATCACAACTATTGAGTCAATACTACAAATGGAATGTCTACCGCAATTGACCCGAACTTTGTCAGAGAACAGATTACAAGGTTGGTCAATATGCTAGCTTTCATGTCACTATTTCAGTTAGATCTGTTTAATATGGCAGTGAAATTCAGATGGAAAAAAAAAATGCAGGATATGGGAAGGCTCCACATTGTCCTTGACAGACATGGAATTTATATTAGGCAATTGACAAAAAAAACACATTGCTTCAGATCTTTGCCACATTCCTCATCTCAGAACTTGCATGTGGGGTGGTTAATGGGTACTTTGTTATGAAATTTGATGGAGCAACGTTTTAATTGGCAGTTCCGTTTGACAACCCAGTTCCATAAATCTAGTGCTATCTATGAACAAATATTTCACATGCACATGGTTATTTACAGTCTTAATACTAGTAAGGTTTCTCTTAAATGCGAATATCTACAGAAGTGTAAATGGCTGCAAACTTGATAATATTATGACTAGGAGGATAATGAAAATGTAGAGAATACAATCAATTGCAACCTTGATGAAATAGCAACAGTTGGAACGTTATGACCCAGACAGTCAATGCAAATACTTGGTTCATATGGTCTATCACACTTTCTTTATGGCACTTTCTGAGTGCCACTTGTTTCAAATACTGGAGTACATCGTCATATAGCATAATGAATGATAAAATAGGTACTGTAGCCTATCAATACACCAGGATTGATTTCAATTTAGCCCTTCACTCTTAATTGAACACAAGAAAATATTGGGCATCAAAACCAATACTTGACATAAGTACAAAATGAACATCTGTTGGCCTTCAGAAAAAAAAGCTTGTATGTGAGACTTTGGGGGCATTAAAAAAATCATAGAACAAATTCCAACCAAACACAATATTGAGTAGTTTCTGAAACAAGCAAGTCAGGAATAAAAAGGTCCATAAATATAGAAACCTACATACTACATTAATTACAACTTTACAGAGAGGCAAGTAAAATCACAGGTTTTATTTGAAACTTTCCACACAACACCTATGCAGCCTTTGGTATAACAAAAATGCTGATAGAAATAAAAGAAAGAAAAAAAGAGAGATAAGAGGAAAAGCTACAGCTAACTAACCCATATTATTATCAATCTCATAACTTAACAATCTCATCTCCTACAATCAAAAGAGTGTATCACACAATCAGATTATTATATTATTTGTTTTACTTGTAAATAAACTGTTTTGTCCAAAGATAAAGTTCGAGAAATGCCACAAGTTATCCGACAAGCGAGCAGAACCTGTGTCTATATCTGCACCAGGCAGACTACAATTTTCGTAGGTACATAACTGGCAGTGTGGTTTCCTCCATAGTGAAGGTACCGTACCATTTCACTAAATTTACTGACTTCCTGTCTATAAGACGATTGCAAAGCCCACCTATCTCCATATGGCCACACACACACACACAACTTCCAAAGGTACACCGTACATCTCTTGTTCACTCTCTTCTTTTCCGAAAAGACAAGCAAAACCATCCACTGTCAACTCACAGCAAAAAACAAAAGAGAGACCAAAAGATTCAAATGTCTTAGTAGAAAATATACCCTTTTCAGCCAGGATATACAACATCCTTCACAGTTCCGTGATCGCATAGCGACTGCGGTGTGTTCCGTAGTAAACGGTGTCCCCCGAGCGCTGCCCCCCCTGACCCTGTCCTTGTCCCTGCTGCTGCTGCTGCGGCTGCTGCGGCTGCGTACCGTAGTGGCCCGCACCCCCGGCGTTCGCACCGTAGTGCCCATGTCCGTGGTCATGCGCGTGGGCGTGGGCATGGGCGTGTCCATGCCCGGCCGAGCGGTGCGTGCCGTAGTGGTCCATGGAGCCGACGGAGCGGTGCGTGCCGTAGTGCGCCTGGCCGTGGCCGTGCGCGCCGTAGTGGTCCACGGAGCCGACGGACCGGTGCGTGCCGTAGTGGTCCGCGTACCGGTGGCCTTGGCCGTGGCCGTGGCCGTGCGTGCCGTAGTGCGCGTGCTGGTGCTGCTGCTGCTGCTGCGCGTGGCCGTGGTGGCCGTGGTGCACGTTGTGCTCGGCAGACACGGCGGGCTGCGACGCCGACGACGCCTTGGCCGCGGACAGGCTGGGCACCATGTCGCGCGCGTGGGCGTCGCGGCTGGCGTGCGCCGCGTGGTGATACGACGGGCCGACGGGGTCGTCGGCGGCGCTGGGCAGCGGGCCGGCGCCGACGCCCGCGGACGTGCCGCGCGGCATGGTCGCCGAGCCGTGGCCGTGGCTGCCGTGGCCGGAGCCTCCAGCGGGGGCGGCGGCCGCGCGCTGCTCCGAGCCGCTGGACACGAAGCTCACGGACGGCGGCCGCGGGATGGGGACAGCGGGGAGGGGGCGGCGCTCTAGGGTCTGGGCCCCGGAGCGGTGGGCGTTGCCTCAGTAGAAGTCAGATGACTCGAGCGTTTTGCACTGCTTGCTCAGAGTCGCGTACTGCCCATGGTTGGGTCCTGGTAAGGTGTCGCTTCCGCCCGGATGAATGCCACCGTGCTGGGACTTTTCGTGTTGAAAACCTCTCCCATCTCTGCAAGAGCAAGAAAGACAGATACGCCACTGTTAATTACACAGCACTCATTCACCGGGAAGGGAGAGTGCAAAATCTACGTGAGGCTTCTCCCTGGACGGAAGAAAGGAGCCACACGTACTTTGCCAACATGCCCACAATGACGGATGGAGGAATGCAAATCTAGTTTGAGATAACTCAATTGTAAAATGTATGGGAGTGGATACCCTTATAGAATAAAGTCAATGAACTACTGAATAATCATCACTACTTCACTTCTCATAAAAGCCAAAACTGTTAATTCTATAATCTTGAAGCAAAAGCAAACACACTAGAACCTTGTGAAACAACTGTTACAAAACAAAACAATTTTTAAAGAAATAAAAATTCAGACTGCTGTCTAATTGAGCATCAGGTACCTTGTCTAATCAAAGATAATCAAAGTATAAACAGACCATTCAAGTGACAATAAAATAGCTGAATAGGTAGTCAACTCAACAAGGCAATTTAAGAAAAGAAAAATATAAATTTCAAAAATTAGAATATTATGTTATCATGCTCTTCTGAAGGTTCTACAACAAATGGCTTAGTATTAAATCCATGTTACGGAAATAAAAGACATTTAGGAAAATGTGACTAACTATACTCTCACTACCACTTTCACAAACAGTACTCAGCAAAAGCTTGTTTACTTTTACATTACCACCATTAACATAGGCTTTGCCTCCAATTTCAGATGACAGTGATGAAATTCCTCTTTGAATAATCTGCTATAACATTCAGCTCATTCTATTTTGAGGGAACTTTAAATAAACATTGTAAGTTTTCGTAGCAAAAATGTACTGGTTATCAGTAAACAAAGTAAGAAACTGATGTTCCAAATCAAAATTGAAACCATTATAAAACTTTTATAGGACTTTGAAATTTTGTTGATTTTTTTTCAATTGACATATTGAATAAAAATGGTAGTAATACTACACATGCTCTCAACACATACAGCAGGTGCTGTGAGGCTGCGTGCAGCGCCCCATCATGCAGCATTTTATGGCGGAACAAGCCTGAGCTGCCGTACGACCCTTGGCTTCGCAGAGTACGCGCTGCAATGGCCTGAGATGCAGCTGTTGGTGGCAGATACGGATCTTGCCCATCTACTTGTTGATAATTTTTTCTGAAAGAAGAACCACATCAGTTAGTTCATACAAACTTATAACAGCACTAGTCCATTAAAACTACCGGGTGAGAACTAAATACAAGCCCTACCTGTTGCCAAGGTAAATCCAAGTGTGTGAATCAACCCAGAACAGGATTGTGAAGAAAATGCCGCATATTGTACTTGCAAGTAGCATGAAACATAAACCATATCTGCAAGAGAAAAAGCAATAAATGAGCATTCAAAATGCCGAAGTTAACCGAGAGAAATTAAATGAGCTAAAGAACTTACAATCCCTTATGACAGATTCGAGTGCTTGACAAGTAATGAGGGTAAATGACATTGCAGTCAAGTTGGCGCTGGAGCTCTGGGACCATTAGGTTCAGTTTGCTCATTTGTTCTCCAAGTAAGGTCATCTTATCCTTGGCATCAGGGTAAAGCTGATCCGAGATCTGAGATGCACGTTTGTAGCTCTTCAAAGCAGTGTTAACTCCATCTTTGGTTTGGTTGAGAACCTGGCCCCAGGGGTTCAGGGCACGGGGGCACCTCATGTAGTATTCAAGGACCCTTGCATCTTCAGCAACATGTACACGACTCTCAAGGTAGTTATCTGGTTGCATACAGTAATCTCCTATAGCCTGGTAAAAGAATGAAAATATGGTAAGCCAGATATAATGTAACTCAAGAAATTAATATGGACACAAAAATCAACGAGATACTTACCACTGCACCTATGAGATAAAGTGATGCCTGCAGCCAGCACACAATAACAGCAAGTAAACCACATACTGAAAACCTGTAGAAAGCAAAACAAATAGGATCAAGATCATTTATGAGACCATTTCCAAACAACACAGGTAGTGAAAGAATGGCAATACATACGTTATTAGAGTGCACCTGGAATATCTGCACATTCCAATCAGCAGAATCAAGCAAAATAGACCCAGTAACCCCCATAACGCAAATGTTCCAAGCCACCTAAGAAAAGACAAACAAGGTGTAAGCGGTCCATCTTCTAATCACCCTATTCATCAACCAACTATGATAAATAAAATTACCTGATAAGTTCCACTTTCTTCAAAATAGAGTGGAGCCATCGTAGTTTAAACATGTGCATTGATCTATTGATGCTTGTAAATTTTTTGTAAATATCATCACTGTCAACAAAACTGGCCAATGTGTCCATTTCTTTCCCGAGTTCTACTTGGCGATTATCAGTTTGCTGAGAAGGGGGTGTTCGAAATTTGGTTTGCAGAGGATCTAATAGATGCCGAGCTTCGGTTCGAAGCTCCTTCAATATTTCCGTCTGCAAAACAAAATGTAAATAAAAGTTAATGTCTATCTTTTAAAAGATTTTTTTTTTTTTTAGAAGAGGGACACACTTGAATTCTGAATGGAATCCATACCTTGATTTCCAAATCCTTCACTGTGCTATCCATTCCATTCATACCATCCAAAACCTGCACCATTTTCTCATGGATCTCATGATTCCCATACAGACATAATGCGATTGCAGCCCTGTAAAGATGCCCCAATTAGTCATCCATAGTGACAAACATACCACACACAGGCGCAACTCACTCACCATGTTAATAACACAATAAATACTATCGAGACCCATTTGCAAGCAGTGATGGTCCGCTTCCGCCTGGGTTTCCGGTCGCAACATCTTGAGAGAAAGTACATTAACAGTATCAGGAGGGTGAGAATCAGGCATGCTGCAGGGATGAACGCGAGAATTCCCAGAGACTGCAAGGAAAAAAAAGCACAAAAATTAACAATTTGAAAAAAGATTATTCATCCAACAAGATGATGCAAAAAATTTGACAAATAAAAAAAAAAATTGATCGACAGTCCAGCCAGACGCTTTCCTGCACCCACCTCGAGGTACAGCTCGTTGTCCGGCGCGAACGTCGAGTTGATGAGCTGGAGCTTGATGTTGAGGTGCGGGAGCTTGTGCAGCAGGACCGCCACGAAGGGCGGCTCGTAGTCGCCCACCCCCATGTCGGCGGACTGGGGACCGTGCCGGGTCCGGGTGGGTCGGGAGCGGCTCGGCTAGCCGTCGTCACTGCTCGGGTCGGCCGCGTCGGGGTTGACGACAATCGCCGCTACGGGGCCCAGGGAGCCGGCAGCCCGATCCATTCTGCAACAAAAACGGCAGCAACAGGGTCAGGGACAGTCAGGGACACCAACAACACGCCGACAGACTGCTCTGCTCTGCTCTGCTGTGCGACGGCGGCTTCCTTCCGCCGCCGGCCGCCGACCGGGACGCCCGGAAACTTTGGCGAAGCGAGCCACCTCCCTTTGATTGGCACGGGGTAGGGGTGCGGTGCGGTGCGGTGCAGCGCGGCGCGGGGTGGAGAAAGCTAAGGCGGCAGCGGGGCGGGGCGCGGGGCCTCTGGACCCTACCCGCAGCGCAGCATAGCACAGCACCGCGCAGCCCGCAGCCACCCGCGCCGGTACACCGCCGCCGGGCCGACCCCGCCACGCCCCACCACGCTACGCCACGCCCCGCCACCCGCGCCATCGATCGCGGCGCGACCACGCCTATCGGCACCACGTCCAGCCGCCGTGCTGCCGGCACGCGCCAATCTTCAGGGCCCATCGAGTTCCGACGGCGAACCGGAACCGGTTCCTAAACCACCCCCCGCGGCGCTCTATATACATATATACACACACTACGCGCGGAGTAGCGCGGTGCCGGCAGCGGCAGCGAGTGGGCGGGCGGGCGGGCAGAGAAACGGCCACCACGCACGCATCCACTCATTCAGTTAACGTCCGCGAGTCATTCAGTCATTCGAGGCGTTCATTCTGGGCCATTCATTCAAATTACGGCACCGCCGCGCCGCGCCGCGCCGCGCCGCCGCCGTCCCGTCGTCTGCCCTAAGTGTCCTGCGCGCGCCGCGCACGGCGGCACGTCACAAGTGTTTCCGCGGGGCGGCCCCCACGCAGAAGTGCAGGCGGCGGCGGCGGCGGCAAACAGCGGCTGCGGTCGAGGCGAGGCGAGGCGTCTCCCGGGGCACATCAGTTGATCGGCCCACGTGCTCCACGGCTCACTTGTTTCCCGGGTGTACTGCCACACTCCGCGGCAGCGTCAGCCCCGTCCCGCCCGCAGAGGAGGAGGAGGAGGAGGAGAGAAGGGGGACGGCCACAAGGACCCTCCGGGAGACACTCTGACGGCCCTGGGGGGGGGGGGGGGGGGGGGGGCTCTCAGACGGCAAGGGCGGCAGTACACAATGCAACGATCACGACGCCGCCGTTCCCAAAGCACGTACACTACCGCCCCCCGGCCGCGGCCCCCGTGCTGCTGGTGGTGGTGTGACGATGTGGAGGGTCTTTGAGGCGCGGGGGAGAAGGCCAACAGCCCGCCGCCGCTGCTGCTGCACGGCTCGATCGCTTGAGCGGCAGCGGCACAGCGGCACAGCGGCACAGCGGCCCGGGGGGACGCCTCACAAACGACCCCTCAATAACGAATGGAAAAGGCAGCGCGTCGAGTATTTCCGTCCGAGAGCGCATCGTCCGCCGCGTCGCGTCGCGTCCGGTCCCGTCCGGTCCCCCGCGACCCTCGGCCGGTCGTCACCGCACGAACTGTCGCCGTGCCGTGGCGTGCCGTGTCGTGCCGTGCCGTGCGTGCCCGTGCCGTGCACGCCCCGCTGCGCCCCACACAACACAAACCACGCACACGCGGCGAGACGAGACGCGAAGAGATGCGGGGGGGGGGGGGGGGGACAGGGACCCGGGCATGCGGGCTGCAGACGGGCATCAGCCACGCACTCGGGGGGTGGGGGGGGGGTGGGGGTAAATTGGGAAAACAGTGGACCAAATAGAATGTAGTGCCCCGGGAAAGCTGAAACCTCTGCGGGGTCGGCGGCGGGGAGCCTGGGGCACGTGAGGGCGAGGCTCGAGGAGGCCGTCCGGGCCGGGGCCGAGGCCGGGGCCGTTGTCGCAGCAGCAGCAGTAGTAGTACCATCTCGCGAAACAGAGGACACTACTCCCCTCCCTCCCTCCCACAGGAGACGCACAACCCCACCCGCCGCTACATCCATACTTCATCCCCCCCCCACCGCACCGCACCGCCCTTCTCCACCTCACACCCTTCGGCCCCGCCGCGCCCCCGCCGCGCCCCGTCGTCGCACACCTTTACACCTGCCCAGTCCCCCCTTATTGCGCGAGAAACAAAGACAGCACGACACACACACACACACCGTAGAGTATTCACGGTACCGAGAGCCGCGTAGAGTAGCGGAGCCAGCGCCCCCAGGCTAGGCAGCCGGCCGGACAGCTTCCGCGCCCGGTTCCGCCGCTCCCGCGGTCTCGTTAGCAGAGCGGTGCGGGGCGTGGAGAGAGACTTTTGTACGACTCCGGCACGGCGCGGCACGGCGCGCGCCTCCCCCGCCTCCGCGTTGTAAATCAAGACTCACACAAGCACGGGCACACGGCGGCGTGGCGCCGCCGTTGTCGCTCTTGTTGTTTAATTTCTTTTTGCTGCTTGCGAAACTCGCCAGCCGAGCAGAGGAGAGCGCGCCTTCAGCCACAACAAACCACTGCACGACCGCGAGGACAATCAACCCACCCTCCAGCCCAGGAACTAGACGCCGCCGCCATGCGCCCGGCCAACGCGCCCACACCACATTAGAGCGCCCGGCCTCGCAGATCCTAGAGAGCCCGCGCGCGCGCAGCTCTCTAGTGCTGCAGCACTCACCATCTGCGGAGCAGTGGCCGGGCTCGGGCAGCGCCGTGCGGAGCAGGGCTGCCGCCGCACAGGGAGGGTCCGCCGGCCCCGGCCCGCATCGCGACGGGGCCGCGCCGCCACGCCGCGCCACGCCGCCGCGCCACGCCCTACCGCATGGACCTGCAACAGCGACAGGCAGCATAGGGGAGCGTCCTCACTCACAGCATCCCAGGGCAGCGGCAGCGGCGGCACGGCGTAGCGTGGCACCCGCGGCGGCGCGGAGTATACACACGAGTACTGCAGTATACTGCACGGGGTGCGCTGCAGCCGCCTTGTTCCGACCCGGTGCGCCCCGTGTCTCGCTGCACTGCGGCGCGCCCTTCTCCCTCCCTCCTGCTGCTGCCGCGTTGCATTGTGCCCTAGATGGATGCCGACTGTGTGACGGGAGGGCTGCCTCCCCCCTCCCCCTCCCCCGCACCTCAACAGTCCGCGACAACGGGGGGAGGGAGGGGAGGGGTGGGGGATCCGTAGGGGGGTGGCGTGATATGCAATGCATGCAGGAGTAGAGCAGTGACGGACGCAGCGCACCGAGGCGGCGCGGGGTAACATCACTCCCTTCGTACAGCTTCGTCTCTCTGTCGCACTCGTGGGGTGTCATATAAGGGAGGGGGAGAGAGAGGGGAGAGAGAGGGGAGAGAGAGAGGGGGAGAGAGAGGGGAGGGGGAGAGAGGGAGAGGGGGGAGGGGGAGAGGGAGAGAGAGAGAGAGAGAGAGAGAGAGAGAGAGAGAGAGAGAGAGAGAGAGAGAGAGAGAGAGAGGTCCAAGTATAGACAGTGCAAGCGCACAATCCGCGCGCCGCTCACTATATACTACACACCAGAAGACCCACCCCCGCACTCGCGCCGCCCCGTGCAGTATATTTCCGACACGGCCATCAAGAGCCCTCTCCCAGACGCGCCGCGGTACAAACAATGCCCTGACTACTACAACGCCCGTAGGCACACACAAGTACACACGCCACTCTTGCCTCGGAGCAACGGTGTAGTCTAAAGTGAAACGCAGATTGTCAAAAATTAGGGTTTACATAGTAGACTGCAGAGAGAAAATGTAACCGATGTAATCGGTACACTCCTTGGGTACAGGACGGGACGAAAGGCGGGCCCTCTGTACTGTACATACACACAGTATCGCAAAGTCATTAAGGCCCGCGCATACTTACAGTACCTATCGCGAGGCAGTTTGCGACACCGCGTGAACATACATGTGAGTATTGCAAACCGTTTGCGATACGGTACGCGATAACCGGAGGACGGCACGGCACGGCGCGTCCGAGATTACGTTCGTTAGCAGCACACGTCTCGTGCAGTGCGTGTGTACGGAGCAGAGCTTCCTCTCGCAAACAACATTTTTGCCCGGCGTACTTTATTGGAGTGACACACACCGTCCGCCTCACTCGGCACTGACCACACCACGGCAGTGTGGTGCCGGCTGGCTGGCTGTCTGACTGTCCGGCCGCGCGTGCCGCCGGGGCGGGGCGGGGCGGGGCGGGGTTTCGGGCAGCGTACCCCCCCCCCCCCCCCCCGGTCTTTCCTTATCAGGGCTCCGTGTGTAATCGCAGTGCGCGCGCGCGCCCCGCACCACACCAAATAAGATAAAGCGACCGTAATTGTGGCTAAATATTTTCAAACACACACACACACACACACACACACACACATGCACGCGACGCAAGGCCGACCGACCTAACCAGAAGCCGCAACGCGAGGCGGCAGCGGCAGCAGCAGGCTGCTGGGGCTAGAGAGACCCGAGCCCCGAGCCTCTCTAACCGGGGCGGCGGCCTCGCGGCGTCCACACCCTCCCCCCCCCCCCCCCCCCCCCCCCGCCGCGTTGCCTGCGGCGGCCGAGCTTAGTCATCGACAACATGAACGCCCTGCCGCCGGCCCTATGATCGCGTGCATAAGAGCGGTGTATCGCGCAGCCCACCGGGTAGGGGGGGGGGGGAGCGAGAAAGACAGAAAGGAAAGAGAGAGAGAACGGGGACGACGCTGGCGCGGCGCACGTGCGTCTAGGACGGTCCCTCACCCCCCCCCCCCCCCCCCCCCCCCCCCCCCCCCCCCCCCCCACTCCGGCGGCCCACCAGGACAGGGACAGGGACGGGCCGTCGTCGGGCCGGGACTCCTGGCGGCCACCTGATCCTTCACCTTCGCCTCCGCGCGCGACTCGAAACACAAACATAGCATATCCCACCACACACACACACACACGCGCGTGCTGCCTGTGCGAGAGAGCGAGGGGAGGGGAAAGAGGGGAGAGAGAGAAAGAGACAGCGAACGTGCGTGCGTGTGTGTGCCATTTGGTGTGGCACATTTGGTTTGGCTGCGGCGGCGCTGCGGCGGCGCTGCGGCTAGCTCGGCGTCGGCGGGGTCGACCCATCGTCCCGTCCCGACCACTCTCCCTCTCGCTCGCTCTTTCGCCGGTCCGCGCTCCGCCCACGCAGTCGCGGCCACAACACACACACACACACACACACACACACACACACACACACACACACGGCTACGGCCCCGGCCGGCCGACACCTCATGGGGACCCCGTCCCGTCCGGTGGTGCCGTCCACTCTCCCCCTCTCACTTTCACCCGCAAAACAAACAGCCGCGCGCTCACTCACACCAACGAGCCCAACAGGCACAGGACAGGGCAGGGCAGGGCAGGGCGCCTCTCGCCGAGACCGCCCGGGCCGGCCCAGCCCCTGCGGCCCGCTGCTCATTCCCCGGCGTCGCGGCCTCTGGACGACGAAGACAGCCTGGAGGAGGTCCTCGAGGTCCTGACAGCACCCCCCCCCCCCCCCCGGCAGGACCCTTTCCGTCGGCTCAGCTCGGGCGAAATCTAGTTATCACGGCGGGCTTTGGGGGGCTAACCCCCTTCTCCCCCCGCCCCCCTCTCCTACCGCTGCATATTCATCGCCACGACGAGCTACTGCTACTATACTAGACCAGGATGAGGTCCCCCGGGGGAAGAGGGAGGGGGGCGGTAGGGGTACCCCCCACCCCCCCCCCCGGGGGGTAGAGGGGGGCAGGCGGTAAGAGAGACAGCAGGGAGGCCGACAAGAAATGAAATTGGGAGTGAGCAAAGGATAAGGGCCGAGAGCGGCCGAGATTTGGACAGGCGGGCAGGCAGGCAGGCAGGCAGGCAGGCAGGCAGGCAGGCAGGCAGGCAGGCAGGCAGGCAGGCAGGCGCCGGCCCGCCAGGAGGATCAGCCGCGGCCCCGGCCCTGACCTGACCCCGGCCGCCAGGCGGCCCGCGCGGCAGCCACGCCCAGCCTCTCCGCCCGGCCCAGCCCGCTGCCGCCGCCGCGACCCCCCGCGGTGCAATACCCAAGAGCCCGACCAGACGCATACGGAACGATCAAAACACCACGCGAATCTGAAAGAGAGAGAGAGAGAGAGAGAGAGAGAGAGAGAGAGAGAGAGAGAGAGAGAAACAGAAAATGCACGGCCCCGTGTCATTTGCCCCCTCTCTCCCCCACCCTATACGCACTCACCGTCCCTCTCACTCCCATCGCGATCGGGTGGCACCGGGTCACACACGACGCGGGCAGAGGCTGTCTGCGTCTCCCTCGCTCGCACGCCGGGGCAACGGCCTCCCCGGTGCGAGCGACAGAGACGGGCAGAGCACGCACACACGCACAGACACACACAGACGGATCCGACCACAGGGGCCGGCACCAGGTCGGCTGTAATTATGTGAGCAGGGGGGGGGGGAGGCTCGCGAGGGGGGGTGTGGGCAGGGGAGGGAGGGGAGGGGGGGCGGGGGCAGGCGAGAAGGGTGGCGGCGGAGTGCAGGGAACGACCCTACCCCTCCTCATATCGACCGGGCCGGGCGCCCACGTCCACCCACCGCCACCCCCCGGCAGCGCCCCGAACCCACCCCCGCCGGCGAGCCCGGCGAGCCCTCCCGGTGCGGTGCCTCGCCTCCCGGCCCGTTCCAGCACGGCGCCGAACCCGAGTGGCGCGGGGCGCGGGCAGGGCCGCCAGAGCGAGGAGAGAGAGAGAGAGAGAGAGAGAGAGAGAGAGAGAGAGAGAGAGAGAGAGAGAGAGAGAGAGAGAGAGAGAGAGAGAGGGCACAGGGAGCGTGGAGGGATTAGAGAGAGAGAGAAGGAGAGGACTGAGACAGTAGAGAGCGTGAAGAAAGAGACGCCGCGGCACACGCTCACGCCCCGGCAGATATAGATCGCGGCCGGATCCAATCAGGCCGATCCGGAGATAAATTGACGGTCCTCCGGTCCAGTGTCCGTCTAGTTCAGGGGTCCACGCCGCTGTCCAGCCGCTGTCCAGCTCCCCGCCGCCGCAGCTCTAAACGCCAAACACCGCGCTTTTGTCCAGAGAGAATTACTTATGGGGGGGGGGGGGGGGGAGGGTGAGCAGGGGGAGGCAGAGCGTCGGGTACTGGACACACAATGAGGAAGACAGAGCGAGTGAGAGCGAGTGAGTGAGAGAGAGAGAGAGAGAGAGAGAGAGAGCGAGAGAGAGAGAGCGAGAGAGAGAGAGAGAGAGAGAGAGAGAGAGAGATTCTCCGGTGCCGACATCAATTGCTGGCCCCTCTCTCTCTCTACTCTCCCCGACGATCGCACACAATCACCGGGCCCGGCCGGCTGGCTGGCTGGATAGTCAGCCACAGGGTCGCATCGCTCGCTGAGCGCGGGAAAGCTCGGACGTCTGATCGGCGAGTGGGCAACGGCAACGCCACACTACTGCCTCCGTCCCTCTCTCTCCATCCACCTCGCGGCACAAGACGTGCGGGTCAGAAAGAGACGGAGCTACACGTAGGGGTTGCGCCGCGGCCGCGCAGACCTCCCCTCCTACTCCTAGAGAGAACTGCACAGCGTTCCTGACTCACCCGTCACTGACTCACCTGGCCGTCGTACTCATAGATAGCAGAGCAGCGCACGCACACGGCCGGTACGTCAAAGCTGGTCAAAGCACGACCAGCGGGAAGAGGGAAGGGGGGGAAGGGGGAGAGGGAGGGAGAGAGAGAGGGAGAGGGCGCAAGGGGGGGGGGGGGGCGATCGGAGCGGGGAGCAGTTCGGTCTCGTGCATTTGCGAATAGGGTCATTCAGAGCGAGCCAACTCACTCCGCTTCCAACTCACCCCCTCCCTGCTCCCCCCCCCTCTCCCCTCTCCCACCCCCCAAAAAGCACTTGGATGGAAGCCCGAGCCGCACCCCCCTAAAAAATGAAACACCCCCAACCGACCAAACCCTCTACGCATGGCAGGAACCGTGACACACGACGAACCGCCGCCGCTGCCGCCGCGGGGGGCGGAATCTGGATCGGACAGCGCCATACACAGTATAAATAATGCAAGCAATCCCAAGACAATTCCAAGGGGGGGGGGGGGGAGTTGAGAAAACTCCCCCAACACGGTATGAAAATCATTACCAGGCGGTACTCAACGCGGACTTGATCCAGGCGACTTGCTCCAAAAACGCCAAAAGATAATGCCATAACAATCTAAAACAAAGATCAATTCACTCCTTAAGAATTTTTTTTAAAATGGAAATAAGTGAGCCATGGGGCACGCACGAGAAGCTTCCCGCCTCTGTAGCGCCGCGCGCGTCGCTCCACTTGACCGACACGCACGCCGCGCGCAACACGTGCACACAGCCGCCGCATCTCCCGTCCTCGTCGCACCACACGAAATCCGTCCCCTCCCGCGCCGCCACAGCGTGGTGCACAGCGCCGTACAAGGAAGGCGACCGGTCGGCCGGGCTGGGATACCGCTACTTATGCGAGTAGTTTAGCGTCCGCGGCGACGCCTCGCGCGCCCCGCCGTCCGAGAGGCTCTCATCTCCGCGTCCTCCGCCTCTCCCCCGTCCTCACCCTCACCCCCCGTCCTCCTCCGCCTCTTCCCCGTCCTCACCGTTCCCGTCCTCCTCCACATCTCCCCCGTCCTCGCCGTCCCCGTCCTCCTCCTCCTCCCCGTCCTCCCGTCCCCGTCCTCCTCCACCTCTTCCCCGTCCTCGCCGTCCCCGTCCTCCTCCACCTCTCCCCCGTCCTCGCCGTCCCCCTCCTCCTCCACCTCTCCCCCGTCCTCGCCGTCCCCGTCCTCCTCCACCTCTCCCCCGTCCTCGCCGTCCCCGTCCTCCTCCACCTCTCCCCTCGTCCTCGCCGTCCCCGTCCTCCTCCACCTCTCCCCCGTCCTCGCCGTCCCCGGCCTCCTCCACCTCTCCCCCGTCCTCGCCGTCCCCGTCCTCCCGCTGCACAGCGCCGATTGACGCCGGTTTGATTGCATAGCGAGCGCAGGCGGGCAGGGTCCCGCAGGGTCCCGTTGGTCCCGTTACCCTAGTGCATCATCAACACGCCACACGGGACGGGACAGGCCGGGACAGGCCGCCTCGGGCCGCGACACGAACTGGGCCGAATGCGCGCGCCGAGATTCCAAACTCTCCATCTATCTCTCTCTGTCCGTCACACCGCGCCCGGACGCGCTTCAAGCAGAGCGAGTGAGACGCGTAACATGACCCATACAGGGCGTGCGAACGAGACGGGAACAGTGCTGTTACATCCGTCCACTGTTGTGCCGGAAATGAGCTGCCGTGTGTGTGTGTGTGTGTATGTGTGCGTGTGTACGTGTGCGCGCGCACACATGTGTGAGCAGCCGCCGGTCGTGGCCCTCCATGTAGGCCCTCCCTGTGTGAGGAGGGGCCCCGAGAGGCGCGAACGCCGAACGCCCTGCCCTCGCCGCCGCTCGCCGCACTCGAAGCGTCCCGCTCTTAAGCTGATTACCTGTCTGAGTAGGGTGAATGGGAGCCGACGGGGACCCGCGGGGACCCTCTCCGAAGCACCTCGCCCTCATACCGGAGCGTCCAAGCAATGGGGGGGGGGGGACCATACATGGGGGGAAAGCAGAGCAAGGGGGCTTTCGGTGGCATTCCGCGGTAGAGCGCTCTCATTCACCAAAAGCACAAAGAAAAAAAAACATACAAAAATAGAAAAAAAATGCAGAGAAATTTTTTCTTATTTTTTTTTCAGATGTCAATATTTTGAGACACGTCGCGATGCGCCCCTCGGTCGAGGACTCCTACTGGTGGCGCCCTGCCCTGCCCTGCCCTGCCCTGCCCTGCCCTGACCCGCTCACCGAGGCGCTTGCCCGCCTTACGGGTTGCCCCCGCCTGGGCGCACACACACCCCGCTCCGCCCCCGCGGCCGCGCCGTGCCGTGCCCATACGATCCATCAACCCATTCATTCCCCATATTTATATATGTCGCTCGCCCCGGCCACACCTCCGACGCCCCGCTATACACGCCGGGCCGCCGCCGGGCCCCCCACACCAGGTGTCCCGCGCCGACGTCGGCCATCAGTCAGCCACGGCGTGGCGGCGCGGCGCGGCGCAGCACAGCACACGCCCGGGACAATCTGATTCCCAAAGCAGCCAGCCACCCCCGGCTGCCCCCGGCTGCCACAAGCCACGACTGCACCCGAGAGCCAAAGTCACCTCCACCGTGCTCCACCGCTATCGATGGATTACGTGGCAGAGAGAGAGAAAGAGCGCGAGGGAAGAGGTGAAGGGACGGAGAGGGAGAGAGAGAGCGAGACGCAGCCACCCCGCCACTGCCGCCGAGGGAGAGAGGGAGAGAGGAAGAGAGGGGGGAAAGGGGGGGAGACGGAGAGAGCAAGGGGCTCATCGCGCCGGTGAGCAACAGCAGCTGCTCATCACTGCGCCGCGTAACGACACCGACAAACACGATTCGCACGTGTGTTTGTCGCGCTGCCTCCCATTTGTAGAGACTGACTGTGTGTACCTCACTCACACATACACACACACACACACACACACACACACACACACGGGGGACGGGCGGTAAAGTCTTATTTACAGACACGCGACGCGCTGCGCACCCTTCTCTCCTCAGCTCTTCCTAGAAAACGGTCCGCGGAGAAGAAACAAAATAAAACAACAGACTTTCAAAATATATCTTTTTGAGAGAGCGAGAGAGAGAGAGAGAGAGAGAGAGAGAGAGAGAGAGACAGAGAGAGAGAGAGAGAGAGAGAGAGACGCAGCCACTGCCGCCACGCTCCGAGCCACGGACAGAGTTGTGCTGTTGTGCTGCAGAGGGGGCATCGGCGGCGGCGCCCCGGGCCGGCCGGCCGAGCGACAAAAGTTACGACCAATCCTCCTCCCGCCCCGTCTGCCCCCAGCCGCCCCCGCAGAGCCGCACGGCACGGCAGAGCGGCCGCCACCCAAACCGCGGCGGCGGCGGCGGCGGTGGCGTGGCCACGCGAGGCAGGCTCCAAGATGAAGCCGGCAGCCGGCCCGGCCCCGCTCTCCTCCGCTCCGCCCCGATCTAGACAGGCGGGTCCCGCTAGACTCGTAAAACGACTTCCATTCCATTTGGTGCGCAGCGCACAAGGTGGCCCCGGCTAGGAAGCGATACAAACAACAAGCTTTTCCGGCTACCGCGGCGTGCACGGCGCAGTGCGGCGGCTGCAGGCGGGGCCAGGCGGCGGAGCTGGGTCCTGCCGTTCGTAGGGGGCGGGGCGGGGCCCGCACGGCCCGGTCCTTTGAACGTCGGCAGCATGCCGCCGCACACAGGCCACGCCGGCCGCCCCGGCAGCCCCCCCGGGGCCCTGCAGCCCACCCCGCAGCCGCCGCCGCAAAGCCCAGGATTTGAAAGAAGAGGAGAGAGAGAGGGATAGAGAGAGAGAGAGAGAGAGAGAGAGAGAGAGAGAGAGAGAGAGAGAGCCGACCGGGAGAGGGAAAAGAAGGGGGCAAATCCTTCTAAATCCGTGTCATGATAAGCACCCTGACCAGTACTGCCGCAGCTGCCGTGGGAGACGGCCCGACCCCGGCCGGACACCGATGTCGTCTCTGCCTCTCTCTTTCTCCCTCGTGTACCTTGTACAGTACATCTTCGATCACCCCCCCCCCCCCCCCCGCTCCTAGGAAAGAGTGACAAGGATGGCGCTAGGATACCCCACGGGACTACTGAGCCCCCCCCCCCCCCCCCACACACACACACACTTGGTCCCCCCGCGCAGCCAGCGCGCCCTGCGCCTTCCATGAGGCGGGCCTCTCTTCCCGTGGGACCCCCATGGCGACGACGGGGTAGCGGAGGGGAGATCGCACGGAGGGGGAGAAGGGGGCGGGGAGGGGCAACATCCTTCTTTACTCCTCGAAGGCAGAGAGTCCGACTCGACTCGTCATTCAGACAATGGCAGCGCAACAGAGCAGAGCAGCGGAGCTGCGTCGTGTAATCGGCCGTTATAGCAGGCGCGGCGCCGAGTGCGGCGGAGGCGACCGAGACACCTCATGACGGCACGCCACGCACGCCCCCGTGGCGGGGAATCTGCATGAGCCATTCCGGACACCGTCCTCTCGGACCTCTCGCTCCCTCTCGCGCTGCCTCACGCAGCGCCCCACGGGCGCGACAGAGACAGCACTAGGAAAAGCAGAGTTCGGAATCATCCGCCGGCCGCGCGCGGCCAGGAAGGCGACGGCCCTTAGGCCCTCCCTACCCGTCAGCGCGTCGGTTCCGGTGTCCCCGGGCACTCACAGCGGCGGCCGCAGCGATCGTTTTTTTTTTCGGATCGGACTGAGACTGAACTGCCTCCGTCAGCACACACACACACACAACCACACGCGCAGCCACACACATGGGGTCGGGTCGCCCCTGGTCGCCCGCGCTACCGTCTCCGCCACCCGGCCCGGCCCGAGCCCGCCGCCCCGCCCCCAGCTTCCATCCAACCTGGATGGGGGAGGGGAGGAGGAGGGAGGGGGGGGGGGGGGTAGGGGGGCCCCGTGCCGACACAAAGATGCAGCCCCTTCCCCCCCCCCCCCCCCCCCCCCCCCCGCCCCGGGCGCTCCCTCTCTACCCCTCCGGACCGCACGCTACGCTCTTTTGACTCGACGACGAACCGGAGAGGGAGCGAGAGAGAAAGAGAGAAGACGATCTTTCAATTTTTGCATTGAAGAAGCAGCGTTTTCTTTCGGCGCTGCTGCTGCTACTGCGAAGGGCTTTGACATGCGGTGATCCGGAAGGGAGTGAAGGGGGGGGGGAGTGAAGGGTGAAGCGGGCTGCGGGCTGGGGATGTGGGGGAAGGGAGGGGGTTGTGGGGAGGGGAGGGGGGAGCAGATGATTTGGTAACATGTGATGAAATAAAATAACAGCGGCCCTGCGGGGGAGTGACGTCCCTCAGAAGGGCGACGGCCCCGGCCTGTGTGTGTCTGAGTGCGCGTGCGCGCGCGCGCCTCCCCGGGGACCCTACAGAGACCCCGTAGGGCGGAGAGGACCGGAGGCGGAGGGCCCTTCAGGGCGGAGGGAGAAACAAACCAACATTTCATTGCGAAAACAGGGGCCGTCACGACTGGAGTGGGCGTTCTGCCCACCCGCGGGCACCGCAGGCCCCGCGGGCCCCGCCGGCCCGCGACGCGTCCGCGAAGAAAACCCCGGAAACGACCCCCCCGGCACCAGAAACGGATCAAAGAGTTGTGCTTTCCTCGGCGGCCGGAGCGGATAGCGGAGCGGAGCTGAGCGGCGAGGGGGCCGCGGGCCGCCCGTGCCGAGGCCGCTGGAGCCCACAGGCCGCGGGCCGCAGCACCCACCTTGGATCGATGCTGGCTGGGCTGGAGCGTGCGTACGGAGTATCCCTCGAGTCCTCGCCGCGCAGCAGCAACGCCGGGCTTATCGCGGTACACACCAATTCACATAACCACAAACGTTGCACACCACAAAAACACAAACACACGGGCGCGAGGTGAGCGGGGGCCCCCGGGACGCAGCGTCGTATCGCCAACACAAAGCAGACTGACTGGAACGTGAAGGCGACGGGCGACGGACGACGCGAACGGCGGCCGCAAGCAGCCGAACCCGAGCCGAGCGCGGCCGAGCCGGGCCGAGCACCTCCCGAAGCGGAGCCGAGCGCTGGCGGCACGCGGCAGAGACGCGCCAGGCTCGAGCGAGCCGAGCCTGGCCCGAAGGGAACCCGAACGCCGCGCCGCGTCGGGACGAGATCCGCGTCTATTCGAGCGCACGCGGGCGGGGGAAGTACAGGCCGAACGTGCCCTGCCGCGATTGTTTCCGTCGGTTGTGGACAGGGGGAATAAGAGTACGAGACGCTATGATGAGGCTTTTAGTTTTCAATGCAAAGAGCGATTAATGTACGAGTCACTTTGTAGTTTACGCTTTGTCGCGTTAAAAACCAACATTCACATTGATCTGGTGGCGTTTGCCTGTCAGCCTGGTGGCAAGCTGGTGGAGTAGGTCAACAGGCGCCGGTAACACACGGCAGATTCGAGCTCTGCGCTAGTACCCTGACCAACCGCTACGGGCGCCTCGGTCGTTTTGTGGTCGTCGAAGGCGGTGGTCACGTGACCTCTTGGCGCTGGATTTAAATCTCTTCCCTTTTTGTGGACTTGTTTGCATAGTTTGTGACATTTCAAAAGGTTTTTGGTGTAGTAATTTTATTTTTGCTTGTGGAAATGTTTTTTGTTTAAGAAGGTGTTTTCAGGGGATCTACATGAAATGGAACTGTTCACCACTCTTTATAACTAAACATTTTATTGCCATCCTAACGCATGTCAACTTGTTTCACCACGCACCATTAACATCACTACTCCACTACCGGCCAGGTCTGCGTGCAGGAGAACCGCAGGGCCGCTGCCAGGCCGGAGAAGTAAACCAGAGGAATTCCTCCCTCCAAGACTTCGTCTTTGGTTCAGTCTCTCTCTTTCTCTCTCTGTCGAGCAGGGGGATGCGTCCTCCATCCCGCTCACCGCTGCTGCTGCTGCTGCGGCAGCTGCTGCCGGAACGAGCGCTGCTGCTGCTGCCTCTTCCGGGTCTGGGCGGCCGCCTTCTGCTGCTGGTACTGCACGCGCGTCCCGGTTCGCTTCTTGGCGGCGTTCTTCGCGCTCTGGGCCTTCTGCGGCCCGGGGGCGGCTGCGGCGGCGGGGGCGGCGGCAGCGGCGGCCAGGGTCGGGGCCGGTCCTGCGGCACCCTTCTTGGTGATCCTGCACGACAATGACGTTGCAAATTGAGAAAAACTAATCTTTACATATGTTGTATTTTTTAAAAATAATTCTTTTCAATAATGATTTTTGTTTAATCCCTAAGTCGAATTAATTTTGTGATCAACTATGTCTGTAGTAAGCGTTGAAACGTTTACCTGCTGTTGACTGCGGAGCCGGGTGCGGGGGCTGACGGCGTCCTGGAGCGGGCCGGGGGTGCGTCTCCCTGCGGGCGGGGCCTCGGTCCGCTTGGGACGGCGTCGGGGCCGGGGGCGGCCGCCACCTCCTGGGCGCTGGCACCGCCGGGTCCACGGCGCCCGGGTCCGGCCGGGGGCGGGGGCGGCGGGCGGCGGCGCGTGGACGGGCGCGGGGGCGGAGGCGTGCGCCGAGAGCCGCGACTCGTACAGCCGCTGCACGTCGGGCGGCGAGTCCCCGCTCTGGATGTAGACCGGGATGTAGCCCGGCACGGGTGGCGGCTGGGGCGGCAGGCCGACGGGGATGCTGCGTCCGGCCGCCGTGCCTGCAACCGATCACGCGTTGGGTATCCAGCGGCAACACGGAAGTAAGGCACACACACACACACACTTACACACTATAGCCGGACCCCAACACACACTACCTGACCCCGCTGTAAGTGAAAGTCCTTCTTTAGGTGGGACGAGGACGGGACACCCTTCGCGACATTGCGACATTGCCGGTAGCCGTGCCCCGTAATGGGAACCTCACCTCCCGTCTCCTCCCCCTATATATCTCTCTCTCCCTCTGTCTCTCTGCCCTCCGGGCTCGCCCACAACGCCCATACGTGAGCAGCGAGGGAGAGACACCGAGGGGGCGGGGCTCTCCAGCGTGTGTTGGCATTGGCTGCGGGGCGCGCGGCTTTCGAAAGGCGCGGCAGCAAAAAGGTTGCAGCCGGCCGGCCGCGCCAGAGGCCGCACGGCGCGCCGCCGATCGTGTGTCCAGGATGAGATGGTGCTTGTCGATAGTGCCGAGGCCGCGGGGCCGCCGCAGTGCCCTGCGCGCCTCACCGCCGCGGCCCTGCGGGCCCTGCAGGCCCCGCAGGTTTTTGTGCGGTGTTGGTGCGGCATAACGCCATCGACCCGCTTACAGTTACGCCTCCCTGGTCCGCTAATCGGCCGCCCTCTTTTTCCCAATCCCTCCCCCCTTTTTATCTTTTTTTCTCCCCTCCCGGCCCGGTGTCCCCCGTTAACGTGACGCACTCATCGCGCGTCCCCGCGGTCATTGCTACCTGGCACTGACAGGACGGGGCGGCGGTGAGCGGCGTGCCGGAGCCGTGCCGGTGCCGGTGGCCGCGGAGCAGGCGAAAAGAAGGCGTTCGTGACGCAACGCCGCCGGGAAGCGCGGAGGGAAGCCCGGCGAAGCCCGGAGAGGCGGGCGCTATGCGGACCGCACGCCTTCGTAGCTCTGTCTCTGTCCCACTCGTGTGGTGCGGCATAGGAGAGCGAGAGAGAGAGAGAGAAAACAGTGTTCGGAAACAGCTTTGCAACAGATTTTTCTGCACAGCCGCGCAGGACGCCTGGAATCCGCACTTCGCGGCGCGGCGCGGGTCGGCGGCGCTGCGATTCGCTCCGCTCGCCGGCAAGGACCGGGCTGAGGCTCCGCGGGTGTGACAGAGACGGGGCGCGGTCCTGCGGGTGCAGCAGGCGCTGCAGGTGCCCCAGCCCACGATAATTAACGCGCCACCGTTCTCGTCGTTTTACGCATTTCTCGCGTGACGATCCAAGGACTCCGGCGAGCGAGCGACCGCGTCGACCGGCCGGCACGGCTGGCTATTCCGGAGAAGAGGCAGACCGGAAGCGGGCAAGATGACAACAAGAAGAGAACCGGCTCGGCCCCAGAGCGCGGGAATGTGTCATGAGGGGGTAGCGCGGCAAGGGACGTTTTCATAGACTGGCTATTTTCTTCGAAGAAAAACAACAAAAACTGCAAAAAAAAAACAAATCCGGCTCTCACACTACACTGTGCTCTGGTCATGCCGCCCACTTCCGGTCCTGGCCCTCCCCGGAACACCCTATTCCCGTGTCCAGTTCGGTAACCGGAGCCGGCGTTGCGTCTCTGGGGGGCGGCTGGCCGGGCTGGCGCTGGGCTGCGATCCGTTAATCCTTTTCGGCCGGCGGAAGGAGCCCGCGCGGCGCCTCCGGCCGCACCCCGCCCGCCCCGCCCGCCCCTCCTCCGCGCCTCGCCCGCATCCAGGTCAGGAAGGCAATTAAAGGCAATGCTGCACTTAGGACCCGCGGCGGCGGCGGCTCTCGCGGCTCCTCCCGCGGTCACCGACCGGCCGGACCGGCCCGCCGCAGCGTGGCCTGCGTGGCCGGCGTGGCCTGCCGCGCCGCGGTCTCCGGTGTCCCGGCCGCCGCGCCGCCGCCGCGCCGAAGCCCCGCGGACCCGCGGACCCCGTTCCGCACCGCCGGGCCGTGCTGGCGTCGGCGTCGCCGGCGTTAATCACCGTCGGCACGGATCGGGGCAGCAGCAGCAGCAGCAGGAGCAGCAGGGGGACTTGGAGAGACTCAGAGTCCCCCTAAGGAGGACGCGCGAGGAGGTTATCGTATCGGCCCCGCCGCTGCCGCTATGTATTGCGGTACGGCTGCACCCAAAGCTACTCAACGCGGACGGGCCCGGCCCCTAGAGCTAAAGAGAGAGAGAGAGAGAGAGAGAGAGAGAGAGAGAGAGAGAGAGAGAGAGAGAGAGAGAGACGGAGAGGGGCGCGCGGAATACATAGACCCGACGCAGGGAAGGGGAGTGAGAGAGATGGACACCGAACGGCTTATTGGCTCCGCGGCGCTCGCTCGCTCACCTTGGCTCCCGCGCGGCGGCTACTTGCATTGGAAGCGCAAGGCGTCGCGTCGTGTTGCACTTTGAGTACGGCGGCGTCTTGCGCTGCACTTTTGTGCATCGTCGTGAGGAGAGAGAGAGAGAGAGAGAGAGAGAGAGAGAGAGAGAGAGAGAGAGAGAGAGGGGGGGGGGGGGGCTACGTGGGGGCGGCAATTACACGCGAGTGCATAAAGTGCAGCGAGCGATGCACATCGGTGCGCGCGGGGGTCACGTTTCTGCAGCGAGCAGCGGCGGCAGCGGGGCTGGGGCCCTCCCTGTCAGGCCCCCGGTGCCCCCGGCCGCCTCGGCCCGTCCTCGCCGCGACTGGCCAATAGGTCACCACACCGACACAAACCACTTGCGCTTTCTTTTTGTGTATCAGCCGCCCGCAGCAGCCCCGCCGCCCCCGTGCGGGCGAAATTCATTCAGAATGAAGGAGAACTCTATGCGGCGATGTTGAGGATCTATTTTCATTGATGTTGTCGTTGTTTGAAGACACGCAGCGCGGAAAACGTTGAGATGTCTTAATTTTTAAATCGCACTATGTAACACGCTAGGGCTTGAAGAAAAACGCACAACTCTCATTCTACCACCCCCTTATACAATGATGATTAATTTTGAAAAACTATTAGTATTATATTACATGATTAATTACAGTAAAACCTCGCAAAATAATTCTTTGGAAAACAGCCAAAGCCATTCAACTCAAATTCTGGAGAGTTCAAACCCACGCCCAACGCGCACTACTCGAGTACATTTATACTCACCCTCGCACACAATTCAAGTACGCGTACTCACCCACGCACACGAGGAGAGCAGCGGCGCCTAGCCAGGCGGTGACCGCCATATCGAGCCGGCCCTTCGGTGGTGAAAGGAGGTAAGAGGAGCACAGCCCGCTACGCCACTCTACGCCGCGCCGCGCCACGCCACGCCACACTGCACCACTGTCACACTGCGCGCGGAGCTCGTCCTGGCCGTCCCGCTGCTCTACTCGCGAGGAGGAGTGCCGACCGAGTGAGAGGCGAAATGAGCGGCCACTTCTTTTATATATATCTCGGCGGCGCGGCGTGGCGCGGCGCGGCGCGGCGCTCTCCTGCAGGACCTGCCTGCAGGCGCCCGCGGGCGCACCGGCCGGGCGGACCGAGCAGGCGCCGCCGCCGCCGCCGCCTCCTCCCGCCCTGACGGAGCAGCCAGCCGATGCTTTCGCGACCGACGCCGGGGCCTTTGTCGCCGTGCTGGTCGTTTGGCGTACAACTGCTTTTCTGCTCGTGATTTATTTCTATTTTTTCGCGAAAGAAGGGTCCCACGGAAAACCATGGGGAGGGGAGGTGGCAGGTGGGCCCTGCGGTGCCGCTGGAACCCGTGGCCGGCCTCAGGGCTTCCTCTCCCACTTTTCTCCTGTTGGAAAGGTTTTCCGGACACGCTAGTCTGTCAATCAGGGTGTGGCGGGTGGGCGGTGAAGGGGCAGTGGCAGTGTGGCGGCGGCGGTGGCGGCGTGCACGCTGGCAGCGGGCGGCGGGCGCGAGTCATTCGGATTAGCGCGCCACACTCGTCGCGCCTCGCGGCGGAGCCGAAGAGAGCCGAAAGCGAGGCCGAAAGCCTGCGGAGCAGATCGGTCACACAGCGGCGGTGGTGAACGCCCCCCCGAGGACGGCCGCGAGACAGACATGGCGCCGCCAGGCGTGCGACCCGCCGCCGGAGTATTCAGAGAGCGGACGAGATGCAGCGAGCGCTGCGCGGCCGCGACCTGACCCGCAGCCGCGGCGGGTCAGCGGATCTGCCAAGTGGAACGTTCCGTCCAAGGACCGGGGAGGCTGCGGCGGAGCAGCTGCTGGAGCCTGTGGCCGGGCTGGAGCTGGAGCTGGAGCCGTGCCGCAGCCGTGCCGGAGCCGGGCCGGAGCCGGGCCGGCGTCGGCGCTCTGTGGGTTAACAACCTTTGCGTCTCTCACTGCACGGTACCTTGCGCCTCATCAGGGCCAGGCCTCCTCTGCCTCCTCGTAGGACCCGTGGAGCCGCCGCCGCGCTGCAGAACAGCGTACACCGAAAACCTCCATCTCTGCGCCGTCAGTACTGCCGCGGGACGGGGATACAACGTAACATTTTCGTAGCGTGTTCTTTTTTTTATTTTTTTTTCAATTGGTGTTGCCTTTTGTTGAAAAATAAGAAGAAAAAATAAAAATGCAGTCGAAAATTTTAGACAGTGACTAATATTTTAATCGGTGCTGCTAACTTTTTGGCTTTCAAAGTTTAGCGGGGACCTCGGGGGCGGGTTCAGCGGGGGCCGCGGGTGCGGCGGCGGGAACTGCGGCCTCAGCGGAGTCGACGGGGGCGGCGGGGGCGGCGGGGGCGGCGGCGACCATGACGTCGACCGGGGTGTCGTTGCTGACGACGGGGGTCGCCTCGGGGGCGACGGCGGCGACGGCGGCGGGCTTGGGCCGGTCGCGCTGCAGGCTCTGCAGGGCCTCCTTGGCCACGGCGTCGATGCGCTGGATGATGCTCTCGGCCAGCTTGCGCGCGTGCTCGATGATGTCCTGGCTGACCTTGGCCATGTCCTCGAAGAAGCCCTTGGTCATCTGCAGCTGCGCCTGGGTGACCTCGACGGGGACGACGGGCACGCTGTCCTCCGGGCGGACCTCGACGGACATGGGCTCAGCGGCTGCCGACAAAAGCGAGGCGTTTTCACCCATCCGCACACTCTTCTCGGTGGTGTATTTTAAAACCGCATTTCAGAATTTCTAAATTACAAAGACATTCGTTCAGGGGGTGCTCTTACCTTGCTCGACGGCGGGGGCGGCGACGGCCGCAGCCACGCACAGGGCGACGAGGACGACGACGGTGCGCATGGTGTTGGCGGCGGTGCTGTCGTCCGGAGTGGAGAGGGCCCGCCCGCCGGGGGCTCATATACAGAGCCACGACTCGCTTGTCGGGGAGGGGACGGGGAGGGGGTGCAGCGGGCCGAGCGGGCCGACACGATACGGGTGCTCGTTAGCGTGCCATCGCAGGTGACTGATAGCAGCGGCCGAGAGGCGGCGGTGCCCGACGCAGCGGCGGGGGGAGGAAACGCCCAGGCGCGGATCCAGAAGGGGGGGCAAAAGGACAGTAGTTACCCCCTCCCTTTGGATCCTTAAAAGCCGCCTGAAGTGCAGGCAACCAGCAATACTTCCCGCATGAAGATTGTCATAAAGCGGCACATATTGCGCCCCCCCCCCCCTTTAAGCCGCTCCTGGAAACACCGGAGCCGCACCAAAAGGGGTCGCCGCCATCTGCCGTGGAAAACGCGTCCGATAAGCAATTTTGAAGGTTCTCTCTCTCACTCGCAAAAATAATACATTCATTTATTTTTCACTTTTATATTTGCAAGTATTCACACTAGTGAACAATATTCAGATAGTCCAGCGTGGCCCGCGGCGCAGGGAGAGCCCAGCCCAGATCAGTTGACAGCAGTCTCATCAGCTGGTCTCGAGTCCGACTGTATCTGTTCTTATACATCTTCTCGGAACGCGGGAGAAACGCGGCGTCATCGTTTTATTTTCGTTCTCAGCGACAGAGGAGAGGGGAGCAGTGAAGAAAACAGTTTTTCGGGTACGGCATGCTTCTTTATTGATTCGATTTTCACGGGCTGCTCAGTAGGAAGGGACGTATGTGTAAGAAGGTGCGGTGTGTTGGTGGACGGGGGCGCCGACGGGGATCGGGGTGAACGCGGCCGCCCTCAACACGTGGTGCTGCGGGTACTCGGCGACGGCGGCCCTGGCGGCGTGCTGAGGGTAGACGGGGACGGGGGTCTCGACGGCGTGCGGGTACTGCGGGTACTCGACGGCGGCCCTGGCGGCGTGCGGGGGGTAGACGGGGACGGGGGTCTCGACGGCGTGCGGGTACTGTGCCGCCCTCAGGACCTGGGGGTAGCCGGGGGCGCCGAAGCCGACGGTGTACGACGGGTACTGTGCCGGTGCCGCCCTCACGACCTGGGGGTAGACGGGCGCGCCGACGACCTGCGGCTGGCCGTAGAGCCGCGCGCCCACCGGCACCGCCGGCACGGCCGGCACGGCGCCGAGGCCCGGCGCGGGGGACTGCTGCAGGCCAGGGAGGAACACCCTGCGAGGAAGCCGCCGGGAGTCAGCAGGAGAGCGCCAGAGTGATCCAGAGTGCCGAATCGGCCGGTGAATCGGGGCGCGCCTTGCCCGACTGCGTTCGAAAACTTTGCCAGAAACGTACCCGACCGTCGGCAGACATAGGCTCCGTCGCGCTCGGGCGAAGCTTTCGCACGCAGTCCGGCAAGGCGCGCTCGGCCAGGAGTCAGTGTAGTCAAGTCGTGCGCGTGCGTGCGCGCATGCATCGGCAACTAAGATGACGCCAAAGTGGCAGGATTATGTTTTTTAATAGGGCAACCAGTACAGACCAGTCGGTCCTTCACGACCGGACATAGCCCCCGGCAAGTCAGAGGGAAACGGCCCACCGCTCCGCTCCCGGGGTCGGAGAGACTATACTCCCTGGCACAACCCCTCCCGTCCCCACAGTGAACGACGAAACCGCCCAGACATATCATGGTCTGGTCAGACGATATCAGCAGCGCGCAAAGCGCGCAGCAGTTGCACGGTAGCGCCATCTAGCGGCGCCGAGACGCAACATCCATGAGGTTTGGTGTCGAGGTAGTCGTGTAAGACCAACAGAAACGCGCCGCGCGAGAAGTCGGCTGCCAATTGCACGGTGGCGCCCTCTGGTGGTGGCCAGCGGTACAACTCAGTTACAGGCGGCCACCACCAGAGGGCGCCACCGTGCAATTGGCAGCCGACTTCTCGCGCGGCGCGTTTCTGTTGGTCTTACACGACTACCTCGACACCAAACCTCATGGATGTTGCGACCCGGCGCCGCTAGATGGCGTCACCGTGCAGCTGCTGCGCGCTTTGCGCGCTGCTGATATCGTCTAGCCGGACCATCAAGTGTCTGGGCGGTTTCGTGTCCCGTTGTGGGGACGGGAGGGGTTGTGCCAGGGAATAAAATCTTCCCGACCCCGGGAGCGGAGCGGTGGGCCGTTTCCCTCTGACTTGCCGGGGGCTATGTCCGGTCGTGAAGGACCGACTGGTCTGTACTGGTTGCCCCGATAGGGACGGAGCCCAGCGGTACTTGGCAAGGGGCGTAACTGTCTCTGTGTAACTAACTAACAGGGGGGGGGGGGGGGTCCCAATCAGACGGGTAAGATTTCTTAAGTCTTGTACTAGCATAATAGCACTTTTGGCGCTTGGCATTGTTTAAAAAAAATGCCTGCTAATTTTGCGTCATCTTAGTTGCCGATGCATGCGCACACGCACGCGCACGACTGAACTACACAGACTCCAGACCGCCCGCTTCGGGGCTCTGGGGTGGCCACTGGGCGGGCGCTGCATCACCTGTAGTAGGAGCTGGGCAGCACGATGGGGAGGGGCTCGGGGACCGCGGCGGGGCCCGCCACGATGTCCGGGAGGGCACCGAGGCCGTGCCTGGCGATGGCCTCCTCCTCCTCGGCGACGACGGGCTGGACGAGCTCGCCCAGCCCGCCCAGGATGTGTATCACCCTGTCGATCTCGGTGAGCACCTCCAGCCAGGGCAGCCCCCGGCGGTGCCCGAGTCTGTCGCTGTGCAAGGAGACAGAGGCCGTGAAACGCTGCGCGCGAGCTGCCGGGGCGACAGAGCCCCAGAGCTACGTACGCACCTGTTGTTAGCCCTGCTGACGTGCAGGTCCGCGTCCGCCAAGGGCTTGACGCTGCGGTACAGCAGGCCGAACTTGTCCTTGAGCAGGTCCAGGGTCTTCTCCAGCCTGACGGCCTGCTCGTAGGCGAGCACGCTCGCGTGTGGCGGGGGTGCGGCGTCCCCGGCTTCTCTGCTGTCGGCAGGACGCGGCTCATTTTTATTTTCTTTTTTCCCACCCACCTATTGGGTGTGATAATGAAACAATATGGTGCTCGGACTCACCCAGCCGGCGCGGGGCTGGTCGTGGCCGGCGGCGCCTCGGCGCTGTTGCCGGCGGCGGCCACCGCCAGCAGGGCCAGCAGGGCCAGCAGGGCCGTGATCAGGGTGCAGCGCATCTCGGGGCGGAGCGAGGCGTGGAGCCGGCGGAGCAGTGTCCGCCGCACGGCCGCCGGCCCCGGCTTTATAAACTCGCACCTTCCGGGGAAAGGCGGGGCCGAACGGGGTGACGGCTGGCATCGATCAGATCAGACTCCGGGGCCTCCCCTCCGGGATCCGGGGCCTCCGATAGCGATCAGCGCACCGCACCGCGGCCGCCTCGGCCACACGCTTTGCGGCGTCGCGCATCGAGATGGTTAACAGCACGTAACGTCTCAGTTGTTCGGTTCTCTCCCACGAGCGCCTTGCGGGCTGTCGGGGTGGGCCGTCCCGCACGGCTCGAGTTCGTGCGCCGCGTCGCGACGGCCTACCCGGCAGGCGCCGCCAGAGTCGGGCCAGCGAGCGCGGCAGTTATTGCGGTTTGTGGGAGTAAAAAAAGGGAATGTCGCAGAGCCATGTTATGTTTTATTTAGTTAAATGAGAGTGGCGGGAGAGAGTTCGGTTCGGGGGGCGTTATTGTGGCTGCGGCTGCGGCTGCGGCCCCGCCACTGGAGGGGGAGCGGATGACATCTGCGGTCCGCACGCAGCTGCGACCGCTGCGGCAGCTCCGGCCGCGGCTCAGAACAGGCTGCGGCGGGCGTTGATCACGGACAGGCCGTTGATGGCCAGGCTGGGGCTCTGGAACTCGAGGCCGGGCACGGGGCGGTGCGCGCTGCCGCGCACGTAGTGGAAGCTGCCGGGGAAGACCTGCGTCAGCACGTCGTCGCCCAGCTGCACGTCCAGCTCCTCGATCCACTCCTTCTCGGCGTACGGCGCGCGGAAGTCCTGGAACAGAGCAGCTCGTGACGCGCCGCGGGCCCTGCGGTGCCGCCGGGGCGGCTGGCGGCTCCGCGGGCTCCGGTCGCCGTACCTGGGAGGCGATGAGCAGCTGGATGCGGCCGGACACGCACCGGTACGCCGGCAGGAGGGAGCTGCCCGCCACGAAGAACTCGACGCCCGGCTCGAAGTCGCAGTGGTAGAGGCGCGTGCCCTGGTCGGCGTGGCCTGCGGAGGGGGGAGGCGGTGTCAGGGCTGGCGCCGTGCCGCCGCGGCCGCTGCCGCTGCCGCGCGTACTCACCCCCGCCGATGAGGGAGGTGACGAGGGCCGTGGCGGCCACCAGCAGGTTGGACAGGATCATGGCGGCCCGGTCGCACACTACGCACCCCCCGCGCTGGTGGGCGGCCTTTTAAAATGGCACAATGGCGACTCCCGGACGGCCGCCCGCGGTCGCCGCTCTCTGTCGCACCCGGCCGGCCATTATCGGCGGCGGCGCGCGCCCCGCGTAATGGGTGTCTCGTCTCGGGCGGTGCGGAGGCTGGCGCCGAGCCCCCGCGGCCGGCGACAGTGACCGCCGAGGTACTCCCAGACGTGGCCGCGAGCGCAATGTTTGGAATTGCGTTTTGTCGCGGAATGCGCGGAATTCGGAGGGGCAAGTTATCGCGGGCCTCTTAGTGTGGGGGCCTAGGCCGCGGGGGAGGCTGTCGCCGTGCTGCTCCGCGGCCGCTCAGCGCGCTAGTGTCCGACATGTCGCCGTGGCGCACGCTGGAGGCCCTCGCGCTCCTCAGCGCCCTGGCGCTCCTGCCCCTCGCCGCGGCCCGGCCCAGCGGTAACTATACCAGCGCAGTCGGCGGGGGAGCCGTCGGCCAGTTTGTGCCCTGCGAACTGTCACGGCCATTGAGGGCATCTTATTGGGATCGGCCTCGTGGGCCCGCCGATCTTTGTGGGGATCTGTCTGGTGAGTCAGTATGTGACAGGGTGTAACTCTCTGTCCCGCAGCCGCAGCCGTGGAGGGGGCAGCGGCGCCGGGCGGCGCCGACATGCCCGCTGCAGCCGAGGCGGCCGAGGCCAAGATCTTCTACCCGAGCAGCATCGGTCTAGGCGCGGGGGAGCAGGCGGGCGCCAGCCCCTCCAGCCAGCCCGTCGAGTATCAGCACACGGTGAAGAACTCGTCGTCGTCGGCGTCGTCGTCGTCCTCCTCGTCCTCCACCACCACGACAGCCTCCTCCGGCACCCAGCTCCACACGGAGAGCCACCAGTCGAGCAGCGACCACCACGAGGAGAGCAGCCACTCGGAACAGACCATCACCAAGCCGTCGGGCTCCTGTGAGTAACGGCCAGCGCCCATGGCGACTGCTGGGTAGGCAATCCCAGCTCCACCGCGCACCTGTGCTGTGCGGGCTTGCCTATCCCGTCTCTTGCAGGCGTCCTGCCTCAGTGGAGTACACTAACGTCCCATGTGCTTCCTCCCACAGCCATCACCGGGCCCACCGTTGCGTCGCCGAAGCCTGCGAAACCCGCGGGCTGCAACGTGGAGACCCACAAGAAGCCGAGCCTGCCGAGCCTGCCACCCAAGCCCGCCCACCCCGTCACCATCCACTGGGAGCCCCACCACACGCCGGCCGCCGGTCGCAAGGAGCCGCCGTACCTGGAGGCCGAGTTCTTCGGCTACGACGCAGCGGACACGCCCTGCGTCGAGACCACGGCGACAGCCTCGTCCGACAAGACCCGGCCGCAGGACTGGGACAGCAGCTCGTTCCAGCGGCCGCCCAAGTTCCCACCCCCCGCCAAGACCAAGCCGATCTCGCTGCCCGCCGGCACCATCATTGCCGGCGAGGCCGCCGCCAAGATGGCCACGAAGGCCGCGCCCGACACGGACGGACACCCCGGAGAGCCCAGGACGCGACGACACGCGCACCCCGATCCCCCGTACACGCTGACGGGGGCCTCGGACTGCGGCATTTGCGGCAGGCTCAACGACCGCAGCGACGAACTGACCCTCCCGGAGAACAGCCAGGCCAAGGGGTACATCCTGCGGTGGTGCATCGAGCGGGGGGCCGTCAAGCTCCAGGACCTCGCCGCGTCCTCGGCGTGGTCTCAGGCCGCAGGGGGCCACGGCGCCACAGAGGCACACATGGGACATACTGCATACGCACAGACAGCTTCCAGTCAGGCTGCCTCTCAGGCCGTTTCAAGTACTCTGAGCCAAGCGGCATCCCAAGCAGCATCCAGTGCCTCAAGCCACGCCTCGTCACAGTCGGCCTCTGCGTCCCTCGCCGCGTCCAATGCACTGAGTCAAGCGGCCCACCACGCTGCCTCCAACGCTTTGGTTCAGTCTGTGGCTCAAGGGACATCTTCCACAAGCCACTCCGGGTCCCACTCCGTCTCGAATGCACTGAGTCAAGCTGCCTCCCAGGCCGTTTCAAGTACTCTGAGCCAAGCGGCATCCCAAGCAGCATCCAGTGCCTCAAGCCACGCCTCGTCACAGTCGGCCTCTGCGTCCCTCGCCGCGTCCAGTGCACTGAGTCAAGCCGCCCACCACGCTGCCTCCAACGCTTTGGTTCAGTCTGTGTCTCAAGGGACATCTTCCACAAGCCACTCCGGGTCCCACTCCGTCTCAAGCGCACTGAGTCAAGCTGCCTCCCAGGCCGTTTCAAGTACTCTGAGCCAAGCGGCATCCCAAGCAGCATCCAGTGCCTCAAGCCACGCCGCGTCCCAGTCGACCTCAGCATCTAATGCCCTGAGTCAGGCCGCCTACCAAGCTGCCTCGAACGCTTTAGCTCAGTCTGCGTCTCAAGGGGCATCTTCCGAAAGCTACGCTGGGTCTCAAGCCGCCCAGCATGGCGAATCTAGTGCGTCCAACAGCCAGTCCACGTACGGTGCAGCTTCTTCTGCCCAATCCGGATCAAACACCGTTTACAATTCTGCCATCCAGGAGGCGTCCGGTTTTGCCAGCCACGGCGAGTCCCAGTCCGTCTCAAGCGCACTGAGTCAAGCTGCCTCCCAGGCCGTTTCAAGTACTCTGAGCCAAGCGGCATCCCAAGCAGCATCCAGTGCCTCAAGCCACGCCTCGTCACAGTCGGCCTCTGCATCCCTCGCCGCGTCCAATGCACTGAGTCAAGCGGCCCACCACGCTGCCACCGACGCTTTGGTTCAGTCTGTGGCTCAAGGGACATCTTCCACAAGCCACTCCGGGTCCCACTCCGTCTCAAATGCACTGAGTCAAGCTGCCTCCCAGGCCGTTTCAAGTACTCTGAGCCAAGCGGCATCCCAAGCAGCATCCAGTGCCTCAAGCCACGCCTCGTCACAGTCGGCCTCTGCATCCCTCGCCGCGTCCAGTGCACTGAGTCAAGCCGCCCACCACGCTGCCTCCAACGCTTTGGTTCAGTCTGTGGCTCAAGGGACATCTTCCACAAGCCACTCCGGGTCCCACTCCGTCTCGAATGCACTGAGTCAAGCTGCCTCCCAGGCCGTTTCAAGTACTCTGAGCCAAGCGGCATCCCAAGCAGCATCCAGTGCCTCAAGCCACGCCGCGTCCCAGTCGACCTCAGCATCTAATGCCCTGAGTCAGGCTGCCTACCAAGCTGCCTCGAACGCTTTAGCTCAGTCTGCGTCTCAAGGGGCATCTTCCGAAAGCTACGCTGGGTCTCAAGCCGCCCAGCATGGCGAATCTAGTGCGTCCAACAGCCAGTCCACGTACGGTGCAGCTTCATCTGCCCAATCCGGATCAAACACCGTTTACAATTCTGCCATCCAGGAGGCGTCCGGTTTTGCCAGCCACGGCGAGTCCCAGTCCGTCTCAAGCGCACTGAGTCAAGCTGCCTCCCAGGCCGTTTCAAGTACTCTGAGCCAAGCGGCATCCCAAGCAGCATCCAGTGCCTCAAGCCACGCCTCGTCACAGTCGGCCTCTGCATCCCTCGCCGCGTCCAGTGCACTGAGTCAAGCCGCCCACCACGCTGCCTCCAACGCTTTGGTTCAGTCTGTGTCTCAAGGGACATCTTCCACCAGCCACGCCGGGTCTCAGTCCGTCTCAAATGCACTGAGTCAAGCTGCCTCCCAGGCCGTTTCAAGTACTCTGAGCCAAGCGGCCTCCCAAGCAGCATCCAGTGCCTCAAGCCACGCCGCGTCCAGTGCACTTAGTCAAGCCGCCCACCAGGCTGCTTCGAACGCTTTGGTTCAGTCCGTGTCTCAAGGAGCATCTACTTCCACAAGTGAAGCTGCGTCCCAGTCCGTTTCAACTGCCCAGGCTCATGCTGTATCCCAGGCCGTGTCAAGTTCCCTGGCACAGGCTGCGTCTCAAGCTGCGTCTCAAACGGCGTCAAGTTCTGGACTATCACAATCATCCTCCTCATCAACAAACAGAGTCGGTGGTGTATCTAGCTCTGCAAGCCACTCCGATTCTCAGTCCGTCTCAAGCGCATTAAGTCAAGCTGCCTCTCAGGCCGTTTCAAGTACTCTGAGCCAAGCGGCATCCCAGGCAGCATCCAGTGCCTCAAGCCACGCCTCGTCCCAGTCGGCCTCTGCATCCCTCGCCGCGTCCAGTGCACTGAGTCAAGCCGCCCACCAGGCTGCGAGCTCACAATCTTCTCAGGTTTCTGCATCTACTCAGTCAGTCGACGCGTGGGGGAGATGCCCCGTCTGCTCCCAACTCGACTCCGAACTTATGAAGCCCGGCAAAGAAATGATCAGAGCTTTTCTCCAGCCCTGGTGTAGGGACTATTTAGCCCATTCTCTTCTGCACCAGGGCCAGTCTTCCCTGGTTGGCGTTTGATGAGGGGGGGAGAAAGGAATAAGGAATAAGTAACATTCATTGAACAGAGTATTTCTCCATGGTATTGGTCACTTTATTCCAAAAAGAATTAGAACATCTGCTTACATCCAAATGGAGTAATTCATGATCCACGTCAACAATATCACCTGCTTCCCTGAGTCTTCAATTTCTACATATAAAAGAGCAAATACAACCATGTTTCAAATAAAAATTTTAAATTTTCGTTATTGTTTTAGACCACAACTAGGACGTTCATCCTAGTCCAACATTTAAGGATGAAAACATGGGAATATCATAAACAGGATAAATAAAAATAAATACAAAATAACTTCATAATTCACATAAAATAAGTTGTGTGGTTAAAAAAAAAAACTACCTGATAAATGCTTTAATATGTACTTGAACAGAATTCCATGTCAGTCGTTTCAACAGGCATAAGTCAAGAAGCAATGAAACAGAAAAATAAATAACTTGATTCCTTACTACAAAAAATGGCAACAACAAATCAACAATTATGACAAGATAAGATTAGAGTGCATTTAATGCAAAAGTAATGAGTGTAAACATGTATTTCAACTTTATTGCAGCAAATGTCGTTGTTAAAATATATAAAACATTGGGCAACAGTTTGTGATGCAAAATCATAAGTAACTTTCTATAATAATAACTTTACTAAAAAAAAAGAAACAACTAAAATAAATCTATTACATCACAAACAAAACAGACCATCTGGTTTGAATGACATCAAAACTGTCAATGACAGGAACAACCATGCAAAGAATCACCCAACAAGTACACTATGAAAGAGAACTGCCACAACTTCAGTCATTAATGTTTGAACCC
Organism: Megalurothrips usitatus; assembly: GCA_026979955.1. Taxonomy (NCBI): domain Eukaryota; kingdom Metazoa; phylum Arthropoda; class Insecta; order Thysanoptera; family Thripidae; genus Megalurothrips; species Megalurothrips usitatus. Next base: position 7,550,383 of record CM049596.1, read on the forward strand.
AACCTGAGCAATCATTTAATTGAGTAGTTGCATAAATGCAATCATTATAACTACTCCTACCTTTCATTAATGCATGTAACTCTTAAAAAACACAAAAGAAAGACTTTGCAGGTGTCTGCTTCTCAATTTACAGTAGTACCCTGCATATCTCAGTACAGTTGATAGAAACCAATGAAATTCATGTCTAAAGGAAGACTGAAAAATGAAGTCTATGTAAAATGGTTAAAGTATGCAGTCTTTGCATTTTTATTTATATAACAGAATAATACTAATGACTTTTATTTAGTCACTTTGTCACAATCTTCACTTTAACAGATAACCAAATTGAGCATTAACAATCAAGTTCTGCTTGATAAAAAATATATTACAAAAATATCTTCATAAAACTTACTTCTCCTTACGGTTCAAGTAAGTGGATTTGGACTGATATTTTAAATTATAAATTAAAACTAGCACAGGTACACAGAATACCATCACTCTGATTTAATGATCTCCCCATATAGCAGCTCCATTCAATTTATTAGCGAAAAGAGATTATTCACTGTCCCAAACCTTCCATAGGAAGAACCTACCACTTACATCTGAAGCCGCAAACTTTGTACAGGACGGGCTGATAGATAATTGTTGAATTGCACCACTGCCACCACTGATACATCCAAGACATTCAGGAACCCTATTAACCACAGCATTGTCATTTAAAAAAGGAGATACGTCCCACAAGGACAAACAATCAGTAACAGCAAATAAAATCAGCTCATGACGAAATGAGCCATATGTGACACCATAAGGTGAAAATTGCACTTGGCACACTTTTGTTCTACGATTGGGTAGAATTGAAAAGGATTCAAATTCTACTTGTCTCTTCAAGTTCCATATCTGAGGAATAAAATAAAACTCAATTACAAAACAGCTAGGCAACTATGAAAAATTGTAAAACTGGAAATACTGCCATGAAATGTCTTACCACTACTTTGCAGTCATCATGTCCCACAGCAACCAAAGTTTCTTTTGCACAAACACAACAGCACCATGATGGTGCCTGGAGCTTATGTGTGATCATATTTTTTACTTTGGGCAGACATGCCACACTCATGCGGACGCCATCGACTTCATCAATCCCATCACCGATGGGATGTGGCATTTGATTTGCAATTGAATTATTCAATCCGAGGGGAGTTCTCAAACTTAAATTCACACTTTCATTCCGTAAATTACTATTTTCAGTACGTGGCCACTGAAGTCTAAATAAATGGTAACAGTTTTCCTGATCACTCAGGACAAGCACATCTTCTTTTTGAGAGAGGTATGCATTGGTTATTTTGGCAGAAGGTCTCCCTTCCTGAATGAAGACTACATGCTCCTGTACCCCCTTATTAAATTTCCACACCTATCAAAGAGAGGGAGTTAATGAGCATTTTCACTATTGAGTGTAATATAAAATATATGAATTAGAGCTACTATACAAACCATTATGCTGTAGTCACTGAGAACTACAAGCGCAGAATTATGTTGAGAGCAAACAAATGTCTCCACCACTGCAGCATTTATGCCATGCCTTGCATTGTGACCATCCTTTATCACCTAGAATGGAAACATAGATGTACTACAATCACATAAAGGGAAAAATAAAGGGAAACCAAAAAAAGTTTAGCACATTACTTACCTGCAAAATGTACTGTCCACTATTCTGTTCAGCTGCTGCTATATACACCGGTGATAAGTTACACATTGCAGCATTGAGGTACGTAATAGGGCATCCCAAGTGTGACTGAAGAACTGTATTTTTGGATATGGTGTCTAACAGTAAAATATTGCCATCAGCTGTACCAATCAGCACAAAGTTACCATGAGCAGAAACACGAACAATACAACTCTGCTGACGAAATGTTTCAGCAACAAGCTTCCCATCATGATGAACCTGGTCAGACAGACATCTCTTACTTTAAATTGCATATGTATAATGTTTAGGCCATCAATATGGAAACACAAGTGCAATTATTTTACTTGAATAGCACCGCTGGTCGAGGCTGTTGTGAAAACAGAAACATCTCGGGATGACCAGCCCAAATGGGTACTAATGGGCTGTATCCCTGAAGATTCTTTCAGTTCAGGTATGCAAAGTTTTACTAAGTCTTTCTGAGCAAATAGGATACGATTATCAACCATATCTACAGCTTTAATGACTCTGAAATACACAAAAAAATGTTTTGAGCATAATACCAGCAGTAAACTAAAACTGTAAGGATTCACAAACATTTAATGATGAAAAAAAGAACATTGCAATACACACCCAGAACCATATCTTTGTTGATAAGGGTTGTCGAACACATTATTGATTAAGAGACATCCATTACTGGTTCCCAGCAATAAACGGTGTCCTTGATGATAAGTAGCGGTATATATTTTGGTACTTTCTCTATGAAGTTCTCTTATTGATAAACCAACCAACTCAAATGTACGAGGTCTGTAAAAACATCAAATATATATAGTAACAATCAGAAAATTTACTTGAGAGACAGATGCTCAATAAGTTTGACCACTTACCCAGATTTTGTGTGTTTTAATGTTTCATTTTCCCACCATAAGAGTTTTACAGCCTTTTCGTGAACCACAATAAGTGTTCTGGCATAATCTGCAAAAGCACAGAAGCATTAGAAAAACTGGAACAAAGAACTAGGAACAGTAGGTACTGTACGCATCACCCCTTCCCCCTAGAGGGTGACACTCCTGCGGCAATGAGGAGAAAATGAAAATTCATTGGGATCCATCTTTATGACCATACCTGTGACACATAGCAGATCCACCAGGCCATCACAATTTTTGTCTAGTTCTATACTCTCTTTTTCTCTGCATTTTAAGTCTTGGATAAAGAGGACACGATTTGCGCAGCCATATGCTATCATTTTGTCATCACAAATAAAAGTACAAGCAATTGCAGAAGGATTTGGATGCAATTCGAAGCGTTGTTTTAGAATATTTTCTTCAATATTCCAGATCTGCAATAGAAACTATATCAGTAACTGAACAGTAGTGATGGATGCTCAAAATGTCGAGAAGAATTTAGATACTAACATTTACATAACCATCTTCAGAGGCTGCAACAAGGAGCCTTCCATCACTCGAAAATGATGCGCTGATTACTTGACGAGAGTGAGGCAATGTCAGAGATGGCACCGTTCTTGTTTCAACAAAATGGGCAAGATAACTTTTTTGCTTCAAACTAGGAGGTGGTGTATCTGCATTTGATTCATTTTCTGAGTTCAAGTTCCAGACATTTACACAACCGTTGCTTAAAGCTGACAAAAACTTGTCACATAGAGGAGACATTTTCACCCTCGTTACCTGACTATTCTGATTAAATGAACGTCTCCTCTGTCTGTAGTGCAAATCAATTTCTACTACATTACATTCTTCATCACCAGGGCAGATTAAGACACGAGCATGGTTGATTGAAGTATTTTTGACAATGCTGACAGCATGTACATTACTAACTTCCATTTCTAGATCTTTTGGTTTTTCCCAAGAATGCAAAGGTGAAAGGTAAATCTTCTGTCCATTACTTTGGACTGCAATAGCAGCTCCTTGTTCATATAAAAAGCTTTTGGGTGCTTGTAGCAAGGCACACTGGACTATATCAACTTCATTCCTACTAATATCCCAACCACTGGTCTTCACAAACCTCTTAATATCTTCAACTTTGGTTTGATAATCAGAACTGTTACCAAGTCCATCATGGTATTTGTTAAGATCTAACAAAAGGTCACCAGGACCAGTTGCTTTGAGTTTTGACTCGATATACCTCAAGGAAAAGAACTGATCACGGAACTCATCCCACTTCTTGGCACACTCTATATGATGACATAAGTAGGAATAAATATAATTATCTTGTGGCAACTTAGAAAAATCACCATCACAGACAGTAAAATATTTACAAATAAAATCATAATGCATATCTTGGAGATCTTGGTCAGAAATATTTTTCTTCAAGTGTTCCATGAGGATATCATGAATGCCATAGACAAACTTTTGCAGGTTGGGACTATACTTCCGGAAAACAAGGCTCCTTTTGTAGAAATGCACTATCACCTCCTCTACCTCATCCTTATCCATCTCCCACAGTATACACAAGACATCTGTGGTGATGTTAGTATCTCCCACAAAAACAGCTAGCATTTCAAAAAGCTTCTTCTGCTTGAGTTGAAGCTTTTCAGTCGTCAATTGAATGATAGCACTCATTTGCTCTTCAACAACACTTCGGCGACGTGTGTTGGAATCTTCTGACACAGATGGTCGTTCATACGCCTTCCATCGGGAAGGATGTTTTCGTGATTCTTCTTTATTTTCAGAAAGCTCCCCTCCAATGAGTCCAATAATCATTGGGTGCCCTTTCCAGGCACGGTGGATCCTCAAAGCCCTTTCCTTAATACTTGGAATAAGGCTACCTGCATCATCTAAAATGAAATCTTGTAACAGTTTCACAGATTCACTTTCGGAAAATCCATCGTTGACAGAATAAAGCTTTTTTTTCTGATCTTTAACCAAGTCATAGTCTTGTGTGGTAACTAATATCTTACAGCCAACGTTAAGAGCCTCCACTACTTTGGAGGACCTAACTTTGTCAAGGACTAAAAGTGCAGAAGAATTGGGTTTTAGACTGAAATGAGTTTTTAGTTGAATGAGAAGATCTTGCTGTGGATTGGTAGTGAGATTAACCATATCACACAACTTCTTTCGTAGCTCATTGCACTGCAACTCATCCAGCTCTTCACTTCTAAGGTCACCCACTGACATCCAATAAACACAACCATTAGTTGATTTTTCCAAAAGATTTACATCTTGGAGTGAGTCAACAACTAAGCAGGTTTTGCCTGACCCTGCCATGCCATGAACAACTAGGTAATTATTCCTCTTTAAACTCTTAATTTCCTTGCAAAGATTTTCAACATGAACTTTTCTCTTCACGTTATGTTGTGGAAGTGGAGGAACATTCCTCAGATAAAATGTACGTTTTTCTTCCTCATGTACTTCAAACTCATCTTTTATCTGCTTGGATATCCAGTTATAATCATTATCTAAGGCAATCAAAAATTCTTCAAACCATGGCCCATCAGTCTTTTGGAGGAGAATTTCAATTAATGTAGCAGTTTGGTTGCCACTACTCTTTATGAGGCTCTCCTCATATAGAGATAGAACATTTTTTGATTGCAGGTGAATTATGATGTCAAATGGATTACTTATGTCATCAAAGATTAATTTCTCATTTCTTTGAATGATTATCCTCTTGAATTCATTCATGGTTCCTGAAAGGTAAGGGATATATAAGCAATAATGTAACAATACAAGTTTACAACTAACAAATACAATGGAGACAGCAAAGGGGACTAAAAGGGTTAAAAAACAAAATATGCTCCTTTACACTTAATATTTAAGATAACTATGGAGACATCAGCCTAAAATCAATAGAAGCCTTGCGGGGCAGTCATTTCCGAAGGTAATTCTCAGGGGCTAAGCACTTAAGTATGAAAGACATAACCTATGTCGCAACAACAAAACATCGTCTGTCCGTTTATCTACGGACACACCTTTCCATATTTACCTCAGGGAACGCAGGTGATATTTCATTAGGCAGGGCAGACTAGCAGAGAGTAGCTAGGAAAAAGAGACAGGAAGCAGCTGGAAGCACGGCAAATTACTAAAGAGATGTCAACAGGTCCGACACTACATCTACCGCTACCACTACTATACACACTGCACTATCTCGCTCGTCCGTCAACTAGGGGGCAGACAATCCTTTGTCATGATAACGGAGTTTTCGGCTATCTGAGATATTGGTTTAAGACGAGGAACCCGCCATTGATCCAGTGGTTATTATAAAGGAAGTTGTCATGGCGCGGGAGAGAAACGTGGGACCAATAACGGCAAGGAAAATATTTTCGACATATGAGCTAGCTATCGACACATGGGGTCAATGACACTATGACGGGCATGCCGTCACTCCGAGCTCGACAGACTATTGGCCATTCACAATGCAGCGCCCGAAGTCCCGACGAATAGGCAACCCTTCAGACACATTCGGTTCTTTCTTGTTCGTCGAGCCCTTACCTCTAGCCCTCTGGCCTTGACCTAGCCCGCCGCTAAATAGATGTCGCCGAGGGCATTCCCTGCATATTTTGTTTTATGCTCGAAGGGACACTAGCGAGTGAGACGAGATAGACAACAGCCCAGCTTCAAGTCAAACTTGAAAACACCATTGTCATTCGATTCATTGTGTTGTGTCGCCTTGTCGGTAGGCAATTTGACACACTCGGCGGTACGATGTGTTGCCTACATGCCCCCTGCCTCTGTGGGCGTGTAATACTGGGTGTGTAGGCGGGTGGGCGTTTAGTGACCCCGCCTCTCGAAAGATGGGTGTCGAAACCTTTAACTGGAAAATCGGAATGTATTTTTTAAAAGTTACGAGTCGAAATGGAAAATTTTATAGCTAAAAAAGAAACAAAAGAAAGTCGGGGATCTGGACGGCCGTGATCGCAGCTCCAGCACGACGAGGAATTTGAAAATCTGCATGGGTCAGCGGTGTACAGGTGTACTTAGTAGGGAGAAGTGTCCGGATAGTTTAATTGAGCCCTTGTCATGCATTTTGATCAATGCCGTAAGAATGGTTTAGAGCTTTCGGCATAGTTGTTTCTGCTCAGTTCATTGTGAGTGTTTTCTTACATGTAAGAAAGACTATACTTGCACGTTTAACCCCTTCCTCCCATGATTTGCTTAGTAAACAATCTTGTTCGTTATGTGTTAAAAGTATAATTCCCTCAATTTCAGATGCTCTGATTTGGAAATTATATAATGACATCATGGAAGTGAACCGTGAACCTCGGGCATGGAGCCTGGATGAGAAAAATAGAGGTCTAAAGGGAAATGACTGTAATGACTGTAGTAATGATATTTTGGTCGAAGTGGAACATGGCCTTCCTGTATTTAAGAAGACATTGTGGTCAAAATTAAGAATGCTATCTCACCTAGATTTATCTCACAGCAACATTTTAGTACTCCCAGATGCATTAGGTGACTTATCTGGTCTTCGATTTCTTGGAGCATCGCACAACAAATTGAGGTTGTTGCCTTCATCAGTTGGTCAATTAAAGGGCTTGGCAAAGCTGGTCTTGACTTTCAATATATTATCAGACCTCCCACCTTCTTTTGCTGAGCTTAACAACCTTGAATATCTTGATGTGTCTAACAATCAATTTAAATCTCCTCCTGAGTGCTTTCAGGTATTTGTTGCTCATAATTTCTTTCATTATTAAATTTTATTTGTTATTATGCATTGTATTCTGTTGTTTCAGATGGGTTGCATTAAAATTAGCCACTTTGATATATCCCATAACAAAATAGAAGAATGGAGTGTGGGACCAATGTGTGCATATGGAATGAAAACATTTAATTGCTCATATAACTGTCTAAAGATTAACCCATCCTGGTTGTGGGGTGATGTGTGTCATTCCTTAGAGGATCTGGATCTCAGCTTTAACTCCTTTTCTAATCTAGCCCATATGATTAAGACCTACACCTTGTGGCGAACTGGTGTGACCGTAGTTTTAAGAAATGTAAATCTCAACAACTGTGGACTGAGTACCAATGATATTCATCTTCTTCATCAGCTAAAAGCTGTTCAGAAGCTAAGATTAGAAAATGGGAAAGTGAATGGAAAACTTAGTTTGGAAGCAAAATCAAATTTTCTGTGGCAGATATCTTTTAAACCATTCCAGAGTTGTGCATCTCTTACAGAATTGTATATAAGCAGAGTAGGATTAGCTTCATTACCTGAGGATATAAGCTGCTTAGACTCTCTTGAAATTTTTGATTGCCAAGGAAATTACATACAATGGCTCCCGGATACATTCAGTCAGCTTGCCAATCTAAGAATTGCTGTTCTCTCCAACAATAAAGTTCTTTTCCTCCCTCAAAATTTTGGAAATCTTATATCTTTGGAAGAGCTTCGGTTGGATTACAATGCTGTAAGTATATTTATAGGGCTTCTGAAGATATTTAATCAAAGCAAAATTCTGATGTATTCACTTGTAACTTCCACCCTAGATGGGAGAGTTGCCGTCATCATTTTCAAACCTGAAGAATCTGAAGTGGCTTGATTTATACTTTAATAACTTCGAGGAGTTTCCTGTTTGTATCGGAGATGTGGTAATGAATCTCGCTGGATTTGACCTTGATTTTAATAGACTTGAGTCATCATTGCTGATAAATAAGAATGTATGTATCTGTGTGTTTTTTAAACTGTTATTCAAGTCATGTGTCTGCTATTAATACTGGGTGTGCAGGTCGATACTTATTCACTTTTAAGGGGTGCTATGTGTGATCACATTCAAGCTACTATGGACGGAAAAGTTTGTCGAAATGAAGGGCAACGACCCCCAACTGATGAGAATGAGTGTGATGAATCTTCTGAGAGCTCTGGTATATTTTCTTCCTACAGTATTGCAGCTATTTATCATACCACTTCTAAAATCCATGTATCTCTCAAAATTTACAGTATCGAATTCTGAAAGTGACTATGGTTCAGGCTTGCTGGATGAATGTGAAAATTTGGAGTAAGTTGTTTGAGGGTTTCACAACCAACTGTATGCAGTTTCTAACCAAAAATTTTACCTCAATTTTCGAAATGTTCTAGGCCTCAAGAGGATAATGCTAGCGAGGAAGAAAACTGGGACCTTGATGATGGAGTGGATGATTACTTTGACCCGACGTGTGAGTTTATAAATTTGTTATGACGTTTGAATCATAAAATTTGTTACTAATATACCTTTTTTTTTCTAGATGAAACCGAAAGAACTTGTATAACATTGCCAAAAAGAGCTCTCATCATTAATGAACTTGTTCTTCATCCAAATTCATTCTGTCCTTCTGACATTCACCCATCTCCCTCAGTTAGAGCCAGTAATTTAGATCCTTTAGCACCACAAGAAGGACAGTTTGATGATGCATAGAAGTGTGCTATGAAAATTTTGGATTCATCCCTCTGATTCTGACTGGACCGTATGTGATTACCTCGAGGTCCCATCTCTAACCTCGAGGCTGAGTGGCGGAGCAGTTTCCAACTGGCCCACAGCGAAAGGGCAGCAGTATGTGAGGTTTTGTTCTTGTTTTTCTATGATGGAGAATAAATAAACAAAAAATAAAAAAAAAAACGAACGCGCATCTTACCACTTTCTTTTCCCTGCACTTCCCCCAAGCAAAAAAAAAAAAAAAAAGAAAGAAAGAAAGGACGAGCGGGCGTTTAAGAGAGATGACAAGGTTTGGCGACGTCGCATCTGAAATGAGGCAATCTCCATGATAATGCTATCATTTTCTGCCACGCTACCGCCGCGGCAGGCGGCGACGACGACCCTCGCCCCCGTGCGACTATTGACTTTCATCCTCTCGGAGCCCGCCATGCAGGCTGTCGCTACATGCGCGCCGTCACAAACCCAAGCGGACATGCGGCCGCGGACAGCGACACGCGTGACAAAAACAATTTTGCGCGGGGCTCGTTCAGGCCGCTATTATAAAAACGTGGCGAGCGCAGGACGAGCTCCCGTCGAGCCTCACGCAATGCAGCTCGCCGCCGTCGCCCCCGGGTGACCTCCCCTGCCAGCCGGCACCAACAGTACGGGCCGCACCTCCCCTGCCAGCCCGTGCCAACTGCCAAATGGCACCTGTTGAGAGAATCGTTCTCTGGCCGGACGCTCCGTTTAGCCGTGTCCTTTTCTTCCTCCTCCCTCTCCTGCCCAGGCGGGGGCCGGCCCGGGCCGGGAGCAGCGGCCCGCAGCGGGCCGAGCCCCTGCGGTCCGGAGGGTAGGCAGGCCCGCAGAGCACGGCTGCTTCACGGGACGGTATCCCCTCGGCCTGCAGGCGCTCCCCGTCCCGCGCTGCTCAGCCCGAGCCACAGTCGCCGCTTAGCTCCGTGCAAACCAACAGCTTCGTCGTTTTCCCCCATTTCCCCCCCAAAATGTGAATGCTGTTCAAACCCGACACTGGAACCGCACAACTGCTTGTTGACCAGAGGCCCGGGCCCCGCGGGCGCGCGCACCTCCTAATCCTGCACGGAACTATTCCGCTTGATTGCAGAAGTTCCACGGTGCCGGTGCCGGTGTGTAGTTAGTTGTAGTCGGCCCTCCGAGTTGTTATATTTAATGCACCAGCTCGAGGTTTGCGTGGCGCGGTTCTCCGCTGGGTCCTCCTCAGGGCCCGGCGGGACGTCCCCCCCCCCCCCTCCTCACCCCTCCTCCTCGCCCCCTTCCATTCCTCTTTGAAGCGAGAACGCACACGCTACACACACACACACACACACACACACACACACACACACACAGGGCAGCGTGTTCGTGTGGGGGAGGGGGGGATTAATTTGGCAAATGAGATGAACCAGAGCTGCGCCGTGGGTGTGTGGGATACGCCATCCCGTGTGAAATATTCAAGCCCTTCGCCTCCAGCCTTGAACAACCTCTCAGGCGCTGCTGTGAGGGTATTTGTGCATTTATGGTCCAAACCACCTCAAAGTGATCAAAAGTGACCGAAGTAACAAAAGAAACGCTACGACCATTTTCATCGATGTGAGAGTTCGAGGCACCAGGTGATTCCTGCTGACCTTTGAAATTAATTCAGTTTTGATGTGCTCGAGCCCAAATGCCATCTTTTGCACACAATATTCCATTCATTTTTCATCAGCACGTGGTATGATTAAAAAAATTGTCTGTATAATACGTCCCTGCCCACGTTGTCCGAGCCTCTCCCTCGCCAGGGCAGGAGGGGGCGTAGTCCCCTCGGGGTCAGGTTAGCTTGTTGACAGTCGTGTTGACGCACACCGGTTTCTCCCCCCACTACCACCACGGCTCGCCCTTCGTAACAGCTGTCAAAAATTGTGTCGCAGAGGGAGTGAAGCAAGGTATAAATGGAAGTGATTGATAAGTGTGAGAGATGCTATTAACAAGTTTTACAAATTTTGTTCGAGGCTATTTATTTTTTCTCAACCACCTCACGAACATACTACGATATGACTTCACATACATAGTTAATTAACATTATAATAGTAAAATATACACATGTACAATATTCTCGAGAAGCGTGCCCTCGAGTCTTAATGAATATCAGGCTTTATTGTAGTCAGAATTGAAAGGGGCAAAAAACACACCAACAAACGCCTACGTTGTTGAGAAAATAACGCTGTCCAGAAAGATAAAAGTAAAAAATAAAATAAAACGCGTGTTCACAAACAGTATTACATGACGTCACAGCAAATTAACGGAATGACCTAGAAATAACGTAACAATGTTCACTCAAATCAGGAACAATTAGGCGCGGCTCCCATCGAACATCATGCCGCACGAGTATATGATACAGAAATGTACACTCTACTCATAACAGTCATTGAATATACAGTTATCAACACAAATATCGTTCAACTAAGAAAAGTACAAAGAAACATCAATAGATCTTTAACTTTGTTGTCAAACGTGATTTTTTTACACTTGTGTTATTTCATGCTTAAAAGAAAAATCCACAAAGTGCAAATGTGCAACACTAATAATTGTATAAGAATTAACAAGTGTGGCAGGATTTGATATCGTATCACAATGTTTGCAGTGCTGTTTTAAATAGTCAACGTGCATTTAACGTTACAGCTAAAAACGTGCTCTTAACATTAATATAAAAAGATGTTTAAAAAGACAGTGTTGGTGTGAACGTGTAGGTGGTGTGCAATGGATAGTTACTCTCAATATACATGTAAGGTGCAAAGGATTTGTTCCTACTTACAACAAAAACTGAAGCAAAGACAAGGAATGAAGCTGGATTTTACTTAGAGAACGCTTTGGTTTTGTCTAAGTCATATCGATGTTTAATCTGAACGATTCTAGTTGGGAAAAATCAAAATTTTCTGAACTGGGGGCTGCTCAGAATCGTTTAGAAGTGATTATCTGTCACGCAGTATTATTATTATTAGGTAAAATTATTATTAAGTGCAAAGAAATGTTATTCATAATTTGGTTGAAAGAAGTGATCATTAAATATTTCAGAAAAGAATGATGCGAGGTAAAAGAAGGTAAAGGGGCACAGGAATTGCTATTCCTGACTTCAAAATCGTTGCACCTTTTTATTCTCAGATTGAGATGACGGCATAGGCAGGGGTATGCGGGTAAGAGGACCACCGAAATGTAGGATGATATCTTTCGATCATTGCACGTTTTATCGGGTTTTTAAAATCCACACACCTTGACTTTGACTGTGTCTGCATGTTTTATTTAATATAATGGGATACGAAAAATATTTTTTTAAAGTTTAATACAACCACTGAGTCAACAATTTTGGCCTGCTAATGTCACCTACCTAATATCATTGTCGCAGTCTCTTCTCTATTTTAGAAAACCATGTTGGTTGTGTTAGGCCTTGGAGTGTGTGTTTCAAATTTTCCAAGTCCCTCTGAGAGGGATCCGCAACAGTCACACGGTTATGCGATAGGATCAGATCGGGGCTCAAGATCAGTAAATTGGTTCAGAGGTAAAAAAAATCAAATGAGCACTGGTTTTGTTAGCTGAGTAAAAGAACCTCACTCATACGACTGACGTGTGGTCGTGGATTGCGTGGACTTCTTCACGAACCGTCAAAGCATTCGATTTCTGACACCCCTTATCGATCCACAAATCTGCTCCCGAGTGCATAATTTCAATCCAATTTACCACCACATTTCGAACGATTAATTTTCCATTTGTTCACTTTGCCATTACTAGCCTTTTCAAATGTCGCCTGCGTGTGGCCGGCTTCAGTGTGTTACTGGTTCCCTTGTTTAGAGAGCCGCTGTCAAAATGAAGATGCTACAGTACGCGGCACGCACAATCATCAAGGAGTGGCATAGTTTGGAATCGTGTTTTGTAAAAATCAGGTCCCTGTTTCTTTTTTAAAAAAAAGTTAATTTTAAATACAACCAGTATGCACGGTTGAAATCGGATCATCGTGAATAAAGCAAGCCTGTGTTCACATCTAGTCAACAACATCCTTTCGCTCATAACTTCTTGGGTTTAATGTAAATGTTTGCGAACCATCCGTTTTGTTTCTCTCTCCAGCACGAGGTCAATGAAACGCCTTTTAAGTCCTATGTCTCAATGTACTCCAAAACGAGACGGATATGCGAAAAGTGAAACATTCCAAGGTTTGGAACTTGCATTGCTATAAAGATTTGGATGCATACTCCTATTTCCTCGTCAATAAAGACACCCGGTGGCTCAGGATGACATAATTGTCATCTTCCGAGTGTCTTTCTTGAGATTCTAGCCTTTTTTCTTTTTCTTCTAAAACATACATCCGTTTCTGATTTGGAGTCCAGCCTCCGGAGACAAAGAACTCAAAAAAGATTTCATAAAACACTTTCAAACAGCGTCAAAAGCTAAATTTCATTTAAATTTTCAACCGTTTGTTGGCCGAAACATATTTTAGTTACAGCCCTCGTGATAAAAATAATGTCCGCAGTTCCAATCGAACCTCCATAAAATATACGTAGACCACTATCAGATACAGCACGCGAAAGAAAACTCTATATAACTATATCGAACATCATGATTAAATGTAACGGCTTTCGCGCATCACACATCTCCATCATGATGGCTGGAATCGGTTAGGGCAGGCCGATTCCAAATTTTCTAAGCAAGCATATGAAATCTACCCACTACAGCACACTCACATACGTAGATCGATTAATAATGATACAAAGTCATAATATAATTGTTATAGTATAATGTTATATTAATATGAAAGGAGATTGGTAACTTTTGGATCCGCGTCCTTAACCTTTATCACGCTGTCAAGTCATTCTTCAGACGCTTTAAGGCCATTCCTTTTGAGTTCAGCCGAAATCATGGCAAAATGTTATCAACTTTGACTACATGTGGAAGTTTTGCAAACATTACAAAGAAACCGTACATCACAGAGTCGTTTACACGATCATCATGACTGGAAGACGTCAGCTCTAGATGGACACATGAAAGCACACGAATGTGATTACTTTAAGGCAACACAATACAGAACGCTGCTTACGCGTTTCGCATAGACCGCTATAACAAAGTCCATTTTAATCAAAATAAAAGTGCACTGGATTTTTACAGTGGTCTCAAAAATAAGTTTCGCATCTCACAGAAAAATATATGTGAAATATATGAATGTTTTCATATCTACGTTGATACTAAGTCTAACTTTACCAGATTTTTAAACGAGCGATCCAACAATCTACTTACTTTCTTCTCCCATTCTTTCATTTCCGACCGTCTGCTACAAGATGGCAGAAAACTCACCCTTTTACCAAATACAATTCAGACACAGTTCAGCAGAAATACGCAGTATTGCCAATGCATATTACAGAACTTTGCTAAAACACAGTGGTATGCCATAGTATAGGTCGTGAGCTCAAAATCAAACTGAGTTCTTGAGATACGTAGGCCGTATTCTAACGTCAAATACATTTCTTACAGTGGTTTCCACATCATTCTTTTATCACAAGAACAAGTTCGAAACAAAAACAGCAGCTCGACCTATTCATTCTATGTGTACAAGAACAAAAGTTTACTTACAACATTAAGCAACAGTGATAGCATAGTCTTGATATGATTAATATTGCTATTGAGTTTCCGTCTCATGCAGGACATTCCTTGATTAAAGTGGTACGCTTTTTGAAACAGTATAACAACTTGATTACATGGGTATTTTTTCGCGGGACATTGTTGTAGCTTTTGTAGCTCACAAATCTACACGCCTCTACTTTGATGCCCGGCCAGAAGGGTATCTTGCATGAGCCTGTAGAGAAATTATATCTACTGTAATGAACTCTGCAATCATATTTCCAGAAACAAAAATAAAATAAAATAGAGTTTGAATGACGAAAGCTTTCGGTAAAAGTAAAGTAGCTCAGAGAAGATCGTCCCTTTGTTGGAGACGAGAATCAAGAATAGCCCAGCTAATACGGCATCGTAGTGATTTTGTATGGCAACCCCACAGTAAACTTACACGAATTTTTACAGGAACTTGGTGCGAGTGAGACCTAGTCGTGGTCTTCTAAAGTCATGCTACCAAAGAATTTTCAAAATACTTCTATGAGTGCCCGAAACCATTTGATCCTTGGTTTCCTCTGTCTGTAATGCGACAGTCACTTTGTACGGGCGATGTGATGTGCATGCTCCCACACAGTGTGTTAACGCGATTAAGACACCTCTATCAATTGAACAGCCGGGGTGGTGGCTGCTTTTGAACGCCAATCAAATGCCATAAAACCATTGGAACGGGATTTGTAAATCGACTGGGGTGAAGGCCTAATGAAGGCCTCTAAACTACGCTTCTCACCTTTCTCGTAACATTAGGGCATCCGAGTTTTACAGTGATTTTCATGGGCCAGTACTAATGAGTATCGAATGAATATCTATCCCGCTGGAAAATGGGGGATTCCTATGTATTCATCAGAGTCTTCAACCTTGTTACCCTGCGATTACAAATTTTGATGTTGGTGATTGTGGGGTCAACAAAGCAAGAGAGAAAGTAAGACTTGATCCTATTCTTCCTAGGTGTGCAAATGTGTTTTCTTTTCAACTAAACTAATCAGAAATACTATCAGGTACTGAATAAATATGCAGCCGCTCGAGCGTCAATTTGGCATTTAGACACTAACTCTTCCATGTACCGTTAAGGAAACTAATTAAAGTATAGTGCTTCACTGTATATAAACTTTTCTCTTTTGTCGTCTTTCACGTGCGTCCTTTTCCTTCTCATATCAGTAAATAAACACTGTCTATTTTAGTTACAACACGCGGTTCCAAAGGACACATTTTCGGAACGAAATGATTCCAAATGACTATAGCAGTCATTACTCTCCCGATGAAAACTGTCCCACGCGCACTTGGGCACACGACGTGTGCGGCGTCAACACGGCCATCGCCATCATTACCTTTAAGTCGCTAAAAAAAAAGAAAACCGGAAGCAAGGACGTTAACTGCTCAGGAACAATTACAAGCTGGCCAGAAGTACGGGGCGATGAGCGGAAGACTACATCTGAAGACTTGGCTCGGCGTCGGCCGCGCAGCCCGCGTCGCCGCGTCGCCACGTCGCCTCCCGGACACGCAGTCCTGATCTGTGGAGTCGCTGCGTGCGCCCCCTCGTGCTCTCTAGCGGCCCCGCGCCCACCGCAGCAGGGCGTCCGCCAGCAGGTCTAAGTGCGCCTTCGTCTGAAAAACACACGAGACAACGGTTAGCGCTGGCAGACCTCACCATCACATCCCGCAGTTCTTGCAGTCCCGCCCCGCGGCCAGAGATCGGATGATCGAATCGACGTCAATTCGACGACGTTTGTTGAAATTTTCATCGATTTTAGGGACAAAATCCGATTGATCCGACGTCGACATCGAGCCATTTCTCAGTGGTCCCCTCAAGAGGGAAAATCACAATATGGTGCGCTGTGAGCTACGTGTGAACCAACCCACCCGTTTTCAACAGATTTCGAAAAGAGAGAGAGAGAGAGAGCGAGAGAGGAAAAAGACGGGGGGGGGGGGGGGGGGCACAATAGACGGCACATTTCTCCCTCCAAAAACATGCTCCGCCCGAGGCGCGCAGAGGCTGCCGCTGCTCACTCGTGCCTTGTATTCCAGTTTAAAGGTCAGGGGAGACATTCCGGGACCTAACGCTTGCACGTTACGTCTGCCGTGCGTCACGCCCGCCCGCCTGCGGGGCCTGCGGCTGCTGCAGCGCGCCGCCTCCCAGGGCGTCTGTGATTTCTGTTTACCCTTCACGGACGGGGGCCCGCCGCCGCCGCTGGCTGAATGTACTGCCTCGGGCAAGCAAACTCGCCCTCCACAAAAGGACACACGGAGGGAAAAAAAATTGACAACCAACTTTTTCAGTGCGAGAGAGGGGGGGGGGGATGAGGGTGTAAGACGGATGGGCTTGGTATCTATCTTGTGGAGTGGACGCTCGCATGAGGGGACCATGTGATCGAACTGCGCGCAGCACACACACACACACACTCTGTGCCACACCCACCGCCCGCGCCCCGCGACGGGTCCCACGCCCACGGCATGGCAAACAAGATTTCGTTTATGATAGCGCCGGCAGCACTCTTCGCTCTCATTACTATCAATTATCATTCCAGCCCGAGGGGCGCTCGGCTGTGCAAACCGAGCAGCAGCAGACGACTCGCGAGCAGCGCCGGGCGGCGCGGCACTAACCGTTTTGTAGAACATGCACGCCTGCCGATCCTCGTCCTCCCCGGCGGGGCAGTCGATGAAGCCGTCGCAGAGCACGTGGTCGTCTATGCAGCGGTACCTGCCCATGTGGTCGGGCGTCGGGCAGGCGAACCTCTCCATGCCGTCGTCGGCCGGCGGACATTCTGCGAACAGATGGGGAGCCGTCAGTAGTGACACACATAAGTCTCCGGAACGGCTCACAGAATTTTCGCTGCAAAAACAAAAAAGTTAAGAACGTTGACAAAGATGAAATATTTGTGGGGCCTTGCGAGTAAGAATCATAATGATGACATCAGTCGCGTGGGAAATGTTGGGGTCTTATTTTGCGGGGGTGGTGTGCCGCGGAGGAGGAGAATGTACGGCGGAGTGTTCAAGGACACCAGAGTCGTGATTCGTGACATTTTTCGAGCGTGTGGGAGACTTTGAGCACTGAGCCCGCGGCGGCCGCACCCACACTGCCGCTAGCGCTGCCAGGCACGGCCTCGGCACAGCGAGGCGGGGGCCTTTAATTTGGAGGAAGCACCGTATAATGGAAATAAGGTGGCCTTTAACGGTGCCCTCGACGGCCGGGCCGGGGCTGGCCGGCCTCGACTGCCTCGGCCCACGGCAGCCCGCGCAGGGCGTGGTTAGGTTAGGGCTGCCGGGCTGGGCGCTGCTTGGGCGCCGCTAGGCTCTGGGCTACGCGGGCTCTGCCGCCGTGCGGGATCGACGCGGCCCTCCCGGCTCCTCCTGCAGGCCCTGCGGATCCTGCGGACCGGACCAGCAGCCTTGACGAACGGCTGTTCATTATGCATGTACTCTGCAACAACGTGTCCGACGGCGAGCGGGCGCAGGAGGCGCAGGGGGGCCCCCCGCGGCGCACCCCCCGGAGGGCTCTGACCTTTCGGCAGCCGGAGCCGGGCCTCGGGGGGGTGTCCGGAGGCGTCATCCATTCTGCTGCTCATCTTTTTGCGTCGGCGGCGTTTGGCAGGATTACCGCGCGGCCCCTTCCCCCCCCCCCCCCCCCCCCCCCCCCCACCCCTCACGCTCGCCTCCTGCTCAGAAGACCAAAGTTCGATCACAGCGGGTCATCTGTGTGCAGGGTAGCGGGCGGCAGCGGGGCCCGCACCCTTTGACGCGGTCCCCTCCCCTTCCCCCCTGGACCGGGCTCTGGCAGCTCCGGGCCCCCGGCCTCCGGTCTGGGCCTCGCCCCGGGCAGCCACGCAGCCACTTAGCGGCGGCAGCGGGCGGCAGCGTCACCCGAACGGACCGGGTCTGGTGGTGCCCGGGCTCAGCGGGGGCCGGCGGGGCAGGCGGGGCGGGGCGGGGTCCCCGCAGCGGTGCCGGCTCCCCGCTGCCGCCGCCGCCGCCTTCCTTGGCGCAGAGCCGAGCTCAATCACTTTCCCCCTCCGCCAAGTCCTGCGCGGCGCGCGCCGGAGTCCGCTTTTAATTAGACACCGCGTCCGACAAGGGACACGGGACTCCCGCGGGCCGGCCGACGAGGGGATCACCACCGCGTCGGCGCGGCCGTCAGACAGCGCAGCGGCCACTGAGACAGATTTCCGAGTCGGGGCCATGCGTTCCACACCGGACACAGAAAGAATAGTTTCGAAAGAAAAATGTGCAGAGAATTATTTCATGCGAACTTTTCCCCTGCACTGCTTGAAGAAGTCCACCAACGTTCATCATTTACTTTCTACGCATGTAGCGAACGGGGCCTCGCAATGGAGGATAAGACCCATCTTATCGGGAGGTTGCTTCTTCCTCTTCTGCGGGGGGGGGGGGGGGGGGAGGCAGGGCCTCTCCAGGCAAGGTGTACGGGGAGGCGGCCGGGACCAAATGGAGCGCAAGAACAGGCTCGCGGGAGCGGGAGGTAAAGGGGTTGTGTGTGTGTGTGTGGGGGGGGGGGGGGGGGAGGGGGAGGGGGGAGGTACGCGCGCGCGAGCCTGACCTCGCACTGCACCGCGCGGCACGAGGCTGCCCTGCAGTGACCTTCACCCCGCGGCTCCAGCCGGCTCCTGCAGCCTCCACCAGACTCCAGCCGCCGCTGTTCTGTTTGCCATAACCGGCTGCAGAGGTGTGTGTGTGTGTGTGTGTGTGTGTGCATCGTGCAGTGCGAGGACCGCGACGGGGGCGGCGAGACCGGAGAGGCCCGTTGGGGCCCGCAGGGACCCGCAGGGACCCGCAGGGACCCGCAGGGACAGCATCATCAACCCGCCGCCATCCCCGGCTCAGGCGGCCCTGGGGCGGGACCCCCATTTCACAGTCACAAAAAGCGGACATTCTCTCCCCCCCCCCTCTCTCTCTCTCTCTCTCTCTCTCTCTCTCTATCCCCCCTCTCTTTGTCCCTCCCCCCTCTCTCTCCCCCCTCTCTCTCCCCCCTCTCTCTCCCCCCCTCTCTCCCCCCCTCTCTCTTCCCTCCCCCCCCCTCTCTCACTCACTCCTCCGGTGCTGCATTTTGCCGAACTGTGCACGGCACGTCGCCCGGGAATGTCAGGGGTCGGGCTGGCTGCAGCAGCTGCAGCAGCGGCCGCCGACGCTGCAGCGGGGAGCCGTCGCCCGCAGCACGTCCAGCCACATGTGGCCATGCACCAGACACAGCCGCCACACAACGGGCGCGCTGGAAGTGTATCATATATGGGAAAAGGTTTATAATTACCGCACAAAAACGCGAGTTGGGTAACATGTATACAACTTTAGAACAAGAAAGAAAACGTTGGAATAGAAAACGGACCGACGCTGGACGCCAACTCGGTGTGCGGAGTCGTGTGCCGCCACAGTGCCGTGCCTCACAAAGGGCGCAAGCGGCCGTAGTCAGTTCTTTGTCCTTCAGTAGAGAGAGATGGGGGTGGGGGAGACAGTGTGTGAACGAGAGAGAGAGAGAGAACCGCCAAGCACCGCATGAAAGTCGATTTCCGCTACATCAAAGAGCAGAGCACGGCAGGCTGGCCGGGGACTGCGGCGGCCCATCTGCCTGCATCTGCCCGCGCCGCTCTGGACTACACGGGCGATAGCGGCGGCAGAACGGGGCGAAAGCACGTCCCTATTTTACTTTACAAAAATAGAGTGGAAGAAAAGGAATGAGAGAGGAGTTTCGCATTCTGTGACCGGCGGGGCGCCTGTGGTCCGCAGGGTAGGCCGTCCCGCACGACACGCGTGCGCTGCGCTCCGCGGGCGCTGCCTACCCGTCCGTGTCGTCGCACCGCCGCTCGATAAGTTTCCCGTCAGCCTAATCACGGCGATGGGCCGTGCCGCCGTGCCGGCGGATGTCGCCCGCCGCCCCTCCCCCTCCCCCTCCCCCTCCCCTCCCCTCCTCCCCCCCTTCCTCCTTTTGCCTGGCCGGGCCCGACTTCCGACCTGCTGGCTGCCGGTCCCGCAGTGTTGCCGGAGAGAGGAGACTGCCGCCCTGCCGCCCTGCCGCCCCGCCGTGCGCCCGTAAGGACGTCCTTAGCGAGGCTCCGTGCGGCACGGCTCCAGCCACACCTAGGACCTCCAGTCCCGAAATTTTCGAGGGAATTTTCGGAATAAACAATATCATTCCGGAAAATTTCGGTTTTTTTTTTCGCGCTGATGTGGCCAGGCGCGGATCCAGAGGAAGAAGGGCGGAGGGGGTGAAAAACGATAATTGACCCTCCCTTGGTCCATAACAGCCGCCTGAAATGTAGACAATCAGCAATACTTTCCACCTGACGATCGGCAAAAGAGCGGCACCTCGTACACCCCTTATACGCCGTTCCTGAAACCGCCCCTGTCTGTGGCGTCGTGGCCGCCCCGGACTGTGGCTGCTGCGCCGCCGCCCGGACGTGCCCGTCGGCACCCTGTGTCGGTGCGAGGCCTGGGGATCTGCCGCGCCGCTGCGTGTACCATCCAAACTCCGCACCCCCACCCCGGACCCCGGGCGCCAACTTAGGCCGGGGTCGTCATCAACCCATTGTGCTCGACACATCGTTACGGAGGTAGATGGAACGGCAGCACGGCAAGGCACGGCAGGGTCGGGCGGGGAGGGCCCTGCACGCGCACTTCGGGAACGTAAACTAGAATTGGCAGACTTGGGCCGCGGCCGGGGCGCCGCCGACCGGGGCCGTCGAGAACTGTGGCGGGGCGCCTCGCAAGTCCTGCAGCCGCCGCAGCAGCGGTGCACACGGCGCACATACACTCTCCGACTTCACTCGACTAACACTGCTTTTCGGACAAAATTTCACCTCGGGTCCAAACGCACGCGGGTGGTTTCTTTCCGCGTTGGGGCGAACCGATGGGTGTCCCGATTTAGATGGATTACTAGAAAGTGATGGGGGAAAAATAGAGGCAGACAGGTGTGTTGCGCGTGTGAGAAAGAGAGGGAGTGAGAGTTAGAGAGAGAGAGAGAGAGAGAGAGAGAGGGGAGGGGGGCAGTGTCTGGAGGGGGAAGGGCACGTGCTCATACTCTTAGGTATGTCGTAAGGCGAACCCGTAAGCAGGGGCGGACTCATGGCTTTCGTGGGGCTTTCATAGTTTGATCGAGTTTCCTCCGGTTAGAACCGTTCAGACTGATCCGTGGGCTGCGGCGCGTGGGACACCAGGCCATTCACCCCCCCCCCCTCCCCCCTCAGCCCCACCACGTCTGCTTTAGGCCGGCCTTGCCGTCTCCTGCAGGTCAGCTTAACTTCGTGATCGCGATCGTGAAAAAATGTCAGAACATTAGTGATCTCAAACGAACTAAAGAAAAACATTCCAGCGCCTAGAGCACCGCTCCGCTCCGCTCGGGCCCAAAAATCACTGTTATATCACTGTATAATATTTTTGTGGTGGGGGTGGGAGTGTTGTTAAATGCAACTTGGGGGAGAGGGTCGCACATCGCGTTGCGGCGAAAGCGGTCCTTTTAGTCTGTGTGAGAATAATAGGTGACCTTTTTCCGGATGCGGAACAGGTTTCGGAGCGGACTGAGGATGAATATTTTTGTGTCAGAGGTATAAGGTCTTAATGGGGCTTGCCACTGGTTCGTGCCGCCTCCGCCGCGTTCTGCTACGCGGCCGGGGCCGGGGCCGAGCCTGCGGGGCCGCGGTGGGTCCGCGGTGGGTCCGCGGGGGGTCCGCGGGGGGTCCGCGGGGGGTCCGCGCGCGGTGACGAGCATTTCAATACAATTTGAATAAATGAATAATTCGCGGGCTCTGGTCTCGTCCTTATCTGAGTCGAGAGCGCGCCTGCCTCTGCTTCTGCTGCTGGCTATGAGAAAAGAGAGAAGAGAGAGAGAGAGAGAGAGAGAGAGAGAGAGAGAGAGGGAGAGAGCGTGAGGGGGGGAGGGAGGGGGAAGGGGGAGAGGGGAAGGGGAGAGGGGAGGGGGCGGTGAAAAATGGAAATGGCAGGCAGAGGGATAAAGGCGGAGATGCGTGTCTGTGGCAGATCGGGCTGGTGAGCAGAGTGGGCGAACACCTGATGCGCGATGAGCTTCGCTTAGCAGGGCCGCTGCGGGGCAGGAGGAGACGGAGGAGGCGGCAGAGGTGTTGCACCGGTGCGCTACCTCTGCGCTACCGAGACACGGGAGCGGCCGCCCTGCGCACCGCGATACTGTTACCCGCGCCGTCTCCGGCGAATATTAATGTGAATACGCAGTCCTGCCGCGGCGAGTACACTGAATATTCCAAGTGACCCCCCCCCCCTCCTCGGGTTCTAACGCCGAGATCCCATGGACGAGGCCATGGACTGCCATAGGATGCCATGGGATGCCATGGGCCCGCGGCCGCGCCACCGCTCTCGGCCACGCATGCCTCGCTTATCCATTCCATGCCCCATGAATTCGGAGCCGCTGCTGGCACGGGCCTACGCCGGGCACCGCCACGGGGACAAGCCGGCCGATTTATTCATGAGGGCGTTGTGCGAGCAGCCAGAGGCATAGCCGGTGCGGCGGCAGCTGCGGCAGCTGCGGCAGCCATGCTGGCGGCAGGAGGCGGCGGCGCGGAGGCGGTGTCTGCCATCTGTTTCTGAGTGACAGGGAATCGTCACTTGAACACGCACTCACACTCACACACGCACACGCGTGGACACACGAGCCGGCCGGCGGACGGGGGCGCCTCCGTGGAGGGGAGGGGGGTAGGGGAGCGTCGAAAGTGGAGAGGCCTCTGTCGGACCTGTTGAGCGTCACGACGAAAGCCCCCGCTGCCGGCCCCGCTGTAACTGGTGTAACTGGTGTAACCGGTGTAACCGGTGTGACCGGTGTTACCTGTGTAACCTGTGTAACCGTGTGTTGTGGCCTGCACCGGCGGCAGCGGCGCGGCGCACGTCTGGTGCGATCCCGGGAACATTTGAAATCCGAGCCGAGATCCGATTAGGGGGCGGTGAGTGGCCGGGCTCAGCCTGCGCGGGAGGGAAGGAGAGAGATGGGAAGAAAGAGAGAGAGGGAGAGAAAGAGAGTGAGAGATGAGCAGCTCCGCGGAATTACACGTCCACAATGTCAGCGCTGTTATCTCACGCAGACACACGCATAGGTGCGAAAGCCGTTCTGAAAAAAAAGAACAGACAAGACGGTAATGGAAATTAGTTGAAACATGCACCCCGTCTGCGATATGGTCGGGAGCGAGCGGGAGGGCACTCGTGCAGCTACGGGGCTCACATGGGGATGGCCTTTACCCCTAGGAAAGTATTTTAAATTTTTTGACAATTCCTCGTAGACACTAGTTTCATTCAATTTAGGCCCTTTATAATGACTGAAAAATTAACATCTCCGGAACTAGCCCTTATAAGGGAAGCTAAAATTTGGTATCTGGGGGTCTCGTGGGCAGTATATACAGTAAAAAAAAAGTTTCATCGTACATATTCTGAATCTGACACCTCGGGGCATCCCCTTGTCTGTGCTCAGCGTGCTGTCGTCTGACCCACGGCAGGCGTCATGCCGAGCGGAGACGGTACAACTACACTATTGGTCCTCAGACTGTACGGCGGAAGAAGGCCCCGGGGGCCGCGGCGCCAATGGGTGGGCGTCGCGGGGGAGTGGGGGGGGGGGGGGGGGGGGGGACGCGCAGCGAACGCGGAGACGACGCCCGGTCCAAGTTTAGTTTAGTTTAGTTAGGGCGGCAAAAAGCGGGGCGCCGCCGTGACGTCATGCGACGGGGGGCACTGGCCAGGGCCGAGCCGCTTAGCCGCGGCGGCAGCGGTCCCCTCCCCCCTCCATCCCCACAACCCTCCCCACACCCCTCCCCACACTCCCCGCGCTCGCCAGGGGGTACGAATACCGATCGGGGGCGAAAGTTAGCCAACACTCCCCCGGTTTTTTTTCCTACCGCCTGAGGAAAGAGAATCGACTCAAGACTATACTCCACTGGAGGAGCGACCAGTATCTCTTAACCACTGCAGAGCGACAAAAAACTCATTTTCATTTTTTTTAAAGTCATCTGTTGACGCGGTTGTAAATTTTTAACGCGAGGCGTAGTGCGGAAGGCGGATTACTTCTAATCACGCCACAAGTACGAGATACGTGATGCGTATGCGATGCGTCCAGCAGGCGACGCCGTGCCGCTGGGCGCGGTAGGCGGGGCACACGTGCAGACAGGTGGCGGCCTTGGTCTGCCCTCCCTCCCTGCCTCCCTGCCTCCCTCCCTCCCTCCCTCCCTGCCTCCCTCTCTACCCTCGCGCCACTCGCCGACCAGACGCCGGGGCACGTCCCGTCGCGAGACTTTTTACCGCGGGGAACGTCTTTTCGCGGTCTTTAAGGCGATTGATGCCTCGCTAAGTTATTGAAGCCAGCTCGAGGGGAAATATAAGAGCCTCGCTCCCGCGGCCCTCCAGCCCCAGCGGCGGAGCGGCGCCTCAGGAATGGCAGCCCGCTCTACTCGCCGAAACAAAGAAAAAAAAAGTAAATTCCAGCAGCGGACTGTGAAAAATTATGTTGGAGGAACAGTATTGATACTCCCCGCAGGAATAGGTTTTTAAAAAATTTCTGACTGAAACTCCGGCCATTGCGATAATAGCCCCAGCCAGCGCGGAGCAGCGGACTGCGCCAATGGCACTTGTTAGGTGGGAGAATAAAAAGTAGAATAGTCGCGGGAGGGAGCTGGAAGGAAAAAGGAGGGAAAAGGAGGGCCGACCTTGTTCTCTCTTTTCCTCCCCTCCCCTCAGACGTGTTGCGGAGGGAGGCGCGGCGCGCGGCCCTCGCGCTCCGTGCCTCGCCGAGCTCGCAAGGTACGCTGTCGTTCGCCTTACCGGGGATTAATCGCTTTCGAAAAGAAGAAGTAGTTCCACGAGAGACGATCTCTCAAATGTTGAGAGATAACTGGGTTTGGAACGGGACCGCGCCGACGCCGCGGCGGCGGCGGGTGAAAGTCTCTCCAACTCTGACGAGAAATTAATCGTCCGGCTTTCGTGTCGCTTTCCTGATTTCCAGAAGAGTTTCTTGGAGGGATGGGGGGAGGGGGGGGGGGCAGTCCGCGTCCCGGCCAAAGCGTCGAGTGGAGCGCGGCTGCGTGGCGGGGCTGTGACGGCGACAGGGCCGGGCCTGGGGTTCCCTGTTTGTATCGCCCGGCCGATGGGCCGCTGGGCCGTCGCCGGGCCGCCCCGCCCTTCGCCACCCACACGGAGTCTCGTGTTCACACAGTTCGACAGCGGCCGCTGCCTAATAGTCCGAGTTTCGCCACCATCTCACCCCTTGGGGGGTGACAAAACAGTGAGGGGAGGGGGGGGGGGCACCCAAGGGTAGGGTTGGCGGAAAAGAAATGGAGAGGTTGCGGGAGAGAGCAGGAGAGAAAGCAAGAGAGGAGCGAGAGAGATAGGGGAAGGGAGGGAGGGAAGGGGGGGGGGGGACCTGGGGGCTGGCTTCGGGGGGTAAGGTGT